>CAWUFW010001028.1:855000-2055000 GCA_963921515.1 Calotriton arnoldi | reverse complement strand
GCCTCAGGCCTACACCACGGTCAGGTAGGTCACACATTTGGAACTGAGTCTTGATTACACTATGGCCGTGAACATCATTTAAGGCAGAGAACAATACACTATACACCCTCCGATGTGGTGGCAACAAGTCTGTGCATGGCATCACAACCACACGTGTCTGTGGGCTTACGCGGACCACTGCCCTCGGCCTACACTGCGCACGAGTGGGATCACTGATTTGTAACTGAACATCGGTAATTCAGAAGGCAGAATACATTTCCTCGCACGCACGGAGGGGCGTAAGAGGATGACACGTTGCAGTCCGGAGGGAACAGGATCAGCGTCACGGAGGTGATTGAACACTACCGACAACTGCCACTGTGTCACCAACTCTGTGCCTTGCGAGCCAACGACCCATGGCTGTGGGCCACTGCTGACCCCTGCCTCCGGCCTACACTGCGGTCCAGTAGGTCACAGAGCCTTGATTTGGCAATGTTGGAGTTCACATCTGTGTACCGGCATCATCGCAGACTGCATCCCCTCACAGCACCTGTGCCACTAAGTTTGTTCCCCGACATACATGGACACTCACTGGTCGTACATTGGTGGCGTTTGAGTCTGTGGACTAGGGTCTAGTTTTCATCCTCATGTAGCTGATCCCAAATTGTTGGTGGAAACGAGGGTTGCGCTTTCCACTCCTCCATTTGCTGCTTCCAGATGACATCAGACCTTCCGCATCATGCCCTGGAGGACACCTTCCACTGTCCCCCAGAACCCTCCGTGACATACACCTCGGACAATGATGGGGACCCGCTCAGGTCGCATGGCCCATCTGACTGCACCGCATGTCACCGTCCCGTGGCTGGGTGCCTGTGCCAGCTGCAGTGCATCCGGGGCCACTAACTCTGTGCTGGTCAGGTCTGGGACACCTTCTTCTGAGACATTGAATGGCCTCTGTAGCGATGGTCTTGGGGTCATCAACGCCATGTGTCTGTGGCCCTGGGCTGTCTGCGTCCTCCGGCCTCAACTGCGAGCCACCAGGGCCCACGCAAAGCATCGAGTCTTGACCGGCCCGGACGTCACATCATCGCAGGAGGCACACGCCACCACCGCAAGGACCACCTCCAACCACCATCTGCCAGAGTCGAAACGGTGGTCCTGACAGACCTACGGAGTTGCTCAGACCTGTCGTGGATGCCATCATCGGCCTGATACCCTGCTCAGCACTCCAGGTGCCAGTGACTCAGTGCACCGCAAGCCATTGTCCGTTACTGATTGAGTTTTGTGCTGTTGTGAGGTTGCGGAGCAATGTCACCTCATGCAGTGGGGAAGGCCTGGGACCATGATGAGGAGGATGTGTCAAGTGTGCGGACGGGAGAAGGCACAGACAATGGGAGGGCAGGTGGCAACAGCCCCAAGGCAGGAATGCAGACTGGTGGTGGCAGTCAAGCTACACACCCGGATCTAATACTGGGTATTGCGCTGTGGACTGCGGATGTAACTGTCACCTCAGGCAGTGTGGGAGACCTGGGACGTTGATGAGGAAGTTGATGCAGGTGTAACACACCCCACTGCATCTGCATCAGGACTAACCCGAAGGGACACAATCCTAGCAATTTCTTCACATGAGCGCGCTCTTCTCTAGTGCCCCTACCTCAGTGCACTGCAACTCACGGAACCTCCTGACTGAATTTTGGGTGTCCTCTGTCCTTACTCCGGATCCCTCCATGTTGCTCTGCATTTGACTCTGTTATGCTGGTGTTTTCTGTTTCCATTACACTGGTGTCCACTGTTCAGGTTGCTGCCAGCACCAAGCACTCCGTGCGGGCTGGCTTATACTCACCCCACACACATCCAGCACAGGCGTCACTGTACATGTGGCCCTGCCAATAAAGGTGCCGGGCGCACGTAAATGTAAATGTAAATTCGTACTTGTAAAGCGCACTGCCACCCCGGCTGGGGCATCCTGGCGCTATACGCATACCGCTGTGGAACCCTTCCTGGCTATTCCCTGTGAAATGTCCACTCCTGGGCACCCCCAAGGTGAAGCCAGGCATCCCAGCGCTGGTGGGGCCGTTGTGGAGATTAAGCAAGCTATTGCCCAGAGTTGCAGAGTGGGACCCATGATTAGAATAGGCACCGAGGCGAGAATTATCAGGTCCGAGGAAATTGAGTCCAAGACCCGCCGAGGCGGGAATTGAACCCTGGTCCCGGGCCAGATCTCTGCATCAGGGTCTGCCGCTCTAACCATTGAGCCACACTTCTACGTGCCCGTAGCCAGTTCAACATGATATGTGCATGTGTCTCTGTGGGGGTGTGGGTCTCCTTTGTGGGTTGTAGGTGGTCCCTGAAGGGTATTGGACACCCACGTATGTGTTCTAGTTCGCATTCCATGATTTCGGCAACACCTTCACCTGTTGGGCCACCTCCTTTTGGCGTTCTGCCACCTGGCATTGGGATGCCATGTGTGGGTGGGTGACGTGTTGTGAGGCAGCCGTTATTGCGGGTGCTTCATGCTGTGTGGTCTGTTGCAGAGTCTGGGTTCTCCTCTGAGTAGCTTGTCTGCCCTGGTCCTGGTGGTGGGTTGTGTGGTGTGTCCATGGGCTGTTGTAGGGCGCCGGTGTCGGGGGTGTAGTGTTCGTCTCGGGCATCACTGATGGGTTGTCTGTTCAGACCTGCTGGAGGTGTTGTTTGTCCCTCTGCATTGTGAAGGGGAGGTGCATGTTGGCATTGTGCCCATCACCCCCTGTCCCCCCAGTCCCTGTTGGATCCTCACCCTGTTGTTGTTGTGTCAGGTCCTGTCGAGCTGTGTCCGTACTCCCTACTCCTTGCACCCTCTCCACACTGATGACTGTGGCCAGGGTTTCCTCCTGCTCCTCCTGTGTCGCTGGACTGCCACCTCCTGTCGCCGTTGCTGCCTTCCTGTTGGCAGCGGGTTTGTGCCTGGTTTAGGTTGTCACGTCCTGGCGGAGCCTCTTGGCCTCCTGGATTGGCCTCCTGGGCTCTGCGACTGCATTCCAGGCGGTCTGCTTGTGGGTCATTTGCTGGTAGTGTTCTGTCGCCTCCGCGGCCTTGGTCTTGTTTTCCTGCGGTCTGCACCCCGTCTTCCTCTCCCTTTTCTCCTTGGCCTTCCCCGAGCCAGTTGTTCCTTGCTGGTGGTCTGTGGGGGTTGTGGGGTTCGTGTTGCCCTCTGCGCTGGGTCAGGGTGCATGGATGTTGCTACGTGCTTTGGCTTGTTTCCGGTGTGTTGTGCCTGTGGTTTTTATGGTGCAATTGCCCGCCAGACGCGTGGGAGTTGCAGGCCTGAGGCTGCTTTTCGCAGCTTTTTGTCCCGCGATTGGCCTCATCGCATGTTTTCTCGCGTTTCGCATTTTTTGGGCATGGTGTTGATTTCCACGCTGGCATTTGACGCGTTATCTGGTGACTATCGCATGGTACCGCCTTGTTGTGAATTCCACGTTGACACAGGGTTATTTTCCCATGATAGGCTGCGTTAGTGAAAGTTGCGTTACGCTACTCTTGCGGTAGTTATCACACGTTCTTGTGAATATACCCCATAGCATTTAAATCAGCGACGTTTTGCAGATATAGTGAACCATGTCAATATTGCTTAGTTTGCACATTTGCCTAATTTTGCACATATAATACGTGGCCAAGGTTTTAAGCAAAATGTTTTATCCTGTTCTATCATTTTTATATAATATGTTTAGTTGATCATGACTTTAAGGCACGATTCGTACCCCCCCTTTTTTTCAAATAGATACATGTCCCAATTGCACATTTTTAATTTGAATTTAACATGTGCTTTGATCAACCATCGCATTCGTTTATTTGTTTATATGTCTTTTCAGCCGATTCTGCACAAGTCTGTTTTTCATGTTTATGCAATTAAAATTCACATGGGCACTTTAAATACCACTCAGAGCACGGTAGTTGCGTCAAGTGATCAAGGCCAGGCTTGGCCGAAACGCATCATGGCGAACTGTGAAGAGTAAAGATCTTGCACTTATCTTTGGTGTCTGTGTCCTGACGTCTCCTATGTGGAATCGACGCAACGGGTGTGGAACGAAAAAATAAATAAATATATATATATATAGTTTGTATATATTTGTGAAATGTAATGCGGGCATGTGGACCTCTCCGCAGTCCCGGTGACCGCCACCACCCCAGGGCTTTCTTTACATTGGGTGCCAGGGGTCGCGAAGCAGCCCGCAGCCCTGGGGACTGACACCTCCCCCAAGCTTTGCAACATTGATGCGGGGTGCGCGGACCCTCCCCCGCAGCCCCAAGGACCACCACCTCCCTGGGGCACTTTAAAATGTGGATGCAGGCAGGCCCACTTGGCCCACCTTCGCCCCGACCACCACCACCTCCTAAGGGCAAAGTCTGAGAAAGGAGGAGGCTGCGCAAGCCCCCTCATTGAGCCAATAACGGCCCTGGGGACCGCCATCCCCCAGGGCCAGCTCCTGCTATGTTCTAGGGGGCCAACAACCCCTCCTTTTACCTCCAGTAAGTCCCACACAGCATGATTGCTGAGAGGTCTTCGGACGCCACAACCCATTTGTCCACCACTCTGCAAACGCGCCTCCTGGCACACTGCTGGTTGGGGGATGAAGTCCCCTTGACTCTAGAGTGTCCTTGGGTGCCAACAAGCCCTCCTGTCACCTCCAGTAAATCCCACACAGCCTGATTGCTGAGAGGACTTCAGAGGCAACACACCCTTTCTCCATCACTCTGCAAATGCGCCTCCTGGCGCACTGCTGGTTGGGGAATGAAGTCCCCTTCGTTCCAGAAGGTCCTTGGTGGCCAACTACCCCTCCTGTTACCTCCAGTAAGTCCCACACAACGGGATTGCTGAGAGGTTATCGGAGGTCACGGCCCCTTTGTCCACTACTCTGTTAACGTGCCTCCTGGCGCACTGCTGGTTAGGGGATGAAGTCCCCTTGGTTCCAGGGGGGCCTTGGGGGCCAACTTCCCCTCCTGTTACCTCCAGTAAGTCTCACAGAGCACGATTGCTGTAAGGACGTTGGAGGCCATGCCCCCTTTCTCCACCACTCTGCAAACACGTCTACTGGTACACAACTGCTTGGGGGTAAAGTCTCCTTGGCTGCTGAGGGACCTTGGGGACCAAGAAGCCCCCCTGTTACCTCCAGTAAGTCCCTTACAGCGGGATTCCTGAGAGATGGTCGGAGGTACCGCCCCCTTTCTCTACCACTCTGCAAACGCAACTACTAGTTAAAAAAAACATAGAAGTTTATTTAAAAAAAACAAAGGTTACAGGGATGTCATAGTTAGGAAATAGAATTTGAAAAACTTTAGAAATTCACTGAAAAAACCCAAAGGTAACAGGGACGTTATAGTTAGGAAATAGAATTATAAAAAACCTTAGAAATTAACTGAAAAAAACAAAGGTTACAGGGACGTTATAGTTAGGCTGAGATTTCACTCGTACAAAACCAGTGAAATTCAGCAGTTATAGTTACCTGAGCTAACTATAACTTACGTCCCCACAATACACTGCTTATGACCTCACATTTTACATCATATGACATTGTTATGTTTCATATAGGTACCCTAATATTGGCCTGGGTAATATCATACACCTTCACTTACATTACCTCCCCTACACTACACATTAACAAACTTTTTAGGATTGAACCTTTACCTAGTTCTAGTCCTGGGCGTAGAAGGAGGGTTTCTCCCTGAACAATAGTGTCCTATAACCTCATCAATAGACTCACACAGTATGAATGAATATTCATAAGGGTTCTTGGAAACCAGGCTGGGGCTGCACCACCTGCATAATATCTACGTACAATGTTCATCCCATACGTCATCCTCAAATCCAACAATGGCTAACACAAGAAACAAGGGACAAAGGACCCCTTGATACTTTCTGTATAAATACAGCACATCTTGCTAGTGTTAGAGAGAGGGAACCGAGACTTCCAGGCTGACACACTGACCAGAGACGCTGAGGCTCCTGCATGCAGATGCTCCAGCTGACAGTGGTCTAACACATCCCTCGCGGGGTGTCCAACTTGAGACCAGGACGGGGTCCCACACTCTCTCTCTCCAGGTAATGGGGTTCGACCAAATCCTAGAGGGATTCTTGGCTTCACACCTACTCACATGCTAGGTAAACTTAGGTACATCTAGATAGGCATCGTAGGAGTACGCGCACTTTTATCATGCATTTTATATTCATGTATGTATCCATGATTATTGCAAGATAGTAGAACTGTACTATCCTTTTATTTTCACTGTACTGCTAATCATATATATCTGCTACTGTCTAACGGTTGTTGCAGCACATCTATTTTACACTAGAAGAACAACTGTGCAATAAATTCTTATTGTAACACGCCCGACTGCTTCTTCTCTGTAACTCTCTGAGACCGAATAAGTGAGCACGAGTGACTGAGCGAAAAGTAGTATATTGTTTCCACAATTCTGGGGGATCAGGGTTGTCATGTTCTGAGGTTGCCAGAAACTATTCTCTCTCTGATAAGAGGAGATTCTAGTGGCACTGTGAGCTAGCTAAAACAGAAAGGCTAACATTCTCGGCGGGGGTGCTCAGAGCCAGTCTGCCACCAATCCTACAGTTTATGTTATCCGGAACGTGCAGATCCTGTATGGGTAATATAGGAACTACACGACATGGCGCCGCCAACGTTGGTTGGGTACTTATTTAACAGTAGAATCTGAGTAGTTCAGTCGTGCTATTCTCAGAGACCCCTACTCATAAAACGCCAGAGACGTCTGGAGTGGGTGGGCACAAACTCCGCCACAGCTGAGTAGGTGAAAATTCCTATTTATTAGCTGTTGGTTAATCAAGCTTGAAGGACACAATGTTCCTAAAAATTGTGCAATAAAACCTTATCTTAGTTTTCTTGAACAAACTTCTTCTTTACAAAAATGACTAAGACAGAAAATAACCCAGTAGTAAATCTACACGTCTCAGACGGAGAAGAAGATTCAAACGCAATTCAAATTGCACCTAAATTCAGACATACGATCACCCTGAAACTAGTAGAAATTGGTTTATCAGCTAGGGGTGGCTTAGTAGTTTTCGTGATATAGGCACACGAATCAAACAAAACAGAGGTATTCTATTCGTGGGTTACATTCCCGGAAGCAGATGCAAGAACACAGACATTTCACTACTATACAGAAGGAGACGCACCAGTGGAATATGGTCCGTTTGAGGACATAGAGGTTCCACTCACGTACCAGGAACACTTATACTGGTTTAAAGGCGCCCTACCCCACATAAGAAATATTAGGCCCGCTCGGAGGAGAGGGGGCAACATGGCCGATATTAGCGGCCTTACCACCACATCCTGACATTGACACAATGCCACAAGGAGACTTACTCATACAACACAAAGATTTAATTTTAAATCTATAGAAACTTGACACAATTCATCATGAGGACTTTCACAGTCCAACCAGCAACAGTTGCAACAAATGGTACTCAGTCTCAGGCTACAGCAACTAAAATCACTCCACAAACATTACACGTGGTAATGGGCAAAATGCCCACGAAATGTGAACAAATGCCATTCTGGGTAGCTCAGAAAATGACTCAGCTCGAGGCAGTATTCCCAAATACTTGCCCATGGGGATAACACCACAAGTAGAAGATTGTACCCCTTGGGGTACAGTCTTTGCTGCCATTTATACCAGGACTCATGGTATTCCTTCATTAGCGGTGATACCGGATGTATTATGACAAATACAAAACGAGTACGGAGCAGAACCGGCTCTGAACTTAGGGATGAAGTTACTAAATAACTATGACCAGGTATCAGCCATAATACTAGCTAATATTAAAGGGGAAGCAGCTTCAGTGGCAATCCGCCAAAGACTAAGGGAGTACAGTCCGTTAGATCAACAACACGAACTGCCCAAAATAATTGAAACTGCATATGCAGAATGAGGCAGAGACAGTTTGGGTGGGAAAGCTTTAAAACCCCAACTGATGGGCAGTCCTGAAAAGGACAATTCCAAGCAGACGCCTGCTTCTTCTAAAAAGAAGTGGGATAATAAAAAAAAAAAAAAAAAATTTAAAGGAAACAGATCTCAATCCCGAGGCAGATCTCCTCCACAGGAGCCTTCTGAAAAGAGGTTCAACCTCAGGAATAGGGATAATATTAGGAAACCTGACAAGTATCAGGATACTGATACACATTCCTCTCGTTCCTTTCAGGGCTCGACGAAAAACTCTGAGAGAGAAGGATGGTCATAACACAAAGAAGAGCGTACAAAGTCCAAAGTCCAGAGACAAGCAGCACGCTCAAGACTATACTTCCAAAAAAGAAGAAAAGCCAAAATCAAAACCTCAGTTTAAGAAGAAGAAAGTTGCAGGCCTGAAGATTAGACATGCCCAGAATTCTGAGGACACAACTTCTGAACGGGGAATGGGCTCAGCCGATGCTAAACAGTGCGGCAGAAGTAATAATAGCTCGCCAGAACCTGATGGAATTTCTGGTGACAGCGGACTTGAATGATTACATCACGGTGGAAACACCAGATACAAGGGTGAGTGTCCCACATAAGTTACACGAAATAACACTCCAAATGGAGGGGGACAAGCCCAGGAAAGTTAAAGGTCTCTTTTGGAAAAACCTATCATCTGGTTATGACATCCTATTACCTGAACAAGATTGCCCGCCAGCATTCGTTATGGAGTGTCCTAGGGGAGAAACTGTAATTTTTTCCAGCATTTTCCAACCTCGTTCCCATTCATCTTAAAAACGCATAAGCAAGGGAGTGGGCATTGCCCTAGCTCCAGCATTGTACAAAAATTATGCCGGATGGGATGAGAATTCAACCCACCACGTGATCACGTTAAAAGTCTCACCAAATGTACAGAGACAATATCCAATAAAGCAAGAAGCTAAAAAACAGGTCAGGGGGATCTTAGATCAACTTGAATACCAAGGGGTGATTGAAACATGCACCTCCCCAATGAACAATCCTTTGTTTCCCGTATCAAAACCGGACAACTCATATCGTCTAGTTTTAGATTACAGACATTTAAACACATGCACAAAGACATTTGCTGTCCAAAATGCACACAGTGCCGCATTAATGAATAACATTGTGCGAAAAAAATACAAAACCACACTTGATATCTCAAATGGATTTTTCTGCCAAAATATAGCGCCTGAAAGCAGGTATTTGACCGCATT
The DNA here is from genome assembly GCA_963921515.1 of Calotriton arnoldi. Lineage (NCBI taxonomy): Eukaryota > Metazoa > Chordata > Amphibia > Caudata > Salamandridae > Calotriton > Calotriton arnoldi. The sequence continues at coordinate 2,045,824 of CAWUFW010001028.1, read as the reverse complement.
CTCAGCGTTGGGGTCCCAGCGACAATTTTGTCACCTCCCTCAAGGGTATAAGTATAGCCCGGGGGTATGGATGATTTTTATCTGACGGACGATGACTTAAAAAGGCACTTGATCAGGGTGAGCACCATAATTATGGGATTCGCATCTGAGGGCTACAAATTTAATTTAAAAAAATCAAAAATCGCCCACCTCAATGCCCTGTTTTTAGGATATGAGCTTTCAAGTGAAGGGAAAAGTCTGGCAGCTAACTTTTTAGAAAAGTGTGTGCTGTTCCAACCTCCAAAATCATAAACAAATTTACAATCAATACTGGGATTCCTAAATTTCGGCAGAACATACATTTTGGATTACGCGGAAAGAGTAAAACCTTTGTACGACTTAATAAAACCTGGCTTTTCAGTTAGACAATGGACACAGGAACACACAAACATCCTACGTTACTACAAGAAGACATGATAGCTTCAAAACACCTACAGACGTGAGTAAACATACGCAACTTAGTGATCTGTGTAATAGCGGGTCAATGCGGGTACACTTATTTAACCTTCAATGAAGGCGAAACAGTACCAATCGCTTACAAATCATACCTGTACACAAACGCAGAAATGCGTTTCACTTCAACAGAAAAAATCCTGACAGCAGTTCAGACCGCTGTAGCAAGAGAAAGAGCCCTGGTTCAGGGAAAACGCACAATTGTTGTGACACCAGTACCAGCTTTAGAAGCTGTTACAAAGGCTAGCATTCCAAATGCAATAGCCTTACATCCGAGATGGATACAATGGGCTAATTCTCTTACTGCAACGGATGTTGAATGCAGATTTGATCCAAGTCTAAAAACACAGGCATTTCTGCAATACGAACAAGAATATCCTCTACCAAATGAAATCTTGCCTCTAGATCAGTATGAATATATAATTTACACTGACGGATCTGCTCAACCGGCCATAGGAAGTAAGCAACAACACAGCGCAGCATGTGCAATCGTTAAAGGGCGCATGCGGGATGGAAAATTCCATCCAAGTTGCACCAAAACGCAATCTCTAGGAGACTGCACGGCTCAGTTGGCAGAGTTATAAGCACTGATACTAGCACTGGTGAATACGGATCACGAATTCCCCACACTGATAGTGTGTGATTCCTTTTACTGTGTGCAATCATACAATGAATATTTACATCATTGGGAACAAAACGGTTCAAAGACGCAAAAGGTGGCACAATTAAGGATAAAATGCTATGGGAACAGGTAGTTGAGTTGAAGAACGAACTACCGAGGCTCACGTGATTCAATCACTGCGTCATCAACGTGATGGCGTTCACTTTGAAGGGAATTCATTGGCTGATGAAGCCGCAAAGGGGGCTGTACGAACGGCTTCCGTAGCTGCAATCACTCGTTCAAAAACGAGGATAGACGGTGAGATTATGGTCGCTGTCATTGCTTCACGCAAAGGCAGCTCAGCAGTACCAAAGAAATTTCCAATCAAGTACTCCTACAAGTTAGATGCAAACAACATTCCATATGCTCAGATTCCTGGAGTGGGGGACAGAGTAATACCAAATATGGATCGTAGGCAAGGTTTGATTATTGCAGCACACGAGGGTTTGGGCTCTGCGCATACAGGCCTTACAGCAACTATTTCATTGTTGAAACAGCGCTATTGGTGGCCAGGTCTAACAAAGCAAACTAAAGACTATGTCTTGAAATGTAAAACCAAAGGGGATGATGGACAGAGTGTTAAACATTGCAAGCACTCACCCCCAGTCAACTGATCTGGGTTTAATCCATCATCATTCTTTAGCTCACTCCGCCACCCCAGTTCAGACATGGCTATATGCAAATCAGTCTGACCCTGTGCCTCGTGGGAACAGTCCAGCCCGAACTGCCAAGCCATGTCTTCCCTGGACCGGAAACAAGCATCCTGGGACCAGTTTCGGGCTCACAGCCCTCATCAGCCAGGCTATCTTGAATCCAGTGGCAAAGTGAGCAAGGGACCCACGTCTGGGCATACCCTGCCAACTTAGGGCGAACAAAGCAAAACCAAAGGGGATGATGGACGGAGTGTTGAACATTGCAAGCACTCACCCCCAGTCAACTGATCTGGGTTTAATCCATCATCATTCTTTAGCTCACTACGCCACCCCAGTTCAGACATGGCTATATGCAAATCAATCTGACCCTGTGCCTCATGGGAACAGTCCAGCCCGAACTGCCAAGCCATGTCTTCCCTGGACCGGAAACAAGCATCCTGGGACCGGTTTCGGGCTCACAGCCCTCATCAGCCAGGCTATCTTAAATCCAGTGGCAAAGTGAGCAAGGGACCCACGTCTGGGCATACCCTGCCAACTAAGGGCGAACAAAGCCCAGACGTGGGTCCCGTGCTCTCCATGCCACTGGAGTCAAGCTATCCTGGCTGATGAGAGCTGAAAGTCCGAAACCGGTCCTAGGATGCTTGTTTCCAGTCCAGGGAGGACCTGGCCTGGCAGTTCGGGTTGGACTGTTCCCATTGGGCGCAGGGTCAAGACTGATTTGCATATGGCTGGGTCCAAACTGGAATGGCATGGTGAGCAAAAAGCGATGGATTTAGGCCCAGATCTCTGTACTGGGGTGAATGTACGACATTGTTCTGCATTCTGTCCATCAATTGTTGTTTTTGCATTTGTCACCCCGAGTGGGACGGGATTGCCCAGACGTGGGTCCCGTGCTCTCCATGCCACTGGAGTCAAGCTATCCTGGCTGATGAGGGCTGAAAGCCCGAAACCGGTCCTAGGATGCTTGTTTCCAGTCCAGGGAGGACCTGGCCTGGCAGTTCGGGCTGGACTGTTCCCATTGGGCGCAGGGTCAATACTGATTTGCATATGGCTGGGTCCAAACTGGAATGGCATGGTGAGCAAAAAAACGATGGATTTAGGCCCAGATCTCTGTACTGGGGTGAATGTACGACATTGTTCTGCATTCTGTCCATCAATTGTTGTTTTTGCATATGTCTTGAAATTTGACATCTGCCAGCAGATGAAAGGCTCCACCATAACATGCCTGGCACAGACACCGTTATTAAAATCAGACAAACCTCTCGCTTGTGTGTATCTGGACCACTGTGGCCCCTTACAATCAGATGGGGCTTACAAGTATATCATGGTTGCAGTGGATTCATGCTCAGGATTCCTATCAAACTGTTATCAAAGATTTGCGAGTCTTTATCGGGACATACGCAGTTGGCACGTTACATTCTGACCGTGGCCCGGCGTTTAGCTCTCTGGCTTACAAAGAGGCATGGAAAGTATGGGCGTAGCATTGCGGTACTCCTCTCCGTACCATCCTGAGGGAAATTCGGTTGTGGAGAGGAAGAACCGGGACCTAAAGCAATCTTTAACAGCTAGGGTATTAGGCAAGGGCGGTAGTTGGGTCAATCATCTATATGGGGTACAACAAGCTCTCAATAACCAGCCAAGAAGTTCTCTAGAGGGTGTCACTCCTTACGAGGTCCTATTTGGGACAAGAATGTGGGTACCTGATCTTGATTGTGAAGGCACAGTGGCGGATGAGAAACCATTTGATATCCATGATCATTTGGCTGTTTTACAGGATCTAAATGAATCCAGGACAGAGCAAAGTAATGTCCTCCAGAAACAGACCGCCACTGGGGAAGTCAAGGCAAGCACGGCAAGACCTGTCTGGATCCCAAAATTCGGGGATCTGGTCAGAGAGAAAATAGCGGACAAAAAAGAATTTGGACCATCATACAGAAAGCCTGTACCTGTCCTAGCAGTTCAAGGAACAAGAACTGTACTTTTGCCGCCTCTTGCCAGAAAAAAGGAGAAAAGATTTGTCTCAATCGACTTAATCAAACCACACTATGTGGCCGATACTGAACAGTAGGCCTCGTGGACTCCACAGTAGCAGATGCCCTCCTCTAGCTACCATCCAAGAAGTTCAAACAGAAAGACTCATCACGTTCGAAGAGCCTCCTGTACGGAATGAAGAACTATGCAACAATGCTATGGAACTCGTTCCCCTTGAACCAGAAGTTCAACTTCAAAATTCAATTCAAAATAACACACGAGTTGCAATTAGACCAAATACAGACGTCTACGTCAACATGCCTCGACAAGAGCAAAATGCGATTTCAACAAATCCCGATGCAATTCCTACAATTGATCGAACTGCTTCTGGCTACTTCATGAACTTTGATACGTTTTCTTTGGATCCAAGTGAACATGAAACGACGCCAGCCCAAAAATCACGCAAACAGCAAGCTAAAGACTTTCTGAACTTTCTCAAAAAGGCTTACCTGGTATCGCCTTGGTTAGAACTCTGGGTATTTACTGGGATACTATTTTTTCTTTTCTGGCTAGGCTTAGTTATAACTTTTAGCATGCTTATTAATGGACGATACCTTCAACAAAGCTCCGCAGCCCAAAAAGTTAATTTAATTCTGAAGCCACATCAGTCCTCACATCGTGAACAAAGAGACTTGTCATCAGTGAACATTACAGCTGTTCCTATACCGGACGGTATAGTTTGGGACAAGGTTGATTTCGAAATATTCTGTCCTACTGAACTTTTAAAAATTTCTCATGTATTTAAAATTTCATTGAGTAATATCATTACCTCCAGTACATTTTCTGATGATTGGGACTCTGAAACTGTTAATAACATGTTGTCTGATTTAGAGAAAACTGCCGCATTTCCAAACATTGAAATGTTAGAAGGTACTGTTACCAACATTATGGTCATCATTTCTTGCACAAATCTATATCACCTAGAAATGTTTTTGAGTACCACCAGTGGGAACATTGCCCTACACCACCAAAAAGTAGTTCGCAAACATGTGCACAGAAATTTCCATATTTTTCAGGGTTTAACACCACAGAACCGACCTTGTATTATTACAAGGTTGCACCGACATCAGCACTGAAAATTATGTTGACAAACACCAAACAGATATACTCTGCTTCCTTTATCACCCAATTGTCTGAACAGGGTTTTGACCTATGGAAGGACACAATAGACTTAAAATCAGTCTGGGGTTCTAGAGACTGGCAAGTCCAGGGAACAGAGGCGCTATTTAGAGCGTGCCTCATTCCACAGCAGATGATATTTCTAAATGACACTGTGCAACACTCCTGTCTTGGACTAGCCTAAAACAAGTACCTGAACACACCTCAGTTTCCAACACCATCACAGATGGAGGGGTGGCAAAATTCAACTTCACAAGAAGGGGCAACAGTAGATGACATTTTACAGTACAATAGATCAGACCCTAATTGGAAGAAATGGGTGGTTTGGCCCTTAGACACAAACACATGTCAGAAAAGATTCTGGGGTATATCCGAAGGGTTCAATATCCACAGGCCAGACCCAAGCTATGTACAAAGAGAACATCCAGGGGTAGTGACGTCCTACAGTGTTGGGAAGTTGTGCCTTGATTGGCTAGAGACCTCAACACTCACAGAAGTGAAACAACACTTGACCTTACTCACACAAGACATGGATCTTAGGGATTTTTTACTAGGTCCCAGGAAACCCCATCAGAAATGTTTCATATATGCTGGCATTTATGCTGCCTACAATGAAAATTGGAAAATATCCCAACAGGAGGTCGCAGAGAGAATACGGGAAATAGACCGTTTTAACTTAGAAAAGGCATTAGCAGTAGTGGATAATGGATTAACAACTTTAACCTCCAGGATATATTCCTTAGGCAACATTGTATCTTCTGCGATAGACATACTGGAACAGGATTTAGTCATATTACAACACGGGCAATCTCAGTTACGTTCTAATATGTTATTAAGCTGGACGCTGCAATCTTTGCGTGCAGGCTATGTGCCTTGGCGTTTTATCAACAGTACGTCTCTGTTTTCTGAATACAATCTAACAGATAAATAGATGGAAATGGCACAAAGGGGAGCAAAATATACAATGCTGTGTATTGAAAAACTGGATAGATTACCATTCACAGTAGCAGAATCGCCGTCCACTGAGTGGCTTATCCACGGCCACATAACTCTACCGGTCACTACTTTTCAGTTTCAATATTGCCTTGAGCAAAGGCAGGCAGGCAAATATGAGAAGATGGGTAAGGAATACATTAAGAAATCTTGGGAGTTACCATACAGATTACGGTGCCGGAGTGGGGATCGAGAAGTGTTTCTAAGCGGTACAAACTGCAAGAGCGCTTTGAGCGGTTCTCTCATGTGCCAGGATATTTCCCTGCACGGAGCTAGTAATGGTTCGGTAGCGAACTTGTCCTGCCACATGAAAGGGACTCCAGCAGCCGTGATTACACCGGTATTCGAGCTGCTCTTGAATGGGAGTTACTTGATGCTGAACGATCAAGGTTGCTGTGGGATGCTTCCGGGCATTGCCTATCTGGTCACTGTGAACTCCAGGGTTACTTGCTGTGTGCAAGTATTGTTTCCCCCAATGAATACAGTCAGGGAGGCGCCGTTATGGCCTTCGTTGAATGTTTCCTTGCTACAGTTTGATACTTTGAGCAGACTGAAAGCCATGCTTTTACAGCAAACCGTACCCTTATCCTCCGCTCGAGAGACCTTCGATCTTCAAATCGCAAGGACCTCGACTGAGATACAGGCACTTATATGTACAAACTGCCCCTTTCATTTTGCAGAAATGGTGGGTCGTATCTTTAATATGTCTGATACGAGTGGTATTGTACACCTATTTAAGACCATAGGGTCAGGATTTCTAAGCACCTTTCAGACAATCCTCGGAGTTATTCCAAATTTTATACACTCCGTATTGGGAAGCATTTTTGGAGGTCTTCCGCTGATCCTGCTTTCTATCGCAGGAATCCTGATTGTCATTTTTCTGCTCCGCAATGGACGGCCCAATCACCAACGAGATGGCAAAAGCGCTCCTGGAGCGCAAATACCGTGAGCGCATGGTACAACATCTGGGCACACCTCGCCTATGGGAACTGAGCGCCTCTTGGTTCCTATCATTTAGACCAGTCTGGATGGACTGCATCTTACCTGTTCTTCGATGCCTGTTTTGCGGTGAAGAATGCGTGTTGGATCTCTGTCTGACACTTGCATCGGACACGCCTGTGGACTTGAATACCAGGCTGGAACCCCTGAGGGCCCATGCTCGGCAATGCCCCCAGCGTATTCCCATATTGATGGCTGCATTCCTCGAGAATCCGCAGGTGCCTTTTACAACTGGGTTGAGCATCAGCTCTTCCACTAGCACTGAGGTTTCAACAACAGCACCGGCTGCCTCTACATCAGCTATTGGCAGCTCTGAATATCATTTGTGCTCCATTGACGTACTCTGCGAGGTGTTACAAGGACCGTCCTCTGCAGCGGCGGGCAACAGCGATGTTGCGTCTCCCATCCAGGACACAACCTATAATTGGCTCATCGTGTGCTGGGAAAGTATTCGGAATTTTTCCTTTTGGTTTCAAAACTCGACTAAATTTGGAACACTTCCTAAAAATTTACACTTTCGCTGAAAAGCATGGCCTTCTGACGCTTGTAGTGGTTCGACTTATATAAACGAACTCAATTAGGACTTTGGCTTAAGTAACAATTCCAAAAACTAATTTTCGAAGTAAAAGATTTTTTCTCTCTTCGTCTTTTCCCCCTCTTAAGACTGTTTTTAAAATGATTTTAAGACAATGTTTTTTACAAGGCTCACTGATAGTTTTTATGCGCTTTTACCTAGTAAAGAGAATAGTTCGATGGCATTTTATTATTGTTGACTATTCGGAAGAGGAGTGGGTGTTATGTTTCATATAGGTACCCTAATATAGGCCTGGGTAATATCATACACCTTCACCTACATTACCTCCACTACACTACACATTAACGAACCTTTTAGTATTGAACCTTTACCTAGTTCTAGTCCTGGGCGCAGAAGGAGGGTTTCTCCCTGAACAATAGTGTCCTATAACCTCATCAATAGACTCACACAGTATGAATGAATATTCATAAGGGTTCTTGGAAACCAGGCTGGGGCTGCACCACCTGCATAATATCTATGTACAAGGTACATCCCATACGTCATCCTCAAATCGAACAATGGCTAACACAAGAAACAAGGGACAAAGGAACCCTAGATACTTTCTGTATAAATACAGCACATCTTGCTAGTGTTAGAGAGAGGGAACCGAGACTTCCAGGCCGACACACTGACCAGAGACGCTGAGGCTCCTGCATGCAGACGCTCCAGCTGACAGTGGTCTAACACATCCCTCGCGGGGTGTCCAACTTGAGACCAGGACGGGGTCCCACATTCTCTCTCTCCAGGTAATGGGGTTCGACCAAATCCTAGAGGGATTCTTGGCTTCACACCTACTCACATGCTAGGTACACTTAGGTACATCTAGATAGGCATCGTAGGAGTACGCGCACTTTTATCATGCATTTTATATTCATGTATGTATCCATGATTATTGCTAGATGGTAGAACTGTACTATCCTTTTATTTTCACTGTACTGCTAATCATATATATCTGCTACATTCTAACGGTTGTTGCAGCACATCTATTTTACACCAGAAGAACAACTGTGCAATAAATTCTTATTGTAACACTCCCGACTGCTTCTTCTGTGTAACTCTCTGAGACCGAATAAGTGAGCACGAGTGACTGAGCGAAAAGTAGTATATTGTGTCCACGATCCTGGGGGATCAGGGTTGTCATGTTCTGAGGTTGCCAGAAACTATTTTCTCCCCGATAAGAGGAGATTCTAGTGGCACTGTGAGCTAGCTAAAACAGAAAGGCTAACATTCTCGGCGGGGGTGCTCAGAGCCAGTCTGCCACCAATCCTACAGTTTATGTTATCTGGAACGCGCAGATCCTGTATGGGTAATATAGGAACTACACGACAACATGGTCAGTGACATCACTGATGACATCACTGATGACATCACTGATGACATCATCCACAGAACCACTCACACAGGCACTCTAGACCCCAGAGAACCTCTTATATGCCCACTGACACACCCACACAACCACTCACATACCGGAGCACAGACCCATACCTCTACTCTTATACCCACTCACTCCTCCATGGAGGCAGTCACACACCCACTCACTCACTCACTCATACAGCCACTCACACAACCATTCACTCACCCACACAGCCACTCACACAACCAGTCACTCACCTGTACAGCCATTCACATAGCCACACACTCACCCGTACAGCTACTGACACACCCACTTATTTACCTATACAGTTACTCACACACCCACTCACCCATACTGCCTCTCAACGCAGTCACTCACTCACTCACCCATACAAACACTCAGATACTCACTCACACACCCACACAACCACTTACATACCCATTCACACATCCTTACATGTACTCACACATCCGCTCACTCATCCATACAGCCATTCACACACACTCTCCCATACAGCCACTCACACACCAACTTACTTAACCAAACAGCCATTCACTCACCCATGCAGCCACTTACAAACCAAGTCACTCACTCATACAGCCATTCAGGCACCCAATCACTCACCCATGCAGTCACTACACACCCACTTACCCACCCATAGAGCCAATCACACTGCTACTCACTCACTCATACAGCCATTGGCACACCCACTTGCTCACCAATACCACCACTCATACAGGATGTCAGTCATCCACAAAGCTACTCACACAACCACTTATACACCAATACTGCCACTTATACACCCATACACACAAGGATACATACAGTCACACAACCACTCACATAATATACATTAGAAGTAGTATCACTCAGTATCTGTGCACCTAGTATACTAATTTAACTTTTGTAGTAGGTCAGTATATATGTTTAACACCCATAAACTCTTGAAAACACTTACACTCATATGAAGCTGTCATCCATGATGTCACTATGTCATGAGTGATGTAATATCTGAGGTTATAAGCATTGCACTGCGGAGGCGTAAGTTATAGTTAACTGCTGAATTTCACTGGATTTGTACGAGTGAAATCTAAGCCTAACTAACTATAACATCGCTGTAACCTTTGTTTTTTCCAGTGAAAAAAAATATATATATATTTTTTTATAAGAAGATATATATATATATATATATATATATATATATATATATATATATATGTGATCAAGACGGTGGAAACGCGGTCGAAACGCGTCAGGCTGGGCACTTGCTGCTTTACTTTCTGGATGCACTTATTCTTGCAATAAAGGCACTGCACTGATACTCCACGCTGTGGTCAGTACCTGTTTTGTTGCTGAGAATGTGGCATTACAAGGACTGTGGTTACTTTATATATATATATATACTACAAAGGACGCAGCACACCGGAGTTGAGTTTAAAGAGTTTATTCATGGCAACGGTGGAGTGTTGCCATGAATAAATTCTTCAAACTCAACTCAGGAGTGCTGCGTCCTTTGTAGTACATATTCAAATCAAGGGCCAGGATCCGGCCCCCATGTTGTGCACCCGCTGTTGAGCGCACCGAACTTTCAAGGATCACATTGCAGGATATATATATATATGACGGAAGGAGCGAGAATTCTCGACCTGAGGACAGAGTTGCCTACGGAGCTGGGGCCAGATAAGGCAGCTGCCTTATGGTGAGGTGCAAGATAAAAACAACATGTCACGACAGATTTCAATTGTTGGTTTCATCTGCAGCAACTTGAACTGAAAGCCAGGTTTTAACTTTATGAGTAATTTTGCACAAATGAACTTTAAAATGCACTCGCACTTCATGTCATAGAATGATTTAAAGGGACACTAGTCCAAGACTGTTTACATGATTATTGAAACGACTATTGAAGTGCTGGGTGAAGGAGTATTTCCACTATGGCAGTCATCACGTGCACAAGTAATTTAAATAAATTCAAACCGGCATTTCCAAAGGTTGACAAAGGCCAAACAGGACGGCTGAAACGCGTTCCACGAGCAGGTTGCTGATGTTTTACATTAAATTTGATGACACCTTGCGCCCCGAGTGCAGACTCCTTTTTGATGAAAGAGGAATTAGGTATATATATATATATATATATATATATATATATATATATCCTCTGATGATAGCTATGTGGTCATATTGTGATGGGGACCATTTGATGTCAGGTGTGGGGCATATGAGGATTGAATGGTTGTAGATTGTGGCTGATGGCTGTGTAAAGGTGGCTTTGTAGTCATTTGATGCTGTGTGTTGGCGCATGGCAGGTCTATGAGTGTGTGATGGTGTTTGTGTGAATGTGTGATGGTAGGTGAGTGGGAGTAGGTTGTCAGGTGTGAGGTCCCAAATCACAGTAGCTGTATGGCCACATGATGTTGGGTGCATGGATGCATAAAATGTGTGTATGACCATATGATAGTAGCTGTGATGAAGTATTAACTGAACTTATTTTTTGGTGGTTTTGTGATAGCAAGTGTGTGGTCTCATTTTGATAGGTATGTCAGTGTGTGATGGAAGATGTGTGGGCCTATGTTATTGATTATGTGGTGGTATATCATTGAGGTATGTAATTGTGGCTGTGTGGTTGGATGACGGTGGGTGTGTCAACTCATCATGGTGGGGGTGTGGTGATACGATGGTGGCTATATAGTAGTGCATGTGTTTGCAGATGATGTTGGCTGCTCGGATGTATGCTGGTGGGTGTGTTGGTGTATGATTGTGGTTGTTTTTGGTGACTATTTTCATGCATGGTGGTGTGCATGTGGTCATGAGATGGTGGGTGCACAGGTATATGAGGTGGGTTTATGGTTGTATGTTGGTAGGTGTGTGTACAACTAAAGTACTCATAGGACTGAAGCTATACTAAGACAGTTACTTAATTGTAAACAACGTAACAACAATTTTATTGATGAAAACATATCATAAATGCCATCAGTGGAATCACTGGTAATATATGTGATTTCATCAGGGTTTATGAGAGATGACATGGACTTGAGGAGTGCACGCCATATATATAGTGTGCCTGTCGTACCATGGCAGTTGAACTTCAGGGGGATTTTGGTTTTGCAAGGGAACAATAACATCACTTTAACTGCGTTTTTGCAGCAAATTTTTTAGTTTTCTTCAAATGCTAAAGGAAAAACTGCATGTTCTAGATTAATCACAACTTACTTTTAATTGTGTTTTAGCATATTTCAAAGATTTTTTAAGAGATCATGTTATGAGCTATTTCCATTGTTTTTCTGGTGGTTGTATGGGTACAGATGGGTGGGTATGTGGTAGCTGTGGTGGTGAATGATATTGCCTCTGTATGATGTTGTAACTTACCCCCCATTGTGCACAGTCTTCAGCGGAGTTCAGCGATGGGTGATAGCAGGCTCAGTGCAAATGTACCTTGGAGGTACCCACTGTTGCAAGCAGCCTTCATTTACAACTAGGGGTTTATCACAGGCAATTATCCCAATTTTCATTCAAAACCGCCAAATGACACCAAGATGTGTCAGTTCTGCGTGAACTCTGTCATATCTGCACCTGACTCAAATTGTCATACCAACATAAACTAAACATGCAAATCTCTGACATGTTTTGTGTCAATTTGTTATAGAGTGTCAAATTTATCAGCAAACTAACACTTTTTTGTTCCCATTTAAGCATGTTCCATTTGATGGATCAACACAAAACCCAACAAATCAGGGGTACGACAAACATGCTAAGGGCCAAAGTTTGTGTAGAGCTGGGAAACAGCAACAAAGTTGTTCAGAAATCAATGATTTTTTGACCTCCTTTAACTTTGCCCTCTTTTCTCAGAGCTCATTAAACCTGAGATCCCTGGACTTGGTTTAACTTTCTCAAATACTGTGAAATTTCACGCATACAGTAAACCGTGCCAAAGTTATTAGCAAATGAACACTTTTCAGTCTGCCTTTTAACTCTACCACCTTAAATATATAGGCATAAAATCAAAATATCAAGAATAACCTAAACATGCTAAGTACGCAAAAGCTAATCGTTTATAAATCTTATTAGAAGGAAAACACCCAATCTATGTTTTCTATAAGCTGTATGAATGCACGCAGCATACCTTCCTCCAGCACCTGGTGCCTCTCCAGTAGCTTGCAGACTACCACACATCAGGAGAGAGGCTGAATCTGCTGATCATTTGAAAAGACATGGAGCTTTCCAAGAGACTATGCTACTTTCTTCGCTTAGGCCTGTTAATTGATGCATTATACAATTTTTGACAGAACATGACTTATTTTCCATGCACAGCATATCAATTGAAGGCTGTGGTCATTGTCCTTTTTTTATAGAAACATTTTTATTATTATTGAAAACAACGCATACAGTTGCTCTTCTGGACTAAACAGCAGGTACATCGCACAACCTACTCCCCCCCTTCGCCCTACTGTAGTATCCTTCAAACAAACAGTACTTTCAAGTTCCATTTCAGCCTCATCCATCTAGGCCGTAGTGTGCCCACCATTTATTCCAGACTTTCTCATATTAACAGGGACATTCCCTGGCTGTACATTTTGTTTCTAACATCTTGACACACCAGTCCATACCATTCGTCCATGCCGCTATAGATGGGGCCACAGAGGAGTTCCACTTCCTGACTATATCTCTTTTAGCCACCACTGTGCCCAGTCCTACCAGTGTCCTATCTCCCCAGGGACCCCCCAATCATCCAGTTTGCCCATCAGCATGATCCTAGGGTGTGCCTCGTTATGCATTCCCACCACACGGGCTGAAGTAGATAAGACGGTATCCCATAGGTGTGGATAACGGGACATGACCACACCAAATGGTAGAAATCCCCCCAGGGACCCTGGCATCTGTTGCAAGCGGGGGAAGCATGGGCTCTAGCCTTCCACAGCCGGAGGGGTGTGAAGTATGCCTGATAAAGAAATTTAAACTGTATGAGTCACAGCCTCGCAGAGATCGCCAACAAGCAGGGAACCATGCACATGTCCTGCCAGTCCACCTCATCTTGTCCCGGGCTCCTACGCATCCCTCCCATTTTTCCCTCAAAGGACCCATCAGATCCAGGGAGTTTATCACCAGGGTCTTGTAAATCTGTGAAATTCCACGTCTCCCCAGGTGACCCCAAAACAAATGGCCTTCCAGTGGATTAGATTCTGGGACTTCATCCAACTCTCCCTGATATTTAACTATCGCATGCCGGAGCTGTAGATTACAAAAGAACTGGGAAGTGGGCATTTGGAAGTCCACACAGAGGTCTTAAAAGGGGTTTATGTGGCCTCAGTCCCAGAAATCTCCCAGACGATATACAGTCCCATCCCTGGAAACTCTTGGGTTTCTATGTGAGATGTCCATCTGCCCCCCCCATTGGTATTCTCAAGTGTGAATTTGTGGTCCCAAACTAAGCACCTCAGCACCACCCTCCATACCCAGAATACCACTTGAGTCAGTTCTGGGAATGTTGTTGGAATGGGTGCCCCATAAATAATACCTATGACTTTATTCAATTCCAAGAGGGACAATTCTCACTGGTATGTTGGATCTCCTCTTCCCCCATGCATCTAGTCATTTATGGTCAGTAGTTGGGCCACCCAGTAGTAGAGGCAAACATCCCCCATGGGGAGCCCTCCCTCATATTTGGTACGGACACATTTCCCAAAAGTCACTCTCAGGGGTTTGTGTGCCCATATAAACCTTCACTCCATGACCACCAGAGAATTGAATAAAGCCTGTGGAATAGGAGTGGGTTAGTTCTAAAGAACATAAAGTAGCCTTGGGAGGATTATCATTTTGAAAATGGCTATTCTACCCATAAGGTTAAGGCAAAGTTTATCCCACCAATACATATCTTCCTGGGCCTTCCTCACCAGAGGACAAAGTTTGAGGCTCCAGGTAAGTCCCAGCTCCCAGGTAATGTGTATTCAGAAGTACAAATAGCTAAGGCAGTTTATGGGAATCTCAGGATGCCAAAGTTTGTCTTAGCGGTCAACCCATATGGGCACTAGGAGGGACTTGTCCCAGTTAAACTTCAGGCCGGAGGTTGCTCCAAGGTATTTAGGATATGAATCAAACAAAGCCACATCTATGCACGTCGAGAGAGGAACAGCAGTATATCATCTACGTACAGTGGTATCCGATCTTCTGTCACCAAGCCCCAGTTGAAATCCCAGACATGCGCATCGCAGTGGACCCAGACTGCCAAGGGTTCAATAGCCACCAAAAATGGAGAGGGGACAACTCTGTCTAGTGCCCCGCCTGATAGGAAACCTAGGAGACAAAACCCAGTTGATTCACGCTCGAGCCAGTGGGGCTGCATAGAGAATCTTGACATAAGCCCAGTATTTGGGCTCAAACCACATCCTGGTAAGGGTTTCATCCAGAAATTACCAGTTTACAGTATCGAATGCCATTTCAAAATCTATTAGCAGAAGGGTTGGTTTGCCCCCTAGAGATTTAATACAGGCTAGTGCCAGGTGCACCCTCTGGATGCAGTGTCTTGTGCTATGCTGAGAAATTAACCTGGGTTGGTCCGGATGGACCAATTGGGGTAACACCTGCAGGAGGGGATTGGCTAGGAGCTTTGAGCAGAGTTTAACGTTCATAGTAGTGAAGAAGATGGGCCAGTATGAGGCACATTGGCTCAATGGGCGACCTGGCTTGGGTAGGACGACCAGAGTTGCCAGATCTATGTTTTGCAGAAAGTGGCCCTTAATGCTCGACTCTGCAAATAAATAAGTCCAGAATGGGGAGGAAGATGCAAGGTCAAAGTTATCAGTAATATTCCACCGGGTGTCCATCAAGGCCCGGTGTTTTCCCAGAGTTTAAATCTGTTGATGCACCATCCACCTCCTCAAGCATAAGTGCTTGTTCCAAGGCAGATCTGTCTGCTGCGGTCAGCAGAGACTTTGGAAATCGTGTCATAATGCTGAGCGAAGACATGCAATCCCCTTGGAGTCCTATACTACCGGTCCTGCTCCATCTACTTTACTAGGCACCACCCTGGACTCTGTATCTTTTGTAGCTAGCCAGTGCAAGAACTTGCTCGACTTGTCCCCCCATTCATACACCCTCTGTGTGGAAGCCATCCAACATTTACGGGCTTCCTCCAGGCAAAACTGACGCAAGGATGTCCTATTGACTGCCAACTGGTGCTGTGTCAGAGCCGTTTATTCAGCTGCACCCTATTCCATGACAATATGAAGGCCTCTAGATCCGCAGTCTGGGCCCGCCTTTTCAGTCCACCCCTCGGGTATAGGAGCGAGCAACACCCCTCATTGACCTTGCATGCCCCCAACAGTATCCTAGCCGATTCCACAGTGCCCTTATTTAGGTCAAGGAATGCTTTCAGTTCATAAGATGAGTAGTCAGAAAAGTTCTCTTCAGTTAGAAATCAACCATTAAGTCGCCTGACTGAGCGATGGCCAATGGCCGGGGCACCAAAGTGAATTACTACCGGGGCATGATCTGATATCCCTTGGTGGAGAATTTGTGACCCTGTGGTGCGTAGAAGGTCCGATGTTGGAAGGAACAGGTAATCAATGTGGGACAGCGAACCATGCGCCACCGATGCATGAAATGTGGTCCCATACGCTACCAAATTGCCCATGCAATGGTCGTACCCCCCAGTCCACGCTACATTTTATGCTATTTTGTACTTTGTATAGTGATATTCGGAAAATGATTTTAAAATCACTT
Source organism: Calotriton arnoldi (assembly GCA_963921515.1). Taxonomy (NCBI): domain Eukaryota; kingdom Metazoa; phylum Chordata; class Amphibia; order Caudata; family Salamandridae; genus Calotriton; species Calotriton arnoldi. The sequence continues at coordinate 2,029,235 of CAWUFW010001028.1, read as the reverse complement.
TTTTTAGCTAATAGGTTGTTTAATTATAAAATGCTTTTAACTTCCTCTGTAGCACGGACAATATGAAAACTGTATACTCGGTTATTTATTTTATTGAAAGGGCGATTAGGAAAAGAAAGGAACTTTTATTTTTAAATGTACTGAAATATGAGAAAAATGAAGAGGATTGCTAATTATGTTCAGAAGTGATAGTTTATGGAGATCAATTTAGATATTGTAGTATATTTTTAAGATGCAGTATTTCCGCATAATGCACAGCCGTTTGCACAAATGAGATCTTGCAGTTTTGCACATTATGCATAAGTTTTGCACATGGGATATTTTGCACTAAAAATCTAATTTACCTCTTTATATTTGTAATAATGAAAGTATGGAAATTTTATTATTTTTATCATTTGAGAATAATATTCGAGTCACCCCCCGAATATAATATTGAAAATCTGGTATTTTACGTGAAATTGTATGTTTTTAGAGTAAATGTTGAATTTGACTTGATTTAGTATGCTTATATGGATGTACACTTTACACCGAATAAAGCTGTTTGACTTGACTTGCATGAGTGTATTCATGTCTATAAGGGTTCCATATGCACCAACGGTCACTAAGTCCGAACCCAACCGACCATTCTGCCCAGCCCTCCCCTGCCTCTGGGGTCCGCCCAAAATCTGTGCCAGTTTCGCACATTGATCACATCATTAAAGTCACCCCCCATGATATCATCTCATGAGGCAGGGCGCTTAGTAGCTTCAAAGGACCAGCAGTGTAGAGTGGTGTGTGGCAGGAGTGACATATACACTCACTAAATTATAAGGGTTACCCTCCATAGAGTCCTCAAGAATCACATATCTGACATGCACGTCCCTTGTGACTTTAGCTACTACCATGGGCAATGTCATACGCAAAATGGTGGGGTCCCTGTGAGCCTTGGGAGTAGCCCGGATGATGCACTCTGATATAGCCCCTGCGGACAGGAATGGACAATTCTTTCCCTTTAGATGAGTTTCTTGGAGAGTGCTGATGTGCAAATTGTCCAGCCCATTAACATTCCATGTCATGACCAAGTGCGCCCCCATGGCAGAGGTAGCAGCTGGGCATGGTGTGCCCCATTGTTTGGTGTCTGCCCCCCCAGGTGGGAGGTCCCAGTAAGGGCCATGCAGGCAAAGACATAGAGCAGAATGTGTGGGCAAGTGAGGACCGATCACTGCACCCAGAATTGTTGAGCAACAAAACAAATCAAACAGCCAAAGAAATTTCAAAAGAATAACAAAGCCCCTATCCCCCAACTTACCCTTAGCAATATTTCCCAGCCTAAAGAAGCATCTGTCGTCCAAACCCCACACAAACACAACACAAACATAGAACTAACTTGGGATTGATGTACTTAGATGGTCCAGGTGGTTCACCCATCCACTGCCCCCCGAGGAACCAGGTCTAGTAATTTGCAATCTTGCCATAGGATACATTGGTCCTGGCATGCAAGAAAAAGAGTTCAAACTCTCATTAGGGTCCTGTCCCGGGCATTTGCACCTGCCCTTCTGCAAAGTTGGTCCAGAGCCCCTCTTGGTCCGTGGGCCCTTTGGTTGCATGCTGGTCCCGTTGTTCCCCTTCGGACTCCATAAATGCATTAGCTTCCAATGTGCCCCCTGCCGTCGTCAAGAATATTTTCGTCCCATGCCTCCTTCTTCCCCTCTGATCTGCACCTTCCAGCCTTCGAGGGGTGGCCAACTGTCACCCTGCAGTGATTGGTTCACAGTCAGGGGTCATTGTTTGCTAAATCTAAAAGAGCAATTGATGGACAGAATGTTGAACAATGTCAAACATTCACCCCAGTACAGAGTTCTGGGCCTAACTCCGTTGTTGTTCGGTAAGCCAGGCCCAAGCCTCCCCTGGGGTGTCAAAGAATATGGACTAAGAGTCATGGATTACATGCAGCCGGGTGGGATAAAGAAATATATAGGATAAGTTCATAGTACATAGTATTAGCTTCGCTTGATCATAGGATTTGCCTTACGTATGGACCTGTCGACTGTAATCGGGAATATCATGATGTGGCCAGAATGGAACATCAGATGCCCTTGCATCTCCCAGAATAGCATTCCTGTCTCTATAATTCAGAAATCTTGCTATCATCAGGCGAGGGAGAGCCCCTCAGTGAGGTTTTTGGGCCAAAGACCTATGGGTCCTCTCAAGGGTAAAACAGGGAGGCAGATCCTCCGCATCAATCCAGGAGCAGAGCCATTGTTCTAGAAAGGTTTCCAGGGCCAGATCTTCCGCTCCCTCTGGAAAACCTATGAAACTAAGATTGTTGCATAGGGCCCTATTTTCAGCATCTTCAGCCCGCTCCTGTAAGTATGTGTATTATGTCAAAGATAGGCTACCTCTGAGGAGAGACCCTGCACCGTATCCTCCAGCTTTGATATCCTACCATCTGCTTCGATCACTTGGTCCATGGTCTGACGGAGATCCTGGTGCAGTAAAGTCATATCAATGCCAAATTATCCTATTTTGGTCTCCAACACTGCCTTAGAATCCTGACTGGCCTGTAGGATCAACAATTTGTTGTCACCGCTTGGCTGCAGCTTCCTCTTTGCCACCTGGAGCCCCCTTTGCTTCCCCAACTGGTGCTGTATATTTGTCCATTTTGGCCTGGCCCTGTGGAGCCCTGTCCCAGCCCATCCCACACGGGTCTGTAACTCTTATTATCTTTAAAGTCTACCGCCCCTGTAAGGTACTTGAGCCACACCCTCATCCAGCCACCCTCTGTGGGGTGTCACTAGTGTTCGAAGGGGGGGTAAACCCGCTTGCCCCAGTGAGAGTCACCTGGGCAGTACGAGAAGTCGGCCCCCTGCTTTTTAAATCATGATCTTTATTCTTAAGTTGCACACAAGATGACATCACAGGCCATACAATTATCATCTGCTGATCATCCCCCGGGGGATCAATCATAGTGTCAGTGTTGCCATCTAAGAAACTTCATGTATGTCAAACTGAATTAGGATGCTGCCCCTACATTATTGGTGGGATTTTCTACTCACCCATGAGTTTACGTTATGCATCCAGTGGTCACCAACATTATTGTAAAAGAAAGGTACAGTATAGATGCTCTTGAAAGTAGTAAGCAGTTCACGAAGGCCAAAGTGGTGCAAATTGGTTATAGTTGCAAGGAAGCATTTTGTTGCATTCGGTTTCTGTTGAGTTGGAATTCACATTATTCATCCTTTAATTAAATAATAAGGCGAGGCTATGAACATCCTAAGGCTGCTTCCAAGCACTGCATGAGAACAGAAATTGGAAACAGGAGACAGGAAAGAGGGAAGCAGGGGAGAGGAAATGGGGAACCTTATGGCATACTGGTTAGTCATATTGGGGCCGATTCACAGAACTAATCTGAGACAAAATCCTAAACTTACTACTTTTGGTATTCACAGGAGGCACTTACGATTTTTGGTATTCACAGAATGCACTTACGACTCCTAACTTTACGTCCGCACTCGGGCCGGAATTTCCGCACTCGGACCATACTCTCCGCACTCGGACCATACTCTCCACACCCGGACCATACTCTCCAGCACCCGGACCATACTCTCCAGCACCCGGACCGTACTCTCCGGCACCCGGACCGTACTCTCCGGCACCCGGACCGTACTCTCCGCACTCAGACCGTACTCTCCGGCTAGGGCCGTACTCTCCGGCTCGAGCCGTAATCTCCAGCTAGGGCCGGATAAAGTGTAATCAATGGGCTGGATTGCAATATTTACAAAAAGGAACATTAGGAATGTGTAATAAATGGTAGAGAAGGTCATGAAAAACAGTTTGGGCAGGGGAAAGGGTACGGCCAGACACTACATCATAACCCAGAAAAGTTTTCTCCTTTGCATCATGGTACATGCAGTGCACAATTTGCGCTCCCCTCACTGTTGACTGTGCAGTCAACACTGTTATGTTATTTATTTCTATTAAAAATAATGTTGATCCTTTACACTATTTAAAAACTTTCATTATGTTGCTGATGTCATCAGCCAGGTAGTGATCCTTTCACACAAACACTATCCATGCTGTCATCTAATCTGTGTAGCACAACTTTGGCACTAATAGGATAACGCAGGCATTATCCTTGCACTTTTCATTTCACAGAGGCAAAACCCATGTACTCATGTAATCACCGAGACACTACCCCTGCACTTATGCAATCACCAATGCTCTACCCATGTACTCATGCAATCACTCAGGCACTACTGTTGAACTCATTCATTCACCTCTAATACTACTTCTGCACTCATTCATTCAGTGATACACTACCCCATGCACTCATCCAATGACCCAGGAATTTCTGTTGCAGTCTTCCTTTTACTCAGGCAATACCCATGTACTCATCTAAGCAACCAGACATTAGCCATGCACTAATAAAGTCACTCAGGGACTACCTATGCACTCATCCAATCACTCAGACAGTACCCCTGCACTTATGCAATCACCCAGGTACTGCCCATGTACTTATGCAATCACTCAGGCATTATTCTTGCACTCAACCATTCACTGAGGCGCTGACCATGCACTCATCCAATGACCCATGCATTAACCTTGCACCCATTCTTCCAGTCAGGCATTACCCATACACTCATCCAATCACTGAGGTACTATCCATGCACTCATGGAATCAGACAGGCACTACTCTTGCACTCTAGCATTCACTTAGGCAGTACCCATGTACTCATCCATTCACTCAGGCACTACCCATGCACTCATCCAATGACCCAGGCATTACTCTTGCACTCATACTTGCACTCATCAAATGACCCAGACATTACCCTTCCACCAAACCTTCCACTCAGGTACTACTCATGCACTCATCCATTCACTCAGGCAGTACCCATACACTCATGCTGTGCAGTTAACACTAAGGGGAGCACAAATTGTGCACTGCATATACTATGATGCAAAGGAGAAAACTTTTCTGGGTTATGATGTAGTGTCTGGCCGTACACTTTTCCCTGCCCAAACTGTTTTTCATGACCTCCTCTACCATTTATCACACAATCACTAATGTTCCTTTTTGTATAAATTGCAATCCGGCCCATTAATTACACTTTATCCAGCCCCAGCCGGAGATTACGGCTCGAGCCGGAGAGTACGGTCCGGGTGCGTAGAGTACGGTCTGAGTGCGGAAATTCCGGCCCGAGTGCGGACGTAAAGTTAGGAGTCGTAAGTGAATTCTGTGAATACCAAAAATCTTAAGAGCCTTCTGTGAATACCAAAAGTAGTAAGTTTAGGATTTTGTCTCAGATTAGTTCTGTGAATCGGCCCCTCTGTGTATACTTACATGCCAAAGGTTCTAAATTTGGTCAGAGACTCACAGTTTTGTAGAAAAACGTGACTGTATTTTATCTTTCTCCCAGTTAAAATGTGTTCAATGTGGATGCAGGTTAATGGAGATGTAGGAAAGTGCCCCTTTTGTATGGTCACCCCTCACTTTTTCTTTCAAATGCTGATGGTTATGACTCTGTTAGTGCTCTGGAATCTGCTGCCCAGACCCCAGTGCCTGCACTCTCTACTAAAACTGTTATGTTCAACTTGGTAATCCCAAACTGGCAAAGAATTTACGCCTTTATAAATCCCTAGTATATGGTACCAGGGGTACCCAGAGCATTGGTGGTAAAGGGGTCCCCAGGGCTGCAGCACGGTTTTATGCCACACTAACAAGCAAACTACTGACAGCAGGCCTGCCATTGCAGACTGCAGGAGCAGTGCAAACTGCTCAAACTCAACTATGCCCTCACCATGTGTGGCACAGTCACATACACTTACATGTAATATATGTAAAGCACCCCTAAGGTAGGCCTCCTCAGTCCAGGAGGCAGCGTGCAGTATATTAAAGGTGAAGGCATATACATGCAAGCCTATATGTCCCTGTAGTGATGTTCCCCATTGGAAACTACTATAAGTGTTAGCGGTCCATTGGATAATATGGGCTGCCAACCGGGCACTCTTGAGATTAGCAACTCCATTATGGTACCGCTAAAATATGTCATATTTGGTATCAAACAACATACCCCCTCACCGCTGACACAATCCCCGGTTATCCTGGGTAACATGGCATGTACCCAGGTGGCACCTCAGAGGTTGCCCACCTGGTTGCCCCAGCTTAACTGTGCTCTGGCTGACAAGCCTGCACTTTCTCATGCATGCTGCCGCCAAGAAAGGATTCTGACCTCCTGCCAGGCAGTGTGATCACTCCCAGGAGTTAGAAACAAAGAATTTGGTAGGAAGGAGGTGACACCTCCCTCCTCCCAAGCAGGGTAGTAAAGTGGCACATCAATGCGGTGAGCTTCAAAAATGCACCACCTCTGATATGCATCAGGTCTGATTCCCACTGAAGGAAACAGCCGTCTCCCTGCCCCAGGCACATGTGCAGCCATGCACATTGGGAAATTAGGTATGCAGGAGGTGTATACCTCCAGGAAGGCTGGCCACACGTCTAGGGTGAGCAGCCTGATCTGTACACCTGAAATAGAATTCTGCCATCTTTAGGAGGGCAGAAATAGTGGGTTCTGGGTAGAAAAGTTGACCTACACCCCTGGATGTGGTCACCTTAGGGGCAGATTAGCTGCAGGGACTAGCTGCCCATTGGCTACTAGCTCCCACACCCCTAACTCCCCTAAATCTAGGATATAATGGACCCCCCAGACGCTAGGCCTGGGCGAAGTTTGCGGAGTTACGCAACGTGGACCTCCGCGAAGTGACCAAAAACTCTGCCGCGCTACGTGCGGTTCCACAAGTGGCAGAGTGCGTTAGGTCACGCCGTTCGCTCTGATTTTTAGCAGCAGGTGTTTGTCCCGCAAACGGCACTATGAGCAGAGCAAGAGTGTGCTGCTACTTTCTGCCGCTCGAGTAGATTTTCTACTCGAGCGGCAGCTTCCTCAACTCGAACGGATGTTTTTTCAACACGAGTGGTTGCGACCATCCCCGACTGCCCACGCACTCGGCAACTTAACATTGGTGAGCGCGAGCGAGGCAAAACTCCTCTCCGTGAATTTCGGAACTCCTCGTGCTCTGCAGAGTGAGCAAAATTCCAAAAACGGAGTGGAGTTCCCCACTCAGGCCTACTTGACACCAGAACCTCAGATTTGAACAACTTACTTCAAGAAAGGACCAAGAGGAGACCCATGTCGCCGACAACAGGACTTTGCTGATAGCACCAAAGCAAAAGAGCAATACTTTGTCCCTCAGGTAACAGACTTGGAACTAAGTGAACAACCCTCGTACTTGGCTAAAACTCGGCACTCCCGAAGTGAAGGACCTCTGTGGATGCCAGAAGCAGCCTCAGTCACCCCTGGACTAGTGGCACTAGTTCCCTGCAAACTGCAGGTAAAAACACTCACTGGATTCAAAGAATCACTGGCCATCGGGCCCTCTGTGGGATCGCCCAAATCCAGGTGGTCCTGTACAATGTGGGAGTTGTAGTCTCGCCTGCTCCAAAGTCTCAGGCTGCTACGTCACTCCCCCGAACCCCTTGAAGTTCCAGAAGCTTTTTGCTGTGCTTGCCGCTGCCAAGAAGTGGTGAAAGAAGATACAGGAAATTTTAGGGTTTGGGGTTGGTAGTGGTAAAGGAAGGTAAGGCTAAATTTAGGGTTTAGGGTTGGGTAGTGGTGAAGGGAGGTAAAGTTAATGTTAGGGCTTAGGGCTTTGTAGTGTGTTGCAGAGTCATCCTGTGTCCTGGGCACCCCCATTTTCTTTGTCAGACTGGTACTGGTGGTAACTGACTCTGACTGTCCCTGGGCTCTGCCTAACCAGGCCCAGGGCCAGTACTATGCTGAAAACACACTTAGAATACAGTGAAAACACCTATATACACTAGGGTACACTATGAGTTAGGGTACCACTATGCTTGGTATGACCGCCCCTATAAGGCCCTAGTAGATATTAGGGCAGAGGATCAAAACTACCTTTAAGTCCCTAGTATACAATGGGGCATGGCCGTTTAGTGGCCCGGAGCCCTTTTTGCACTTGCATGTGTGCACTGCTGAGGCCTGGAGTCAGTTTAAAAGCAGCCCTGTGTTGTAGGACTACTTTTAACATGTAAATTGTGCCCAAACTCGACTTTGATGCTTGGGGCACTTGCAAATTAATAAACTACAATAATCTGGCATATTAGGTACCCCAGAGTCTCCCCTGGGTGTCCCAGTGGCGGGGGGGACATATTTTATATGCCCTGAGGATAGTGAAATTGCCCATTTCACTTCCCTCATTGTAGTAAAGTGCTTCCCAAAAACAACTATTGAGATAGGAGCACTGTGGAGTGAGGATCTGCAATACCTTTATATATTCAGATTCCCTAAGGTTTCCCCTAGGTGCTCCAGGGGTGGAGGGTCCTGTAGATATCGGTAGGGTCCTTATTAAGATGTTTTATAAGCCCTGGTATTGGAGCAACTTCCCAGTTTATTTTCCCCATTACAGATCCCCAGCCACATAGGTATACATGGCAAGAAGTTATTAATTAATAACTCCCTCCAGGAAACACCCAAAAATATCATTCAAGTAAAATGGTATTGATAAATTCAACAATATGCTATTGTTGAATTTATCCTAAAATGGACCCCCTGGGGTGAAAGAGGCATTCTTGGAGGAGACAGTTCTGCTGCATTGGAATGCTACAGCAAGAAGGAGGGTACAGGCAGAAGAAATCAGTTTCATTTGCACCCCTTCGCTGTGAACCAAACCAGATGACATGCTTAAGGAAGGAATGTGCAGATCCCAGGGGGGAGGGAGTCTATGGAGATGAGCCATCCTGGAAGTTGGTTTAGCCAGCTCTTGCCTATCTGCTGAAACTTCAGCCATATTGCATTTTGGGGAAATAGGGCTTTCTGGGAGACCTTTGTGCCACACTTTGGAGGAAATGGCCATGCTCTGGGTTGTTTCCTTGCACCTCATTGGGCAGGAGTGCCCTCCTGTGTGACCCCAGAGAACACTGAATAAGTATCTGAGAGAGGCAGTGCCTCTCACCTCTACTGCTTGAAAATGAGAGAAAAAGAAGGATTGCCAAGCTGGAAACTTGATTTGCACCAACAGGCCCTGCATTCTGACTGACTGCGGCTGCTGCATTATCTGGAACTACAGCCCCTTGGATATACCTTGTTTCAAGAGGAATAAAGAGTGGGCTCCATGCAAGCTAGAGGTTAACAGAGCTCACCTGCGTCAACGCCACCAAGAGTCCCTTGCCTGGCGTGTATCTAGTGGACTTTTAAGGGTGTTGTCCAGGTGCATTGTGACGATTGGGGTCCCAACCACTGAAGGGCAATCTTGGAGATTCCAGACCCTTGGATTGTGTTTTGGACACTTTGGACCCTCAAGAGGAACTTGAGGTCGAAGTTCCAGAAAATTGGGAAAGTTTGGTGAACTTTTGTGAAAAAACTTCAGAGGGTGACGAGACCCTCACAGAAAGGCAACCCAGCGAACCCTCACCGAATCCGGCCTGCTGGAGGAGGCTGCATGGCGTCTGGGGAGAAATCCTCCAGAAAAGTTTCGAAGTGTGAAGGTGAAATCTTGAGCGGGGCCTCCTGCTTAGTGAATCCGACCAGGGCTCCATCGCGGCCGGCCCCAAACTTTGACTTTGTCCCAGTCAGAGGCGACCACATGTCCAGAAGGAACACTATTGGTTTCTAAGCACTATAAAGTGTTTAAACTTTAAAAATTCATATCTCTGGTTCCCTACATTGGAATTTTTTTGTTTTGCTGTCATTGTAAAGATACAAATATTTCCTATTTTTATAAATTGGTGGTAGATTTTTATTGTGTGTTGTGTCTTAGTTATTTACTGAATCAGTGTTTTTAAATGCTTTACATACCTGTCTCTGAAGTTAAGCCTGGCTGCTCGCAGCCAAGCTATCAAGGGTTGAGCTTGGGAATACTCTTCTGAGACCTATTCTGAACCCTAGACTGTGTTAGTGGTCTTCTTGTCAGTGGTAGATGCACATTTACCACTACTAATAACCCACTTTCCAACAAAGTGGTAAAGAGAAGTATGGGGAATTTTAGGGTTTAGAGGTAGGTGGTGGTAAAGGGAGGTAAATGTAAATTTAGGGTGTAGTGGTGGGTAGTAGTAAGGGAAAATCAGGAGTAAATTAAAAACAATAAGGGGTTTGGGAGGGTTCCCCCACCCAAAAAGAAAAGCATTTAAATTAATATTGATTTTATGGTCTAGGGGTTGGTAATGGTAAACGGAGGTGTGGGTACTTTGAGGATTTACCGGTGGGTATTGGGAAAGGAGTGTTTGGAGAACATTGAAAAAGGGGGATCCCCCTAAAATAAAAAAATAAATAAATAAGTACCTTAAATATTCTTACCATGTGTGGTAAAGGCATCTGCATGGTAAAGACAGCTGTGTGGTAAAGACATGCATGGTAAAGGCATCCGTTGTAATGTCATACAACTTTCATTGACTAGTTCTGACAAAGAGGTTAGGTCTGGGCGGAACTCCGCGAATGTGGTTAAAAAACTCCGCCACGCTACAAGGAGTTCCATTAGCAGGTGGAGATTCTCGGCGCACTCATTCGCATTACGTTCCTACGTGTTACGCAATTGAAAGCGCATTTTCACATCAGAAATCGGACACGAATGGCACCAAACGACTTGCATGGGCGCTGACATTTTGTTTTCTGTTCTGTTTATGGTGCTGGGCCTGTTTTTCCAATCCTTACTTAATCCTTTCAATCCTCCCCCTATCTAACTTAGCTACCCCTCATTTTTGTTCATTTATTAGTGTCTGTTTTTGTGTCTGTGTATATTATGTTTTTTTATTTTTTTCGTGTTTAAAAAAAAAATCCCTTTTCTTACTTATTTTTTCCTTCCTTTCTTTCTTTCTTCCTTCCTTTTCCTGTTTCTTTTCTTTTCCCCCTACCCAGCGCCATGGCAGAGCAGGGTGACCCAGGTAGTGGCGGTGCCAGGCCCCCCGAACAGCAAGCAGCAGCCGCCTACCTAGTAGATGGCAGCGCCACCAAGGGGTGCAGCCCGCTGAATCTTTTGTGAGGTGGAGGTGGCAGCACTCATTTTTTTCACGCAGCGCCACCTCCCCACCATACTGGCAGCATGCGACAGGCCTAGGAGCGGGTAATCCCTGCAGGAGCATTGGCTGCATTAGGGGAGGGTGCGTAAGTGTGTGAGCCGCTCCACCTAGGTCAGGCAACTGAAGCACCGCTGGGCAAATATCCTGGACCGGGAGCAGGACCTGCTCGACCTGCTACGCATCGAGATTGCGGGGCTCAGTGAGTAATTATTTGTTTTGTTTGTGCTCTACAATGCTGACATTTTTTATCCAAATTGCATGCTGCTCATACTCAAAGGTAAGTTACATTTAGTTTACGTTAAGAATATTATGTGATCCAGTTTGAGCTAGGAAGGTGCTCCGTGCTACCTAATCGAACTCATTGGTGTTCGCTTTGGCTGATATTATTTAAGAAGCCATTGCAGACTTCTCTGTTCTCCTATAACCATAGTGAATTAGTGATATCAGTGAGTTAGCATTCTCTGTGACATTTCTTTATGTAGCTCGTATATTCCCAAGCAATCTCACAGTGATGTGTAGTATGCATGTAAGCATTGCAAAAAAGGGAGACTGAGGTGGTTCATAAAGGGGGTTGAGAAATGAGAATAGAATCAAAGATCATTCATTTGAATGCATTAGTTCCGAATAAAGTTTTTGTTGAGTAAATTTGGAATAGGGATTTTAGTATTAGTATGGCCAACTCAACTATAGTGTCGATACTAGTACTATAGGCAATCTTATTTGGGAAACTACAATGTTACTGCGTTTGCCTGTCATATTAATTTTGCGGAGATTAACTGTACCATTAATCTATTTTTTTTTATCTTCTTTATTTCTTACATCAGCCCCCATGGGCAAGAATAGGGGCAGTGCGGAGACGGCTCCGGGAGCAGCTGGTGCAGAGCTGCTGACCACCAGCGCCATTGCCAAGGGCTCTTCTAACCCCAGTAAGTCCTATTATTTGTTATTATTATTTCCCTAATTAATTTTTACCTCTGCCCACTATTTTATACTACTTTTAATTTTGCCTTGTTTATTTTTCCAACTCCCCTATCCAATTTATGTTTGATTCTTGTAGCCATGCATTATCCTTTTTTCCCATATTTCATGTTTTTTTGTAGGTGACTTTCTCTTGTCTGTACTAGTCTGTAGTTTCCTTCTGCTTTGTTAGTAATCTTTCCCTCTCTCCTATATATCTTGTGGTACTGTAATACTAAGAACAGATTATTTGTACTATACTGTCTTCTATGAAGATTGCAGGCCCAAGTAAGCTAGTAATATAAATAATATTCACCACACATGTTTGTTGAGAAGGCTTTTTCTTGCTCATACTCTAACAGTTAACAAGAGAGTGGCCATTGTCTTGGGCTACCCCAACATCCCCCCCCAATGTTGTGCTGTGTAATGCATGTATGCAGTATACCAGCAGTTTCCATGGCAGTGCAACATGGCTGGACAGTATAAGGTCCCATTGCACTTGCCAACCAACACCATATGTCTTTCATTGACCACTGACCCTACGTTGGGCATCAATGACTCAGAGTCATCATCATAGGCTATAGCTCTGCCCCTCCATTACAAAAGGTTTTTGGTTGGCTTGACTACCAGGCTTTTCTAACATTGTCAACAAACAAAATGCCCAAAGTGATATTTTTGATAGAAGATATTGCTAACCAAACTGTAGTGATGTATTGCGTTTGTAGTTTTTGGATTAAAAAAATTAAGGGGAGGTGTATCTGGCATCTAAAGAATTTGTCATGTTTTTTTCTAGATGGACAGACCACCACCAGTGCCAGCTCAAGTTCCACTGCAGGAGAATAGTCGGTTGGAGGGGGAGAAGCGGCGGCAGGGACGGGCGGTGGTAGGTCATTGACAATCACTATTATACTCACTAACTACAAGGGCGTTGTCGTGATGCGTGATTGTGAACCCCCAGCTTTAGCAGCTACAACAGTGGTTGAGTTCTTATGGCCTCTTCTATCTGCAGCTCTGCAAAAGCTCACATAATTAACCTTAAAAACGATGGCTTGATGGAAACGGGAAAGAACGGAAGGATGGGTTAAATGGTATATGAGTGAAAGGATGCGTGGGTAGATGAAAGGATGCGTGGGTGGGTATTAGGTAAATGGATAGATGAGTGAAAGGATGGTTGAAAGAAAAGGTGGATACTGAATGAATAGGTATGAATTGGAACTTTTGGTGAAAGACTGGATAAGAGAAAGTAAAGCTTAAATCATGGTGGTATGGGTGAATATAGAAGAATGAAAGTATGAATGAATAGTTGCTTGGATTAATAAATGAGGGCGCTCTTCTGGAGAGGGGCATGCTGCTCACCTACTTCGCTCACTTGGTTTTATGATTATCAAATCTATGGTTCAAAGAGGGGGGTATTAACATTTTTGGTCTACTCCCTTGACTCATTGTATTTTTTATGCGAGGCAAAAATGTATCCCACCCATCTCATCATTCATTACCCTCACCGGCCAATGGCATTTTGCCACCCATGACCTAAGTGCAGTATAGTTCAATTCATGACTGTAGTATTGGCTGCGCAATTTGCGTCTGCTTTAGTTAATTAGGCATGTACAAAGTTTTCAATGCATTGCAAACAAAAAACACAGGGTGTGTTTCCCTTCGCCCACTCAGTCTGCTCTCAGTACTTTACTTCTTTCCGTCCGAGCTACCAAAAGATTGAAAACATCCACTCTTAGTATGTGCCACATTTTTATGCCCAAGTGAAGTAATTCATAAATATATTTCATGGTTTCCCATAACAGATTTATGCCTGTTCAAATTTTTCCCTTTCGACTTTGGTCAACTACAGTGACTGAATAAGCCAAAGCTTAGTCATTAACCCTGGGCGTAGTTCGCGTAGTCGCGCTACGCGTAGCTACGCGAAGTGCACTTCGCACTACGCAAGCTACGCGTAGCTACGTGAACTGCGTAGTGCGGTAGGGAAAATGCTATTCGCACTGATTGCACAGTGCCGGATGCTTGTCCGCACTGTGCAATCATTGCAAACGGCATCTTGCACAGTGCAAGCGGTCATTTTCTGCTGCTCGAGTAGATTTGTACTCGAGCAGCAGTTTTCTCAACGCGGACTGGTAGTTTCTCATCGCGAGCGGTCGCGAGCATACGCGAACCACTCGCAATGAGAAACCTGACCTCCCCGCGTTGAGAATCTCGCCGGGAGGTTTATTTTCCACGCTCGCGATCGGCAACTTGATGTTGCTGATCGCGAACGAGGAAAAAGTCTCGCCGGGATGTCATTTTGCTCGCTCGCGGTCGCCAACTTGACGTTGAGGACCGCGAGCAAGCAAAAAATGCCCGCTACGCGTTTTTGCACTGTGCTACGTGCAATTCGCGTAGTTGCGCAAACTACGCGAGCATAGCGTAGTCCTACGCCCAGGGTTATTAGTCATACGACGATGATCAGTGACACGCTACTATTCTATAGCAAAAGCTCTACCTACCCGGTCTAATACCTCTACCTTATCTTGCAGTAGAGTAAGTCAAGTTTCATTCCTTACTGCCCAGGGAATTAACTTGTTGGAAATAATTTGGTAGGAGGGCGAGGCCAGTGAGTAAAGTGGGACTAAGTGCCTGATTTCAAGGTTTGTTAATGGGATACTCTGACCACCGTGCCACATACAATCTATACATCCTGTTCCTTTCCCTGTAGTTCAGTGCATCATTTTCCCCACCGTCTACTAAAGGCATACAGGATTTCCGCATTTCATATGTGACGTGTGTGGCGTAGTATTTTATTTATTATTCATCTGCCTATTTGGAGTCAGGGTAGAATGTGAAAGGCATTTGGAGAAGAGCAGGGCCATTGGAATTAAAGTAATTTAATTGTCCACTACAGCTGCCCCAGCTGCAGACTGCAGAGAGTAGCAAAGTACCCGACGTGCTGACTAGCATGCCTCCATTAATTTAAGCACAACAACTTGTACTCCATAGTGCATAATGCCTTACTCATTAATGAGGGGTAATTTATTTTTATTTTTCCACACAAAGCATGTTCTGCTACTGTGCCACCCACTATTTCATTTTAAGCAAGTGTTTACTCAGAGCATATTTAACAATACCCTCTTCTGAGCCCTTTTTCTAATGATTTGTTTTGGTGGGAGGGACAGTTATTGTTGGTGGACAGGGTGGGAAGGGAAGTGGGACTGGATGTTTTGGACTTTTTCTTCTTTGGACATTGGTTAGGGATGGGTTGATTTGTTTGTTGGGAAGGGTGGGCCTCTTGTGGGTGGAGAGGGTGGGTTTTTACTTGACTGTTAAAATAAAGGGAAATTTTTTTTTATATCCTACTTTGTGCCTGAAGTTGTTTTTTTGTGTTTTACTTTTACTTTGCACTGCTGAAATTTTGCACAGCCTGTTTTTTAAGCTATTTCTCAAAGTGTATGGCAGTTAGCAGGGTATGCTGGCATTCCTTAAATGGACTACAGAAACCTAGATAAACAATTACTTACCTCATCTGCTGTAGAAGTTTGTTACAAACTAAGTAAAGTAGTTCACTTCACCCCATAGTTCTCTTATTCAATAGATGACATGATAGCTGGCGGTTGCTCCCTTTGTCAATCTTCCAAGACCTCACTGGAGGATTTCCTGGGGTGCACTAACAGGGAAGGCATCACAGTGCGGTCTCACTTCCACCTAGGTGATCTCCAACTGTGGGATCAATCAAAAGGATCACAGGCAACTAAAATGAAAGAAAAACCAAGAGTTAGTAGGTTATGCATTTGCATTTATATCATAGCTTTAGAAAGACTGAGGACAGACTACTACCACCGTGACACATAAAAAATACCACATATTATAACAAAAAGTAGCAATAGTAAATTATTCTGAGCAATGATGAGAACGGAATTTGAATACCAAAGTGATGAAATCCTCATTCAGGAAAAATGTACTTCAAAACAAGGTTAAGTGTTTTATTTACACATAACAAATCCCTAACTGATGAGGAATGACGTTCTTGCTTATGCGTGGTTGAGTAAGTGGGGCTGGTGAGGAATATTGCTCAGGAATAGAAGATCCTGCAGTGAGTTGGTGTGGCATTTTACCACATCCACCCCACCAAGTTTGTGATCTAGTTGGTGTAAATTAAGACACCAAAAAAATCACACAGCATGGGAAAGAAGGTTTGGGGTTTGATGAATGGATGGAAAAGGGGATTTGGGAGAAGGTGCGACAAAGACAAACACAACACTATAACAATATTCATCAGGGCGATGAGCAGCACATCATCATCATCAAGCTGTTGTGGAAGGAAATGAAGGAATGAGTATGACACAGTACAGTGAAATGCATTGCAAACAGTCCTTCTGCCCCAGACTCCCAAGTTATTGATATCTAAATGTTCTGTCATCTAGGTTTGAAAACATCAAATTATGGAGGAGTGAATTGAACCCACCCAGTTCTAAAAATATGATTATAAAAATAAAAATGATACTGTATTGCCAAATTGGGTAGTGCATCTGCATTCTCCTTTGGAATGTCCATCACTCGTGGATGCTTGTCTGAACCGGTCCGGTAGGTAAGCAGGAGTGTTAAGCTCAGCTTTCACCTTTAATTCGTGCAGGAGCGAAAAAGGCCTGCAGATTGTAAAACAAAAACTGTATTGTAGAGTCAAGGAGAAGGACAGAAGGAAGGTAAATTTCATGAACAGTGTACCAAAAACATTCAGAGGCAGAGCAAAAAACAAGAGGACTCGGAGTTTCACTTTTGCCACCAGTGCAACACACACACACTCAACAGCTTTTCCAAAATCAACGCACCTCTCTCCATTCCACGTAGCTGAGTACTAGGCCTCAGAGTCATGGTTTCCCTTTGAAGTCGATAACTTCCTTCTTCTAGCTGTTGATGAGGTAGTCCTGTTCTGAATCCTTCCATTCTCCTCCTGACTCAGAGTAGCTCTAACCCAGTCCAGACCCTAGTAAGATAGATGTATAGTGCACTGCTGTTGAAGAGCAAGTAGAGAAAGAGAATTGCAGTATTCTGTATAGATTTGTGTTTGTTAACTTAAGTAACTGCTCTGGTCTCTGAAAAACCCAAAAAAGGAGTGGAGCGTACATGTACATTTTTGCTAAGTAAGTTTGTAAAGGCCAACCACCTTCAGGAAAAATGATCACCAATCAGGCACGAAACATTGTAATTCATCAAAATCAAATTTACTATTAATTAAACACCCTCCTTCACTGTCTGCCACCACATGAATCATAAATTATTGCTCATTCATTGTTGTAATAGTTGTAGTTACCTCTTCCAATCCAAGCATGGGTAGGTTAGGTAGTGGGTAGACAATTGTATCTTTGACGCAGGCAACACATTGGAATTTGGTATTGACACTCTTGTAAATCAATGATCTCCTTGGGCAGCACTACTAAGTGATACAAAAAAAGGATAGGCATGCGAGGGAGGCAGGCATTGAATCCAATGTCATGAAGGAATTGTGGAGGCATCTTCACTGCACACAGGTCCAACTCCAATCCAGCCATATATGTGACAAAAAATGGTGGGGCAGCATAAATCTGACACAAACATAATGTTCCACTAGCTATATCTTTTTTTTGCAAAGAAAGAAGTTCAATGAGAAGTAATTAAAATGTCTATGTTGGCAATCATTCTTCTCCTCCTTCTGTGCTATTTTAGGAATGGTGTAATTGTGTGGTATCACATGTTGGTTAATTTTGATCATGGTCAATCCCTCCATGTTTTGAGGCTAGAGACTGGTCCTTCACACTGTAACAACTGTGCCAGCTGCACTGAACACATGCTCAGCAGATACACTGGCGACAGAACAAGCCAGATACATTATTGCCAGCCTGCTGAGCTCTGGCCATTGGTGGATCTTCCATTACCAATACATCAATGGGTTTTGATCCACATAGACCTCTTTTGGTTCATCCAGATACTCCTGGAACATCCTCCTATGTCTCCGTAAGAACTGTTCCAATATAGGTGATTTCAAAATGGGATCAGAGTATTACCGGAGAAACTGCAAGAGAAGAATTACCCTGAGCGGGTAATATATCAAGCACATCGCCAAGCAAGGAACTGCAACAGAGATGTACTACTGGAACAAAAGGAGAAAAAAAAGATGGACAGAACAATCTGTGTGACTACTTTTAGCACTGCTTTGAATCAAGTGAAGAAAAAAATAACAAAAAATTGGCACATCCTAAATTCAAACAGCCTAAGAATCACAACACCAATGTTCTCTTTCAAAAAAAGTGCAAGCATTAGGGATATGCTAGTGCACACAAGACCACGATCCAGTGTCACTACCCAAGAAATCGTACTGTGGGAACTTCCGCCTGTGGTAGGCCATACCCCGTGGGGGAACTGCGGAGTATGCTCCTTAACCAGTAGTTCTACGTCTATGGACGAAGGTCTGAAACACCCCTGAGTTCAGACAAAACATACAAATTGTAACTCTGAAAATGTCATCTATCTGATTTTTATGTAGGGATGATGACTAGCAAGGTGAAGGTACAAATAACAGAAAATATGAGTAACATAAAATGCAAAAAAATGACAAAATGTCCGACCCACTTCTCAGAGGTTAACAACGAAATCAGAGACATTCATTGGACTGTACTGGACAAACCCTCTATCCTCCCGAAGGTGAGGGATATGAAGACCTTTCTCCTCAAAAGAGAACAGAAATGGATTTATAGTATCCAAATATATTGATGGTCTCAACAATGAGATCCCGTGGATCCAATTAAGCAATCTTTAATTCAGATAAGGTTGTGCAATTGAGAGGTCCCATGGGCAGGATAACAATGGGTTTGTTGCTTCCAAACTTTAAAAATCATGTGTATTGAACCAGCAGCCTTAAAGGATTGAATCTTGATAGCGCTAGTACAATTATGAACTCATTTGATCATGATACTACATGACTTTTATCTCCACCCAGTAGCCCCTGAGTATAGTGACCGTATTCAGCCAAATACCATTTTCTGGTTTTTATCCTACATATGACAGATAGATATGTGAAGAGAAAATGTGTATTGAGACTCTGTCGGGAACAGATTTATACTTAAAACAATGTATTTCTCCAATCAGCCCCACAGCATTGTTGAGGGACCAGTGGATTTTGAAACTGACTAGGAATTTAGAAAGAGGTATTAGTGAGAGGCTTCAATAGAAATGCCACCAATGATTAAATAATAACTTATCCCTTTTGTTTCTCTCTCTTTTTTCGTGTAAATATTCAAAAAGGAGTATTCACTTACAAGGACTCCTACATCATTGTCACAGTGGGAAGAACCTCAAAAAGAAACACCCGCCATGAGTTGTTTACTGGGAAGTAAGTATTTGCGAGGAAGGCCACAGTGAGTTTAGCATTCCAGTGCTAGCCTCCTTCCGGTTTCGGAATCCCCCCGACTGGAAGGCGGAAGCACTGCAACGGAACGACGTGAAACTCAATTAAGATGGTTTGCAACCATCGGATTCACAACTACACAGGGTGGCAAGAGGCATGACAAGTGGCATCCGATCCTTGACGAAGTAAGTGGGGGGCCAAGATACAAGTGCTGAATATATTTTCCGAGTTACGATCTAAGGTGGAGTGAGTCATGTGTTAAATCGACAGGGGAGCAGTAGGAAATAGAGCACAAAGTAAGAGAAATTTTTCACACTGATGAGGTATGAAACCGTGGCAAAGACATGCCACTGGTGATCGGGCGCGCATTCCCCCAGAGGAATAGAAGAGACTTTCTGAGCAAACACGGAGAATGGAATCATTCATACTGGTGTTGGAAAAACCACGTCACAGCACTTACTTCACGTTGCAACAAGACATGCTTTTTTCTCTTTAGTGAACAAAGAATCCCGGAAGCGGTTCAAAAACACGAGGTTTGAAAAACCTTAGCGAATCTGTTTATACAATCAAGAGAAAGACTATTTAGATCATTTGAATGTTTCCCCAAAATAAATAGCAGCGTAAAACACAAGAAATGTGTTTGTACAATTAAGAGAAAGGCTGCTCATGCGATTTGTGCTTTTCCCAAATACAGAGTGTGACAACAGGGGAATGCTCCCGCATGCACTCCATTTTGGGCAACTTAACCGATGAAACTTGGTAAGAGACATTTTGAATACTATTTGTCCATGTAAGAATCACTAGTGTTGTTTCCCTGTGTAAATCCTGGAGTGAGTTGACATTGTGATGGGGTCTTTTGGCATGAACTGTAGATGACGGTCATGGAAGTTCCAAGTAACAGCTGACATGCACTAGTGATGAATGAGAAGTTATGAAATACACAGCTCCTTGGGGAGCATAATAGTATATACATATAGATACATATGTGTGTTGTGAAAAACGTTTGGTGTTGTATTCATGTCCAGAGTTTGTCTTTTCAGAAACACAGAGAGTGTCTACATAGAAAGTGACAAGCAGGTCATTATATGTATTAAGTTCTTTTAAGACACATCTCCCTCTGAAGATCAGAATATCTCCTGCGTGGAACCCAAACACATTTTTGTTTGTATTTGTCTTCCTCCTCCCTTTGCTCCATCACAGTCTTTGGTCTGCGCTGGGATGTTGTGGCAGCCCTATGATGAAGCATGCCACTATTTAGAGGGTGAGGCCAGTTTTAAAGAACCTTTCATTTTTCTGAGAGGGGTGTGCTTGCAATACAGCAACCTCTTCCTCCTTTTCGTCTTGGTGTGGATATCACATCCTCTGAATGGTCGCTGGTGCTGCCACTTGCTCGACCTCTTTTGCCTTTGCCTCTGCACTGGACTTGAGACCTGCCACTTGAAACCAAGCCAATGGAGAGGTTGGACTGTTGTTGCTGGTGCTCTTGTTGCTGGTGTTGGATGCTGTGAGACAAGACTGCCCTCTATGGAAGGTGAATGCAGCACTTCAGAACTGCGGAGTGGGACTCTAAGTTACAGCCATTCTTCTTCCAAGTCTCCAGCTTGCTCAACAATCCACCTCTTGTATTTAGAAGCATCCCCTTCAGAAAAAATGAATTAAAGTGGGCATAATTGTTTTTTACTGTGAATCACATAGTGTGGCATAATCTCATTTTGCAGTCGTGTATTACAAGCCAAGTGAAAGATTAAGCTCTCAACTAAGGCATGCGATTCTGGGTTTTTGTTCACATGTGCGAATGCGAACGTTTCAGACACGTTGTTTAGCTGGTCCTGTAGCAGATGCAACAATGGGATAGTTTGGACCATCGTACTGTCCTACTTCCTGTGTGAAAACCTCAAAAGGGATTAGCATCTGTGTCAGCCATTTGACCAGGCCCCATTTGTCTGCATCCATGGTCATAGCTTTCCCAATTGCATCCCCTCCTCTTTGAATGATGTAGTCATTGCTCTGTCTGTACTGCTCAAACAGACATTGCAACATATAATAGGTCAAGTTCCAATGTGCTGGCACCTCTTGTATCGCAGCTTTAGTTGGTACTCCATTAGTACGCTGAATAATCTGCGACTGCTTCTGGGCTTTAAAAGAATGGCTGAAATAAGGGAAGATTTTTCTGTAGGTAGTCATTATGTTGCTGACTATGTCTTCTTTTTTGAGTAGGTCTTGCACAACCAGGTTGATGCAATGCGCCAAACACAGGACCCTGAAATACCTACTGTCTGCCATGGCCTTAACTATGTTACTGCCATTGTCCATGGCAACAAATCCAATTCTGAGACCTCTGGGTCACAGCCATTCAGAGACATTGCTGTTAAATTTGCTGAAGATGAATGCAGCTGTATAGGTTTTCTCTTATGCGAACATGGCTACTGTTGCATGCTGCTGAACGCTCTTAAAAGTTTCTTCAGGGCCAAGACCTGTAGATAACTTTTTCTTTACCCCCCTCTCCCTTAAAAGTCACGAACCTGGTCTTAGTTTCATTAATTTTCAATCCCTGTGTAGAGCAAAAATGTTCAAAAAGAAGCAACGCTCGCTGTAGGCCGCTGAGGTTTTTTGAAATAATGAGCGTGTCATCAGCGAACATTAAGATGGGAATCTTTTTGCCTGCTAAGACCGGTGCATCAGTAGAAACAGTAGTTAATAACTTAGCAATGCCATTAATAAAGAGGGAGAATAATGTAGGCGCCATAACGCATCCTTGGCGCACTCCCTTCTCAATGGGAAAGGGATTAGTTACGTCCCCCTGCGAACCCCAACGTATCTGTGCAAAGTTGTCCTCGTGGAGACGAGCGATAAAGGACAACAGCTCGGAGGGCAACCACAGCTCCTGCAACACTACCCAAAGTTTACTACGGGAGACCAGGTCAAAAGCTGACTTGAGGTCAACAAGGCAGCATACATGCTATCCTTGCCTAGGACCACAGTCCGCCAGTGTATTAAGCTAAATCTAAACACCTGGTCAATGGTGCTGATGTGTTCCCGAAAACCCGCCTGTAGAGGGGTAAGGATGTCATTGGCGTCTATCCACCCTTGGACCTTGGCCAAGACAAGTCGAGCTACCACCCTTTGAATGGAGTCAGTTAGGCTAATGGGCCTGTAATTCCCTGGCAGGGATTTGTCACCTTTTTTGTACACTGGGATAATCTCGGCCCCTCTCCAGGAATCAGGGACAGGTGCACCAAGGGCAATCGTGTTTGCCAATAGCATAATGTACCTGCTCCATTTATCCTTGTCATGTAGGAAGATGTCAGCCGGGATACCATCTATGCCAGGCGCTCTTCCCCCTGTGATTGCACTAAGGGCAGCATTGACATCAGCTAGGTCAAAGACCTCATCAGAATAGTACGAATGGGAAAGTGAGGAAGCATTGACCTCATCATCATCTCTGGCATATTGTGATTGGAAGTGATTAACCCTTGAGTCCTGAGCTACATTTTTTTGTGGCGGCAGTGGGAGTCCTCCCCTACCCCATTTAACCAGAATCCAGAATCATTGTGGGTTATTTTTAGCACATGCTAATTTGAGGTCCTGCCATCTTATTATCATCCCATGATTTTTTCGCCTTTTGCTGTTCCCTCCTTTACTTTGTCCTAGCAGTCTGTACTCTGGATGGTACTCCCGTTCTAATAGCTTCCCCAAGGAGTCTACGTGCTGATTTGCATTCCTCATTAAACCAATGGTACGGTTGCTTTTGAGAGATCTTCTTTGCACTGGATGGTTTTAGAAAATAGGAGCGTAATTTTGCAAATAACGTATTATGGAGCACAGTTATAGCCTCAGATGAATTAGATTTAGTGAGGAAAACCTCCATTTCAGCTAATGTGTGCTTAATATCCATGGCAATGCTAGATAAGATGTCTGGTTTCTCTAAGATCATTGCCCATTTGAGTCGTCGCATGTCATTTGCGGTTTGCAGATCACGAGTAATAAGTAAGTTATGGGGTTATGAAGGTTTGTGTAGGTCCTTAAATTTAAATGCTGAGCATAAAGGATTATGATCGCTCTCCACACTATCCCGCACAACCATTTCCTCGAGGGCGTGCCATAATTTTAGATTAATTAACAAATAATCAATGCGGCTTGCATTATGGCCATTGTTAAATGTATTCGCCCTGTGCCGATCTGAAGTGGTTCTTCCATTTGCCGACCTCAAGCCTTTTCCTAAACAGATAGCTTTAATTTGGATAGCCACTTCTGTCCATCTATTTGTTGGTGATAGTTCGAGACATAGGATACCCCACTGTGCATCTTCCTCCCTCGCAAGATCATGCTCCTCACTACCAAGGGGCTCAAAAGTGGAGTTAAAGTCCCCTGCCACTAGCACTAACGAATCCCAGTAGTGGTTGTCTAAAAGATCATTGAGGACCATTAGGGTTTCCGACCTCCGCCCCCCACTGTGCCCCCTCACATATACATTGTAAATATCAATGTCAATCATATGGCCCCATCGCCAGCCGAATGGCGAGAATGTCATTATTCTGAGTCTGGAGCACCTAAGTCTTATAACTAATGTCCTGTCGAACCCAGATTGTTAATCCCCCCGATGGACGGCCCTTACCACCATGAGTGGCCTGAATATGATAGTTTAAGTACCCAAGATGATATAAGGGTTCAACTAGCCATGTTTCCTGAAAAGCACAGATGTCATACTGTTCTATAAAAGTGTGCCAATCTGGGAAGGCACCCTTGGACCTTAGCCCGGCTATGTTCCATGACAAAAATGCTAATCTACGTGAGGATTGTTGGGTTACAATCAACTCACTACACCCTAGACCTGTTCTACCTGCTGTCCTCAACATACCCTCCACTAGGATAGATGTGTTAACTTGGTATATGGGCACTAAGGGAGATTCACTGGTGGAGAATTGCAACGTATATTCCCCGACCACCAACAGGTGGGGGTAACCTTCAATCTATCTTGCTTAGTGGTGACATATCCTTGTGTGGTGGCATAGAGTGATCTGAATAGGATTGTGTAGCTATTTCAGGGGGATTATATTTAAAGCGGATATTAGATCGAGTGAGATGTTGGGTACGGATATCGAAGTTCACAAGGTTCTCCACCTGACAGCGATGTGAGAGTGTCAGAGCGATATACTCTAAAGTGGCCCTTGTGGATGAATATCTTTTAGCTCTTATGATGTCCTCCCTTATTAGGGACCGGCAGCCCCTTACGTGGCAAATCCATTTGGTGCACTTGTTTAGGAGAGATCCCTCATCTTCTGTGGGCAAGCTCCCTGATTGCTTTGGGACATTTATCATATACACAACATTTCTCGTATCTAATGTTCTAACAGCACTGCTTGGCACTCGGGTCCAATCAACCCAAGAGTGGGCGGGAATTACCGGAGGAGCAGATACCACAGGGGGATGTACAGATTGCCGATGGATTGCCTTACTTGTATGCAGCCTGTCAGGTTGTATGTGACCTGTGCTAGCACACCTCACTGACTCACCCATGTCTGGTCTGTTTATACTCTGTTTTGCTTGCACTCCGCTATTATTTGAGGGCTGTCTTGCATTACCTTTGACCCATTGGGGGCTAGTGGTAGGTTTGGAGTGTACACTTAATAATGTTTTTAACTGCTGCACATCAGAATGAACCTTGCTTAGAGAGTCAGAGAGGCTACTGACGGAAGCTTTGAGGGCACTAATTTCTCTCATCAGAACAATTATCTGCGAGGAGACTGATCTATAGGATGGGTCCACAGTGGCCCTATTTATTTGCCCGACACTGCACCTTCCATCTGTGCCATTATGGTCAGTTATGCCTGCTGATGCTTTACCCTGGGCGGTAACCCACCCCTTGCCCCTGGCTCCCTATTCTAGGTGGGGTAGCCACTGGTTCTAAGTGGTCTGCAAGAATGGAATATCTGTTACTGCAGGGGAAGACAATCAGATCATTTTGGGGGACTTGTAAGGGAGCTCCCCCACTATTCAAACTCTCGAGGGATACGTTTGATGGTTCGGGCGGTAGTAAACGGCTAGCTCACTTTTTAAACATCGCAGGTATGCGCCCTAAACATGTTGGACTACTCAAAGCCTGGGGGGAATAATTTTTGGGTAAAGTATCAGCAAGTGTCACCACCATATCATAAATTTTAATTTCCAATCAGGATAGCACAACATACAGATATAGTTTCCTTTATGTACAACCATTCTAAAGGAGACACCGGTGGCACTCAGGGAATTGCATGGGTAAATGGAATAATAATCTTTAAAAAAAATGAAGGTTAGTGTGCGTCTATGGCAGGCAATGTGGTCCAACGGGGGAAATGGAATAATCATTAAAGAAATGAATGATGCTGATGTATCTGCAGTGCACCACAGCCAGGACGTCCAGGAGGAGATGGAATTATGCCCCAAGAAACTGAATGCTGGAGCCTAAGGTGGATGGATAGATGGAGTGAGGCAAAATGCAAAACAAACTTAAATGAAAAAAAAGAAAAAAAACTAAATGAAATAATGTAAATAAAAATAAATTAATATTAAGAAATCTAAATATATATTTTTTTTAAATGTAAAAGAAAAAATTTAAAGAAAAAAACCTAAATAGAAAAATTAAAACTTAATAAAAAAAAAGAAATAAAAAAATCAGAATAAACAATTACAATATAAAAAAATTCAAATGAAAAAATTCAAAATATAAAATATAAAAAACTAACAATAATTGCCGATGTTTGGATGGGAGGATGAGAAGAAACCTATTGTGAGACAAGGAGGTGCAAAATAAAACATGCAAAAAATGCACGTAATATATAAGTAGGGCTCCCGGTTTTATGGTATTTATTTTTTTGACTTTTTCATCTGTTTTTATCCATATTTATTTTTTGCTAATTTTATCTGTATTTATCATCATTTATTTTGGGCTTTGTGAAAAAAAGAAGGTGGAACTAGTAAATTTGCACATTTATTTAACCAATAAACGTGCACTCAGGCTTGAATGCATGAAAACCCACAGATGATAAATCAATGCACTTATATGAAAATATACACATTTTAGTATCAACCGTGTGCGTATCTACTGCTGTTTAAGCCTCTTTACATACATTCCTTTCTTTTTTT
Source organism: Calotriton arnoldi (assembly GCA_963921515.1). Lineage (NCBI taxonomy): Eukaryota > Metazoa > Chordata > Amphibia > Caudata > Salamandridae > Calotriton > Calotriton arnoldi. Next base: position 2,002,734 of record CAWUFW010001028.1, on the reverse strand, counting down.
AACTCCCGTGCCTGTCAATCCGCATAGTTATTTGCTTGGTAGCAATGACTGACTAACAGCACTTAGAATCTCTCAGAAAACAACCCAATTTCCGTTTTTATCCATATTCAAAAATAAATACAGACAGGAAAATGAATAGTTTCTGTCTGTATTTATCTGTAAAAATCAGTAAAAAGGGAAAACAGGGAGCCTTAAATATAAGCAGTGTTCATCACAATCATATTCTTAATGTGCATATACTACAATGGCCCTCAAGCATAAAAATAAACTGATACCACATCCATCCATGCAAGCCTATGGCAAAGGCACACTGGCTGGATACACAAAATTGCTGCCAGCCACATGGTCTGACAACAATAGTGAGCAAGGAGGCACCGGGAACAAAGAATACATGCAAGCCTACGGCAAAAACACACTGGCTGGATGCACAAAATGGCTGCCAGCCACATGGTCAAACAATAATAGCGAGCAAGGAGGCATGGGGAATAAAGAACACATACAAGCTTATGGGAAAAACACACTGGCTGGGTGTACAAAATGACCGCCAGCCACATGCTCAAACAATGACAGCGAGCAAAGAGACATGGAAAACAAAGAACACATACAAACCTATGGCAAAACACTGGCTGGATGCACATAATGACTGCCTGCCACATGGTCAAACAACAACAGTGAGCAAGGAGTCATGGGTAACAAAGAACACATGCAAGCCTATGGCAAAAACACACGGGCTGGATGCATAAAATGGCTGCCAGCCACATGGTCAAAGAACAACAGGGAGCAAGGAGACATGGGAAACAGAGAACACATGCAAGTCTATGGCAAAAACACACTGGCTGGATGCACAAAATGGCTGCCATCCACATGGTCAAACAACATCAGAAAGCAAGGAAGCATGGGGAACAAACAGAGCACATTCAGGCCTATGGACACAGACTCCACAAAATGGCCCATGGCCACATGGCATGTAGAACAAAGACAAATGGTGGCCTATGGCAAGCACACTCACTGGCCAGACAAAGCAGGAATGGTAACACTGAAGAAAACACAACTATTAATTCCAGCAATGCCAAAAACGAAAATTAACTGAGCAATAAACAATTTACAACAACACACATCCTCTCAATGCATCAAATATTACCCCACATATAAACATGTTTACCAAAGAAACATGAAATACAAAAAAACAGCACATTTCTAATTTAATCCAATGCCATCCAATGCCATTCCAGCTCTAAATGATGTTTTAAAACAACATATACCACAGAAACAGTTGTTTCATGTACCCATGACTAGTACTGGCCTAGGCCTACTGTCTGGATGGCCCATTTGCAGACTAGGTCACATAGTAAAGTAAATAAATATTGCAAATTAACCCTTTCGCTGCTTCTGTCGGCCAACGGCCGTCGCGAGCACTACCTCCGTAGTGCTGCGCACGTCCGTTGGCCGACGCGGCCCCGCCCACTCAATGGAACGCCCCGCACCGCGGCGGAATTGCCGCCGCGGTAAACGGGTTAAACACACATCGTGAAAATGTACTGAACTGTGCAACATTGTTCCTTTACAAAATACGAAACTTTAAATGCAAAAATATAGCTAGGCCCCTTCTGAAACTGCAGGACACCCACCACAATAAATTTGAAAAATCGAATAAAGGTACAAAACAATACTGGTGCATGCCTTCCATCAAGCAAACAACACATTTATACAAGAGTTTTTGAACTTACTTGTAAAATCTCAAATACAAAGTCCTTAAATTCAATGGTATATATGCAGCAGACAGAGAGTGATCCTTATGCAGTTTGTTTTAAAATGTAAAATATCTTTTTATACTGCTTTTATTATTTCTATCTTGTATTCCTACTTTTAAGATCGATCATGCATGGCAATTATATTAAGAATAAATGTTAAGGTTTCTGGATATTCTAATTTTAAAGTTTATTGTACAATGTTCCAGTTTTACCTTGCATTTGCTAAACTAGTACTGCAAAGAATTTTTTATTTTTGTGTTGCTTTTAAAGGCTTTGACCAAAATAAAGTATTTAAAGTAGTGATGCTTCCAGCTCCAGATCCAAATAGAAAGTGACCAGGAGATGGAGAAATGACTGGGAGGAGCCTGCAGGACAAGAACAGGAAGTTGGAGTCTCTGGGGCACTTTCTTACTGTTGGAAAAAAAGTCCTAAAAAAAGGCTTCTCATACTAAAAAACAACTTGAACGGTCCGTTGGGGAAGAAAATCCACTCACAAACCTGGTTTTGAGTAGATTTATCTGCTTCTTGAGCACAAAAACTACTCGAGGTGCGTTCGTGATTGGCACTATATTGTCGGAAGCCGTGCGAGCAGGCGTGAAATCTGGTGAGTGCTCCCTAGCAGCCCAAGAATATTGTGGCGCTCACAAGCGAGCGCCAAAATCAAATCTGGAGCACGCGAACGAAAACAGAAACTCCGTTTGAAGTGCTCAATGATGATGCACAGACAGAGGTTGCAGATGGTGGGCAACAACAGTCATTGTTTGGGTCACGGACTTTCTTTCATGATCTGAATTTGACAAGAGCAACAGAAATTCACAAAAAGATGAAAGGAGGAAGAAAAAGATTCGAAATCAGACTCAAAGGGATAAAGTTGAGATTAAAAGGAATATGCAAAAGTAAGATAAATATTCAATAAGCATAGGATGGTGGAAGAAAAAGATAGGAGGTGGAATCAAGATTAGCAGAATAGTACACAGTGTTCTAGATTAGCACACAACTAATCATTGTAATCATTCCCTAAAATCATTGGTGGCGCATCCTTTCCATCCAAGCCACTAAATTGTGGAACTCACTTCCTGCAAGGATACAAGCCAATAGTAATCACCTGGAATTTATGATGGGGATGAAGACCTGACTCTTTTAAACCTGAAGCTATTGAAGACAACAGATCAGAATCACTTTACTACCCCACCAGCAAAACAGAAACTATTTAACACTACTTAGTACCAACAAATACTTCTAAAACTCATAACCGAGCACACCTGTCTTCCTTCTCTGAGCCAATCGACTAAACAGAAAGCACTCCAAGAGTCACATTTTTCATCAGCAATGCACATATAGTAGAAAGAACTGAAATTGAGTAATAATAGACACAAACAAATCACAACAAAAGGTGTGCGCTTTATGAACCAAAGTATACCACGTTTTACAAAAGTCTCCTTAATTGAGAATTGTGAGTTTTTACTTCATAATTTGCATACTGCATGACCTTCATGTCATTTACTAATTGGATGGCAGCATGGCAGACATTGGCAACTGAGCCCCAACTGTAGAGGATGGGGTTGTTTGCCACTGGTGTCCTGGGGCCCATCCTACTATGGCTCTGCAAAACTGGGCCAAGTACAACCTCTTCCACCCTAGATTCTCAGAGTAGGGAGGTTAAGCAGTCACAGGCTTCTCAGTGTGGTAATGTGGGGTGCTCATGCTCAGCACTCAATAGCAAACCAACTGATTCAATAACTTAAATGTCTAGACAAATGCTTATCTTCTCAAAGTAAATTCTTTTAATCACACTAAATAATATAAAATGCAATGCTTTATACATGTCAGTGTCCCTGGGTGTAATTCGCCCTTGTGGCTCTACACTCTCCTTGAACCCTCACTACTAATCCTTTTCTATGTGCCCCATAATCACTGGGCCCACCCCTCTCTGAGAAATCCATATATAGTGTGAATATAGAACTTGTGCAGCTTATCCTTGCTCGCAGTCAGATGAGTACTCGGTGTTCAATCTTAACAACATTAGAATGGAATATTCAAGTCCTCGGTTCTTCCTTGCAGGCTTGAGTGTCCATCCCACGTGTCTGCAGCTGAGGTTGCAGTGAGCTCAAGCTTGCTGGGCCACGGGGGAAATCCACATGCAGCCGGTGTCTGTCTGCCAGCCTCAGTCTTTTGAGTATGTCTGCCAGCCTCAGTCTTTTGAGTATGGGGCACAGCACTGGTGCATACCTGCCTGGCTCACTTTGCACACAACTCCTTCCTAACTTGCTCTTGGGCACTCTGCTCTCTCTGGATGTTCCAAAGCCACTGGTCAGATGCAGAGCCTCCCAAATCCTGGACAGACCCTCCTCTTGCAAGGCCAGGCTGCTGTTTACCTCTTTCAGCATGTAGGCAGATTTTAGGTGCTTCAGGGCAGATCCACAGTGCTTCCAAAAGAAAGTAAAAATTTCAGGTAAAGTCCCCTCATTTATGTGAGACTGGCTGCAAGGCAGACACCAGCTCTGGTTAGAACACAGGCCTTCAAGTACTCTGTGGAGCACTCCATTACCTGGACATAAACGACTTGGAACTGGAACAAAGTGGGCAGTTTTAGATCCCTTTGCTATACATAACTTCAAAACAGGAGATGTGGATCCACTGTCCCAAACTGTAGATCCTGTTTGTGGTGATTCTTCGTTCAAGTGTCCTCCTGAGGCTGCTCTCCAGACTCAGCCTTTGTGTAGAGTGATGCTTCTCACAACAGGTAGCACTGAGTCTGTCTTTAACCAGAAGTACCCACAACAGAAGCATGAGGCGTGAGGATTTTGCACCTGGCTGTCATTAGCCTAAATGAAGGGCTAACCAGGGACAGACAAAGAGCAGGCCAAACCTAGAAAACTGCTTACCTCTCGCAGCAGAGACTGTAATCCCACCCTTCTCGCTTACTATCCACCAAATGTCAGTGCTCATGAAGACTAATCAGAAGTTCCTTGGTAACAAAAGGCCTCATGGAATTTATAAATGTAGACCTGTCTCCACCCTCTTCAGTTCAGTGACTGTATCTTCTTCCTCTAGCTACTAGAATGCAAGTAACACGATTCCACTCTCAGGAGAATAGTTCTTACACTCCAACTTTTGCTATATCAGGCCAGGGGCATCCAAAATGGCTCACATTTTCCTCCATTACTCAGGCTTGCTCATTCACAGTTCATGACCGCTCATGTGTTACATGCACTGAGCATGTACTTGACATATGCCCAGGAATGCCAACGCAGGGGGCCAGGAATACACAAAATAGCAGAACTTTACACAAGTGAGCCAGTAGGTCTCATTCCCAGTGACACTGATAAAAAGTTCTTGTCACACTGCTGATTTCTTTCAAAAACATGGGATGCTGCTACATAAAATGGGCATTGCAGAGGAAATGGAATAGCACAATGCCCTCAGTCCCTGACTTTGGAAAGGAGTCTGAGCTTTGACTGTCCCACACTTGGAATTTTCTCAGCTTTTACAATTTCATCAAATTTACATCACTATCTAAAGAAGTGCAAGTGCTAGATCTGCACAGTAATTTTTGCCCAATAATTTGCCAAAACTTGTTTGCTGAAATGTCTGGGGATTAGTTTGAAACTTACATAATGACTGCATTGTATTTAGGTGCTGGACTGTTCCAAGAACAGCAGCACAATATTCTGGTAAACGTGCAAGACCTTCATGGGCTACTAGTATTCACTGTTGATTGAATATAAAACACTTTTTTTTAGGTCTCGCCCACCGACAACTTTAGCTCGAGTCATCATGACACACCACAAAACATACAAATTCATATTGATATAGAAACAGAAAATGTTTTTTCACATCCCCTTTCTGACATTGGGCACTGTAATTCAGCTAGCTTTAGAGAATGTCTAAAACCATAAAATTTGCAGATCTGAACACAAATTGGCATTAATTCTCATTTTTTTTTTTTTTTACTCTGAGTGACCTTGCCGCCATACACTCACTATGTCCTCTTCCTTTAACTTGTCATTCCGTTGTTCCCTGGTGCTCTAGTACCCATCTCCATCCTACTCCTCATTTTTAAATGCTTTTTTATTTTATTTTGTTTGGGGGGCATACCTGCTAAGTGCTACTGGGCTGCCCAGTTCCATTTTTGGTCTACAGTGCACTTTATTTATTTATTTATTTTTAAATTATTTTTTCTGTTCTGAAATGATTGTCGGCCTCGTGGGAATGGGAAAGTATAAAAAGGGAAAAAAATTACTGCTGGTGTATCACAACGAATGCAGACACATGCAAGCACACAGTAGCCATGTTAGAATACTTTTTCAACAATCTCAAGATGGCTGCTGTGGGCTTGCTTTCATTGTGTAGTACGTAGGCATTGTCCATTTTGCTGTTTTTTGTTGAGAAAATAATAAGAAGAAGAAGAATTGGCAAAGCCAATTGTGTCGGCACTCATCTACTAAAAGTAAGACCTCTTAGCTTTGCCAGTGCTTGCTTCAAATTATGGATGCAATACTGGGAATACCTAGATCATCCCAGCCAAATCAGCTCCTCGGAATCAGGCCCTGAGCCTGACTAGGATTTGTTGTGCTAAAATCTTTCCAGGGCAAATAAGAACAGTATTCTGATCCACTGCTCATTTCTGACCTTCTGCAAATTTAGGGCCAAATTTCTCATCACTTTCCGTTGGTTAGCATTAAAAAAGTGTTGCAAACTAACACAAAATTAGCCAGAAAAGAACACAAAGGGGCACATTTACAAGCCCCTATAGCCACCACAACGTCACTTTTCTCAACGTTGTGGTGGCGATAGAGGCTTTGCCTTATTCACAAGCCGGCGTTCAGCCACTTAACGTGGCTTAACCCCGCCTTGTGAATAAGGCACCCTTTCACGCTATACTTAGCTTGAAAGGGGCGGGCAATGGGTATTGTGGTGGGCGTTCCACCGCAACACCCATTGATTTTGACGCTGCCCCATATTTAAAAGGGTGGGGTAAACATGGGGCAGCGCCAAAATTAAGACCAAGGAAAACCTGGTCTTACCCTGGCGCAATGAGGAGAAATGTTTAATTTCTCCTCGGTTTTGCTGTTTCCATGTGTGCTGCGTTGTGCAGCACACATAGAAGCAGCAAAACGCCATTGATTGTTTATGTGCAGGAAGGTGTCCCTTCCTGCACATAAACAATCATTTAAAATTACGTTTTGCAACTTCTATGTGTGCTGCATTAAGCAGCACACATAGAAGTTTCAAAACACCATTTCAGATTGTTTATGTGCAGGAAGGGACACCTTCCTGCACATAAACAATCATTCCCTCAATGCAGGCACCCTTGCACTATGGTGCAAGGGTGCCTGCGTTGGCGCTAGGCAGTGAAATTAGCCACAGCGCAGAGGGAAACGGAAGGCTTCACCATATTCTTGTAAATACAGTGCAGCCCTGCATTTCAGGAGTGGCAGACCGCAGCGTTAAACCAAGGAGGCTAACGCCGCGCTCCGCCACTTCCTTGTGAATATGCCCCAAAGTAGATCTTTTTGCTAATTTGGGTTGTCTTCGGTGTACCATGGGTGTTCCACAGGAGTTCCCATGAACCCACCCAGGGATTCTGATGCGAATCCCTATCTACTAACATTGGTACACTGGGATGTGCACCAAAAATGCACTCCTCTTCGAGGCAGGCATAACGTTTAGGAAAAGTTTTCTTTTCACAAAGCTTTCATAACTTTGCATGTGCACAGGACTGTTTAGCACACATACAAAGTTATAGAAGTATTAACCTCTGTGAAAGCATAATATTTTGTATGCACAGACACTTGCACCATAATGAAAGGCTGTGCGTGTTGGTGCATGGCACCAGCACAGAGGGAGAGAAAAACAGCACCATGTCTTAGTAGATATGTTGCTATTCTGCTCTCTGCCTGCCTTTTTCACGACACAGTGCAGCAACTTTGGTTGCTGCACTGTGCTACGTTATGTCAATGTTTTGTAAATTTGCTGCTTGGAGTGATGTGGTTATAGGCATAAGAGATTTTTCAGTTCTACAAAACACTAATTAGGAATTTACTTTCACCAAATATGGGTAATGAAAACTAAATGCAACTATATGCAAAACTATGTATAGCTTTCTTATGGCAGGGTTCTGCAAATGCATTTGTGCAATGGACTAGACTTTGAAGAGGTGCACCAAATGGCTGAGGTGGTAGAGGCACTGAGAGGCATATTTGCAAGGGGATTGCACCATCGGAACATCATATTTACCGACGTTCGGTGGCACAATGCCCTGCTCCATATTTACAAAGAGGCATTAATGTTTGTATATATGGTACCCTTTCACGCAGGTATCTGCGTGAAAGGGGTGTGGAGTGGGTGTTGCTGTGGTGCATTCCACAACAACACCTATTGCTTTTTGATGCTGCCCCAGATTTACAAGGATCTGTAAATCTGAGGCAGCTCCAAAAATTAATGCCATGTCATGCCATTTCTCCTTATTTTTGCTTTTTCTAGAAAGAGCAAAACACCATTAATTATTATTTTTGTGCATGAAGATGTCCCTTTATGCACAAAAATAATCATTAAATAATTCTATAGAAGTAGCAAATCACCATTATTGATTGTTTATGTGCAGGAAGGGAGACCTTTCTGCACATAAACAATTATACCTGCAATGCAGGCACCCTTGCACTATGGCGTAAGGGTGTCTGTGTTGGTGCTAGGCGCCAGCGCTAGGGAAAACGCAGGGGTGCGCCGTATTCTTGTAAATACAGTGCATCCCTGCATTTTAGAAATGGCGCAGCACGGTGCTGCAAAATTTGCCGCAGCGCTCCGCCATTTCCTTGTACATATGCCCCGATTGCCGAGTCATGGCCTGCCTACCACCAATTCCCATTTTTAGTCAGGGAAGTGGCACTCTTCATAATGGCAGCAATTGGCACAGCAAAACAATTACCATGGTGGCGTGGTGGACCTGTTGACCATTTGTTTTTTTATTTTCTGATGACAAACCCACAAAGTAGGTGAGGGTGCTTGGAAAATAAAAAGATAAGGCCCCTGGTGCACTAGGGGTTTTCTACAACCCTTGGGTCACATTTTGTTGTTCTTCTGTCCCAAATGGAACACTAAAAAAGCTGGTAAAAATGACGTATGGGGCATGAGTTCTGTTTCCATATCCATTGGCGTTTTTGCAGTGCAACGGTTTTCTGATGGTGACATCAACAGAACCCTCAATGTTGGGAAAACTCCAATGCTTTGACCCTTACATGAGGAAGGTGATGCCTGAGGTGGACAGTTAAGGCTGCCGCCTGTTTTTGGAAGATCCGTGTAACCACTCACTGCTAAATGATCATGCCATTCCAGCTCATTAATGCCACTGTAGGTGGAGGTATATTGAGCGCTTAAGTTGTTATCACCCTAACGCAATCCAGACTCTGAAGACAGCAGGCTCACTCACTTTGCCCTATGCATAAATGCAGCACTTGGATATTCTGTGACGTGAATTCAATAGCACTCCCCACCCTTCCCCCCAGCGCTGAATTCTGAGTGGTAACACACCTGATCACACTGCCAAAAAATAATTATAAACACGGTGTCTGTTATTTTAGTATTAATTATCTAATATCCTTGGGGAATCCAGCCCTTAATAGAATATATGCACACTCAGACTTTGCTGACAACCTGAATACCTTATACCCTTGGTATTTGAACAATTATTCAGATACCCAACTCTTGATTACTTTGGTGTGACCGAATGTCTATTTGCAATAGTGCAATCTATCTTAAAGCAACAGTTCTTCCTAGAAACATTCAAGAAAAACTTTTTCTGCTTGGATCTGAGAATAGTACTTTTGATCGCTGTTCAAGCCTTCCCCTTATGTCCGAATCTAGGGGCATATTAGCAAGAAGAGGCGATAATCATCGCTAACCCTGCTTAGCGTGATTTTTTTTATCGCCGGCTATCGCTGGAATATATCGCCACGCTAACGCTGTATTAGCAACGATTAGCGCTATGGCGATGAATATTCCAGCTATAGCGGGGAAATGGGCCAACATCGCTGAAAAACCAGCGATGTTGCATGGAGAAGGGAGAACACCTTGCTGATACGACCCTGTGGTCGTATCAGCATAATCCACCCCCATGTTAGGTATGGCTAACACCTGCTAATTGCAGGTGTTAAATAAATGGCGATGACTCCGGTTAGCGCGACTTTTCACGGCGCTAACTGGGGCCATGGCCACCTTGCTAATAGGCGATAGGCCTGTTAGCGAGTGTTTCCCAGGTTTGTTTGTCGGAACGCCCACTTTGCATGTCATTAGCGATAAATATCGCTGACATGCAAAGCGGTAAAAACGGGTGCTAATGCCCGCAAACTGTCGCTAACTGCTGTTAGAGACAGTTTGCTGATAGAGCGATATAAATATCGCCGCTTTAGCGGCAAAAAGTGCCGCTAAAGCGGCCATAGTGCCCTTGCTAATATGCCCCATAGTTCTACTTTTTTTAACATCTGCATGTTTTGTTTTTGACAATAAAAGGTCTACCACATATATTCTAAAAACAGTCCATGGGGTCAATTCAAACAAGCATTTAACATACTCTTACATGGCTTTGTGCTGCGGCCTACAAATATCCAGATCTATAATAATAAAAGTCCAACGATGGCACAGTCCCTGTTTGACTAACTGTATATGAATATTCCCTAGACGCTTCCATTTTAGATGTTTTTGGGACCAATTCACAAAGCATCGTAAGAGTGCATAAAAAGAGTAGTCCAGGAGTATTCATTTAGGTGCTCCAAAATGTCTTTGTGAATTGGCACCACAGGACAAACTCTAAATCAAGTCCAAAGTTTCATAGGGGATATGACTAATATAAAAATAATAGTAGGACCCAAGGACAAAAAAATGAATTGAATTTGTAAATTTAATCTTTCTTTCACTGTACAGAGTTAACTTTGGTAGAGCCAGTGTGTGCCAACTGAAGTATGCAAATTGGGTTGCCAGATATCTACATACACTAAATGCTATGTTTCCAAACCTAGGTTTTCCTACAAATTGAAGCCCGACCTACCTCAGAACTGCTGCTATTTGAAAGGAGAAACCAAGGAATAAATGTGAATGGGTTTTTGCATAATAAATGTTTTTGCGTTATATAAACATTAACATGTAAACACGCAATTGCTGTTAACTGTGTTATTTATGTTTAGAATGACCATAACTGATGTAGACCTGTGTAATAAATGGCTAACATTGGTTGCCATCTTGCTTCTTGACACGTGAACTTTTTATTTCTAGGCAAGCTGAATTTCAATGCTGTTGAACATGGTGTATTATTTCTTACTTAGCCATGAGAAGAAATGTTTTCTTTTTGTTGTAATCCTTGTGGCATGCTCTAATTGGTATTGAATCCTTGAAAGCACCTGCAGAGTACATGCTGGTCCAATGGATCTCATATTGTTGCAGATAAAGGTAAGTTAGAAGGATGTTTTGAAAAACTGAATTGTGGAGGATCCTGAGCAACTAATGAGCTTAAGATTCTATCTTTTTACTCTAACCTGATTGGACCGTATTATGAGAACTATGTGATGCTGTAGCAAATGTTAGAATTTATGCGATTTTAAGCTAGCGAAGAGTAGAAAATGCAGCACAAATGCATTGTACACTTTCAAGACAGTTTAGAGCAGAGTAGAGTACCCTCTTTGTGGGAGAACTAATTTTCCTTTCCTTTTCAGGAGACTTTATGATAGTTTGTCCTCTTACTTATGAGACTTTGATAAATTTGAACTTCGTATTAACTAATGGATTCATATATTCATCATTGATTGATACTAACTTGATGATTTTGCCTTATGTAAACCTCTAACATCTAATAAACCTTCATGGTTTTAAAACTTAACCACTCTCTGTCTCCCTTTTGGAGACTAATGTGCTTCACGTTATTTAAATGCATTGATATGCTGACCAATCTCAGTTGCAAACTTTGATTCATCAGATAGCGCTTTATGTGCAACAAATTTGCACAAAGGAAAGTGCTATCAAATGGGTGTCAGCACTCCAGTACTTTCTCTGCCTCAAATATGGCTTCTTATGCAGAAAGGCTAAGAATTAGGTATACATGGAGCCTGAATATCCCCAGCACCAATTTAGCATCTTTCTATGTATTAATCAATCTGTCTTCAAACTCAGGAACCACTACCATTCAGGAAAAAGCTGAAGACATGGCTTTTCCCAAGGGAGGACTAATTCTGAGCTATCACTCATTGCAGGCTGGGCTATTTGTCCGTCTGTTTTGCATCCATACATCTTCTGGTCAGTCTCAGCGCCAGGATACCCTTGGGGTGACAGCTGCGCGGTATAAATATATTTTACATTACATTACATTACATTACATTACTCTATACATGTTCATTTGACCACTGTCCATGTGTCCTTTCCTGTACGTTTGTTGTCTGGTATTGCATGGGAGCCGGTATGTGTGTATGTGAGCCTCTATATATTTGTTGTGTGCATAGATACCTGTATATCTGTTGATCTGTCCGTGGAGGCGGATGTTCGCCTCATTGTCTGTGTGCATGGCTATATGTATATTTGGGTCTGGTGGTGTGTGTTCATGAGTGCTTCTATGGGAGAGTGTTGCAGTACCTCTGAGTGGCCATGGGTGATGCTGGACTTACTCCAGCTCTGAGTTGGAGTATAGTTACGAATGTTTTGTGCCACCTTTGGCTGAAGTAGCTTTAGAAGTGCAGTTTGAGAATAGGAAGGGGCTTGCTCTTTTGTGGGTAGGTGCATGTCCCTCTCTATAAATTTCCCTATCCCTCTCTTAAACCCTCCTCCCAAAACCCCCTCCCTTTTATTCATAAATATTTCCCATTTTCCAGCACTCCCTCGTCCCTCCCATATTTACTACTAAAATGTACACCTACAGGTGCAGAGATCTCTGCATTCAGGGCAGAGATCTCTGGGTATAAGAGATAGAGGCAAAGACGTCCATGCGTAGATTTGTGAATACGATTCTGTAGTACGGTATTAGTACTATTGTACCACTACTAACATACTACAAAATGAAGATGGTGACTAGGGCTCTCTGTCACTGTGCACAGCTTTTAGGTTGGTAAGGCGAGGTCAGAAGAAGGGCGTTGATAGGTGTGCCACAGGTGAAAATGATTTATTTTGCCCTGTCATTGTGTGCATGCACACACAAAGAGATGATGGACGAAGCGCTGAAACTTTTCAGACGCTCACCTTCAGTCACAGATATGGGTTGAATCCATCATCATTCTTTAGCTCACTTCACCACCCCAGTTCAGACCCAGCCATATGCAAATCAGTCTTGACCATGTGCCTCATGGGAACAGTCCAGACCGAACTGCCAAGCCAGGTCTTCCCTGGTCCAGAAACAAGCATCCTAGGACCGGTTTCGGAGTAACACTCCTCATCAGCCAGGCTAGCTTGAATCCAGTGGCAAAGTGAGCAAGGGACCCACGTCTGGGCATACCCTGCCACCTTAGGGCGAACAATGCAAACACAAAGAGATGATGGATGGAGCGCTGAAACTTTTCAGACACTCACCCCCAGTCACAGATCTGGTGGGTGGAGGACCTGGCCTGGCAGTTCGGGCTGGACTGTTCCCATTGGGCGCAGGGTCAAGACTGATTTGCATATGGCTGGGTCCAAACTGGAATGGCATGGTGAGCAAAAAAACGATGGATTTAGGCCCAGATCTCTGTACTGGGGTGAATGTATGACATTGTTCTGCATTCTGTCCATCATTTGTTCTTTTTTCAATTGTGTGCATGCACTACAGAAAAGCAAAATCCATTTGGGCATTTTCACAAAGAGAAATTTACATGAGAAGATTTTTACCTACCTTTAGGTGGAGATCTCCATCTGGTTGGAATTCACCATTTCCAGGTGCATATGTCCTCCTAGTAATAGGATGTAGGAGTTTCCACTGATTATACAAGAGATTGGAGCCTCCTACTGGAAATTATATATATGTAGTACATTTACTGTCAGATTACTATGCCTGTTTGGGGATTCTCTGCCTGAGCAGTAGAAATCTCAACCAGTGGGGTAAAGAACTCTCTTTGGAAGCGACCAGGAAACACCATTCATGTAATCCAACTCAAACACTTGACACACTATACTTCTTCAAACAATTAAATACAGCACATAAATTAGTCTCTGCCCTCTTTCTCTTGGATTGTCTGATTTACTGGATGTAACAGAGCAACTACAGAATATAAGATGCAAGCAGCCTTAATGAAGAGGAAGAGAAATTTGACTCAGTAGGAGACAGACATAGTCACCCTTATAGTGTTCATTAGAAAGGAAGTTTATGGACTGCATCTATATACTCTCAGTGGAGCGGATAAGGTAGCTACCTGTCATTACAAGGATCTACATGGTCTGCCTGCATACACTCTCAGTGAAATAAAAAAAGCGGCCACATGGTTGGATTTGATAGACTAGGTCAATGCAGTGAAGGTGGAGATACATACCGTGGGGAGCCTCAAGGAAAAGTGGCAGGATGAGAGATGGCGGTGAAGGGAAACTTTTTCAAGGTACATTTTGCAAATGTTCTGCCTTGAGGCAGACAGGATTCTGTCTCTGTCTCGTCCTTCTAGAGGAATATGCCCTCACCAACAAGCACTCTGACCAGTTATATTGCCTGCCTGTTCCAGGGAAACCCACTGACGGCCAGGTAAGAATTCAACACCTCTCTCTGTCGCATCCAGCTCTTGTATCAGTACGCCCTTCCCCTACCCTTCACAGATAGTGAGACATCACACACATTTTTTTAATAACACATTACACTTACTAACAACACAATACACTTGCAATTACTTCAAATACACCTAACCAGCCTACTGAGTAACACACATTTTAGCAAATTTGCTATCTTCTCTCACGCCTCCTCAAATAATTCTTCCTCAAAATGAGGGGCAATGCAAAAGATATTCACCAACATAGGTATATGGTGCCTGACTTACTTGAAGGTTTGGATGGAGAAGATTTGAGCGTGCAGTATAAATAAATGTAACTTTTGTGAAAAGCGATTGCTCACTCTTTTATGGGTATGCTCTATTGCTTGCATGTCTTTCGCTAAACCCTTCCTTCAAGTTCCATAAACCCCACCCATTTAGAAGTAAATATTTCCCCATTTTCCAGCCACTCTCCTTTGTTGCTTCGACATTTGCTACAAAAATGAAGAACTCAGTGTGTGGAGATCTCTGCACTTGTGGCAGAGATCTCTACACATAAGACATAGGACAGGTGGAGGTGGAGATCCCTGACTTGATGTTGGAAAACGAGGCAGTATCTGTGAGGCCTGCACAAATAACATGACTACATTTGTCCTTCACTGGGAACCAAACACCCAATTGTAGCGCCTGACTCTCAGAGGGTAGCGTTGCAGAGCAGTCTGAGGCTTACTCAAGGGAGGTGGTGTGGGCTAGTAATCGCCATTTGCAGGTGCGCAGAAATAACACTCAATAATTGATTGTCCAGTCTGTACTTTGCTTTATAAAAGTAAGAGTACATTTATTAAACACACACACTACTCAATACTATGCACCAATTTACAAATATACATAAGCTGTTGGAATTACTTTGTGACATTGCATAACATCTCCACCCCTCCCGCAAGAGGGGGTCTAGTACCACCACTCCCATGTATGCACATCATCTTGCCCCCAATGCAGTTAGTTGAACATAACCGGGGCGAGGGCCCTGCGCACTGGCACCATCCCAGTGGCGACCCACCCCATTATCTCAACAAGCATTTAAAATAGGTAACCCTGCCTTGGTGACACACAAACCTGACTGAGCATTTCCTACTGACCATGAAGTATACACCTCTACATCTTAAGGGCTAGCAGTCTGGGTTCTTCACCTAAGCGCAGCAGCAAGAATACATGTTTAAGCATCACTTTAGATTGACAGTACTCATCACATTTGGGGATCGTTAGAATGCATTGCAATTACAGCCCCTAAAGGCATCACAGATGAAATCACAGGATTACGCATATACAGCCATACACCCTAGCAGGAATGTCTGGCAACATAACCCCACTTTGCTTATGACATCACCTTACACAGGTACTTCACATTACACATGTGACCTTCAGTCCCTCTAAAAGAAATAACGTTAATAAATGCATTTCTGGTGCAATTACACCTCTTCACCTCCAGGGGATGCCCTTCTCCAGACATCCCCAGCTCAGCCTTTCACTCCTTGAGGCACTTCTCAGTACACCCCCAGCTGTAGAACGAAAGTTCCAGCCCAAGAGGTGTTAAAGCTTGTGCTGAGCCCTTGAGGGGTTATTCTTTTAGGTCCCCTAGAAACTTAGGGGGGGACTTTCCTCTTCGTGCTGGGGGAGACTGCGCTTCTCCAGCAGCTCCCCCTGCACCTCTGCACTCACTGGGTGGTGACCCCGTCCTCCTGGGGCCACCACAATCAGAAAAAAACGCTGTTTTTCCCTTGCAGGCCGGTCCAGGCCTGCAAGGCATTATGGGCGCTTGTGCATATCAGAGCAGCGGCTCTCCCGCGGCTCCGAGAAGAGCTGCAATGTGGGCCTCCGGCCGCTTTGGCCTTCCGTTGGAGGGTCCGGTCCCACCCGGACCCCCAGGTGAGTGAAACGGCTCGGGGAGCCCACCCCCGGCCGCCTATGCCACTTTTCAGGGGCCCGGTCCTACCCGGGCCCCTTGCACCACACTCTTTGTTCTTCCGGGGTCCTGGTCCCACCCGGGACCCCCGCATGCCTTCTCGGTGGAGGGCAGCCCAGGGAGCCCACCCCCGGCTGCCCCCGCCGGCTCCCCGCCTGGCCAGCACCCTCACGTGCTGCCGCGGGAGCTGGCACTCCTCTTCTGGTCTGCCCGCTCCGGCGGGCAGACTCGCAGACCTTTGCCGGCTCCTCCAACTTTCCGGTCGAGTGCAACGGCACTCCCCACCCGCCTGCCAGCACTCGGGGCCCAGGGATAGGATCCCGGGCCCCCGAACATCTTCGGGGGGCGCGACGGCGCTCCCCCCCATCCAGCGGGGGCCAGGGTGGGCTCCTGGCACCCCGCTTGGTGGCATTTTCACGGGGAGCGTGACGGCGCTCTCCGACTTTGCTTCGGGCCCGGGGATGGGGTCCCGGGCCCCTCGAGACCTCTCTGCGGGGGCGCAACAGCACTCCCTGCCCCCAGCTCCTCTTCTTCTTCGGGGCCCGGGGATGGGGTCCCAGGCCCCTTGCGCACATTTTCGTGGGGGGGTGCGACGGCGCTCCCCCGCCTCCTCTTCTCACACGGGGCCCGGAGTTGGGATCCCGGGCCCCTCCTCCCTTTCCCAGGGGGGCGCGACGGCGCTCTCTGACTTTTCTTCGTGGGGGGCAGCCCCCAGGACCTGACCCACCCCGTGGGCACTTCTGGGACGGCGGCGGAGCCCCACGCGCTTCGTCATCGATCCTCAGGGGTCAAAGGTCACCTACCTTCTGGGGGGCATATCTCAGCCCCCAGGGGTCCGATCTTCGCGATCTTGGCCTCTTCTTGCTCCTGGTGGCGCTCCCCAGCCACTGGGAGCACTCTCTTTCGCCCTCTGGGTCTCTGAGAGGGGGGATTCAGCAGGGAGCTGTCTTCACTGGCTCCCTGCGCCAGCCTTCCGCCTGGCTTTCCTCCTGGGCCTCTCTTCTCCCTGCACAGAGGCCCCTGCTTCTGCGCACTGGTCCTGGACTCTTCTCCTGGCGCTGTTCAGGATCCTGGAACAATCAGGGGGTTCCTCCTTCCAACTGCCCATTGCGCCAGGCTCCAGCACCTTCTGCCTCTGCAGACCACATCCCAGAGAGAGCTCCTCTTCCTGTGCAAGTTCTTTTAAGAAGTTGGGGAGGGGGCTGGCAGGAAGTCTCTGTTTGCCCTATCATACAGCGACACATCACTTCTCTGCCCCTGCTCCCTCCTTCCTGCCCAGGCCTCTGGGTTTGTTCAAAATGGCGTCGTCCAGGGTCTCCTGCCACATGGTCTCTGAGAGCCCCTTCCCCCCAGTGCTGCCTTCACCCTGGTGCAGCTTGGTGCCTGGCACCCAGTGACAGCTGCTGATGGATTAGCCTGTAGCTCCACCCATCTTCTCTCCTTGGAGGGAAGGTCTTCGCTCTGGGAAGAAAGGTCATTAATCTAACCTGCCAGACCCCAGCCAGGCCCTGGTTATGAGCTGACTCAGAGAAATATGACATTTCTGGATGACCCAAAAGCAGTACAACTATGACTTTGGACTCTGCAGAATACTTCTCCTCACACCTGTTACAGTGGACTTTAGTGCCTGTAGGCTTTAGGAAAGTGACACTAGCCCATGGGCTCCACTTCCCCATAGGGGAATAATGAAGTGAAAAACACACTTATGGTTCATGCAATTAAGTCAATCTACCACAGAAGAGGATATACAATGAAGGTGGGTGTTACCCTTGGCAGTCCATAACTGGTGTACATGCGCTATTTCTGCCCACAGTTCTTTTGATTACTGCAACGTCCCTGAAATAATTTTACCAAAATCACATTGAAGGTGCTGTCTTGGACATGCAACTTGCTAAGAAAGGAACCCTCTTATATAACACTATCCTTACTACCCCGTCTACCCCGGAGAAGTTGAAAAATGAGAAGAATTAAAAAAACAATTACTCTAGGAGCCATAAGTTGGGGGTCAAGGTGTGGCAGAGGAAAAGGGGTGAATTCACTCAACTTTTAATTTTTTTAGATCTGCAGTAAAGAAATTGGCATTTACGATGTATGTGACACTAAGGGGCCGATTATGAAGTCGGTCGGAGTTGCCTCCAACCGACTTCATCACGGAGTTGGGACTGACTGACCTCCGGTCGGCGGTCCCAACTGCATAATTACGATGCAACCGCATACTCCCATTTCCCTATGGGAGCTTGTGCTATGGCCGTAAACTGGCCATAGCACAAACTCCCAAAGGCTAATGGGAGATTTTGTTCAGCCCACCACCTTGTGGCAGGCATCTCAAGGTGCCTAGCACACTGTGTAGGGATCAACATGGGGGCTAAGGCGGAGGAGCGTCGCCCCACTGCTTTAAAGCAGTGCAAAGGAAAAAATAAAATGATAATAACGGGACGTTATTATCATTTTATTTTAAGTATTGCAGTTGCAGCCAGGTTAGGGAGGGGCGGGGATGGGCACCCGTGACCCAGAGGGAGGAGCAGTGGTAGCTGCTGCACCTAAAGTGCGCATGACTGTTTGGCTAGCCATCTCGGGCAGGCCAAACAGTCATGCGCACTTTGCATGTTCTCCACCCAGGCTACATTACAGCCTGGGTGGGGAACATGCCCAGGCTCCCACTCCCTCTCTGAGCGCTGACCCATGGCGCTCAGACCAATCACGGCGTTGGTGATTGGCTAGGGGAGTCTGGAAGCCTGGCTGCTTCCTGTTCCTGGTTCCTGTGGAGGAGAGGCGGCGGCCGGCGACGGTGACCAGCAAGTATGTTTTATATTTTATTTTTTATGTACTTCCTAACCTCCACACACCTTCCCGCCTGCCCCCGCCACCGTTCCCTACCAGCCGCCACTGCAATGATGGATGAAATGTGATTCCTACAACATATAACCTCCATTGTCTTTTGCTACATTTCCTAGACATTAATTTACAAACTTGTATGATTTATTGTCCCTCTGTGTGAGATGTAAAATGCTCTGACACCCTACAATAGGAGGAGTAGTGCTATAAAAGAATGAGATTAAAAAAGATAACTTTTAAAACATTATTTGTGTAATTACTAGGCCAGGGCAGAATTTTTAATTCTGCTCCTGGAATTGAAGGAATTTGGTGACTCCACGTTACTCTTTTAATGCGGAGTACTGGCCAAATTACACCAATTGCCATGTGGTAGATTTTTTTTCCTGTTTGAGCAATGCGATGATAATAGAAACAACGTGAGGCACCAGTAAGCGAGCTGGCAAGGGCAAGCAAGATTTTGGCATCCCCAGTGTGATTTCTGGTCGCTAGGAAGCCTTCTGGCGCAATTTTGTAGGGTAAGTGGTCCTGGGAGTGGTCGTGGTCAGTGAGCTGCTTCTTGAGTAGATTTTCTAATCAAGTAGCAGCAAAATCAACTCAAAAGGCCAAGCACTCTTGCGCACCGCATGTTGCAGTTTGTGCTGATTTTGCAGCATGGAATATACTACCGGTATTAAATCACAGCACGAGCAACGTGACGTGCATTTTTCTGCCCATTGGCAAACTCCGCAGAATCTCCCTGAGTATTTATGTAACTCTGCAGAACTCCCTGGATTGAAATTCTGTGAGTTCCGCCCACCCCTAGTGATTACTCATACACACAGGCAAGTCTTGCTTTCTCGCTGTGCATGCACATCTTGCATAGTGGGTAGAAGAAAGTCAAAATCCTGCCGCCAAGTCATAGTTTCTCTAAGGTACTTGTAAAGTGATAAGCTGTATGCCTTTTGTTTCCTTGGCATCTAGGCCTTAGGTTCCAGATGGTTCCCAGCCAAGATGATAGTTGAACAAAGGAAGGTCTGATGACTCTTTAAGTCTGGCCTTTATTTTAGGCTTGCTTGGAAGTAAAAATAAGAAAGCCCCTCGCTGCCTCCAGGTTGCTGCTCTGAACGCAATGCAGGCAATGTGTGGGTGCTGCTGAATTATGTCTCTGTGTCTGAAAATGACACCAGGACAAATTCAGCATGTTTCCTTGCGGATCTGGCCCAGAAATAGCTGCTGGAACTAGGATCCGGCAAGTTCAGACTACTTTTCAGCACTGCTCATGGGTGTGGAATATATAATGTACCATCAGCTCAGACTCATACTGTTTTTAGTCCAAGAAATGGGTGGCAACCTGCACCTAATTTGAGCTGGTTGCTGCAGGAGGTGTCTACCTGCACTCTTTTTTGGCCCCTGGGACTCAGTTTTAATCATCGGACTTTGACCCAGAACAAGAGAGAGAAAAGCAGCAAAGGGGGAAAGAAGGATGAAGAGAAAGACTGAAAAACAGTGTTAAAGGAGGAAAACAGCAAAGAAAATGAATCTACTAGAATGCGATATAGGAGTATATTGATCGATGAAACAGTCATGAGGTGAAATAAATTCTCGAAAAGCTTGAAATTCAGCATCCCGACATCCGGCAATGGCGCTGGTGGGCTTCTTAGAAAAATGTGGGTCCTAGCACCAATTCTTTTACAAATTAACCACTGGTGCCAACAAATCCCTTCTTCCAAAAGGACCACAAACACAAAATCATGTGAGAGAAACTCACATATTGTACTTCAATACCATGGGTTGCAATCGCCTTTCAAAGCACATTAGCTGTGCCAGCTTGAAGGGGTCATGATTAACCTATAACCCTGCAACTTCAGGGCTGTCTTTCTTGATTGACTCTCTCAGCTTCTCCATCGTCTTGTCCAGTGGTTCTGTATAAAGCTTTGTAAATTGGTTATGTATGTATTATGTGCTGGAAATGATAAAAATGTGCTATGGGAACCAATATCTTGATGGTAGTTGTAGAAGAGGGTGGAGTAATGAGGGGCCAGCCATGGCATTCAGAGTAAATGACAGATAGCCAATGCATTCGTTTTTACCAACTCAACCCCAAAGCAACTGGCAACAAGGAAATTGTTCAGGCTTAGTTACTTGGTCACAAGTAGAATACATGTTAAAATAGGTTAAGGGATTACGGTGCCTACACTTGCAGAGGTCTATGTATGTTGTGCAATTTTCACTGTATGACAAGTTTGGTGAGTAATGTATTTACTGGAGAAATCTGGCTGCTTTCTCTGGTCCCAGGATTGACTCAGAAATAGCTCTGATGCTAATGTGCCTGCTTCTGTGCATAGTGTGTAAGTGTAGGTCACAGATATGTGTAAGATAGCTTTGTTGCAGAGATACATGTGTTACTAGTAAATTACAGTCCTGGTAAAATTGCTCTGTCAAATATTTGCCTGCTTCAAACAGCTCCGAGTAACCTGCAAGATACAAGTATGAAGCCTTCAAGGATTTAAATCAATCTTTTGCTATTTTAAGTAACCCTGGGTGGTGAACTCCGCTCCGTTCACGGCGATTGTGGAGCTTTCTGCACTCCGCGGAGCACGCAGAGTTCCCAAAAACGGAGCAGAGCAGAGTTTATTTCCTTGCTCGTGCTCGTCAACGTCAAGTTGGTGACCGCGAGTGAGGAAAATCCACCTCTTGGCGAGATTTTTCCTTGCTCACGCTCGCCAAGGTCTAGTTGGGGAGCGCGAGCGAGGAAAATCAACCTCCTGGCAAGATTTTTCAACGCGGGCAGTCAGATTTCTCAGTGCGAGTGGTCGCGGCAGGTCGCGACTACTCGCATTGAGAAACCTTCTGTTCGCGATGAGAAAGCTGCCGCTCGGGTAGAAAATCTACTCGAGCAGCAGAAAGGAAGCTGCGCCTTCTTGTGCTGAGCATGTTGTAGTTCACAATGATTTTACAGTGCGGGAAAAACACCCGACGCTCAAAATCACTGCAAACGGCATGACCCTAATGCATTCCGCCGCTCGTGGAACTCCGCATAGCGTGGCAGAGTAGCAGAACTCCACGATCTCTGCCCAGCCTTAATTGTAAGGTTGGTAAAAATGGATTACAATAGGCAGAAATAAACAATTATTATTAAGTGGCAATCAATCAATCAATCAATCATGTCACTTATAAAGCGCACTACATACCCGCGAGGGTCTCAAGGCGCTGGGGGAAGAGGGGGGTGGTGCTGCTACTGATCGAAGAGCCAGGTCTTGAGGAGTCTTCTGAAGGCCAGTAGGTCTTGGGTCTATCGGAGGTTGGTGGGAGGGTGTTCCAGGTCTTGGCGGCGAGGTGGGAGAAGGATCTGCCGCCGGCGGTCGTTCTCCGGATGCGGGGGACTGTGGCGAGGGCGAGGCTGGTCGAGCGGAGCTGGCGGGTGGGGGTGTAGAAGCTGAGTCGTCTGTTGAGGTAGGCTGGTCCGGAGTTGTGGAGTGCTTTGTGTGCGTGGGTGAGGAGCTTGAAGGTTATCCTCTTGTTGACAGGGAGCCAGTGCAGGTCTCTCAGGTGGGGTGTGATGTGGCTGCGTCGGGGGATGTCGAGGATAAGACGTGCAGAGGCGTTCTGGATGCGTTGCAGCCGTCTCAGGAGCTTAGCCATCGTTCCTGCGTAGAGGGCGTTTCCGTAGTCCAGCCTGCTGGTGACGAGGGCCTGGGTGACTGTTTTTCTTGTTTCGGTGGGGATCCACTTGAAGATCCTGCGGAGCATTCGGAGGATGTTGAAGCAGGATGAGGAAACGGCGTTGACCTGCTTAGTCATGGAGAGGGTGGGGTCGAGGATGACCCCTAGGTTGCGCACGTGGTCGGTGGGTGGCGGGGCTGTTCCCAGTGATGTTGGCCACCAGGAGTCGTCCCAGGCTGAAGGGTTGGAACCGAGGATGAGGACCTCCGTCTTGTCCGAGTTCAGCTTCAGGCGGCTGGTCCTCATCCATTCGGCGACGGCCTTCATTCCTTCGTGGAGGTGGGCTTTGGCGGTGTGAGGGTCTTTGGTGAGGGAGAGGATCAGCTGGGTGTCGTCGGCGTAGGAGATGATGTTGAGGTTGTGCTGTCGGGCGACGTGGGCGAGGGGTGCCATGTAGATGTTGAACAGCGTTGGGCTGAGGGAGGAGCCTTGGGGTACGCCGCAGATGATCTTGGTGGCCTTGGATCGGAAGGGGCGAGGCGGACGCTTTGTGTTCTGCCGGAAAGGAAGGATGTGGTCCAGTCCAGGGCCTTCTCTTGGATCCCGGCGTCGTGAAGGCGTGTTCGTAGTGTGTGGCAACAAGCTCAGTTTCTCCAATGTGCTGTACATGGTTATTATTAGTGTACTTACACCTCTAGGAAGACACTCTTGGACTATCTACAGAACGTGCATTGATATGGCTACATAACATAGACCCTGAGAAAGTCAAAAACACTTTTAAACCCCTTAGAAACGTCTGTAAGGACACACATCACCAGAAAGAGCAAGACAGCTTGGATCTAACTCTATTTTCAGAGCAACTCACTCTTAAGAACAACCACACATCTGGACAGTGATCTTCCCAATACTACTGTAGCACCCCTGAAAGGTATTATGTATGCAGTGGCACAGCTTATCAAGGGCTCGAGCAAAATCAACTGCAACATTCCTGTATTAAAAGACCTACACTGGCTCCCCTTTAGACCTCTCATCTTGAGGTCTAGCTGCATCATAAGACACCAGTTTGCATGGCAAATAAGCTAGCTACATCTGGGGGACAATGGCAGACCTGACTGGGATCCACCAGATTGGAGACAAAACAATAGTATACCTATCAACATCAGACTCTGCTACAATTCATAAAAAAGCTAAAGGCGATATTCCAGAGGTGTGATATTTCCGTGAAATGAAAAGTGGAAAATTATTAACACCGTTGTTTGCTAAAAAAAAAAGCACAAGCATAACCCCCTTTTGAAGTTATTGAAATAGCTGGATGGTGCTGGAACGAGTTCTGTGCCAGACAAATACACCCATGGCATTTACACATGGCCTACCATTGGCGTGCTTGTCTGGCTTTGCAGAAATAGTTGAAAGAGCTGATGAGGCAGTGTGGTTGAAAATAGGAACATCAACATTAAGAAACGTATTTGATCGTGACACTGTTGGACACATTTCATAGCCTACAACAGGCCTACCTCATCCCTCTGGACAATTCCTTTTCTTTGGTTTACCACCCAGGATTCTAAGGAAAACTTAGACCTGACAATCGAGGATACTACCGTGTTGGACCTGGCTCTCTCTGCAGGGTCACCCCCAAATGTTTGCCTTCTTCCCTCCTATTTTGCTGAATTTGTTTTTGTTGGCCTTAGGACTCGGTGAATTTTAGCACTGCTAGCCAGGGCTAAAGTGCATGTACTCTCTCTCTAAAACATGGTACAATTGTCCTACACCTAGTTGGCAAATTTGATTTACTTTTAGGTCCCTAGTACGTGGTACGACATCCCAGAGCATGTACCCAGGGCATGTAAATTAAATTCTGTTAGTGGGCCTGCAGCACTCATTGTATCACCCACTACAGTAGCCGGAAAACATATCTCAGGCCTGCCACTGCAGCCTTTAGTGATGTTTTAAACTGCAATTTTGACCTGGCAAAATAAAGCTTTTGCCAGGCCCAAACCTTAATTTTTAATATTTATACGTCATCCCTATGGTAGGCCCTAAAAGGTCGTGTGGAAAGGTGCATGGTATTTAAAAAGAAGGACTCGTGGGTTTCCATTTAACGTTTCCTGGTAGTGAAAAACTCTTAAAGTTGTTTTTCACTATTGTAAGGTCAGCTTTGCCATTAGACGTATAATGGTTTGCCTTATTATATTTAATAAGTGCTAACTTTGGATTGGGAGAAGGTAGACGTATACTTCTTGGATTCTTTTGAATTGTAATTTTAAATCCTCTATAATGATAAAGTATGGTTTTAGATTACAATTGTAACTTAGAGGGTTGGCATTTTTGTCCCCAAATCCACTGTGCCTTCTGCCAGTGTGCTGGGTCACATGACTGTAAATGCCTCTCTTGTCGAGGTTTGCATATTGCTTCCAGACAGTAACACAGAGGTGACTTTGGTGGTACAGGATTGGCCATGCTGGCTGGATGACTGGGGAGGGACTGTAATCATCTCCACTTACACTTCAAAGGGCTTTGCCTCCTGCACACACAAGGGAACCAGAAACCAGGCCTGCCCTTGCTTTTGTCACCCAAGACATTTTTGAGCCAGGCTCTGGAAGGGGAGACAAAGGGGGCTTCCTCCAGCCATTGGCTGGCACTGGGGATAAAAGATGGCACTCAAAGACCCCAGATCAGATAACTTCTGAACCTTTGGAAGACTCTGAAGAAGGACTGCCCTGCTGGTCAGCTGATGGTAGGACTGCACTGCTGCTCTGCTGCCTGAGGAAGGAAGACTGGACCTGCTCCATGAACCGAGGACCACCAGAGTGACTCCAAGGGGTAGCTGGTTGGCCTTGTGTGTGAGCTACAGGGACACAAACAGCTCCAGAGACCCTGCAACTTCCCTGCCTGCTGCTGCTGGTCCCTGTTGGAGTGAGTCCTAGCCCCAAGTGGTGACCCCAGAGGTCCTGGAGCCTTGGTGTGGTGCTAAAGTGGCATCCTCCTCCAAAAATCCAAAACCTGGGGCTTAGAAAATTTTTGTCAGCAAAAACTCCCCTGAGAGCTGACAGGTGATCTGTAAGCTGATCCAATGAAGGTGCATTGGCGGTGGGATTGACTTCACCTCAGCTACTTCGTTCTTCTCCGCAGCAGCAAATTCCTTTCAGCAGGTCCTCTCAATTACAAGATCTGGCCTCGTGGAGCCCTCTTCAGCTACAGCTTGCAGCGTCATCCTGCTGTGGTATTTTGACATCCAGAAACATTTCTAAGTCCGAAGGTGGGAATCTTCACTGGGCTCGACGACAACCAGCACCCCATTGACGATGACAACTTTCTCTGCCTGAAAATCCAGCTTTTCCCATTCGGGGCTTTTCCCACCATCCAGTAGCTCTCCATCATTGACATCCTTCTCTCTGCTATAGCCTGCAGTCTGGCCCCATTGAGGACGCTACATTCTACAGGAAATCTAAATACAAAGATAACTCTTGACCGGGGAGAACCTGGTACCTGTATCTCACATGCGCTCCATCATGGTTGGCATTATCTTGTGACTTGGTACGGGTCCCGCGAGAACAGATACCGTGGTTGGCCCTTTGTTCTTTTTCGTGCCAATTTTCAATAAAAACTTTAAAAACTCAGAACTTTAGCTCTACTGATTGGATTTAATTTGTTTTTGTGCAAATGTATTTATAAAAGTGTATTCTATGTTTCCAAATTGCTCCAGGATTTTTCTTGTGATGTGTTTTCAATTCAATTCAACAAATCTTTATTCGGATATGAGATATCCATAAAAGTGCAGTTAAAATCCCAGCATTTAAAATGACACAATAAAAATACAAGTTAGCAATCAGCATCTGATGAATAAATACACACACAATCGGATCTAAACATACAGCAGCATAGTGTATCAAAGTGCATTCAAGTGCAGACATATATAGCAGCATGATTTGTTTCAGTGCAAATAATGTAAACAATGTTATAAACTCATGATTCAGCTAAACATTTCTATAAAACAGGGTGCATCAAATTACTCTCAAATTTGGACAGTTACAGCACATGATATCACAACACCGTCCAACATGTAAACATAATATTAGCAGTGGATCAGTGTCAGGGTTCTTAGAAGTGATAAATAATAAGTTAATCAGACACTCATAGAGGCGCGTGAAGCGAACTGCCGCCTTCACAAAAGAGCTTACACTGAAAATCAAATCTGTCATTGCTAAATTTAAAATGTCATTGTAAGCTGTCCTATAATCAACAATGATGGATGCCCTAAAACACGGGATCAGAAATTGTTTGGTATATCTTTATAAAAACCACAAAAGAATAAAAATGTAACATCGTTTGATTACCCTGGTTGCCACAAGGACAGATCGTCTGCTCAAGGTTTTTGTTAAAGCCTATGGGAAGCACAACAAATATTTTAAAGTATCAGCCCTAAGGCGGAAGAGCAGGCTTCTCTCCCAACGGCTTAAACTCATTAGAAGGTACCTAGATGGCAAATGTGATAAAGGGCAGTGATGTGTTTTCACTTTATTCTGTTTGTGTGCTGCCATAAATACTTTACATTGTGCCTCCAAGTTAAGCCAGATTGCTTTTGTGCCAAGCTACCAGTGGTTTAAAAATAGGTTAATTTAGTGACTTTTTGTCATTCCCCCTGAGAAGGATTGTGGTTGTTGCCTGAGTGGGGCTTCCATCCCCCCTCAACCAATAACCCAATTTCTTACATCGTTGTTCAGTGGTGGGATCTAGTTCTTGTGTTTGTGCAGTACCACTCAGTGATTTGTGTAAAACAAAAATCCCATATAAATAATCTGGCATCAGATTCAGGGTATTCAGACAGAATATCGAGTTGGAAATGTCGACTTACACAAATATCGAGTTGGAAATATCGTCACACAGAAATATCGACAGCAAGAATATCAGTGGTTAAGAGAATCAAATTTAAGGTAAGAAATATCATTGAAAAAAATAGAAGTCATTAATATCGTTTGCAAAAATATAGTTGTTTAAAATATCGATTTTTTATTTAGTGTTATGTATTTTAGTTTATATTTTAAATGTAAGTGATGTATGTTTTTTGTATAAGTATTGTTTATATTTTTTAATATATGTGTTACATTTTTAGTAGTTATCAATTTTATTTTAATAAAATTTTGCGATTTTTAGTTCTGTGGCGGGTTGTGGGTTTATATGGGAATAGGGTGGGAAGTAATTTAATTATAATAAATTTTTTTTATTTATTTATTAATATTTATTTAATTGAGATTTTATAGTTAATTATGGAAGTTAATTAATTTGTAATTAATTTTTAATTGGTTGTTAATTAATATTACGATTAATTATTAATTACTAATTAATTATGGTAATTGTGTAAAAGAAATTAGGTTTGGGTCGTGAGGTTTATAGGGGTAAAGGGTGGGAAGTAATTTATTTTTAATTAATTAATAATTAGTTGTTAATTAATATTAATTAATTGATTGTAAATTAATTATGGAAATGGTGTAATTAATTTTAGGTGTGGGTTGTGAGGTTTATAGGGGTTAAGGGTGGAAGTAATTTATGTTTAATTAATTAATAATTAATTGATCATTAATATTAATTAATTAATTGATATTTAATTAGGGTAATTTTTAAATAGTGTTGGTTTTAATTTTATAGGGGTAAAGGTTGGGGAGTAAATTAATTGTACTTTCTTTATAATTAGTTGTTAAATACTATTCGTTTTTTAATTGAAAATAAGTTTTAATTGTGTAATTCATTTTTTTTCAGTTTAATTTTATCTGTGGGTTGTGGGGATTATAGGGGTAAAGTGTGGGAAGGTAATTCATTTTTATGAGTTTTAATTTGTTTTTTAATTAATAATATTCCTTTAATTGGTAATTAATTATGTTAATTATTGAAGTACATTTTTTTAATTTAGATGTGGGTTGTGAATTGTGTGGTGTTATAGGGCAGGAAATAAAAAAGTAAATTTATGTGATAATTACTGTTTTTGTTTTTAAATAATTTCTAATTAAAAATATTTATTTGTTTGAAAATTATTTTTTATTGTATTTAATATAATATTTGTAGGTATTTGTCATACGCATTTAACATTATAATACATTTAAAAAATGTAATATTAAATATATTTGCATTTTAATTTTTAACATATTTATATATTTTTTTAATTTTTTTATTTTTAAATATTTTTGTTGTTAATATTTTGTTTGTTTTTAATTTTGAACTGACTGGAGTGAGAATATTAATTGTTACCCCTGTGCAATCCAACACATTCCCTACCATTACACTGATTGGAGTGAGAATAGTACATTTTATCCTGCCACTATCCAACACTTTCCCTATGTTGCACTCACTGGAGTGGGAATAGTACATTTTATCCCGCCGCTATCCAAAACTTTCCCTACTGTTGCACTGACTGGAGTGGGAATAGTCATTTTCACCCCTCAGCTATCCGACACTTTACCTACTGTTGCACTGACTGGAGTGGGAATAGTAATTTTTACCCCTCCACTAACCGACACTTTCCCAACTGTTGCACTGCCTGGAGTGGGAATAGTAATTTTTACCCCTCCGCTATCCGACACTTTCCCTACTGTTGCACTGACTGGTGAGGGAATAGGAATTGTTACCCCTCTGGTATCCGACACTTTCCCTAGTCAGTTTGCCTGTCGAAACGCGTTACCTGGTGCAATAAACTTCACTTTGGCACTTCCTGAGAGCACGGACATCTGTCTTTTCCATGTGTGGTAATATATATATATGTGCATTTATATATATATTTGTTTGTACATCAAAATTAATAGTTTATTAATTGCTTTAAAGTAAATATATATATTAATTATCATCTATGTGTGTTTAACTTTTTTAATTAAGTTTATTTGTTATATTTGTTAAAATTTATATTAAATCTACTTTATTTTTTATATTAATTTTATTATTTTACATATTTATATATTTATTATTTTTATATTATATATATATATAAACATTGATATTTTGTACAACTATATGTTTTACATCGATATTTTATTTTCGATATTTTTGCATTCTATACATTTTCATCGATGTTTTTGCAGTCTATGGGGCTCATGACGATGGCGGGCAGACATCAGTCCGCCCGCCATCGTTGAGGTGCTGGGACATGCGGCAGTCCCACCACACATATTAGGATGCGCCCGCCATACTGGCGGGCGCATCCTGGGCTTTCAACATTGCGGGCGGTGCTGCTGGCTGCAGCACAGTACGCAATGTCAAAAGTGCTTGCACCGCATTTCCCTGCACTGCGTACCATGGGTACCCCCTAGGGCATCGACACCCCCCCCAAACAAGGGGGGCCCGCAACGGGCCCCCAAACCCAATCCCCGCCAGCCTTTCCATGGCGGCATCGCCGCCATGGAAAGGCCTTCCAAAACCCACATCCAAATTTGGTGGACGGTGCCTGCTAGGCACCGCCACCATTTTAGGGGCCCTGCACCGTCCGCCAGGCAATCGGTGTGATTGCCTTTGGCGGTGAAGCGGCGGATGGACATTGCGTCCGCCGCGATACCCACCGCCATCCTAATGTGGCGGTGGGTAATTCGCTTGGTGATGGCAGAAGGACCGCCACCGCTGGCCCGGCAGTGGCTGTCCTTCCGCCATCATAATGACCCCCTATATTTTTTACATCGATATTGTGTAAGTGAACCCAGATTCAGTTTTTAAATACTCCTTAATTTAGGATTTGGACATTTATTTCATTTTTCCAAATTTACGTCTTGCCTCGTGATAGACCTGTCAGCCTTAGGGTGGTCTTCCCCAAAACCCTTTGCATGCTTGTCTCCATTTTTGCAGGATTTTTGCTTCTGGCCTTAGGTCTCTGTGCATTTTACCACTGCTAACCAGTGCCAAAGTGCTTGTGCTTAATTGGCATATTTAATTAACTTGCAAGTCTCGTGTAGAGTGGTATACCATTACCCAGGGCCTGTAAAATAAATGCTACCAGTGGGCTGCAGCACGTATTGTGCCACCCACCTAAGTAGCACTCTAAAACTTGTCCCAGACTGCCATTGCAGCCTGAATGCAGTATCACAATGCCATCTCGAATTGGCATTTTAATCCCCTTGCCAAGCTTTAAACTCCCTTTTTTTATATATATGTCAACCCTAAGGTAGGCCCTAGGTAGACCATAGGGCAGGGTGCTGTGTAATTAAAAGGTTGGATATGCACTTTTAAGTTTTACATGTCCTGGCAGTGAGAAACTCCCAAATGAATTTTTCACTACTGTGAGGCCTACCTTTTCCATAGGAAAACATTGGGGATTCCATATTACATCTAATAAGCTGTAATTCCTAATTGAGAGGAGGTAGATATGTCATGTTTGGTACTTATAAAATTGCAATGATAAACCCTCTTTAATGGTAAAGTCGGAATTTTCATTACAATTTTGAAAATGCCACTTTAAAAAAGTTAAAAGAACAATTGATGGACAGAATGTTGAATAATGTCAAACATTCACCCCAGTACAGAGATCTGGGCCTAAATCCATCGTGTTTTTGCTCCCCATGCCATTCCAGTTTTAAACTCAGCCATATGCAAATCAGTTTTCACCCTGCTCCCCATGGGAACAGTTCAGCCCGAACTGCCAGGCCAGGTCCTCCCTGGACCGCAAACAAGCATTTGGGACCAGCTTTGGGGTCTCACCCCTCATCAGCCAGGCTAGCTTGACTCCAGTGGCATTGAGAGCACGTGACCAACAGAATGCAGCACGCATAAAAAGAGGACAAAATGAGGAGAAATAAAAGTATTTGTCCTTGTTGCACCTCCTTATGCCTCCCCTGGGGAGGAGTAGGATTCTGGCGTATTCCTAGGTTTAGGAAACCTAAATCTGGAAATGCGGCAGAATCCATGGGTGTTGTGTGGGAACACCCACAGCAACACCCATGGCACGCCCCTTTCACGCACAGTGCTGTGTGAAAAGGGGCCGTATTTACAAGGCCACGAAAAGCCACGCAGGGTGACTTTACGTGGCCTTGTAAATATGGAGCACCACACTGACGCAGCGGCGGCACAAGGGGCTTGTGAATATGCCCCCCTTTTTCAGGTTTATCGACTCACTAAAACAATATGTCTGTCTATGTGTTTATGGCCTGGCTTGACAGTGCAGCTGTCGCCAGACAATCATGTGAAAACCACCAGGAGAGGAGTTTTGGCTACACCCACATGTTGGGAGCCAAAAGTGCATATTCTGATTAGACAGAAGTTGTGTGCTTCCATAAAAAAATGTTTGCACTCCACAAAGCTGTGATCATTTTGTTTATTTATCCAGATTCTTGAGGTTGAACATTTATGGGCACACAGGTGACATTGTAATGCTATTAAAGTGACTTAGATTCTTAGATAACTAGATAATTTATGGTGGTTTTCTCTGGCAGCAGCACAGATGAGAGGAGAGCAGTTATTAACCTACATGGAGTTTTAGGTCTGTGTTGACATCTGACCTTTTAACCTACACTAATATTATTCTACAATTCTTTGCTGCCACACAAATACACTCATTACCATGCTATCTACTTGTAATGCTTCACATTACCATTCAATATTCTTTTAAAGCAAGACCTATTGGCATTTTCAATGCTTGTTTGACATGCCAGAGCATATGACTGGCTTGCACAATGACTTTTTCCCTGACCCTGTACTTGGGGTATGTTATGAAACATACATTAGAATAATGCACAGTTTGATGTTTAGGTTTATGTACCTTCTAAAAAGGCAAAGATTCAGGTTTTTAAGTGTAGTGAAAGTAAGCAAAGTTCTAAAAATAATTCAGGTTTGCTTTTGCTTCCTCTGGGTTTTCCTGGAAGGTGGCAATATAATCAATGTGTGTCTGCATGCTTTTTAGAGGGACGGTTTGTGGTTTGTTCGGAAGACATGGATTAATATGTTCTCTTTCTCTGAATAATATGAATCTTTATCAGGTCTAGCAACTCAGTGGTCATGACGTCTTTCATAAGCTTGCTCTCTGTGGTCATTTGCTGTGCACGTGAAATTATGCCAATACATTTCATCCTCTTTTGGTGTGTCCCGGTCATGTTTGTGGAACAAGCTGTGTGAGGTAGGATGTGAGTAACCTCTTTGTCTATCTTCATATCATGCACCTCTAGTGACGACACATCTGCCTCAAAGGTATTCAGTGTTTGCATTGCATTTTTGCCTCAGGTGAGCGGGTGTGGTGGGGAGATACGTCTCGCTTTTAAGGTATATGTGTTAATGTAGTAATGCGGTTCATCTAGGTTTCATACTTGCTGCTATTAATTACTTTAACGAAGGTAGTTAATTTTGCATCTAGTGAGTGTTAATTTCACATGTGATTCCATGATGACTTTGCATGTCTTTACCTTTGCCACATTACTTTTGTCTATTACGTCACTTTCAATGTAGAGTCTGTCATGATTTGACATTATTGAAAATATGTGAGGTGGGTGTTGGGAAGTAACATGCTTTGGTCAAAGTTGTTGGTGTTTTTCGCACAAATGCTTCAATTTAGAGCTTGGTAAGAAGAGAACAGTCCCTCTTCCCATGAAATTTCTACCACCTACCACATGGCATGCAAGTAACAGCAGATATCCTCTGAAGGAATGATTTATGACGCAATAACACTAAGGGCCTGATTCCGAGTTTGGCAGTGCGATGCTGGGTGCGCCCCGCCGCCGCACCGCCAAACCCATGGTCGGGCCGCTTGACAGATTACAAATGTTTCTTGTGTCTGGTAGGCTTTTTTTTACGTTCCAGCGGCTATGACTCAGAAAAAAGGCACAGCAATGGGAACATCAAAAACAGTTCCTGCACGGCATGGACTATAAAGTCCATTCCATGCAGGAACTGGGGTGCATGTACATGTGCCCTCCTGTGTACATGCACATGGCGTGAGGCACCAGGGGGTCCTATAGGGCCCGCTTTGTTTCCTCTCCACCACGGTTTTCATTGAGGAGGAACTGCCATGAAAACCGCGGCAGAGAGGAAACTTGTAATATGCTTGGCAGGACCGTGGCGGTCCCGGCAAGCATATTACTGCCTCTATGCCACCACACCACTACCAGGGAACGATGGTTCCCTGGTGGCTGCAGCGGGGCAATGACAGTCCGACCGCCCTAACTGTAATAGGGCGGTTGGGAGATTGTCACCGCCGCACCCCTGCGAGTCTGGCGGTCCACGGACCATCAGACACATAATCAAGCCCTAACTGTAAGGAGAGGGCATTAATGGCAAGGTCTATGTCCAGGCATGATACAGTGCTGAGGGAGGCAACATACTTTTCAAACAGCACCTCATATACATGCTTCAAAGAAAGTATAGAAGTCATAGGAAGGCAGGTGGCCTGATTCACCTACGCTTCGTGATGCATCAAGACAGAAAGGCAGAGTACAGGTCATCTCTACTGCAAAAAAAAAAAAGTAACTCATCCATTTGATGTGGCACAGCCCAATCTTACAGGCAGAAGCCTATGACCATATCTATTATATAGTTGCATCACACTCGCACCACGCACACGGGGTGCATGCGCAACACAACTACTCATTGTGATTTATCAATCAATCAGGATTCTTGTAAAGCGCAACTACTCACCCGTTAGGGTGTCAATAAACTGCGGAGAGAGGATCTGCAGTTCAGCCAAAGAGCCAGGTCTTGAGGACCTTCATGAATTGAGGCAGTGTCGGTGATTGCCTGAGATGTAGAGGCAGGGAGTTCCAGGTCTTCTCTGCGAGGTAGGAGAAGGATCTTCCTCCAGCGGAGGTCTTGTGGATCCGTGGGATGGTGGCCAGGGCCAGATGGGTTGAGCGGAGATGTCTGGGGGGGTGTAGGAGGAAAGGCGGTGGTTGAGGTATGCAGGTTGAGTGTTGTGGAGGGCTTTGTAGGCGTGCATGAGGAGCTTGAGGGCAATGTTGATCGGGAGCCAGTGAAGGAACTATTACGAGCACTTATATACTGAGGGAGGGACTCTATTAGATGGAGGGCCCGAGGCGGCATTTTTTAAGGATCTAGAAACGAAGGTGGTCACAGATGCACAAAATGAAATTCTTGCATCAACGATTACCTTACAAGAATTAGAAACAGCTTTAAATTCTTTAGCCCTTGGTAAGGCCACTGGCCCCGATGGTATTCCCCTTGAGTTTTATAGGCCATTTTTTAAATCTTGTCAGCAGGAGATCCTGCAAATATTCCAAAAGGCTCAAGGGGGATATGCCCCATGTTCATGGCAGAAGACGGCTATAGTTGTATTAAAAAAAAAGGGGAAATCTGATCTGATTCCAGCATCGTATCGACCTATTTCACTTATAAATTGTGATAGTAAAATCTACTCTAAGATATTTGCAACTAGATTAGGTAAAGTCATTACCCCTTTAGTCTCGCCTCATCAGCATGGATTTATTCCTGGCAGGGATACAACAGACCATGTACGTCGGGTTATAGCTCTACTAGATTGGGCTCAGGCCACGGAATCACCACTGGGGGTAGCCCTGCTGAACGCTGAGAAAGCGTTCGACAGGGTCTCCTGGCGGTATCTGTGGTCTGCCTTACAATGGAAGGGATTCTGTGGAGAGTTTGTTCAGGCAATCAGGACATTATATATTTCTCCAAAAGCTGTAATCCGTATATCAGGTCAGAACTCAAAGGAGCTTAATATTAGCAGAGGTACAAGACAGGGTTGCCCATGCTCACCTCTACTCTTTGGCCTTTATTTAGGTCCTTTTTAAAAAAAATTGGAGCTGGACATCAATATTAAGGCGGTGAAGGTTGGGGATATTAACTATAGAGCACTGGCGTATGCTGATGACATCGCAGTCCTTACAACAGATGTTACTTCGGCAATTCCAGAGATAAAGCTTTTAGCAGAACAGTTTGGAACCTTTTCAGGTTATAAATTAAATATTGAGAAGACACAAATCTTATGCTCTGGACCTGCTCAAACGCTAGGGGGTCGATTCCGATCCCGGTCGGAGGCGCACCTAACACTATTCGCCCGGGAAAAAACCCAGTCGAATGCATGTTTCCCGACCGATTCGTTCATACGTCCGAACGAGCAAGTACGATGCGCATAACTGCCCAGATCCCGACCCAGTCGCACTCACCCAATCCAGCTCCTGTTCTCCGACCGAGCCTGATCCGGAAACGCAGAATCGAGTCGCACGGAAGCCAAAATGCAGCCCTGTCCGGCCGGACTAGTACGATGCGCACTCCGTACGCGCCGAACCCGTCGCTACGCACGGCACGTCAAAGCATCCGGGAGAGGCGCACATAAGCTCCGATTCGCGCCACAAGACGATCCACGGCTACGAGACGAACACGCCAGCTATGAGTACGAGTCGAAGCAACGAGAAAGACGAACGAGACAAACCAACCATGAATCCAATCGCGCAGATCCTACCAATACTCTACATCTATTACCGGAACTGATACGGACGCGTACGGCGCAGAAGGTAAGTCAGACACCCACCACACAAACAAACCACACGTACCCGACATACAACACACACACATAGGGATGCAGAAATTACTTACACCAGCAACAGCATCACCATAGGGGCGGGATGGCTATCACCAATGCCATATACACACATAGGGGCCTGGATGCCAACCACTAACACCACCTCTACCCATGGGGGCTGGATGCCTACCACTACTACCACCCCTACTCAGGGGGGCTGGATGCCTGTCACTACTACCACCCCTACCCATGGGGGCTGGATGCCTACCACTACTACCACCCCTACCCATGGGGGCTGGATGCCTACCACTACCACCACCCCTACCCATGGGGGCTGGATGCCTACCACTACCACCACCCCTACCCATGGGGGGCTGGATGCCTACCACTACCACCACCCCTACCCATGGGGGGCTGGATGCCTACCACTACTACCACCCCTACCCATGGGGGCTGGATGCCTACCACTACTACCACCCCTACTCAGGGGGGCTGGATGCCTGTCACTACTACCACCCCTACCCATGGGGGGCTGGATGCCCTACCACTACCACCACCCCTACCCATGGGGGCTGGATGCCTACCACTACCACCACCCCTACCCATGGGGGGCTGGATGCCTACCACTACTACCACCCCTACTCAGGGGGGGCTGGATGCCTGTCACTACTACCACCCCTACCCATGGGGGGCTGGATGCCTGCCACTACTACCACCCCTACTCAGGGGGCTGGATGCCTACCACTACTACCACCCCTACCCATGGGGGCTGGATGCCTACCACTACCACCACCCCTACCCATGGGGGCTGGATGCCTACCACTACCACCACCCCTACTCAGGGGGGCTGGATGCCTGTCACTACTACCACCCCTACCCATGGGGGGCTGGATGCCTGTCACTACTACCACCCCTACTCAGGGGGGGCTGGATGCCTGTCACTACTACCACCCCTACCCATGGGGGGCTGGATACCTGTCACTACTACCACCCCTACCCATGGGGGGCTGGATGCCTACCACTACCACCACCCCTACTCAGGGGGGGCTGGATGCCTGTCACTACTACCACCCCTACCCATGGGGGCTGGATGCCTGTCACTACTACCACCCCTACTCAGGGGGGGCTGGATACCTGTCACTACTACCACCCCTACCCATGGGGGGCTGGATGCCTACCACTACTACCACCCCTACTCAGGGGGGGCTGGATGCCTGTCACTACTACCACCCCTACCCATGGGGGGCTGGATGCCTACCACTACCACCACCCCTACTCAGGGGGGGCTGGATGCCTGTCACTACTACCACCCCTACCCATGGGGGGCTGGATACCTGTCACTACTACCACCCCTACCCATGGGGGGCTGGATGCCTACCACTACTACCACCCCTACCCATGGGGGGCTGGATACCTGTCACTACTACCACCCCTACCCATGGGAGGCTGGATGCCTACCACTACCACCACCCCTACCCATGGGGGGCTGGATGCCTACCACTACCACCACCCCTACTCAGGGGGGGCTGGATACCTGTCACTACTACCACCCCTACCCATGGGGGGCTGGATGCCTACCACTACCACCACCCCTACCCATGGGGGGCTGGATGCCTGTCACTACTACCACCCCTACCCATGGGGGCTGGATGCCTACCACTACTACCACCCCTACCCAGGGGGGGCTGGATGCCTACCACTACCACCACCCCTACCCATGGGGGGCTGGATGCCTGTCACTACTACCACCCCTACCCATGGGGGGCTGGATGCCTACCACTACCACCACCCCTACCCAGGGGGGCTGGATGCCTACCACCCACACCACCCCTACTCATAGGATGGGTAATGCATGACACAACCAGCATACTCCAACATAAGGAATGTAAGAAAAAAACAGCCTCCCAACACCATGACAAGCGTGTGTAGACTGTGTCAAATGCCTACAACACTGAACATGACATTGAACATACAATGTGACCCCCTATCACATGTGTCACACATAAATGTGTGTGGCCTCCACAATGCAAGCAGACCCTGACCACTGTGGCAATGGGGTCCAAGCCCCCATCATCACAGTGACCAAAAGGTAAGTGTGGGGTCCATAGCTGAAGCACATTTTGAACATTGTGGCAATGGGGTCTAAGCCCCCATCATCACAGTGACCAAAAGGTAAGTGTGGGGTCCATAGCTGAAGCACATTTTGAACATTGTGGCAATGGGGTCTAAGCCCCCATCATCACAGTGACCAAAAGGTAAGTGTGGGCTCCATAGCTGAAGCACATTTTGAACATTGTGGCAATGGGGTCTAAACCCCCATCATCACAGTGACCAAAAGGTAAGTGTGGGGTCCATAGCTGAAGCACATTTTGAACATTGTGGCAATGGGGTCTAAACCCCCATCATCACAGTGACCAAAAGGTAAGTGTGGGGTCCATAGCTGAAGCACATTCTGAACATTGTGGCAATGGGGTCTAAACCCCATCATCACAGTGATCAAAAGGTAAGTGTTGACATTGAAAAAGCTGCAACTGCCAAACTGCATGGATGATTCCTGGTCACAGAACAACAAACACATCAGTGGCAAAGTAGTGGTTGTGTCCCATAGCAACATAGATTGGGTGAGGCAAACAGTGCAGTGCAAAGAAGACATACCTTTGGCCATGTGCAGACAAACATCACCCATGGGGGCTGACACTGTCAACATTCATCAATGACACAATGACAGAAGTGACCATCATAATGCAGACCCACATATTTGCACCAATGGGCACACAAATGGAGATATCCTGTGGAGACTGTAGATGTGAGGTGAACAGATACCATACCATGGCAGCAATGGGACACACAAACCATGATCATCGTGCTGACTGATGACCTAGGAGTCCCAGGGACAGCAGGGGGAACCCACTAAACAACATACAGCCAATGGCACACCGAAGATATGCCAATGCAGTGGTGCAGATGCACAAACACAAACAGGCAGCCCCACACTGCACATCAAACACAACAGGTGAGGGGGGGGTGTGCCAGTGTCCCCAGGCAACCACACAACACATGAGGAGGCCTGAATACCAATTACACAGATGCGCATACAGTGCCACACAAAAGTAACTCATGGATCCAAATCCCCTATGTGGGCAATCAGGCATTGTTAGATGAGAGGGAGCACAAATCACACATGTCACACAAGCATGTAGGAACAGCAACTAACACAGCAAGACACAGACACACCACAGCACTACCCCCAGGGTCCCCACAATGTGGTGACCCTGGGCTGCATGAGAATCCCACTGTGATGACAAAGCTAGATGTCGTTCACACTGTGAACCACAGTCATGTGTCCTGAGCAACAAACTACCATCACACCTACACAAGCACAAATCAATCAGCACGGCCAGTCAGCCAAGGCCAACATGGAGGCAGGGGCCTAGCCGGGCAACAACTCTCATCTGCACACACTCAACACCACACACCTCGACCTCCAACAATGTGCAGCAGTGAAGATCACATGCACTGGTGACATTGCACATGCACCCATGACAATCCCAGGGGTGGCGGTGGCAACTAAGGTGCAGAAACCCATCACACATGGCCAGTCAACAAGACTCGTGAATGTCTGACACACTGCACAGTACGCTGTACATGGACATGACGGCAATACCACACCAACCAATGGGATCCCGGCCACAGTCACACACCAATGAAGAAGCCAAGGTCACCCACAAAGAACACACATAGACAACTTCCAACATTGCAGCCCTGACCCTGAGGAGTGGCAGCAGTCACACACACAACGTGTCACAATCACTGAAAGATAACACAAACTGGAAATTACATGACAGGTGTAAACAACAAGTGCCAAGGGGAATCCTGACTGTGTCCCATCTGCGTTTGCCCACAAACTCAGCCCTGACAGCAAACACACCTATGGGTGACACCCTGATGACCAGTAATGTGCCATGCACCCACATCCCAGAGAACCCAGGGAGAAGACTTTGGGGGAACATAGGTCAACTCAGCAAGCATCACAAACAGGAACATCACTAGGGATCCCAGCATGCCCAGCAACATGGAAGTGAACACACACAGACATGCTCACACAACACACACCTTGGGCTCAGGCAATGTCACAGAATTACACACTGCCATGAGGGGACCCCACTCCTGTGTGAGGAAAGCTGGCCCATACGTTGCCTCAGTAGGGCTCCATCATGTCAACAGAACACTTGGTCACACAGTCAACAATTAGCACCAAATGAAGGCTCCCGTCATATCAGCCTGGTCATGGGAGTGTCACCGAAATCATCAGCACAGATCCAACACACATGTATAGCAAGTTGCACTGATAACACAGATGAGTCCTTCCCCATTGATGCCCAAACTTGCATGTCCAGTGGAGATGGCCACACGGTCAGGGAAGTAGACTAATTGAACAATGGCAAGCACAACAGATGTGCAGGGCTGTAAGCCACAGATGTGATATTGCCAATAAAACCTAGGAATTCCCATTGCCAAATCTTGGAAACATGACACCCTCATATGCTGCAAAGGATGACATGGATACACTACAGGATAGGACACATTCCCCGTGGACCACATGGGTTCCTGCACAGTAACACTTCATTTTCATGAGACCAAAAATCAGCATCACTGCAGCAAGGGCACGGTTAGCATCATCAACAACATGTACATCAGAAGCAAAACAACTAGAGAACATAAAGTTGCTTTATTCAGCATTTGGGTGAGAGAAGTGAAAGAAAATATATAACAAAGGCCAATGGCCAGTCCATAATATGAGTCCAAACAGGGTGACAGTGCCAGATGTCACCCTTCGCATGCCTGCACTGCTACACACCAGGGACAATCCCCTCGGAGGGGCATACGGGGGGCAGGCCAGGCACCGCAGGGACAGGATCAGGGCTCACCAGAAGGAGGCAGGGAAGGGGTGGTGGGTGCTGGAGAGTCACTGACAACTGCAGTGGAGGTGTCTGACATGGTGTGTGCCGGCACAACTGGGGGGCATGACTCAGATGGTGTGGGTGCTGGCACGACTGCAGTGGGCCATGCAGATGGAGTGGACAGGTTCCCCACTGCAGTGCACAAGTCAGACGGGGTGGTAGTGGACTCCACTGCAGTGCCTATCTCCAGGGGAGGAGAATGGGGTTCAGGTAAGGTGGGCAGGACAGAGGGGTGGACACCGTCTCCACACCAGTGGCACAGACATGCGCAGCGGGGGGTGTGGTGCTGGAAGAGCAAGTGGCAGGGGGAGAAGGCCGGATCATTTTGGGGATGGTGTATCTGTGGGTGGGGGAACCTGGGGCAGGGTGTGATGGGGGCACCTGTGGAGTGGGGGCCTGAGGGATGGAGGAAGGAGACTTGGTGGTTGAGCTGCAGGGCGGCGGCGGGGTCTTGCTCTTCCGGGTCCGGGGGACTTGCGGATGGGTGCCTCAGTCGGTCTGCGCCTGGGGGAGGGTGTCCGGGGGCGAGGGGCACTCCCCTCTGTGTGGGTGGACTTCCTCTTCCCCGGTATGCTGGATCAGCTGGATCGGAGGGGAAGAGGCCGAGGTCACAGAGGAAGACCCGCTGTGTAGGTGGGGTTGCAGGTGAGGCAAGGGAAGGGGCCTTGGAGGGAGAGGTATCGGAGGACTGCGGAGTGACTGTGGATGCGTGTGTGTGTGCCTGGGCCCCATCCCCTGTGAGTGTGGTTTCAGTCCCCTGACTGTGCGTGCGTGTGCGTCTGGATTTTGGCGTGTGTGTCTGTGTGCTGCTTGTGTCTGTGCTGGTGTGTGCCTGTGCCGGTGTGTGTGTGCTTGGGACAGGTAGGGTGCTGGGGAGTGTGGATGGGGCAGAGGTAGGAGGTGTGAGGGACTGTCGGAGGAGGGACACTGCTGCCGTCAGGGAGGAGTCCATGGACCTATTGCTCCTCTGTAGGGCAGACATGCCCGATGAGATGCCCTCCATGAACGACACCAGCTGAGTCAACAGAGTGGTGTGGGCATGGAGGACACTCAGCATTGCTGTCTGCCCTACATGGAGCTGGCGAAGGAGGTACACAGACTCCTCACTCAGGGCAGCAGGGGACACAGGGGCAGGGGGTGCGGTGCCTGGCACGAAGGAGACATGCTCCCGAACACGGGAGCCTCCACGGACCTCTGGAATGGGAGCCGATGGGAGGGCGGTGGTGGTGGTGGTGGTGGCGGGGACAGCAACACTAGCTGGGGTGTGGTGGCTGCTGACACCCGCCTCCACAAGGGAGTCATCCTCCGAGCTGCTGTGGTCCTCAGCTGAGGTGGATGCTGCTGAGGACTCCTCGGTGTGGCTCCCCTCGCCCTCCGTGCCACTGGGTCCCTCCGACCACTCCTCGGCTGCTGACCCAGTCTGGCTCTGCGGCTCCTCCTGGTCCGTGGAGCTGTCCCCTCCTGTGGCCGTGGATGTATCTGCAAACAATAGGGAAACAGACAAACATCAGTCACCTGCACCGACCGCACACACCACAGTAAGTACAGCACATTACAGACCAAGCCCTGGCATCCTTAGTTGAACACTGCCAAAAGTGCCCAAACAGAGTAGGAGAAGCCAATTGACAGTCTGATGGTCAACCATGGCACTCACATCCCTCCTGGCCTTGCACCCATCTGTCTGGTGTCTGTGGGATGGCAATACCCCAGTGTGGACACATGCACCACCTACACAGTAGTTGGACAGTGCAGAGAACACGGTGAAGTATGTGAACATGCACACATCACAACTCTTGCCACTGAGTCAGTACAGATGTCCGGATAAAGGGATGGCCAGAGTCAATTTTGAAATGCATGTGATGCATACCAGCACCAGACACCATGATGCACCCATGTCCTGATAGTCATTGCCACAATGGGGTGCATGTAGCACATGTCACTCCCCTGCAGGATCACTCATTGGAAGTTTCATGCCATGGCACAGGCATGCCTGCTAAGTCATACATCACTGTCTCCAGTCACATGGAAAGGGCAGCCAGACAACAGCAGTCTGCACTGTGTCACAATCCTAGGTCATGGGGAATGCAAGTCCTGGAGCTGAACAAGTGCACATGTCCATCCCCCACACACCACATCATCTGAACTCTTATTTGTCCACGTCATACCAATTGGACATATGGGAGACCTGTAACACAACCCTCGGAACCTGAGCACCTCACAATCTGCTGTGAATGGGAAACAGCTGCCTGAACTTCACATTCGCATACCCCAGTCTGCACGGTCAAGTGATCAAACACCTATGTGTCACACAAGTATCGTCTCCTATGGTCACATCTCCGGTGGCATGCTGAGCCCCAACCGAGAAACACCCCAGTAGTCCTGACAACGAAGCCACAGCACAATGACACAGAGGCAGACACCTGAGGGGACATATCACTGAGCACAACGTGTCAGCTGATACACGTGAGTGGGAGTACAGAGTGTATTGTATGGCCTGGAGTAGGCATGACTGTCCTGCCCCACGTGAATGAGGGATGAGCCCTGGACAGTAGGCAGGTGGCTAAGTATGTGTGACACACTTGATATACATACTCCTGAGGCCCAAACATTGTTCACACCCGCAGCATGGGTGTGTGCCAAATACCCCAGGCACATGTGGTGGATCAGCTCAGCAATTGGACCACATATCAAAGTAACACGCAGATTACATGTCAGAACACAGGCATTGTGTAAGCAATGGACCCACCCATGATGCCCACCACAGAGTTAGGGGAACAAATGCTGTCCCCCACCTTGAGCTAAGCAAAATGCAAGGACACAGTACCCAAGTGACACAATTCCCTGACTGTAAGGGCCACACCTGGGTATCAGATGAGGAGTGGGCAGTGCACAATTGAGGGACATGGGTCCTGGACCACATGACTGATGTACTGTGGAAGTTTAACCAGGCCAGAGGAGGGCACATAGCATGGCAGACAAAGTTCACAATGCAGTCATGGACTCACCCCCTCCTTGCTGCTCTCTGGCCTTCAGCTGCCCATCCAGATCAGGGAAGACCACCGCCAGGATCCTGAGCATGTGGGGGGTCAGGGTCCGGTGTCCGCCCCTCCTGCGAGGAGGCGACAGCTTCAGCTGGACCCGTGCGATCCTCCGGGTCCAGCCCCGAAGGTCCTGCCACCTCTTCTGGCAGTTGCGGATCCGGCGCTTGTAGTCCC
The DNA here is from genome assembly GCA_963921515.1 of Calotriton arnoldi. Classification (NCBI taxonomy): domain Eukaryota; kingdom Metazoa; phylum Chordata; class Amphibia; order Caudata; family Salamandridae; genus Calotriton; species Calotriton arnoldi. The sequence continues at coordinate 1,958,240 of CAWUFW010001028.1, read as the reverse complement.
CCACGGATCTCACTGCCCGGACGATGGTCAGCCATATCTTCTGCTTCTGGTGGGCATCAACCTGTGAGGATGACAAAGTGAAAAGCCCATTACTACACATGCAACATTTCCGTGCATCACACATTTGGATATACATGTCTAAATCACAGGGGCACATGATGTACACAGGCAGTGCAACGATGGCTATGAACAGTTTGCCAGCAGTTACTACATGGTATCATTGCCTGGGAAGTAAAACCTCGTTTAAATGCACTGTTACTGCACTATACCTGTTCAGTGCATGTAACTACACACTATGGGGGGTGACAACTACTCAGTGAGCCTGCTAGCCAGTGGCGTGCAGACTGTAGGTCTTGCTAGTCAGACAACATGCACATTTAGTTAGGCAGTGGACAGCACACTCACCTGCTCCCCTGGTTTCCCATACAGCTTGCTGTACTGTGGAAGGAGGCTGTCCAGCAGGGCCTGGTTCTCCTCAGTGGTGAAGGCTGGGGCTCTCTCCACAGTACGTGCCATTGCAGGAGCCAGAGGATGCATATACAGCAGCAGTGGTGGTGGCAGATGTCGTCCTGGAGCATGTAGTGCAGGCAAGTGAGCTCTCAGGGGAACAGCCAGCATTATATGTGTGCTGCTGAGGCAGATACTGTCCCATGTGTCCAAAGTGATAGGTCCAAGTCGTTTGCATCTTCTGAATCTGGCCAATCCATGGATTTGCACCACTTACACACGCCCACAGCATCCTTCAAAAGTTCAACTTCATGACACCCATGAATTTGCAACATTGTTGTGGGTGGCCAACTGAATTTACAGCATCCGACTCGTTGAAGGTTTGAAAACGCGTCCGTTGCCATGCCAGGCCATAGCCAATGCGTGCGCACCGATCGGTCCATTGCTGTACAACGCGTACCCGCTCACATTGTATGCAATGGCCAATGCGTGCGCACCGATCGGTCCATTGCTGTACAACGCGTACCCGCTCACATTGTATGCAATGGCCAATGCGTGCGCACCGATCGGTCCATTGCTGTACAACGCTGCACTCCGCTCACATTGTATGCAATGGCCAATGCGTGCGCACCAATCGGTCCATTGCTGTACAACGCGTATTGCGAATACAACGCGTACTCGCCACATTGTATGCAATGGCCAATGCGTGCGCACCGATCGGTCCATTGCTGTACAACGCGTGCGAATACCGCGCTCACATTGTATGCAATGGCCAATGCGTGCGCACCGATCGGTCCATTGCTGTACAACGCGTATTGCGAATACAACGCGTACCCGCTCACATTGTATGCAATGGCCAATGCGTGCGCACCGATCGGTCCATTGCTGTACAACGCGTATTGCGAATACAACGCGTACCCGCTCACATTGTATGCAATGGCCAATGCGTGCGCACCGATCGGTCCATTGCTGTACAACGCGTACCCGCTCACATTGTATGCAATGGCCAATGCGTGCGCACCAATCGGTCCATTGCTGTACAACGCGTATTGCGAATACAACGCGTACTCGCTCACATTGTATGCAATGGCCAATGCGTGCGCACCGATCGGTCCATTGCTGTACAACGCGTATTGCGAATACAACGCGTACCCGCTCACATTGTATGCAATGGCCAATGCGTGCGCACCGATCGGTCCATTGCTGTACAACGCGTACCCGCTCACATTGTATGCAACGGCCAATGCGTGCGCACCGATCGGTCCATTGCTGTACAACACGTATTGCGAATACAACGCGTACCCGCTCACATTGTATGCAATGGCCAATGCGTGCGCACCGATCGGTCCATTGCTGTACAACGCGTACCCGCTCACATTGTATGCAATGGCCAATGCGTGCGCACCGATCGGTCCATTGCTGTACACCGCGTATTGCGAATACAACGCGTACCCGCTCACATTGTATGCAATGGCCAATGCGTGCGCACCGATCGGTCCATTGCTGTACAACGCGTCCCTGTACAAGTCACTGGCATATGTCACCATGCCTGTCACAGGTGAACGTATGCCAGCCACATTTACTTCCCAGGGAGTGAGGGGCACACCTACAACACCACAGCCTGTCCACACTGTATCCTAAGGCATGTAAGGCTGCATCACCTGTTCCGTGTATGGGGGTCAACATGTGGTTTTGTGGGTGGCACTTGGGGGCAGCCACTCCCAGGCTGTGCACGTGTTCATGGGGACAGTATCCTTGGTGTGTTGTGCACATGAACACTGTGGTGTGCAACTGTTCATTTCAGAGCATGTGGCATGGTCACATTTCACGGTTGTGTATGTGTATGTCATGTCACATACCCCCTGAGTCCCATGTGGGACGGTATGTACGTCACAAGGTGACCCATTGCCACAATTGTGATGGCCCTCCACAGTCTGTGTGCATGTTGTGTTTACAATGTCTCTGATTCTATGTGCACAATGGGAGACAGTCTCCACATCCACGTTGTTTGTGCATGGACTTTGATGTTGTGCGTGTGTGTGTCACAGGCGGCCATGTCTGTCCTGCCGAGGCAACAGGGACCACTACCTGTGGGGGTCATGGTTGTTTAGCTGTGGTGTATTCATGATGCACCATGTCATGCCAGTGTCCATGTGGCAATACAGGGTCCCTGGGTATCTACCTGTCGATGAGCTGTGATGCCTGGGGCACATCTGTCCTCACATGTCACTGTGGTGTGTGTTTGGAACGTGACAGCAGTACATGGGTACTGTGACACAGCCTAATGATATCCCATAGCACAACCTGGGACTTGTTGAGGACACATGTTGAACTGTGATGTTAGATGTTAGCCATGTAGGTGCCATACATGTCCTTACGGAACGGCACACGCATCATGTACTTGTGTCTCGTAATGATGTATCATGTGATATTGAGTCTGGTCTATGCCACATATGTGGGGTGACTGACAATCTTTCTTCCTTCACCTATGCACTGCAGGGCACCAGCTGTCCATCGGCCATTCCCTGACCTTGCAACAATGGTTGAACGGGACTGCATCCGACGGTACCGCTTCACCAGGCCACTGATTGAGGAATTGACGGTACGGTTGGCCCCACATTTGCAACCTGGCCGGACATACCCTACAGCGCTGACCCCCAAGGTGAAAGTGATGGCAGCCCTACACTTCTTTGCCACCGGTACCTTTCAACACACTGTGGCATCTGCTGGTGGGATGTCACAGACCATGTTCAGCCGTGTGCTCCGCGATGTTTTGGAGGCAATGTTGGGATACCTGAACCAGTACATCTATTTCCCTAAACGTCAACAACTCACTGACGTCAAGAGTGACTTCTATGCCCTGGGGAGGATGCCGCATGTCATTGGCTCCATTGATGGGACACATGTGGCTTTGATACCACCACAGGCACATGAGCAGGCATACAGGAACCGCAAACATTACCATTCGGTCAATGCACTGGTGGTATGTCTTGCAGATATGAGCATCTCACACGTGTGTGCCCGTTTCCCCGGTTCTGCACACGATGCCTACGTGATGAGGAGTAGTCGCATCCCGAGGATGATGTCACAGATGCGGAACCAGCGTGCCTGGCTTGTCGGTGTGTACTGACTTTGTACCATTGTGTGTGTTCTGCAATGTAGTATTCCACCCTCTTTTCCAACTCAGCTAATGTGCAATTGTCCGTATGTAGGTGACTCCGGATACCCCAACATGCCGTGGTTGCTGACGCCCCTCAGGAACCCTGTGACACCAGCCCAGATGCGCTACAATGAGGCACATGGTCGGACCAGGAGAGTGATTGAGCGGACATTTGGTCTCCTGAAGAGCCGCTTCCGCTGCCTGGACAAGACAGGAGGGGCCCTCCCATATGCCCCAGCAAAGGTGTGCAAGATTGTCATCGTCTGCTGCATGCTACACAACCTGGCAGTGCGGAAGGAGTTGCCTCTCATCCTGGATGACGATGACCAACATCCGCCACCTGTGGAGGATCCTGGCCTGGACCACGATGCCAGTGATGATGATGATGATGAGGGTGATGTCCGCACACAGCTCATCACCAACTTCTTCAGCTGAATGTGAGTATCCGGAGATGTCATGTCAATGATGTGAGTTTGCATGATATGTGTTGGTGGTGCTCTGGTGCTGTTTGAGTGTGTCCATGTGCTACATGACTGTATGCGTGCAGCGATGTGTCCTTACAGGTAGTCTGTACTCCCCAACAGTGTTGACATGCTAACTTGGTTCTGGGTGGGTATCTTGTGACATGTATTGGGCATGAGTATTGCAGTTCTGTCCTGTTCTTCAGTGCTTTTGACTGTGTGTCATTTCTGTCCTTCACAGGGTACTTTCAGGGTTGTTTGGTCAACTGTGATCCCCCGACACCGTGAATCAACTTCCAGGGTGGTAGCTGTCGTTTCCCTACAGGTGATGTGCACCACACCCATGGACTTCCTTTCTTCTACACTTGTTGACTGTGTGCCCACTGCCAGGTGGGATTACCTTGCATCTGTAGTGGTTACAACATGTTGCAAATGTGTAATAAACCTGTGCTTCACTTTGTGATGTGCGTTGTCTGTGGTCACACATCTGACTGACATTTGCTTACTGCACCAGTGGGCTAGTTAACACAGACTGTGAATAGGTGTTGTGTCTGTGCATTGCACCGTATTTCCTGGCAACATCAGTGTAGGCGATGAGTCAGATGGCCCTGGTGTGTATGTGTTGTGTAGCCCTGGTGGTGTGTCTCCCTCATATGTGTCACGTCGCCATGACTCACATGCCGGTGTTGTACTTGCTGTAGCAGTTAGCATGCACAGTGTCATTTCGCAGATCATCATCTCCATGACAGAAACAACGTTGGAATCACAACAGAGGCAAGTATGGTGTATTAGTGAGTTTATTGACATACATGTGTGAGTATAGTGCACAGGATGGTGGGTGCTGTACATTGTGATTGTAATCCAAAGTTCCTAGATGATTTGGAAGTCCTGGTAGCAGAAATGTCCAGAGTAAAGTCCACAGTCATCTGATACATTGGTCCAACTTGAACTCCCCATGTCATGTGGGAGAGTTGTGTTGCATTCGACAGGGTGAACAGTTTGCACACAAAGGTGATTTTCCAGAACAGGTGTTGGCTTCCTGGGGGTTGTGCATGGCCATCGGCCTCTCAGTCGCCCTTCCTCGGACAACCCCTCTTCTTTGGGGGGGGGACCCTCAAGTGCAGGCTGCTGCAGTGCAGGGGACTCTTCGCCAGAGTCATCCTCCCTCCCTGTGGCAGTTGCAGTTGTTGCAGCACCAGATGTTGTGGGCACACAGGGAGGTGTTGACATGTTGGTGCAAATCTGGCGGAGGCATTGTAATATGTCCCTATGCACCGCCGTCAGTTCTTGCAATGTGTCCCACTTGGACTCCATGCGGGACATGTGGTAGTCCAAGCGGGCATGATGGGCAGCCTGCTGCTGTTGAATGTCCCTGAGGATCCCCACTACCTGGCTGACCTCTCCGGTGCTAGTCTGGTACGCATCAGCTATGCGTACCAGTTGTGGGTCATCATGCAGTCCAGACCCCTCTGCAAGCAGCGACCTATGTCTACCACCCCTCCCACCACCCCTGGCGACACGTGCAGGACCTGCGGTGGCACGCACAGGTGACCCTGGGCCCCCTTGGGGGTTGTTGCTGGTGTTGGTGTCCGTTGCTCCACGTTGGGCCGGGGTCCGTGTGCTGTTGGTGGTGGTGGTCCTTGGTCTGTCCGTGTCGGCAGGGGTGGTCTGTGTGTTGGCAGTTGTTGGAGGGGTGGGTGTAGGGGGTGCAGATGGTGGTCCTGCTGGTGCTGCATGATGACTCACACCAGAGGTGCCAGGTAGGTCTTCGCCATCCAAGGAGGGCAGAGGCTGTTCCTCACCAGTGAGCTCAGTGTCCCCCGGAGCCTGGGACAGGGACTCCTCATCGTCTGCTGCTGTGTCCTCATCATCACCTGTTTTTGGGAGAGACACACAATGTATGTTATGTTTCTGCAGGCATCAATGGTTCACACACCTGACAGTTGTGACTGTACCTCTGGATACGGGCCTGTACATTGTATTGTCCTAAGTTGTCACAGTCAGAGGTTGATATTGGTGTAGCACATTGTCCTGCATACTTTGAGCATTTCAATATGAATGTTGAGGTGTGTACATGGCCAGCATTGGTTGTATTTGGTGGACATCCGGCCATCCTTCTCCCCCAGCCCAGTTATCCCACCATGAAGCATGCCACCCTTGCAGTGGGTTCAGGTTGACTCTCAGGATGTCAGTCAGTGGTGTCCTGCTGTTGGTTGGTGGCCAGTTCCCAGCATGGCCTTGTGCTCCCCACAACAGAGCACCAGTGTCAGACATCTTTGATGGGGCTTTTCACTCCCTGTGAGGTGTGCATGCTTCAGTGTGAGCTTGCTGGGCCATGTGGGTGGGGGATGTTGAGCTGTGACTACCACTCCCATCATGCTATTGCCTACACCCCTCTTCCCAGCATGCCCATACTTCCTTCCTTTTGAGTGGACTTCACTGTGTGTGAGTGTGACAGCAATGGCAAGATGGCTGACAGTGTGGTCCTGTTGTTTGTTGGTGGCCAGTTCCCAGCATGAGCCTTGTGCTCCCCACAGCTGAGCACCAGTGTCAGACATCTTTGAGGTGGCTTTTCACTCCCTGTGAGGTGTGCATGCTTCAGTGTGAGCTTGCTGGGCCATGTGGGTGGGGGATGTTGAGCTGTGACTACCACTCCCATCATGCTATTGCCTACACCCCCTTCCCAGCATGCCCATACTTCCTTCCTTTTGAGTGGACTTCACTGTGTGTGAGTGTGACAGCAATGGCAAGATGGCTGACAGTGGTGTCCTGCTGTTTGTTGGTGCCCAGTTCCCAGCAGGGCCTTGTGCTCCCCACAGCAGTACCCAGTGTCAGCCATCTTGTCAGTTCTTTGCCACTCCCTGTGATGTGAGCATGGTTCAGAGTGGTGTTGATGGGCCAATTGTGAGGGTGACCAATATCTGTGACTGCCACTCCCATCATGCTATTGCCTACACCCCCCTTCCCAGCATGCCCATACTTCCTTCCTTTTGAGTGGACTTCACTGTGTGTGAGTGTGACAGCAATGGCAAGATGGCTGACAGTGGTGTCCTGCTGTTGGTTGGTGGCCAGTTCCCAGCATGGCCTTGTGCTCCCCACAACAGAGCACCAGTGTCAGACATCTTTGATGGGGCTTTTCACTCCCTGTGAGGTGTGCATGCTTCAGTGTGAGCTTGCTGGGCCATGTGGGTGGGGGATGTTGAGCTGTGACTACCACTCCCATCATGCTATTGCCTACACCCCCTTCCCAGCATGCCCATACTTCCTTCCTTTTGAGTGGACTTCACTGTGTGTGAGTGTGACAGCAATGGCAAGATGGCTGACAGTGGTGTCCTGCTGTTTGTTGGTGCCCAGTTCCCAGCAGGGCCTTGTGCTCCCCACAGCAGTACCCAGTGTCAGCCATCTTGTCAGTTCTTTGCCACTCCCTGTGATGTGAGCATGGTTCAGAGTGGTGTTGATGGGCCAATTGTGAGGGTGACCAATATCTGTGACTGCCACTCCCATCATGCTATTGCCTACACCCCCTTCCCAGCATGCCCATACTTCCTTCCTTTTGAGTGGACTTCACTGTGTGTGAGTGTGACAGCAATGGCAAGATGGCTGACAGTGTGGTCCTGTTGTTTGTTGGTGCTCAGTTCCCAGCAGGGCCTTGTGCTCCCCACAGCAGTACCCAGTGTCAGCCATCTTGTCAGTTCTTTGCCACTCCCTGTGATGTGAGCATGGTTCAGAGTGATGTTGATGGGCCAATTGTGAGGGTGACCAATATCTGTGACTGCCACTCCCATCATGCTATTGCCTACACCCCCCTTCCCAGCATGCCCATACTTCCTTCCTTTTGAGTGGACTTCACTGTGTGTGAGTGTGACAGCAATGGAAAGATGGCTGACAGTGTGGTCCTGTTGTTTGTTGGTGCCCAGTTCCCAGCAGGGCCTTGTGCTCCCCACAGCTGAGGCCAGTGTCAGACATCTTTGAGGTGGCTTTTCACTCCCTGTGAGGTGTGCATGCTTCAGTGTGAGCTTGCTGGGCCATGTGGGTGGGGGATGTTGAGCTGTGACTACCACTCCCATCATGCTATTGCCTACACCCCCTTCCCAGCATGCCCATACTTCCTTCCTTTTGAGTGGACTTCACTGTGTGTGAGTGTGACAGCAATGGCAAGATGGCTGACAGTGGTGTCCTGCTGTTTGTTGGTGCCCAGTTCCCAGCAGGGCCTTGTGCTCCCCACAGCAGTACCCAGTGTCAGCCATCTTGTCAGTTCTTTGCCACTCCCTGTGATGTGAGCATGGTTCAGAGTGGTGTTGATGGGCCAATTGTGAGGGTGACCAATATCTGTGACTGCCACTCCCATCATGCTATTGCCTACACCCCCTTCCCAGCATGCCCATACTTCCTTCCTTTTGAGTGGACTTCACTGTGTGTGAGTGTGACAGCAATGGCAAGATGGCTGACAGTGGTGTCCTGCTGTTGGTTGGTGGCCAGTTCCCAGCATGGCCTTGTGCTCCCCACAACAGAGCACCAGTGTCAGACATCTTTGAGGTGGCTTTTCACTCCCTGTGAGGTGTGCATGCTTCAGTGTGAGCTTGCTGCGCCATGTGGGTGGGGGATGTTGAGCTGTGACTACCACTCCCATCATGCTATTGCCTACACCCCCCTTCCCAGCATGCCCATACTTCCTTCCTTTTGAGTGGACTTCACTGTGTGTGAGTGTGACAGCAATGGCAAGATGGCTGACAGTGGTGTCCTGCTGTTTGTTGGTGCCCAGTTCCCAGCAGGGCCTTGTGCTCCCCACAGCAGTACCCAGTGTCAGCCATCTTGTCAGTTCTTTGCCACTCTCTGTGATGTGAGCTTGGTTCAGAGTGGTGTTGATGGGCCAATTGTGAGGGTGACCAATATCTGTGACTGCCACTCCCATCATGCTATTGCCTACACCCCCCTTCCCAGCATGCCCATACTTCCTTCCTTTTGAGTGGACTTCACTGTGTGTGAGTGTGACAGCAATGGCAAGATGGCTGACAGTGGTGTCCTGCTGTTGGTTGGTGGCCAGTTCCCAGCATGGCCTTGTGCTCCCCACAACAGAGCACCAGTGTCAGACATCTTTGATGGGGCTTTCCACTCCCTGTGAGGTGTGCATGCTTCAGTGTGAGCTTGCTGGGCCATGTGGGTGGGGGATGTTGAGCTGTGACTACCACTCCCATCATGCTATTGCCTACACCCCCTTCCCAGCTTGCCCATACTTCCTTCCTTCTGACTCTGCTTCCCTGTGGGGTAGTGTGCCTGTGCTGAATGGATGGCTGACAGTGTTGTCCTGGCGTTTGTTTGGCTACAAGTCCCATGTGTGTCCCTGTGCTTCCCACAGCATAACCCAGGGTGGTGGTTCTTTGTGGGATAATTAATTTTAGTGTGAGGCAATGCATTTTCCCAGGTGAGTTGTATGTAGTTTGTGTTAGGGGGGTGTGTGAGAAGAGCTGCTGGTAACTATGGTCAGAGCTGTCAGTCCTCCTTCCCACCCAGCCAGATATCCCACCATGGAACGTGCTTCCATTGCAGGGAGTGCAAGTTGTCTTTCAGGATCTCAGTCAATGGTGTCCTGCTGTTGGTTGGTGCACAGTTGCCAGCAGGGCCTTGTGCTCCCCACAGCAGTAGCCAGTGTCAGCCATCTTGTCAGTTGTTTTCCACTCCCTGTGATGTGAGCATGGTTCAGAGTGGTGTTGATGGGCGTATTGTGAGGGTGGGCAATATCTGTGACTACAACTCCCATGATGCTATTGGCTACACTGACTTTACCAGCATACACAGAATTCCTTCCTTTCTGTGGGATTCCCTGTGTGGTGGTGTTCTAGTGGTGGCTACATATCTGACTGTGTTTGTTGGCTAGATTTGTGCCACTGCCTAGCTTTATTTGTTGTAGGGTTTGTACATGTCATGACACAGTTACATATCACTATGAGATGGCATGTATTGTGTTTATCTGACTGACATACACATCTTGGGATGATTCTGGTTTTGTTGCTGTGGATTTGCTAAGGGTGCATGGTTTGACTATCCCCTTGACAGTGATGTGTGTATATTGTCACATGATATTGGGTATATTTGTTGTGTACTCACCAGGCTCTGGGATGTTTGATAGTCCATATACGCTCACTGGTGGTAGGATGGCCCGCACCTTCTCCTCCCAGGGCCTGAGGTATAGTGGTTTGGCAGGAGGGCCACTGCCGGTGTGTTGGCTCAAGATGTAATCCTTCTTTAGTAGGTCCCTGACCCTCCTGCGCACATCATACCACCTGTTCTGGATGTCTTCCTTTGTGCGCAAACATGGTGATTGTGCGTTCACCCTGTCGACGATCCTCTCCCACATCTTGGTTTTCTGCGACATGGGGGTCTGTTGGACCAGTGTACCAAACAGCTGTGGCTCTACCCTGAGGATCTCATCTACCAAGACTTCCAATTCACTGTCTAGGAACTTTGGATTCTTCTTTGGGGGCATTGTGATGGGTGGTGGTGGTGAGTGATGTGGGTGTTGGTGTGCAAGTGAGGGTGTGTGAGTGTGGGTTTTGCTGGGTGTATGTGAGGGTGCTATTTGTTGAGGTGCTGATGGTGTGTGGCTTGTGTGATGGATGAGCTGTGAGTGTGTGTGTGGTTGCTGTCTGTTGGTGTTCTGTGCTGGCAGGTCATTTGAATTTGCAAAGGATCATGGTAGGGATTTGTGGCCTTTATATGGGTGGAGTTGTGGGTGTGTCTTTGTTCCCTGTTTCCCCCCCCCCAGTATTTATTGGCTTTGTAATTGCTTGTTTGGCCTTTTTTATTTGTGTTTTTCCCTTTGTACTTTTTGTGCATGTAGGAGACGTTCTTCTGACCGAGTCGGACCCTGCAGTTGTCTCGTGCGAGCTTTTCCGAGTCGTTCACGCTGTGTTTGTGCTGTGTTTCATGTGCGGCGTACGCGTCGGTCGCGAAGTATTGGGTTGCTTCGGCTCGCTGTTTTGTATGCGTGTCATTCGTACGGCTTGTACTCCGCGCGACTCAGTCGGGTTTTCCACGCGTTGCATCGTACTGCGCGGGTCGGACTTCGCGGGTACGTTTCGTTCGGGTTCATTCCTGGTGCGTGTCGGTCAGTTCGATTCGCGTGTTTTCTGGGCGGATAGCTGGTTTCCGCGCGGTTCGGTCGTTCGGCTTGTGTTCCGTACGAGTCGGTCGGATTTTGCACGCATTTCATCGTACTAGGCGGGTCGGGCTGCACCGGTACGTGTCGGTCGGAATAGATTCCCGATCCGAGTCGGTCGGTACGTTTTCCGGCCCGAATCGGAATCGGCCCCTAGATCTCCGATTGTCCAGGAGGCAATTTACCTGGGGGTAAAGATTACAGCTGCAGTAGAAAAAATACCTGATATAAACATTACTCCAATAATGGATAATGCGAGAAAAAATTAGAGAGGCTAGCTCATCTTCACCTCTCTTTGTGTGGTCGCAGTAACGTTATCAAAATGTCGGTCCTGCCAAAGTTTTTATACATTTTTAGAATGGTTCCGTTACAATTCTCCTCATCCACCTTAGCAAAGATTGATAGGATTTGTCAGAGATTCTTATGGGGGTACCATAAACCAAGAAGAGCGGCCAAAAGGATGACCCTCCCAAAACAACGGGGAGGATGGGCAATTCCCAGCTTTTTCTTTTATTATTGGGCGGCAATGTTACAACATATGGGTATCCTTTTAGTTGGGGATAAAGTAGATATCCCAGAGGAAGCCAGACCAACAATATATGAAATAGGATTGGGGTTGGAAGTTAAGGGATGTTTGGTTAAGACCCTTGAACCTAGCTATTATAAAAAAAAACACATTTAAAATTTTAAAAGTAGCATATGGGGTTTGGAGACAAGTGCGCGAAAATTAAAGATTCCAAATTTAAATGCATATAGTCCATTTTCTGCGCCGGGTCTACTCCCACCAATCTTTCAGGATCAAGTTACTTTTAGATGGAGGGAAAAAGGAATTAGCGACCTTGGTGATCTGTGTAGGGAAGGCCAGCTTATGTCATTTATGAATTTGCAGGAAAAATTCGGGGTGGATAAAAGGGACTTTTTCAAATTTCTGCAGATACGCAGCTTTCTTCGTAGTAATGAGAGCAGGATAAAGGGGATTTCAGAAAGGATTCCCTTGGTGGAGTTACTTAGGAACAAGTCCAGGATTGAGAAGATCTATCAAAACTTAATCCAATCTGTCCCGGATGATTTGGAAGCTCAGAATAGGAAATGGGAAAATAGGCTGGGTAAGGATGCAATATATATAGAGGATTCATTGGAGCTGGCAAATCAGGTTCTATTAACAGGGAGTCTTAGAAGCCAACACTATATGTCAGCTTTTTATCTATATTATACTCCAGCAAAAGTAGCTAAATGGGGGAAAGGGGGAAGAGGAGGAAAATGAAGCAGGTGTGACCTACTTGCTGCTGATACTCTACACATCTTTACTTGCCCAAAAATGGATATCTTTGTGCAGGAACTAGAGGCCTTTTCAACTAAGATCTTAGGCTTCCCGGTATTAATCACTCCACTGCTATTTATTTTAGGGCTATTAAATAGCATAGAAGCAAATAAAAGAAATAGATCAGAGATAGGGTTCCTGTTTATTGCTATGGCCATTGGTCGCTCTTGCATAACCTCTCAATGGATCAGCACAGATCCTCCTACCTTTTCCAATTGGAGATCTAGGATAATGGCTATTTACAGCATAGAATCTTCAGTTTATATGTTAAAGGGTAAAAGGGAGTTTGGGCAGAAACTATGGGCCCCAATCAGTAATTTGGTGAAGTAATAAATTTGTAATTATTAATCTATTTATTGCACAGACACTTTATCTCTGCTATACTATCAAAGGAAACTCATAGGATAATTCGAGCTGCTATACGGATGTTATTTGTATATTTATGAATGAATTATGATCTTTTATCCATGTTCTTTGCAAATATTTGAGATGGTCTTTTTTACTATGTATTTAGAAAATGTCATGACATGTACTAATAATAAAATAAAAAAAAATAAAAAAAGGGAGCCAGTGAAGGTCTCTTAGGTGTCCGATGATGCGTTCTGCAGTTTCTTTAGGAGTTTTTGGGTGGTGAAGACGTAGAGGCTGGTGCCGTAGTCGAGTCTGCTGCTGACGAACACATGGGTGACCGTTTTCCTGGACTCAGTGGGGATCCACTTGAAGATCTTCTGAAGCAGGCAAAGCGTGTGGAAGCAGGAGGACGAGACAGCGTTGATTTGGCAGTTCACTGAGAGCGAGAAGTCCAGGATGATGCCGAGGTTTCGTGCATGGTCCGTGGGTGTGGGGGGTTCGGAGCACTGCGGGCCACCAGGAGTCGTCCCAGGCAGAGAGGGTGAAGCCCTGGATGAGGACTTTGGTCTTGTCTGAGTTTACCTTGAGGCAGCTGTCCTTCATCCAGGTGGTGACTGCCTTCATCCCATTGTGGAAGTTGCTCTTGGCTGCTGTGGGTTCGTCTGTGAGGGAGAGAATCAGCTGGGTGTTGTGGGGCAGGAGACGATGTTACGTCCGTGGCTTCTGACGATGGCTGCAAGCGGGGCCATGTAGATGTTGAAGAGGGTGGGGCTCAGGGAGGAGCCCTGAGGCACTCCGCAGCTGATCTCTGTGGGTTCTGAGTAGAACGGTGGGAGTCTGACTCTCTGTGTTTGGCTGGTGAGAAACGAGCTGATCCATTCTAGGGCTTTGTCACGGATGCTGGCGTCGTGAAGTCTTGCGCAGAGGGTGTGGTGGGAGACGGTGTGGAAGGTGGCCTAGAGGTCCAGGAAGATGAGGGCTGCAGTTTCACCTCAGTCGAGGAGGGTGCGGATGTCATCTGTAGCGGCGAGGAGTGCGGTCTCGGTGCTGTGGTTGCTTCTGAAGCCCGATTGGGAGAGGTCCAGGATGTGGTTCCTTTAGATGAACTTGAAGAGTTGTGCGTTGATGGACTTCTCAATGACTTTGGCTGGGAAGGGGAGCAGAGAAATGGGTCTGTAGTAACCCTGGGCATAATACTTTGCTACGCTCACGTAGCATGCAAAGTTTGTGTTACTACGCACTACGCAAATTGCACGTAGCAGAGTAAAAAACTGTGCTAATCAACGTAGCAGCAGTATATTAAACACATACAAATGCTTTGTTAAAGCAATTTTCTATGCTAAAAAGCATATAACAAATTCACAAAAGTGAACTTTAACAATGAAAATATCAAGCAATGAGAGAGGTGATGATTTTGGGTTCCCCCCTAACCTAGGGGGAGGACCAAGCAGATGCCTTGAACACAAAAAGCATATCATGTGAACGATTCAGTGGTGGTCCCTTCCTCCTAGGACCACCCCAAGCACAGTTATGGGCAAAAATACAATCCCAACCAAAGGCCCTGCAAAGCATTATGGGACGAGATTAGCAGTGGGCAGTGAATATTATAGTGTCCAATATCAAAATAATTCTACAAAGAGCTGCAGTTCAACTAGTCGTTACTAGATGTCCCTCACGAGTCAAATGCAAAAGCATTGAAACCCTTTCATGAAGCTTTTGCATTTGACTCGTGAGGGACATCTAGTAACGACTAGTGGAACTGCAGCTCTTTGTAGAATTATTTTGATATTGGATACTATAATATTCACAGACAGAGATACTTATTTTATCTTAACTTGCACTGTGCAAGATGCCTTTGGCAATTATTGTACAGTGCAGTCAAGCACACAGCTACGCAATAAGTAGCTACGTGAAGTGCTACTAAGCAAACTACGCCCAGGGTTAGTCTGTAGTTCTTGAGGTCGGTCGGGTCGACAGAGGGTTTCTTCAGCAGGGGTAGATCTCTGCCTGTTTCTAGTCTTCAGGGAAGGTGATAGTCTCGATGGAGCAGTTGATAGTGCAGCAAGGTTCGGGGGCAATGGAGGTGCTGGCTCTGTTGAAGATGTAGCGAGGGCAGGGGTCCAAGGGGGCTCTGGAGTGGATGCTCTTCATTTTATCAAGCCACACAAGGCCACCTTGCATGGCCCTGAGTGGCTTGATAAATCTGGGGTAACGCAACGCAGCACAAATCGCTGCATTGAGTTACTCTGCCCCAGGAAAGCAATCCATGGGTGGTGCGTAGGTGTTCCCATGCAACACCCATGGATTTTGGGGCATTCCCAGATTTTCGTCACTGGTAGACCTGGAGATGCAGCAAAATACTACGCCTCCCAGGTGAGGCGTAACAACTATAAATATGTTTATTTCTCCTAATATTTTCCTCTTTCTATGTGTGAAGCATTCAGCAGCACACATAGAAAGAGGAAATGGCCTCAAAAACAATCCTGCTTAGAACACAGGTAGCCTTGCACCATGGTGCAAGGTTGCCTGGGTTGGCGCCAGACAGCACATTGTGCACCAGCACTGGGAAAAGACAGGAATGTGCCATATATTGTTAAATACGGCATGTCCTGTCTTTTCCTGTCACACAGCGCAGCAAGGTGACTTGCTGCTCGACTTTTTAAGAAATATGCCCCTTGATCTTCAAGAGTTTTGCGAGGCCATTTGGTAACAGGAGGCACCTATTTCTATGATTAGATCAGCACCTTTTGTAGCAGTAGGAAGGGATCACAGGTGTGTCAGTGAGAATAACAGTAGAGTCAAGGAGGGCGGACTGTGCTTCTTAAATCTTTGATGGTGTGCAGGTCTCATCACTATTGAGAGTAGAGATCTTGTATCTCGAAGCCCTCACATAGCACGGCATATGCAGTAAAATTGATCTCCCAGTTAGACATCTCAGGAACTCATTTAATAAATTATTAATGCACAATCTTACTGAATGAGCACTCCCCTAAACTTAAATCTGGAGTAAGTAAGTAAAAAATTTATTGTTCAGTTAATTAAAACTCACAATTTAAAAATATAGCCATTACGTTAAAAACAACAGAAAATCCATCCTTCTTTAAATAAAAGGTTGTATCAGAATGTACAGTCCTTCACATAGAGCTCACTGATAATACGGCATGAATGGGGGACCACGCCCTTAACTCAATCCTGATGTCTTGTTAGGCCCAGAAAATCACGTCAAAATAAAGTGCTGGTGCTTCAAGATATAAACATAATCAGTGCAGTTTAGCCAGTGAATGGTCTAGATTGAACATGCCAATTTAAAGTGCCAATGCGTTTGGATGAACATAAACAATGCTGTGGGACTTGTGGTTAAATCTCTCTTCCACTGCGTCAAAGAACTTTGTAAGTCAGCAGTTTAGTTGAGTTGCAGTTGGATTGAAGCATAACTTGACCGCCTCCCAGCAAGTCCTAATGCCACTCCGTTTGAATGTTGGACAGAGTAGAGCGCGTCTAATGTCCATCAGGCTTGAGCAAATACAGATGACATGCACAAGATCCTCGCTTCCCGTTCCACAGAGGCGCCAGATATGCTCTCCTGATGTCCTTTTCCAGGGCAGTAGATGCGAGAAGATTGGTAAAATGCCAAAGCGTAGCCTTAAAATGTTTTCTTTTGTCTTCATATTAACTCCTGTGGTTAAATAAGTTTGGGGCATATTATCAAGAACGGCGTTAAAATTATCGCCGCTTTAGCGGCAGAAAACTGCAGCTAAAGCGGCGATAATGGGCTTGATAATATGCCCTGAGAATTCCACAGAAGCCCATGTTTACACCAGAACATGGGCTTCTATTGAATTCTCAAAGGCATATTATCAAGCCCATTATCGCCGCTTTAGCGGCAGTTTTCTGCCGCTAAACCGGCGATAATTTTAACGCCGTTCTTGATAATATGCCCCTTTGTTGTTTAAGAACTTTATAATCATTGAGCACTGGCCAGCCGTGTGCCCTTTTGGCCAGGGTTTCTTTGTCTTCAATTATAGATGTAGTACTTGTCGCTTTTGTTACAACCTTTTTGAAGCTCTGATGGGCTGTAGTAGTGGCCCATAGGTTAGTTAGCCCCAGTTTTGTCAATGAATCGAGCAAGTACTCTCTGGTGGGGGAAATTTTGCGACATGTCAATTCGCTTCAAATATACAAATTTAGTGTTCCTGGACCGCTCCTCTAATCTTGTGAAAGCTTTTTATGTATGCCCCCCTCCTTTCCACTGATTGCTTCTGTAAGCCAAATTCTAAGCGTATTTGGGCAGGGGACACATAGGTTGGGAGGTGAAAAATTGCTCTGTAAGTGCTGGTGATTATTTTATCCAGGACAATCGCATCTCTCCCTCGCATTGATTCGCTCCCATATGTTAGCATTGGTTGTAGTTTCACTCAAATGACCTGTAATAAAGGGTCTAGGGTTAAATCTGGCAGAACTTTTCTTAATGGCTTCATTGCTAAAAAGCTCGTGGTGACCTTCCGGCGCAGGGCCTCCAGTTAGGGTTTGTACGATCCTCTACTGTCTAGTAAGACTCTGAGATATTTATATTCAGTGGCCAAGTCTAGGCGGTGCCTGTCCAAATGCCAACTCAGCTTTGTCTTCCTGAAGTAATTCACTGTCCTGATTTTTGTTTTGTTTAAGTTGATGTTTAATGCATTGACTTGCGAGAAGTTGTTAGTGGTGTTCAGGAGGTGTTGCAAGCCGATTGGCGCTCAACTTATTAACATCAGGTCGTCCGCGTATAAAAGGTTGGACAGGGGAATTTTTCCTAGTTTCGGGGCATGCGATATGCTTTTGTCCAGCTCCCCTGGGAGGTCCGCCATGAAGAGGTTAAAAAGCCTTGAAATTCGCCTTGAAAAGTGCTCCCAGCTCCCAGTTTGATTTTAACCCAGGTGTCGGTGTGTAGTAAGATCAACTGGTTTAGGAGGGCCCTCGGTATCCCCCACTTTTCCAATTTCTGCCATAGTCTAGCGCGGTCTACATGATCCAATGCTGCGCTATAGTCTATGAAACATAAAAATAGCGGTTCAGTAGTATTTCTAGGCCTGCTGCTGCTTCAGCCCTGGGGAATTTTTGTATATTTGGGGTAGCGCCTCGACTTGAGTCCTTGTTGGAATTGTATTTTCCGTGGACGTATTACCTCTGTCCATTCGGTTAGCCCGAGTTTCTTCCCCATCCACTTTCTCCTCTTGATTATTATTATTGAAGTGATTATGTAGATATTTTGCCCAGTTGTCCTCTGTAATATGGGAATTTATTCCTTGGTAAACTGGCCATTGAAGGCTGTTGATCATCCGCCAAAACCTGGCACTGTTCTTGAGTTTTGAGTCACACAGGATCCTTGCCTAAAGTGCTTCGTTCTCTTGCCTTTTTTTGACCCATTCATTTCTTTTTAGTGTTGCCTTCAGTTTCCGCAGGTTGCTTTGCAAGGCTAGATTTTGAGGGTTCCTGAGTAGCTGCCTTAAAGTTTTATTTATTGAGTGTTTAAGATTTCAAGTCTGAGGGGTGATTGTCTTTGCAGGCAGGAGAGCCGCTGTTTTCACAGTTTTCGTTCCTGTCCTGGTGGCAAATTTCTTCCCAAGAGCCGTTGTGAAGTTCACCCACGCTGTTATGGGATGAGTTGTCGTATCGTTTTCTTGGCAGAGGAGGGTCTTTGCAGTTTTGGTTAGCTCTTCAATCGAGGTGGGGCTATACCTTATCCATTTGAAGTCCGAGGTGTATTCTGTGCCAATGCCTTTGCTCGCCTCCATGAGGTTTTTTATATTTGCTTTTAATGTCACCTCTTGCGGCAAGTGATCACTTTTTTCGTTATTGCCCAGTCGGAAAAAATTGATAATGTGGAACAAAGGGAGAGTTGCGATGGTGTAGTCTAGGTAAGAGGTGGTGGTTGTAGAGTAGAAAGTTGGAATCAGTGGGTTGGACCCGTTAAATAGGCCGTTTAAAGCTCTCATATTTAGTTGTTCGAGCTCTTGAAGTAAATAGGTTGATGATCTTGTTTGTTTGTTTGAACATGCTGGTCCCTAGTTTGGTATTTCCCACACTGTGGATAGTTCCCGTGATAGCTCATCTTCAGTTGCAGCTGCAAAGAGATGAAGGTTAAAGTCGCCTGCTAGTATGATGTTCTCTGTGTCACACTCTTCTGAGATACTTGTCAGTTCTTTGATTAGTTCTTTGCCAGCCTTTAGCCTATGCTTCGGGTGCACATATGTATTGATTATTATAATTGGTCAATCTTCTTCGTTGAACTTGATTGTTGTTGTTACGGCCTGTATGGCACTTGGACCTGCTATTCGTGCCTCTACTGGTGAGATGGTTCCTATTGTGAATATTGAGGCATATATTATCAGACCGCCTGAGCAGTGGCCAAATTTAGACCCCTTTGATGCTGCAACCAGTTGTGACTTGAACCCTTGTATCTCTATCGCTTGATCCTCCCAATTTTTTGGGAGTAATATCATATCAAATGTCTTTAGGTAATTTAGTACCTCATGATCCGTTACCTTGTTAGCCAGGACGTTGATGTTCCAAATGCATGTGCAGATTTTTCTTGGCTCCTCCATTGGTGGTGTTGGGTGGGGGTTTCCCTGTCGCAATTGTTCGCCATATATGAGTCCAATTAGGGTCTGCTGTTAGTGATGTAGCAAACTTAAATCTGGAGGACTAAGCTGGCTTTAGGAATCAGTTTTTAATGTCATAGCGTGTAATCTGCTGTCAGCTAGCTCAGGACCGGATCAGGAAAAGTGGTGAGTGGGGAATAGCCTCCATCAGTGTTGTGCTAAGGCTCCAGTTTTAATACTATATATACTTATATACAGAATATACATGTTTATAATTATATATCGGCCTGAAAATATGCTTCAGTGCCAGAGTTGATGCGCCATCCCTTTATTTTTCCATTTTTCAATTGTGTATGTCTCCTTACATTTCATTCTTTCTCCTCTTTTTGATTTCATTTTAGGGCATACTTCAACTAAGCGGCCATTCACTTGCCGCTTGTTTCTTCTGCCTGCACCACATCCCACACGACCACTGAATCTAAACCAAGCAACCATCATGGAACGCTGTTGCCCATAGTATATCACTGTTTTACTATTCCAAGATGGCTAACACATTGGTTACAAACCAAACAGCGATGCTGGAACTTTAAAACAGCAATACATAATTTACAATACCGATACAAGATGGCCACCCGTTTATTTAATTTTGTTATCACAACCATATGCTTAGGTCACACATTGTTTTGTTTTTTATACTTATATTCTTTTATGCTATCTTGCATATGTTGATCAGGTTGTGTGTGTTTTATTGTGGCTATGTAAGTGGGTGATTGGACGAATGAGTCAGTGGGTGGATGAATGGTTACAAGAGTGCAAGCATGCATGATAGAGGGCACTTATGATAATTTATTGAGTGCCTAAGTCCATCAATGACATAAAAATGCACTTTCATTTATAAGCCAGACTTATTGGCATTGCCAATGCTTGATTCTTGAGTGACCTCTCAATTATTCCACAGTGAACTTCTATGCAGCAACAATGGCTTGCCAGAAGATATTAATTCCTTTAGAAACAGACGACGCCATCATTTGTGACTGCACACAAGTTGGTCTGCAGAAATTGGTGCATCGACTTGAACTGTAGACAAAGGAAAATCTGATACTAACAAACTATGAAAATCATGTAACTGAGGAGAAATGTTAAAAGCAAACTATCGGCTTTGCTGTTCGACTGGATTATGCCACATCCTACTGGAAACATGCTGGACTTGAACATGCTAAAACAAATTAAGAAATGAAAAACGAAAATATATCTGTTTCAAACAAATTAAGGACAAAAATGATGTCCAGAGCTGTATTGCAAATGAATGAGAACATAAGGTCTTTCACCCATTTAAGTCCCAGGCAGAAGTAATGGAAATAACAAAACGTTTCTTTGCTTTTACTATATTAGTCCCTTCTAAGCAAAGACAACTCTTTTTCATAATGACACTTGATAAAGATTGATAAAACAACTATAGGGGATAAGGAAAGGATTTTTTTTTGCAGAGAGAGCTTCTTGAACAAGCAGTATTTCAGGCAATTTTGCTTTACCATTTCTCAAAACAGAAGAAAATACATGCCAAACGTAGGCCAGTAAACACTAAGGGCCAAATTTACAAGAAAGTGACTCGGCGTGGCACAGCAAGTCATTTGCGTGCGCCGCTCTGAGTCACTTTCAAAGCACAGGGATGCGACATATTTCCAATATTATGTTGCATCCCTGTGCTTTCCCCTGCGCTGGTGCACAATTGGCTGCCATGCGCCAACGCAGGCACCCTTGCACCATGGTGCAAGGGTGCCTATGTTGGGGGGAGATTGTTTTTGTGCCGGAAGGGACACCTTCCTGCACAAAAACAATCAGAATAGGTGTTTTCCTCTTTCTATGTGTGTTGCGCCTCCCTACGCCTCCCCTGGGGTGGCGTAGGTGTCTGACGCATTCCCAGGTTTACAAAAGGGTGTAAATATGGCAGAATCCATGGGTGTTGTGTGGGAACACCCACAGCAACACCCATTGAATGCCCCTTTCACACAAAGTGCTGCATGAAAAAGGGCTGTATTTCCAAGGACAGAAAAAGCCACGCAGGGTGGCTTTATGTGTCCTTGTAAATATGGGGCAGCAAAATGCGCCACCGGTGCGTCACAAAAAGTGACGCATTGGCAGCGCAAGGGGCATGTAAATATGCCCCTAAATTTGGTGAAGCATTTTGTGGTGGTTCCTGAACCACAGGGCCACCATGAAACGCCAAAACATTCCTGAAACCTTGTTAAAACAGCAAAATTGTACGTAGTTTCATAAGTTGGACCAGGTATGTGAAACCCCTGGTGAATAAATTCCATTCTTAATATTCATTTGCAGTAAGATTTTGGGTTTCATGGGAATGTTTTGCCCAGGCCTAACAGGGATTTGGGGCAAGTCTGGCAAAGGTAAAGATTGTTGGCCGTATATATGACCCTGTTTGCGTCGCTCTTGCACCCCGCAACGTGGTGCAAGAGCAAAGCAAACCTTAAGTCAGATTTTTGAAACCACACAAAGCCACTCTGCATGGCTTTGAATGGCTTAAAGAAATCTGAAGTAATGCAACGCAGCTCAAATTGCTGCATTGCATTACTGTGTGCAAGGGAGGCATTCCATGTGTGTTGTGTGGGTGTTCCCATGCAATTCCCATGGTTTTTGATGAATTTCCAGTTTTACCAAACCTGGTAAACCTGGGAATGGACAGAGCAACTTCTGACGCACAGGCGCGGTCGGTGGTAGGAGTGCCGGTCGGGCGGTGACGTGGGGCGGGGCAGGGGCAGGGTGGGGGGTAGTAAACTACGGATTAAGGCCAAATACAGGTAAGTAAACATTTAAATAAATAAAACGAATTTCGTTGCGCGCACTGCATCGCAACGGCGGCAGAAAGCCCACTAGGCACAGACTTTTTTTAGCAATGTGCCTACCTGTGGATTTTGGGCCCTAGCGCAGCTGGCACATAGGGAAACCTAGCAATCCTGAACATTTTTGAAAACTAGACACCAAGGGGAATCCAGGATGGGGTGACTTGTCTGGCTCTCACCAGGTTCTGTTACCCAGAATCCCTTGCAAACCTCAAACTTTATTAAATAAAACACATTTTCCTCACATTTCTGTGGTGGAAAGTTCTGGAACATGCGTGGATCCACAAAATTCTACCCACCCCGCATTCCCCAAAGTCTTCCGAGAAAAATGGTATCTCACTTGTGTGGGTAGGCCTAGTGCCGGCGACAGGAAACGGCCCAAAAGGCAACGTGGACACACCACATTTTCACAGTGAAAACTGACCCTTTTTTACAAAGTGCCTAGCTGTAGATTTTGAACCCTAGCTCTGCCGGCACCTAGGGAAACCTAGCAAACCTATACATTTTTGAAATCTAGACACCCAGGGGAATCCAGGATGCAGTGACTTGTCTGGCTCTCACCAGGTTCTGTTACCCAGAATCCCTTGCAAACCTCAAAATTTGTTAAAAAAAAATACACATTTTCCTCACATTTCTGTGGTGGAAAGTTCTGGAATCTGTGTGGATCCACAAAATTCCACCCACCCCGCATTCCCCAAAGTCTTCTGAGAAAAATGGTACCTCACTTGTGTGGGTCGGCCTAGTGCCCGCGACAGGAAACGGCCCAAAACGCAATGTGGACACACCACATTTTCACGGTGAAAACTGACCCTTTTTTTGCAAAGTGCCTAGCTGTAGATTGTGAACCCTAGCTCTGGTGGCACATAGGGAAACCTAGCAAACCTATACATTTTTGAAAACTAGACACCCAGGGGAATCCAGGATGGGGTGACTTGTCTGGCTCTCACCAGGTTCTGTTACCCAGAATCCCTTGAAAACCTCAAAATGTGTAAAAAAAAAACACATTTTCCTCACATTTCTGTTGTGGAAGGTTCTGGAATCTGTGTGGATCCACAAAATTCCACCCACCCCGCATTCCCCAAAGTCTTCCGAGAAAAATGGTACCTCACTTGTGTAGGTGGGTCAATTACCCGTGACAGGCAAGGGCCCAAAAACTATTGAGGCAACATCAAAATTACCTATCACAAAACAACCTGGTTTTGCAAGGGGGGTCCCATGAGTTTTTGGCCCCAGGCTCAGCGCCCATCTAGGGAAACCTACCAAACCCACACATTTATGAAAACTAGACACCCGGGGGAGTCCAGCAAGGTATGGCTTGCGTGGGTCCCCCAACATTTCCCTACCCAGAATCCCCTGCAAACCTCAAATTTAGCTGAAAAAATCACTTTTTTCTCAAATTTCTGTCTGGGAAAGTTCTGGAATCTGCGTGGATCCACAAATTTCCTACCACCCAGCGTTCCCCCAGGTCTCCCGATAAAAATGGTACCTCACTCGCGTGGGTGGCTCAAGTACCCGTGACAGGCAAGGGCCCAAAACCTATTGAGGCGACATCAAAATTACCTATCACAAAACAATCTGGTTTTGCAAGGGGGGTCCGATGAGTTTTTGGCCCCGGGCTCGGCGGCCATCTAGGGAAACCTACCAAACCCACGCATTTCTGAAAACTAGACACCCGTGGGAGTCCAGAAAGGTATGGCTTGCGTGGGTCCCCCAACATTTCCCTACCCAGAATCCCCTGCAAACCTCACATTTTGTTGAAAAAATCAATTTTTTCGCACATTTCTGTGTGAGAAATTTGTAGGATCACCGGGCTGACACAAATTTCCTACTACCCAGCATTATCCCAGGTCTCCCGATAAAAATGGTACCTCACATGTTTGGGTAGGCATAGTGGCTGCAACAGGAAATGGCCCAAATCGTACTGTGGAGACTTCAAAGTTACCTATAACAAAACTACCTGGTTTTGGGGGGGGACACCTGGTTTTTTGGCCCTGGGCTCGCCGCCATCTAGGGAAACCTACCAAACCCAAACATTTCTGAAAACTAGACACCCTGGGGAGTCCAATGAGGTATGGCTTGCGTGGATCCCCCAACGTTTCCCTACCCAGAATCCCCTGCAAACCTCAAATGTAGCTGAAAAAAACACATTTTCCACATATTTTTGGGTGGAATCACCGTGCCAGCACAAATGTCCTACCCCACAGCATTCCTCTCAGTCTCCCGAGTAAAATGATACCTCACTTGTGTGGGTGTCCAATGCAGATGGCCACCAAGCCTGGGACCAAAAACTCATGTGACCCCCCTTGCAAAACCAGGTCATTTTCGGATACATAGGGGGCATCTGTGTTTTTGGTCGCGGGGTCGGCAGCCATCTAGGGAAACCTACCAAACCCACACATTTCTGAAAAGTAGACACCCCAGGGAGTCCAGGAAGGTATGGCTTGCGTGGATCCCCCAATGTTTCTCTACCCAGAATCCCCTGCAAACCTCAAATTTAGCTGGAAAAAATCACTTTTTTCTCAAATTTCTGTCTGGGAAAGTTCTGGAATCTACCTGGATCCACAAATTTCCTACCACCCAGCGTTCCACCAGGTCCACCGATAAAAATGATACCTCGAAAAAGAACACGATCTCCTTCCAGGGGCACTCCTGCAGCATTTATTAGGATGTGGCCCCCAGAACATTAGCGAGGAGGCAGCAGTTCCGACCCATCACAACCAAGCTACGAGACGACAAAGTCAGGTATCGCTGGACTTATCCGTTCGGCCTGAGCTTGGAATTTAACAACAAACAACGCCACATAACCGACCTAAAAGAAGGTCTGGACCTGTTGGGCCTTCCGGTTCCTGAACCTGAAACAGCGGCAGATGACTCGCAGGGGTCTAGCCGAAATAGCTCATCCTCCGCGAAATAGTACACGTCCACGAAAGAAAACCACAAGTGAGAACCTTGCTAAGCTACTTGCGAGCACAATACTACAAGAGCCCCGATCCTTGTTTCTGAGTCTAGAGAGTCATATTAACGCCAATGAAGACATTATCTGCTTGCTCTCCTGGAGGTTCTTTAAGTTGGGAGAATCCAGACGATGATCAAGAGCAGTGACTAATGCAATCGGCAAACTGAGCTACATGGGAGCCCCCCGAGATGGGCGTGGCTGGGAACTCTGGTCACGCCATCCATCAATCCATCTGAGTAGGTGGTTCCACCTACAGTCGAGGATTCATCTTCCACTCGACACATGTTCATGTTGGTATTATTGGGGATTGTGTTTTTTCTTTTTCCCCTTAAGTTTTTTGGGAGGGGGTGGGATGGGGGTTTGGTGGTGGCATACTCTACTCATTCGGCAAGAGGGTGTTTTGGCAGATGCTTGTATACTACAGCAGGGGTATGGAGGTACTCTTCCCACAATGTCTGTTACGAAGGCACGAGAGAGTGGTTCTAGGCGAGGGAGGGGGGTTCCATTGGGAAAGATGGTAATTACTATAGCCTCATGGAACGTTCGGGCCTCAATTCCCCACAGAAAAGGCAAAAGGTCTGGAAGTACCTCACAGATCACCACTTCGATATAGTGGCTCTCTAAGAGACACACTTACAGAAAGCTGACGAATTGCGGCTTAAGCACAAAATGTACCCTCTTATTTATGGATCATCAGCGCATACCAAGCACCGGGGAGTGGCAGTATTATTTCACGCTTCGACGAAATTCCAACCGTTAGACATCCAGTCGGACAGGGAGGGAAGGATAGTCCTGGTTAAAGGCACACTGAGGGGCACACTTTGCACCTTTATAGCAGCAAATGCGCCGAACGCGGGCCAAACGAGCTTTCTTAATACCCTACTTGATAAAATGGAGCACTTTGTGGAAGGGCCAACGATTTTAATGGGGGATTTTAATCTCACCTGGCAAAATGAGGTAGTTTTGTTATAGGTAATTTTGAAGTCTCCACAGTACGATTTGGGCCAATTCCTGTTGCAGCCACTATGCCTACCCACACATGTGAGGTACCATTTTTATCGGGAGACCTGGGGGAATGCTGGGTAGTAGGAAATTTGTGTCAGCCCAGTGATCCTACAACTTTCTCACACAGAAATGTGAGAAAAAATTGATTTTTTCAACAAATTTGAGGTTTGCAGGGGATTCTGGGTAGGGAAATGTTGGGGGACCCACGCAAGCTATACCTTGCTGGACTCCCCTGGGTGTCTAGTTTTCAGAAATGTGTGGGTTTGATAGGTTTCACTAGATGGCCGCCGAGCCCGGGGCCAAAAACTCATGGGACCCCCCTTGCAAAACCAGGTTGTTTTGTGATAGGTCATTTTGATGTTGCCTCAATAGGTTTTGTGCCCTTGCCTGTCGCAGGTACTTGACCCACCCACGCGAGTGAGGTGCCATTTTTATCGAGAGACCTGGGGGAACGCTGGGTGGTAGGAAATTTGTGTATCCACGCAGATTCCAGAACTTTCCTACACAGAAATTTAAGAAAAAAGTGATTTTTTTCAGCTAAATTTGAGGTTTGCAAGGGATTCTGGGTAGGGAAATGTTGGGGGACCCACGCAAGTCATACCTTGCTGCACTCCCCAGGGTGTCTAGTTTTCAGAAATGTGTGGGTTTGGTAGGTTTCCCTAGATTGCCGCTGACACCGGGGCCAAAAACTCATGGAACGCCCCTTGCAAAACCAGGTTGTTTTGTGATAGGTCATTTTGATGTCGCCTCAACAGGTTTTGGGCCCTTGCCTGTCCCGGGTACATGACCCACCCACACAAGTGAGGTACCATTTTTCTCGGAAGACTTTGGGAAATGCCGGGTGGGTGGAATTTTGTGGATCCACGCAGATTCCAGAACTTTCCACCACAGAAATGTGAGGAAAATGTGGTTTTTTTTACAAAGTTTGAGGTTTGCATGGTATTCTGGGTAACAGAACCTGGTGAGAGCCAGACGAGTCACCCCATCCTGGATTCCCCTGGGTGTCTAGTTTTCAAAAATGTATAGGTTTGCTAGGTTTCCCTAGGTGCCGGCAGAGCTAGGGTTCAAAATCTACAGCTAGGCACTTTGCAAAAAAAGGGTCCGTTTTCACTGTGAAAATGTGGTGTCCACGTTGCTTTTGGGCCGTTTCCTGTCACGGGCACTAGGCCTACCCACACAAGTGAGGTACCATTTGTCTCGGAAGACTTTGGGGAATGCGGGGGTGGAATTTTGTGGATCCACGCAGATTCCAGTACTTTCCACCACAGAAATGTGAGGAAAATGTGTTTTTTTGGACAAATTTTGAGGTTTGCAAGTGATTCTGGGTAACAGAACCTGGTGAGAGCCAGACAAGTCACCCCATCCTGGATTCCCCTGGGTGTCTAGTTTTCAAAAATGTATAGGTTTGCTAGGTTTCCCTAGGTGCTGGCAGAGCTAGGGTTCAAAATCTACAGCTAGGCACTTTGCAAAAAAAGGGTCCGTTTTCACTGTGGAAATGTGGTGTGTCCACGTTGCGTTTTGGGCCGTTTCCTGTCGCGGGCACTAGACCTACCCATACAAGTGAGGTACCATTTTTCTGGGAAGACTTTGGGAAATGCAGGGTGGGTGGAATTTTGTGGATCCATGCAGATTCCAAAACTTTCCACCACAGAAATGTGAGGAAAATGTGTGTTTTTTTGACAAATTTTGAGGTTTGCAAGGGATTCTGGGAAACAGAACCTAGTGAGAGCCAGACAAGTCACCCCATCCTGGATTCCCCTGCGTGTCTAGTTTTAAAAAATGTATAGGTTTCCTAGGTTTCCCTAGGTGCCAGCAGGGCTATGGTTCAAAATCTACAGCTAGGCACTTTGCAAAAAAAGGGTCAGTTTTCACTGTAAAAATGTGGTGTGTCCACGTTGCGTTTTGGGCCGTTTCTTGTTGCGGGCACTAGACCTACCCACACAAGTGAGGTACCATTTTTCTCAGAAGACTTTGGGGAATGCGGGGTGATTGGAATTTTGTGGATCCACGCAGATTCCAGAACTTTCCACCACAGAAATGTGAGGAAAATGTGTGTTTTTTTAACAAATTTTTAGGTTTGCAAGGGATTCTGGGTAATAGAACCTGGTGAGAGCCAGTCAAGTCACCCCATCCTGGATTTCCCTGGGTGTCTAGTTTTCAAAAATGTATAGGTTTGCTAGGTTTCCCTAGTTGCCGGCAGAGCTATGGTTCAAAATCTACAGCTAGGCACTTTGCAAAAAAAGGGTCAGTTTTCACTGTAAAAATGTGGTGTGTCCACGTTGCGTTTTGAGCCGTTTCCTGTCGCGGGCACGTGGCCTACCC
Source organism: Calotriton arnoldi (assembly GCA_963921515.1). Lineage (NCBI taxonomy): Eukaryota > Metazoa > Chordata > Amphibia > Caudata > Salamandridae > Calotriton > Calotriton arnoldi. Next base: position 1,929,622 of record CAWUFW010001028.1, on the reverse strand, counting down.
ACACAAGTGAGGTGCCATTTTTATTGGGAGACTTAGGGTAACACAGAATTGTAGAGCAACTGTTATTACCTATTGAGTTTCGATGCATTTCTGCCTTCCAAATGAAAGACAATGTGTAAAAAATAAGTCATTTTGAAACTTGACCTATAATTTTCATGCTAGTATGGGTACTCACAATTTCGGAAATGTGCAAATATCTACTGTTTCTAAACTCTATATTTTGTTCCGATTTCAGAAATACATAGGTGTCTTTCATACCGATTTTTCCATGTATATATTTTCCCAAATTAATTGCTATATACCCGGTACATAATAAAAAACCATTGCAAGACAATGCTCAGTTATTGGCTCTGGGTTCGTCGGGTTCTTGCTGAACCTACAAGTCCTATATATCCCCACAACCAGAAAGGTCCAGCGGATGTAACAGTATATTGCTTTCAAACAGCTGTCATAATTAGAAGAAGTTACAGGTGAAAACGTTGACACAAATGGCTGTTTTTTTCAACTAAGTTTCAATTTTTCCTATATTCAACTGTTAGTTTCTATGAAGAAACCTTGAAGGATCTACACAAATGACCCCTTGCTGAATTCAAAATTTTATCTACTTTTCTAAAATGTATAGCTTTCCAGGATCCATTATTGCTTTCATACCCATTTCTACCATTAACTGGAAGGAGGTTGAAAGCACAAAAAATTGCAAAAATAGGCTATGTCCCAGAAAAATGCCAAAACTGTGTAAAAAAATTTGGTTTTATGACAAAAGTCTGCTTGTCCCTGAAAGCTGGGAAAATGGTGATTTCAGCACCACAACCCCTTTGTTGATACCATTTTAAATGGAAAAAATCAGACGCTTTCATCTGTAGCCCTTTTTTCCCATTTTTCCCCCAAAAAACAAAATTTAGCTGTATTTTGGCTAATTTCTGGGTCCCCTTCAGGGGAATCCACAAACCCTGGGTACCTTTCGAATCCCCATGATGTTGGAAGAAAAGGACGCAAATTTGGCGTGGATACCTTATGTGGTCAAAAAGTTACAGGGGCCTAAGCTTGAACTACCCCAAATAGCCAAAAAAAGGCTTAGCACAGGGAGGGAAAGGCCTAGCAGCGAAGGGGTTAATGGGACAAAGCTAAAAGATACTGTTTTATTTGTATACCTGTTTATTATTCTGTCATCTGTTTTGTTTTCATGCATTCACATTAGTGCATATATAAATAGAATATTTCGTGTTTGATTTATTAGATAAATGTTCTTTGGATGTTGAGAGAGATTTGATTATTTGTGGTCGCAAGGAGCAGAGTGTTTTCACAGTATTTCTTTCAGTTTCATGCTGTAATCACGTTTCTTGGCTTAATCACGTGGTATGCTTTAAACAGGTTTGAGAGTTGCATGTTTGTTTGATCAGCACATTCACCTCGGTGCTCTGAAAGCTTTGGCACGTTTTCAATTGAAGGTAAAATGAGTTTGTAGATAGATAGTGCATTTACGTTTTGGGTTTTCAACATGCTTCGTTAAAGTTGGGCACAAGGGTGTGACAGCACATTAGGTTTTTAACTTCGGGTGATAGTATCTGTCACAGAGTTTTTTTAATATTAGGCACATGTCGTATTTTTTCACAATAGCATATAATACATTCTTTCACAATGCATGTAACGCATCTCACTTTCAGATCACAAGTATGTATAGAACGCAAAGTTTTTAATTTATTGGGCGCATGATGGTGGAAGCTTGAGGACACTAGAGGGATTTTATACCTAGCAATAACAGTATAGATAATCCTGCCATGGGTATTTTTGATTGATATGTGATCTGTTTCATCATAGTTACCCCTGAGGAAGGGCAAAAGGTGCCCAAAATGCATTGAGTTTCAATACTTACTTCGCGCCATGTGGAACGGTGAATCCCCATGTACTTTGGAAAAAGCCTGGATGGGCATATGTCAAAATGTATGTCAAATTTTGCGTACGAAAATGCTGGATTAATATGGATTCTGGATTACACACGATGAAATTAAATGGATACAAAAGTGAAGAAACTGTTTGAACTCATTTGTTCGTGCATTTTAGCTGTGCATCCTGCATTGGGACCTGAAGAGGGTTAGACCTGGCACCATTGGCGTGGGTCTCCCCTGCATTTTTTGCCTTTGCCTCCTGTGTTTGTGCTGTGTGTTGGAATCCGTTTTGCTGGTCTAGATGCTTTGGGCACTTTGCCACTGCTGTTCAGTGCCAAAGTGCAAGTGCTCCCTTTGTAAATTGTTGTTATGGATTGGTGTTTCTATGATTGGCTGATTTGATTTACTAGTCAGTCCCTAGTACAGTGCACTGTGTGTGCCCAGGGCCTGTACATCAAATGCTGCTAGTAGGCTGCAGCACTGATTGTGCCACCCACATAAGCAGCCTGTAAATGTGACTCAGATCTGCTACTGCAGTATCTGTGAGCAGTCTAGTACTGCAAGGTCAACTTGGCAAGTGTTCCCACTTGCCAGGCCCTAACCTTCCCTTTTCTTACATGTCAGTCACCCCTAAGGTAGGCCCAAGGTACCCCTGCGGGCAGCGTGCAGTGTATGTGAGAGGTAGGACATGCCTTGATGTGTGTGGCATGTCCTGATAGTGAATTACTGCCAATTTCGTTTTTCACTATTGCAAGGTTACCTGTTCCCATAGGACAGAATGGGGAGTTTGCTTATAACATCTTAAAAACATAACTACCTCTGGGAACAAGGTAGGAAAATAAAGTTTAGTATGCCTGAACTCAGAATGGTAAAATGTATCTTTTAGTGAGGGTGATTTTTATGTTCTGTGTTTGAAAATACCACTTTTATAAAATAGGTATTTTCTTTCTTAGCCATCCAGTGTGCCTCTGCTAGGTTTGTGTATTGCATGTCTGGCTGTTGGATGACAGGGGCTGGGGAGGAGCAGTGGCTCCAGAGAGTCTGATGAGTCAGGGCTGGGCTGAATAGACCTGGGCTGCATTTAGAGTAGGGGGAGGAGATTTCCTTTCACCTGAATGGGCCAGGTCTGCCAAGGACAATGCTGTCTCCACTTCCTGCCAGGAAGCTGCACCAGAGAGGACAGGACTGGTTTTGACTGAGCACAGGGCTTCTCTGCCACCAGAGAACAAAGGATTTTGTGATATAAATATTGGGGCCGAGACCCCAGAACTTTAGATCATTTCTGGGAATCAAGAGGAACCTTTGCCAAGGAGAAGAGCCGGAGAAGCTGAGGAGGAATACTGCCCCTGTGCTGTTTGCTGTCTGGGGTTGGCGGCAGTGGCTACTTGCTGCCAAAGAAAGGAGAAAAGGACTTTGCTGTTTGCTGTGTCCCCTGCTTGAAAGAAGATCTCCAAGGGCTTGAATTGAGCTTTCCTCCTGTTCTGAAGTCTCACGGACACAAAACCTTCACCTCCCAGCTCCCCTGAACTTCCTTGCTGGGAGTTCTGACCTGCAAAGAGGTGCCTGCTGTTGTTTTGGACCGCTAGAGACTGTTTTCCACTAGGAGCTGGAAAATCAACGCAACACCGAGAAGCGTGACGCATCTGTACTTGTTTCTGACGCATCGCCGAAGAAACCATCGCAGCGCCTACCGCGGCTCGAGAAATCGCTGCCCGTCGCATCGAATGCAACGATCTACGAAGTCCAAGATCATCGCACCGATTCAGATGCAAGCCTTGCTGTGCGGCTGCAAGAATCCATGCATCGTCCCGGATCATCGCATCGCGGCGCCAAGTTTGTCGCATCGTTGGGGGATGCAGTAAGAAACCGACGCATCACCTCCCCACGCAGTAAGAAACTGACGCATCACCTCCTCTCCGGTAAGGAACTGACGCATCACCTCCCCTGCTCTGCAGTAAGGAACCAACGCATCACCTCCCCCGGAGCAAGGAACCGACGCATCACCTTCCCTGAATGTAAGGAACCAATGCATCACCTTCCCTGCGGCCCCTTTTGTTTGCTTGCGTGATGCATCCAAGGTACTTTGTGAGAAAAGTGTAGCATCTGCAATGTGCTTTGAACTGAACTATTTCTACCATCTGAAAGTCATATTTGTATTACTGTAGTGTGGATTTTTGTCGTTTGGGCTTGTTTTGGTTTAGATAAAGATTACTTATTTTTCTAAACTGGTGTGGTGTCCATTTGTAGTGTTTTCACTGTATTACTGTATGTGTTCACAAATGCTTTACACACTGCCTCTGAGATAAGCCTGTCTGCTCGTGCCAAGCTACCAATGGGGTGAGCAGGGGTTATTTTAGAAGTGTGTCCCCCTTAACCTGACTAGAAGCAAGTGTCCCTATTTGGACAAAGGTACCTACCTCTGCCAACTAGAGACCCCCATTTCTAACAACGAGGCTCCAGTTAATTCTCAACTTTATTTCACGCGCACGGACGGTGCACGCTTCAGGGGAGCACGCTGTAACATTCAGCCTTTGAGCATTCATTAAACTTTATTAACGTGGTGTGCATTCTACCACTTTTGTTGAAAGAAACCTGGGAATGCACCATAAAGATACTTCTACCCAGGAGAGGTGTAACAAGGAGCAATATCTTCATTTCTCCTTGTTACTTCCTCTTTCTATATGTGCTGCATTCTGCAGCACACATACATAGAGGAATATGCCTCTGAGGATTGTTTATGTGCAGGAAAATGCCGCTTCCTGCATAAAAACAATCCTGCATGCAACGCAAACACCCTTGCACCATGGTGCAAGGGTTTCTGCGTTGGCGCGAGGCAGCGCACTGTGTGCCAGCGCAGAGGGAAAGTACAGGAATTAAATGCAGTGCATTCCTGCCCTTTCCCAGTGACACAGTGAAGCCACTTTGCCATAAATATGGCCCACTGTGTAAAGAGGGATGCAAAAAAGTATAGACTATATCATGTGCTCTGCAGCCAGTATGACCACTTATTATAAATAGCAATTCATGTGAAATTTTCATTTTTATCTCCGTTTAATGTTAGCCATTGCTAACCTGCTATTTTAAGCATGTGGGACTCCATGTTTTCAAAATGGAGGCAGTATGTGTAGTGAGTTCATATATATGGTAAAGTTCTCATTAGAGTATAACAATAAAGAGTTTTGTTGTTTTCTTCAGGTAGCACTTGGTGGTCTTGCTCTTCCCGCTGCTCAATTTACACAACGGAGATTTGTGCAATAATCACACACACCATACCACCATGCCATTTATTAGGACAGGGTTGCAAAAACAGTTAGTCGACCTTAACACAACATTTAACATAAAATCAAAACATCTTTAATATGTCATTCCATTCTTCACCGAACACTTCTCACTTCTCAGCAAACTTTCACCTTAATGTCCCATAGCTTTCTTCATTCTTTCCCTTTTCAGTCACTAAACTCCTTCTATTCCCCAATCTTTCTTTCACTTCCCCTACCAAGCATCCTCCAATGAAAACTCTTTGACCTGTTCGAAGAATCCCGCACTCCGTCTCCTTCGTCTATGCTCCCTTCATCCCCCCCAAGGGGTGGATACACCTGCATGTGACTCACCACCCCCCAAAATACTGCCGACACCCCTGCAATCTGTCCTATTCTTGCAATAGCTGCATAGCATAATCCTCTCACCACTCTCAAACTTGTGTAGGGTGGGTAGGTGGTCCTGACTAAAACATCCCTGCCAAGTATCACGCAACAGGCGTTAGACTAACGCATTTCAGTGTGGCGGTCCGCATCACCGCACTGAAATGCAAAATCACGCATTATAGCGCCTCCGCAGTTGTCAAGTCAGAGGCTGCTATAATGCACCATAGTGTCTGTGAAAGCTGTAGCAGCGCACAGTGCGCGCTGTTCCTGGCGGGTTAAGGGGGATGGCTCAGCAGCTTGCAGCTCTAGGTGCTCTGCTGCTACAATGTTACACATTAATGACACCCGACAGCGCGGAATTACGTCAGGAATCAGTGCCAAATGAGATAGTGTCCGTTTGAGAGACACACTTTTATAGGCGGGTTTGCCCTGCCGCCTGCAGCGCGAGCACTCAGCGGGCAGAAGTTGCAATTTGTTCATTTTGGCTGCCGCGGTAAATGGTGATGAGATTAGAGCCCACCAGCGCAGGCGGCTGACTTGAACTTACAGTGAGTGCTCTTCTAATAATCATTAAATATGTAAGGGGTAGGCCCTTGACCCAGCTGGAGTAGGCCAGTAAAATATAAAACACAAAAAAATCAACCAGCTGGCTTTCCCATAGGCTGCCACTATTCTAAGCAGACTAAGACCAAACTATTTAATAATAAGATGATCACTGTCATTTAATGATTCAACTTTGTTCATTGTTTTTCATATTTTCAATCAATTTAGACAAAACAGAAAAAGAAAGACTTCACAATTCACAGACATAAACACAAATATCAAAAAACCAATCAATTTGCAATTCACGAACATTAGTAAATAACAATCACTTTGCACAAACTTACGCTAATATTCCAGTCATTAGCAGCATACACATAGCAATGCGGAAAGGTAATCTGTGCCCATAACATTCAGAATGGCAAGAACAGATTACAAACCAGAGGGGTATAAACTTCTCAAACAACAAAGGGTGTACATTTTAAATACATTATTTTCCTTGTTGTTTTAAATTTTAACCAAAACTTGACCCCTTAAGGTACTTTATGCCAACGCATTTCGAATCCTGCTGTATTGCACAGGATTCTCTTCATGGCTAGGACTGGATTTCTGAGTGTTGGTTTTCACATATTCAACTGCATGTTGTGAAAGTTATCTTAAAGGAGAGCTCCTTTTCTTGATCCTTTTAATGGCTCTAATTAATTTTCTGCCAGGACACGTCTTTTTTGAGGCCCGAGGATGACCTTCAGACTCGAGACTTCCCTTCAAATGAAAGCGCGGTGTTCATTTCCGCGAGGGGTTTCTTTTCGAAGTCTTGTAGCAGCAGCTAAATCTCTCGAGTGTCCAAAGGACAAAGGACACTCGAGAGATTTAGCTGCTGCTACAAGACTTCGAAAAGAAACCCCTCGCGGAAATGAACACATAGCAACAGGGACATCTTAAGGATTTTGGGGGCCCTGGGCCAAACGTATTTTGGGCCCCCCGTTCGGAACAGCTCTGGATTTATGATCCAATTACAGCTCGTTCATGTTCATGCCCTCTTTGGCCAGGTCATTGACAGTGCTCAAGCACTTTGGCCAAATTCTAAATGTGTTTGCTTTTAATATTCAGGGAATTGTTTTTTAATATTGTGACACAGCAACAGCTCACTAATATTACTGCAAATAATCTCTGTGACACCCTACCATTTCTCAAATGTGAGGTACTGTTTTGATCTAAAAGAAACTTTTTATGGATGTTGCATGAAACATAAACACAATATTTTTCTGCAAAATGTCTGTAATAGATTCTCACGCATCACCCACGTTAAAAATAAATTGAAGGAAAACGGTATTTAAAACAATCTGCTTTAGAATTGTTCAAGGCAATCAGGACAAGACTTTGCAGAACAGAGCTGGCTCCATCAGGGGGCCCACTCGAAGGCTGGGGCCCTGGGCTAGAGCCCACTTTGCCCAGTCCTTAAAACGCTTCTGCATAGCAATCTGAAACCTTGGCAGCTATGCTAAAATTCCCCTACACTGTGGTTCTTAGGATTCAGGATGAGGCTGGACCCGCCTTTCCTGACTCCTTTATACCTAACTTTACACCTGCCCCTTCCCCCTAATCCTACCTATCCCCTGCCTAGGTCTCGTTCATGCACAAATTTCCCCGGGGGAAGACTAGTCTGCGACTGTCACTGCCCTCGGGGCCCTCCAGTGTCTGCTGTTGCCTTCTGGGGTGCTCACCATACATTTAAAAGGCCAACTTTTAGACTAGTGCAGTAATTTTGATACCCAAGAGGTGGCGCCAGAAGCCTTCTTCATTTCTTCGCTTTATATAAATGCTAATATTGCTCGTAAGCAGAGGGCAATCGATTGACCGGGAAATGAGCGAACAGAGTGAGAAGGAGTGGGAAGACTCTTCCAGGTTCCCGCATAAAAGCAGATCTTAGATTTCCAGTAATGTGCATCCGGCCCCTCCCTCTCCAGTGTTCAGTTCTGAGTTATGTAACACATGTAATCAACTGCGACAAACCTGAGCACATGGTTCCGGCTGTTCACAATCTAGGTCGGTTATTTCTGCATTCATTATCTTATGCCCTGAGGGCCGCGAGATCCAAGGAATAAATACACAAAGGTATAATCGGATAACAGATAATTATTTTATGTGTTTGATGTCTGAACACTTTTCACAGCATTTTTTATGCTCAGGCCTTTCTAAATTCATACATGGTTGAGTGCAGCTTCCTAAATGTGCCAGAAATGAGTGCAATCACCCAGTGCTTTTTATTTCCTAATGAAAAACGTTTTTCATTTGATCAGGTTTTTTGTGTTTAAGGTACCAATGGGTCTGTAGGAGTGTCTGCATCTGCGTCACATGCATCTCCTAGAAATGATGCTGTATTTTCTCCAGCTTTTAGAGCCCGTAGGGCTGTACTTTTGAAACATTTAAGAAGCAGTTTAACTATACTTTGACGCAACACCGCAAGGGAAGTTCCTGTGCTGCATTGTGTGAAAGGGAGAGAGTAGAAATTTTCCATATCTACTAAGATGCATGCGCTGAGGTCAGAATAATTTTTGTGCAAGAAGGGACACCTTCCTACACAAAAACTATTCTTAGAGGCTTATTCATCATTGTATGTGTGTTGCAGAACGCAGCACACAAGCAAAAAGTAAGTAATGATGAGAAAAATAGATATTTCTCCTTGTTACCTCTCTCTCGGGTAGGCGCACCATTTTGGAACTCACCCATATTTACTGACTTTAGTAGATATGGGTTTGCGTCAGAATAAATGGGTGGATGTACAGAAACACCCATGACCCACCCATGTATCAGATTTCCAATGCAAGGTAAAGCAAGGCAGCACATGCTTTTTTTTTTTGACAAAGCCACGCAAAGCCTTGCAAATTGGGCTTTGCGTTCCTTAGTAAATACCAAAATAGTTTTTGTGCCCGGGCTGTGTCAAAAAAAGTGGCACAACCCCGACCAAAAATCTTAGCAAATCAGGATCCAGATGCGTATTTCAAGACCTGGCTTGGCAGTTCGGGCTGGTCTGTTCCCACGAGGCACAGGGTCAAGACTGATTTGCATATAGCTGGGTCTGAACTGGGGTGGCGAAGTGAGCTAGAGAACGATGATGGATTCAACCCAGATCTGTGACTGGGGGTGAGTGTTTGAAAAGTTTCAGCGCTCTGTCCATCATCTCCTTGTGTTTGCTTTATTTCAGGACTTCCCAGGTCATGGTAGAGTTGAGAATTATGTAGGAGTCTGTCGATTGTGCTGGAAACAGAGCTATATGCTTTGGTGGCCTTTCCAGTCCCACTCTGTTGACCTGGTGGGGCACGTCCCAGAGTGTAGGTGGAGATATGGATAGATATATATTTTTTGTACGATTAATTAAAATCTTTACAAACTCTCTTTTGCCAATAAGCATAAAAATTGCACATATTGTACATGGTTAAAGGTGATAAAAGAGAAAAGGTGCTTGTGCTTTAAAAAAACATTGACGGCTCCTTGAGATATACTTTCAGATTTCACCTAGCATCAAAAGAATTGTTAAAAAAGATTCAGTCTATCCATCACTTCAATCCCGTGGCGGTGTTTAGTTAAGATGGGCTCTTCTCTTGACTCATTACTTTGATAGCCTGTTTGAGGAATTTTTAAAAACGTGCTGCCGATTGGTAAGAGGTCCCATTCAGACAACAGGCACCAGCCTCTCTGCAGGATCTTCTATGTTAAACAAATCCAAATTGGGCTCAGCCAATATTTCCTGAGTGAGAGCAATTTTTTGCAAATGCAAGTGATGTTACATAAAGTTTCAGGGGCTGCACTAATATTTGAAGCCCTATGTGTTTCTGGATTAATATTATTGTGTCATCAACAAATTTCAGGTCTTAGATCCTGCTCTCTGCTACCATCAGCGGAAAAGCTGTTGCTTTTCCCAGGGCTTGCTTTAAATCTGATAAACATAAATTGATAAGTCGAGGGGCCAAAACACAGCCCTCTTTTAGCTTCTATTACTGTATATTCTTTCTGACCAGTGCTTAATTTGAGCCGGCGGTTGCCAGTGCTCGGCACCGGCACTTAATTGTCAACACATGGGCTTGTGACAGTCTGCCACAAGGTGCGCTGTCTGGCTAACTAAGAGATGACCTCAACAACAGTTAATTAATAATTTAATATAGATTACAAATGACTATTACCTGCTGTCCGAGCCATTCTTATAGCTTTGGGGGCCTGAAATAGTCCGAATTGTCACACTTGTAGGAGGGTGGTGGTTAGTTGTTGTGTTGTTACTATCATTGGCATCATGGCAGGGGCAATGTGCAACCTGCAGTGGCCTCCTGGCGAGAGCCCTGGCACTTATTTCTTTACAAATTAAGCACTGTTTCCGACCTGACCCATTTCTATGAAACTTTAATTTGGTCCCAGGTATTTGTGTAAAGGCATACATACAATAGCTGATAGCAGGGGAGCTGGTATATCCCAAAGGACAGGTTTACCCAAAGCCTACCTCTGTCCATGTTGGAAAATTCAGATACGAAAACGATGAAAGTTGCAAGTAGGAACAGTCCCTTGCTCGCTGTTGTTTGCTCCACTGGGGTGGCTAGGCATAGCAGGTTGTCTTCAATGCTGCTTCCCCTCCTGAATCCTGTTTGATATATCTGGATCAGTCGCCTCTCAAGAGCCCATTGTTCCAGTTCTTAGTTTAATATTTTAGCAAAACACTTTCCTTCCACATCGAGGAGTGCAATTCAACGAAATATCTCAGGGGAGCCAAAGAACCCTTTGTATGTGTTGGGACTACCAGAGAGCCCCTCCAGCTATCAAGGATAGAGTTTGCAGCCAGGCAGTTCTTAAAAAGAGGGAGCAGCTGTAGCACCCCGTCTGTCCGGGCATACTTACGTAGGGCGCCTGGAATGCCGTTGGGACCGGGGGCTCCAGAAGTGCGAGCGATTTTTAGGGCACTTTCCACCGACTGAGATGTAATAATGTTATTATTATTGAGGAATTGGCAGTCTGTTGACCTGGTGGAGCATGCCCTCCATGGGACCATAGCCTTGGTGGAGACCAACTTTAATATACAGGGCCTCAAATAATTTCAGGCAGGTCACAAACAGAGGGCCTTATTTACAATATTTTGACACAAAGCAGCGCACCAAGCCGCCCTACTGTGCTGCCATGCATCAAAATAAAAGGGCAGGAATGGGCTGTATCTAAAAGATACTACACATTCCTGTCCTTCTCCCCTGTGCCGGCGCACAAAGAGCAGCCATGCGCAAGTGCAGAAACTCTTGCATCATCTTGCAAGGGTTCCTGCGCTGAGAGGATGATTGTTTTTGTGCAGGAAGGGACACCTTCTTGCACTAAAACAATCATTAAAGGCATTTTGCTCTTTCTATGCATGCTGCAGAATGCAGCACACATAGAAAGAGGAAAAACAAGGAGAAATAAGAGTATTTCTCCTCGTTGCGCCTTCTTACGCTTCCCCTGGGGAGGCGTAGGATTCTGAAGCATTCCCAGTACTAAATCTGGGAATGTGTCAAGTTCCATGGATGTTGCGTGGGAACACCCACAGCAACACCCTTGGAACGCCCCTGTCATGCAGAGTTATGCATGAAAGGGAAACATATTTACAAGGTCATGAAAACTCACGCAGGGTGCCTTTACATGGCCTTATAAATATGGGAAATCCCACTGCTCTGCCGATGGGGCAATAAAAGTGATGCACCGACGGCGCAATTGGTTTGTAAATAAGCCCCAGAGGGTGAAAATTGATGACCAACTTTTGCGACTTGGTTGGCAATTTGTGATGCAATCTATTTATTAATAGGCAGGACCACAAAATGCACATTCTAAGAGGGTTGCTAAATGATCTCTTTAACAAACATTAATTAGGCAGGTCGTTTTTTACCACCACCTTGAATTGTCTATGAACTCAGAGATCTGCAAGGGGCAGCACTCGTTTGTCCCTGCCTTCACATTCCCAAATGTAAAACTTTTTTTTTACAGTAGCCCATGTCCCTCATGGACAGGTGCTGCTTTAAAAAATTTTTTTGCCATTTGGGAAGTCATGGGAGGGAGCATGCAGTGTCTGCTTCTTCTGAGGCCAACCAACAAGACTCATAAAGGGGAAGCTGTCCAAATAGGGAAACAGCTCATTCTTTTGTGAGCCTCCCATCTTGGGTGTCGGTGTCTGATCAATAGTTTGCAACTGAAATTGCTGTAAAAAATTAGTGATGCATGTCATTGCAAATTTTAATGAGGCGGGAACTCCCTTGCCTTGCCTCCTTGCAATTGCCATCACCAATGAGTTTTGTACATCCCAAAATATTTTGTTGCAGTCCGTGAACCCAGTTTTGTTGCAAATTGAAGGGTTTGCAGCTGCAAAAGTGTTTTATACATCAGGTCCCTACTATTTAACTTCCCAGGAGCGCTAAACTGTGTCTCTACGTGTTCATATATCAAGTTTGGCTTTTTGACTACCCAGAAAGTGTATACTAACAGAGTGTTGGCACCATACAACTCCTCCCTGCCTAATGGCATCTCTCTACAGCTTTCATTTCTCTCCAGGCCTTTCCCCCTGTGCTAGTGGGTGAGGGCCCAATTACGAGTTTGTCAGTCTTCCCATCGTAACGCTGACGCGACGGTTGCAGGAAGACCAACAAGCCTGTGGTCTCTTGCCATCTGGATACGAGTGAAATCCAGGGCTGGTGGCAGTGGTGGCTGGTAGGGAATGATGGCGGGGGGGAGGTCGTGGGGGTAAACAAAAAAAAAAGAAAAAAGAAACTTACCTGCTGGTCGCGCCGGTCACCAGCCGACACCTCTCTTCCACACAGGAACAAGGAAGCAAGCTCAGAGACTCCCAGCCAATCACAACGCTGCAATGCAGCGTTTTGATTGGTCTGAGCGCCATGGTTTGGTGCTCAGACATGGAATGGGAGCCTGGACATGTTCTCCACCCAGGATGTAATGCAGTCTGGGTGGAGAACCTGCAAAGTGCACATTACGGTTTGGCCGGCCCAACCTCCATGCGCACTTAAGATGCAGCCACCACTCCTCCCTGTGACGCAGGGAGCCCAGCCCCGCTGCGCCACTTCAACTACAAGCTCAATACAAAAAATAAAATGATAATAACGGAGCGTTGTTATCATTTTATTTTTTTGTATTGAGGTTGCATTTGAAGCAGTGGGGCAACGCTCCTCCGCTTTAGCGGAGGAGCCGCCACTGGCTGGTGGTGCGGCAGCAGAGGTGTCACAGTGGTGGTATGTTTGGCCCATAGGAGAGCCTTACAAACATACCGCTGCAGTGTTAGCACCTCCAGGTCATCCGTTCATTGTGTGACATGCACCATGTCGTGCATGCCACACAGTGCACTCACGACTGTGCACTTTTGGGGGCACATCATGTGCCTCCCTGCGCACCCCAATCTAGGAATCAGGATCCTGGCGGTGGTGGCGGTCTTCTGTCGGGCTGCTGGTGGTCCCACCACCACCATCATAATACAGAGGTTGGAGAGCTGGGGTGGTGGCGGTTGGACTGCCACCACGAGTATGATGGTCCAAGAACCGCCACACTCGTAATAAGGATTATAGTCTCACCTCTCACACATTCACAGTACAGTGGGAAACCATGAACAAACCACCCCTGGAAGTACAATATGTTCTTTTACTCTTTTATCCAAACTTCATAAAATATGCAAAGATTTCCACATAATTTTACAAAATGTGTCTGGATGACAGGATTGAAGCTTTCAATAATGTAGCAGGTGAAGTGGTGCCAGGGCCCAGGGATCTAAGGGGCTTAAAGAACCCCAATTCAAGCTGTCATTTTATTTTCAAACCTGCAGTGTCGAGACCCATTTTCCATGTTTGCATTAGAAACCATGGCACACATGCTACATCACTGACAAGCAAACACCCCCCAAAAAACTAGTTTTAGTATTTATCTTGGCCACAGTGAGAATGTTGGTAGATACAACATTGAATGATTTCTGGACATTATTCACAATGTATAATTTCCAAAATTTAAACACAGGAACAACTCCTTTCCAGGATAATTTCATCTAAGCCAGGTAACTTACATCTGAGTTTGTATAACACCATAAATGCTGTAAACTTTTACCAATCAGATAAGTAATTAATAGTGAGTTTAAAAACCACTAAGGACCTCATTACATATTTTCTAAGCAATAACTCTGAGGAATACAGCTTTGAGCCATTCTGAGTTGCCCATTGTTTCCAGGCCTAGAATTACTAGTTCGACAAACACCAGTCCCGATAATCAAAAGTCCACAAATTCCAGACCTGCTAATTCCAGACCTTAAGACACATCGCTCCGTGAATCTAGAAGAGGAATGTTGGCAAGGCAGGGGCTGTGGATGGGAGAGCAGCCCTGCCACTATGCACCCCCTGCCGCACTACCGGAGGGTGTGCATGCTCCCTCCACCCTTTTCTTCTTCAGACATCTCAGAGCATATTTATGAGTGGCCTTGTGTTGCAAATGCAGTTTATGAAGCCACACAAGGCCACCTTGCGTGGCCCTGTGTGGCTTCATAATTCCAGAGTATTGCAATTCAGCACAAATCGCTGTGTTTCATTACCCTGCGCCAGGGAGGCGTTCCATTGGTGTTGCATGGGTGTTACCACGCAACATCCATGGATTATGACGCATTTCCAGATTTACCAAAAATGATAGATCTGGGAATGGGCCGAAGTGCTATGCCTTCCCAGGTGAGATGCAACAAGGAGAAATAGGTGCCCCTTCCTGCCCAAAAACAATCCTCCTTACAATGCAGCCACCCTTGCACCAATGGTGCCAGCTCAGGGGGAAAGACAGGAACCCACCATATTCTTTTAAATATGGTGTATTCATGCCCTTTCCCAGCCACGCAGTGCAGTGCAGCAAGGTGACGCTGCACTGCGTGACTTTGCCATAAATATGGCCCCTCATGCTTATCTGTCGACCGCGGGCCACAGCTCTAGGCTTTGGCAGGTGGCTTCATCAAAACATTGACAACCCTAGGATACAATGATGTAGAAGGAACTGCTTTACTGCTGTGGTGGTATGACCACTCTAAGGGCAGGGAACACAAAAATTGACAATCAAACCATCCGTTTCTTGAAAATAGAGAAAGATGTATTATAAATAAACAACAGCAAACTCCCCAAATAAAAAAAGATAATTGTTATTGATCACAAAAATGTGATTGGTCTGTTAGGGGCTCTTAATCCGTTAGTTGAAAGTGCTACCCATAAGAAAGGATGAGATTGATAAGAAATTTCCATGGCTTCTTACATACAGTACTACAGTGTAGCATACCTGCCCACAAAACAGTGTGATGTGCCAGCAAAGACCATGGGTCCTTCACCTTTCCTGATGCCTGACCTCAAAGCCTTTTACAGAGCATTTCCTTACCACTGCACAAAAGATGTCTTGGGTCTTAGTGGAAAGAACGCTACCATGGGCTAGCACTGCAGCCCTTTCATTGTAGACACAGCTAGAGGCGTTGCTAAATCGTTTTGCCTCTAATCTCTCTCTACATGTCTATGCGCTCTTCCAACTCCTCATGCGTCTATGTCTATGCAAGGCTCTACACTTTTCTCTCGGGCATTTTTTTCTGAGGGGTTCAGGCTTTCATCTGCAGTGGCAAGAATGAACTTCCTTCTTAACCATATATATTCCTGGATATGGTTCTGCACAACCTTTTCTATTTTTGTGGGTAGATGTGCCTTCACTTTATGTCTCAGGTGAATTTAGTTCCATATTTATGACCCAGTTTGTGTCACTCTTGCAAAACGCAAGATGGTGCAAGAGTGACATAAACTTTAAGTCAGATTTTTAAAGCCACGTAAGCCATTTTGCGTTGCTTTGAGTGGCTCCAAAAATCTGGAGTAACGCAACGCAGTGCAAATCGCTGCACTGCGTTACTCTGCCCTGGGCAGGCGTTCCATGGGCATTGGGTGGGTGTTCCCACACAACTACCATGGTTGTTGACTCATTCAAAAACCTTGTGAATCTGGGAATGCACCAAAAAGATATACCTTCCCAGGAGAGGCGTAACAAGGAGAATTCTGCAGCACACATAGAAAGAGGAAAATGCCTCTTAGGATTGTTTTTGTGCAGGAAGGTGCCCCTTCCTGCACAAAAACAATTCTGCATGCAATGCAGGGGTGGCTGCACTGGAGCTAGGCGACTCCTTGGGGGCCAGCATAGGGAGAAAAGTCAGGAATGCGCAGTATGCGTTAAATTCAGTGAATTCCTGCCCTTTCCCAGTGACGCAGTGCAGTGCAGAGCAAGGTGACTTGCTGCACTGTGCCACAAATCTCTTAAATACGACCCTTAGTCTCTCTCTCTTAAATGATAGGCATTGTGTCTCTGGCACTGGTTACAGGTTTAGGACTTAATTCCAAGCCATGTGCAAACAGGAGTTTTCATAGGAATCTGATTTACAAGTTGTTTGATAATTATCATACCCTCGAAGTTTCCCTGAGTTGTATCACACCTATGCTGTTCAGGGCAAAAAAGGCAAAATTAAAAAGAGGAAAAGGCAAAAATTGTGTAATACAGTCTGGTAAACACCGATTGTGAATGTTATGTCTTATTTCCAAGTTGAAAACATGGAATGGAAGGTATTTACCCAACATGGTAAATACTTCACCCCGCGTTAATGGTATTTAATTGGGCTTCGATTATATTTTGCATCGCATCCAATAAATATATATCCCCAGTGTATTGTTGTTTATCGAGTATGATAAATAAAACCCAGCCACTGAGGCACCTGTAATCGAGTCATGTATGTGGTAAATACCTCTTCGAACTCTGCACAATTTGGAATCAGGGCCTTGGACTCTCGTTATGAGGAGGAGCCGCATCACGCTCAGCGCACCATAAAGTGCCAGTCATCTACCGCGGCACGGGAAGTGTTTGTTTTTTTATACCTGCCGGCTGCCGTAAGGACGCCAGGGACTCGGTGTCCCAATAATCATCTCTCCAGCAGAGGGAGGAGGAGCCGCGTCATGCTCAGCGCACCGTAAATGTGCCGGTCATCTCCCGTGGCGCGGGCAAAGCTCGGGCCAAGGGCGGGCCCATCCGTGCCTGTCAGAGACCAGAGGAGGCCGCGCTGGGGCCCTCCTCTTGGTTTTCTGCTTTTTTCCGTCTACTGCCCGTGGAACTTTGTAAACAGGGCTAAGAGCTGGAACCCCTAAAAGTTTGTGGGGTTAAACATTTAAAGGATTGGATTGGACTGGACTGGAGGAATATGGAAATTTCGTGCAGGTATTCAATAGCACTCCAGACCCTATTGCCCTTTTGCTTCGGTATATCCAAGCTGCTGCTATGACATTCACAAGATTTTGGTATTGTGCAACCATAAGGAGCAATCTGCTTTCAGGGGGGGGACTCCATCCCCCAGACTGTTGTTGGCCTGTCTAGCTGAGGAGGAGAGGCCATAAGGTTGTTCCCGACGCAGGTGTGTCATAAGAATAGGGTCGTGGAAGAGGCAGAGCAGGCCCACCCCCGTGGTCTTCCCATTCCATATCAACTGTGCAGGGGTCTGATAGGGAGATTGTGTCCCATAAGTTATTTTTAAATTGGTATTCTCTGTGAGATTGTATGCACTTTGCTAGTATTATTCCTAAGTGCGGCACATTAGCATCCAGCACGATACAGAAGCATAAACCTATAGACATTGCGGACATTCTGGATATTTTGGTCACTGTTGTTGATAACTTGTTGATATTTTGCTTATCCTGCCTGTTCTGTTGTCAAGATGGGAAAAAGAAGGGAAACCAATAATAAACCCCGTCAATGAAAAAGACATCTGGGACCCCAGGTTTAACGTTAATAAAATACCTTACTGGGGCGATGGGGGCAATTGAGAAACAGATCATAACAGTGGGAGAGACAATAAACTCAGGGTGCTTGGGGGTAGCAGTGTCTATGAACAACGAGGAAGGAGCCGACTCAGCTGTAACAACCGAGACCTCTAAGGCCCCACAAATCCAAAATGGCTGTGCTCAAAACATCTCGGAACTCATATCAGTTAGTCGAAGGGGGCGACTCACAGCCCCCTTCGAAACGCCCCAGAAATCCTGAGGGCACTCCTAGAGAGATAAATATGAGTAAAAAACATATTAAACGTGCTACAACATCTGCCAATTCAGCAACATGCCTAAAGGCACACACAAAAAAATCTAACTAAAAACCCCCAGACAGAATCTAGAAAATTATTTTCAACAGTGGAAGATCGAGATACATTTCTGCGTGACGCCCTAGCTAGTTTAACCAACAGAGTGGCCTCGATTGAAGAGATGTTAAATAATTACCCTGGAAGGGCAAGTGTGGACATTCATGATAACTTAATTCAAAAGCAAGGGGGGGTTATGCGTGACCACTAGTAAAGGGGTAACAACTAGCACACAGGCTGCATCTACGGTAGTCAAGCAAACCACAGAGGCATACTGTAATGAGTGCCGAATAAAGGTAGGCTCAAGGTCACTAGCAGAA
This sequence comes from Calotriton arnoldi, assembly GCA_963921515.1. Classification (NCBI taxonomy): domain Eukaryota; kingdom Metazoa; phylum Chordata; class Amphibia; order Caudata; family Salamandridae; genus Calotriton; species Calotriton arnoldi. The sequence continues at coordinate 1,911,066 of CAWUFW010001028.1, read as the reverse complement.
GTCACGACGGCTACTCCATATTCTACCCAACTTGACACAAGGGGGGATAATTAAAAAAGGGTGAAAATCTTTATACCATTAGTATTCCACCTCTTAATAACAAATATTCTAACTTACATCAGAACCAAATTAGGAACTCGCCCGAGATAGATCGTTTGGACCTCCTCCCAACAGCTACTCCTTACACAGTAGTCCTAGCTAACGTACCAAGACTAGCCGCCCAGGAATCAGAATCTTGGGATACCTTGAGAAATAAAGCCCTACATTGGATAGGCATGAAAACAGGCCTAACACAGGCACTTTTCTCAGATTTTAAAATGGTCAGAAGAGTTAGCTGGATCGGCAGAGATTGCAAAATTTTGCATGGTGATTGCGTGGTATTATAGTTCAAAACACCACACTTGGTAGAAAATATTATCAGCGGAGTGGGTAGCCAAACGATCACTAGTAATGGCATTAACCTATTGCCATTGGGCTATTTCTATCAGCCACTGACCAATATAAGACCAAGAAACAATCATGGGGATACAAATGAAAATGCTCATTACATATATAATATACCTGTTAATAATCGGTTTGATAGCCTCCCAACATTAGAAGAGATAGATTGACTGAATATGCTAGATACTGGTGGCTTACTATGTAATGTACAAACCTTACATATCGCCCCAGAAACATCAGAGCCTAGCTTTGAGACTGGGATAAACTTAGGTAAAGAGTTAATTGCTGACACGCCACAAGGGACTATAAATCCTCACCACACAGGCTCTGATATCTTGTTGGTTAATCCTGCTGGAAAGGTAGACCGAGGAACGGGCCTAATTTCAGATATTTTACCCACAGTTTAACCCCCCCACCCCCAAGAGTAAATAAAACTAACAACAAGGATAATAACAGAGACGATCAATGTTTTAGATTATTTTGGATTGTTGCAGCATTAAGGAAAAAAGCTACAAATCCCCTATGGTTGGACTTTGTAGGGAAATTTAATATTCTTTGTTTTTAAGAAAGCTGGGCAGAGGAAAGGATGCATATTAGTGGCTACAAGACCTTTCACACCACGGCAATACCATCTGCACATGGGAGACCCAAGGGCGGGCTAATTACATATGTGTCAAACTACATGAACGTGATCAAGATAACCTTGGCAATTTCTGAAATGTATTATCAATATATCATTATTGAAATTGATAAATCTCACTCTATAGTTGTGATAAACTTTTATAATAACGCTCCACCTGAAACAATTCAGGGGGTTTTGAGAAAACTGAATACAGACCTGAATAATGTACTTAACAAAACTGTAAAAGATACGTTTATCCTTTGGGGTGGAGATTTCAATACTAGCCTGTGCTTGTTCAATGGGGAAAAAAACTGTGGCATATTATCTGATGACAATAATATTTATACTCATTTCCCACATTCGAAATATGGGGATTGTTTAAACGAGACTTTGTTCACGTTTGATTTAGGCTTTGCAAATGATCCATGTACTCCCTTGGTGCCTTTTGATTATACGTTTAATGGGAGAGGTGCGAATTCTACCATTGATTATATAATTTTATCTAATAGACACTCAATAAGACTCAAAGGTTTTAAAACCCATAAGAATGCTTTAAGTGTTGCCATCCAACTTCCTAGTAAGATGACAAATACCAAGGGCAAGTCTAGGCACTTGGTTCAAGACATAGTTCTGAATAAAATCAATGGTTATTCACTCCGTTGGTCCAAAGTGGACCCAGTTGAATTTACCAAGAATTTAGTGGATAATATCAAACTGCCTTCCTAGCCTGTCTCGATGAGGCGAAGGTCCATGCTGAAAGTTTAGAATCCTTTGCACAGATCACCCGAGGAATTAAGGAGGAACTAACAGTGGAAAACAAAAAAGAATATAAGAAAAATCAAGGATAATTCAATGCCAGATGTACGAAAGCATACACAATATTGAAACACGTTCTACATAAATCACAAAGAAACAGTGGAGAAATAAAAGCGTGTAGGCAGGAATACAGGCAGGCTCTAAAAGAGCGTAAGGTGGATATTAGAGGAGAAGCTTGGATAGTCCTGTACGAAGCGACATTGGCTAGAGATAATAAAGCTTTCTGGCGGGCAGTAAATGCTCCCTTTTTGATCGCGCATGACATCCCCACTATAGATATTGCTATTGGTGAAGAGGAATGGGTGAAACATTATTCAAATATGTATAAATCCCCACTAGATAAGCCAACCATAGATGAAAAACAGCTGGCGCAGGGAGTAACTGCCCCAAGGAACTACCCAATTGATCTTCATTTTACATTAGATGAGGTTAACCGTGCGATCAAGTCTAGTAAGGAGGTAAAGCACCTGGTCCGGATGGTGTGCCTGTAGACCTTTTTAAGGCCAATTTGCTGTTATGGGGCCCACTGTTGACCCAAGTGATAGCAGCTTGTTGCTCTTCAGATTTTATTACAACATGGTCAGAATCACTACTGGTACCGATCTTTAAGAAAGGGGACCGCTGTTTTTATTTTCTCGTGCCTGCCTGTTCCTTTCGCCTTTCGCCGCTGCTGCCCCTGCTTCCCCTCCCCCCCGGAATTCCCCCCCGGAATTCCCCCACGCCCGCCTCCCAGCCTCTCCTCCCTCCCACCTCCCCTGCTTAATGGCGGCCGCTGCGCGGTTGCGCAGCAGACGCACGCAGCGGTCGCGCCGCTGGCACGCCAAAGGCGCGCCAAAGGCAAGCCCGTGTGTGCCCGTCCGCGACCCGACCGCGGCCAGCGCCAGGAACTCTGGACCTCCCACTACCCATCACTATGACACCACCACCCTCCTCGCACTCAACCCTGGAAGACTTAGAGAATGCCAACAGGCCTCGCCGAACACGACCCACGGCCAGTTCTCCTGCCTCCACTGCCGCCAGACCCTCACCGCCACCCCGGCCTCCAACACCGCCGATGCCAGCACCGGGGACACCCTAAAATGCATCCTCCTCAACGTACGCTCCGTACACAAACACGCCATGGAAATCTGGAACCTATTCAACTCTCTCTCGCCCGACATCGCCTTCTTCACAGAGACCTGGACCAACGCATCCTCCGCCCCCGACATCAGCACCGCCATCCCAGACGGATACAAGATCCAGAGGAAAGACTGCCCCAACCACCCAGGAGGAGGCCTCGCCATCGCCCACAAGAGCACCCTCCGCCTCACCACCTCCAGCGAAACCTTCCCCTCCGCCGAACACCTGCACTTCTAGATCCAGACCACCCCAAAGCCACACTCCGAGGAACCCTCATCTACAGACCCCCCGGCCCCCGAACACCCTTCGCCACCACCATCACCGACTTCATCGCACCCCACGCCATCGCCTCAGCAAACTACATACTCATTGGAGACCTGAACTTCCACCTCGACAACCCCAGCGACCCCAACTCCACTATCCTTCGTGACAACCTCGCCAGCATCGGACTTAAACAACTCGTCAACACACCGACCCACAGAGCAGGACACACCCTCAACGCCATCTTCGCGGCAGGAAACCGCATCCAATTCAGCCACACAACGCAGCCGCCATGGACCGATCACCACTGCGTACACTTCGCCATCAACAAACCCAAGGCACCCAAACCAGCCCCACGCCCACCTCGAAGGAACTAAAGCAAGGTTACCGACGAGCAACTTAACTCCACCCTCACCCGAGACAACCACACCTGGGCACCCAACGCAAATGACGCAAACAACGCAGCCAGAGAACTCCACACCTGGATCTTCAACTGTGCAGACGAGCTCGCCCCGCAACCCCGACAGACAACGCCCCAGGAAAGCCGCCTGGTTCACCACCGCTCTCCAAGAAGCCAGATGCACCTACAGACGCCTGGAGAAGAACTGGAGCAACACCAAGACAACTGAAAACCACACCACCTACAAGGACGCCTTGACTGACTACCATAACCAGATCAGAGCAACCAAGAGGAACTTCATCCACAACAAAATCCTGGCCAACTCCACCAACTCCAAGGAACTTTTCAGTGTCATTCAGGAATTCACCAACCCACGCAGCGAAGCCACAGACATCACACCATCCCAAGACCTCTGCGACAAGCTTGGAACCTATTTCCACCTCAAGATCAAAAACCTCTATGACAACTTCATCGACCATCCACCAGGTGCCACAGACGGCCCCCCGCCACCCAGAAACACCAGCCAGCCCACCATCTCCAACTCGACACCGATCACGGCCGAAGACACCGCCTCGACCATGAAAGGCATCCACTCGGGGGCCCCCACCGCCCCCTCACATCTATCACAGAGCTGCGGCCGCCATCGCACCCGAACTACAACGCAACATCAACACCACCTTCAAAACACGAACCTTCCCAGACGACTAGAAGTGCGCAGAAGTCAGACCCCTGCTCAAGAAACCCACAGTTGACCCCACCGACCTCAAGAACTATCGGCCCATCTCGCTCCTCCCCTTCGCAGCCAAAGTTGCAGAGAAAACAGTCAACAGGAAACTGACACGATTCATTGAAGAGAACGCCGTCCTCGACCCGTCCCAATCTGGATTCCGAAGCAACCACAGCACAGAGACCGCCCTACTCGCCGCCACAGACGACATCCGCACCCTCCTGGACCAAGGCCACTCCGCAGCCCTCATCCTACTCGACCTATCAGCGGCCTTCGACACCGTCTCCCACCGCACACTAGTCGCCAGACTACACGGCGCACGCATACAAGGAACAGCCCTGGACTGGATCCGATCATTCCTCACCGGAAGAAGCCAAAGGATCAGACTCCCACCCTTCCTCTCTGACCCCACGAAAATCACCTGCGGAGTCCCACAGGGTTCATCACTGAGCCCCACCCTCTTCAACATCTACATGGCCCCCCTCGCAGCCATCGTCCGACAACACGGCCTCAACATCATATCCTACGCCGACGACACCCAGCTCATCCTCTCCCTCCCCAAAGACCCCACCACTGCCAAACTCAACTTCCAGAAAGGAATGCAAGACGTCGCAGTCTGGATGACCAACAGCTGCCTGAAGCTCAATGCTGAGGAGACAGAAGTCCTCGTCCTCGGTACCACCCCTTCTGCATGGGACAGCACCTAGTGGCCGACCGCCCTTGGAAGCCCACCTACCCCCTCAGACCATGCCAAGAACCTCGGCATCGTACTCGACTCATCACTCACTATGAACCGACAGGTCAACGCCATTCACCTCCAGCTGCTTCAACACCCTCCGCATCCTCCGCAAGACCTTCAAGTGGATCCCCCCTGAGTCAAGGAAGACAGTCACCCACGCACTCATCACCAGCAGACTGGACTATGGAAACGCACTCTACGCCGGCATCAACAAGTCCCTACTCCGCAAACTCCAAACAATACAGAACACCGCCGCCAGACTCGTCCTCGGCATCCCCCGAGACGAGCACATCAGCCAACACCTACGAAGTCTCCACTGGCTCCCCGTAGAGAAAAGAGTCACTTTCAAACTCCTCACTCACGCCTACAAATGCCTACACAACAACGGACCCAAATTCCTCAATGACAGAATCAACTTCCACGTACCCAAAAGAAACCTCCGATCTTCCAACCTCGCACTGGCCGAAACCCAGCACATCCACAGAGCCAGAGCAGGCGGAAGATCCTTCTCTCACATTGCAGCCAAGACCTGGAACGAGCTACCGGCAGACATCAGACGCGCCCCCTCCCTGAACACCTTCAGGAAGACCCTCAAGACCTGGCTCTTCGGCTAAACAGATCTGCGCCCCCCCCCTCAGCGCCTTGAGACCCTCACGGGTGAGTAGCGCGTTTACAATTCCCTGATTGATTGTTTGATTGACCGACAGAACCCTGTTTGCTATCGGCCCAGATCACTTTTAGACTCCCTGGTCAAGGTGGTGGGGCGCATTGTACTCAATAGACTTCAGGATTGGGCTGACGACAATAATGTTTTATCCAAGTTGCAGTTTGGCTTTCGGGCGGGATTAGGTACAGTCGAGCAGGGACTACATTTAAATATTTTAATTGGGAAGTATACAGTGGCCAAACAGGGTAGGCTATATCTGGCTTTCGTAGATTTAAGTGCCGCCTTTGACTGCATAAAACATGATAAATTATGGACCATATTGGCTAATACGGGCGTGGAAGCTCCACTCTTACATTTTTTTGAGGCAGCTCTATGCTGCTACGAAAGCAAGGGTACGATATGGGGCAAAGGGTGAATGTACCGCAATGTTCGGAGTACAGAGGGGGGTAAGACAGGGCTGTGTGCTGGAACCTTTTTATTTACGCTTTACACTAATGGATTGGGACAAGCATTGGTGGATCAGTGCCAGGACTTGCCACAAATTGATAATCGCCCTATACCTGCCCTTCTCTACGCTGACGATGCTGTCCTGATGTCTCGTACACAATTGGGGCTCCAACGGTTGTTGACTAATTTCACTGTGTACATGCAGAATTTGGGTCTCTGAGTTAATATCGCAAAGACTTTTATTATGAAGTGCGGGAGAGGGAGCACAAAGTGCAGAGACACATATAAATAGATGAAAAAAATATAGACATTTCCCTATTTAGGCATCCTTTTAGACCAGAAGGGGACATGGTCCCAGGCAGTTAAAGCTAGGAAGCTTTGATTCCTGAAAGCCACGGCTGCCCTAGCGAATTTGGCAAGAAAATTGGTAAAAAAGACCTCCCGAAGATATTTTAAGTATATATAGGGCAACATGTGTTACCACCGCAAGATACGGCGCTGGTATATGGAGTTATATTGATACCCAGCCCCTACAGTTGGTGGAGAATGCTTTCTTAAGATTTCTTTTGGCTCTCCCTGGCAGTTCTTCTACCTACATATGTCATGCAGAGTTGGGGTAATCCTATATAACGGACATAATAACAATTCAACCAGTTCTTTTGTGGCACAGGATTTGGACCACTACGAAAACTACTTTTAATAGGGATAACATAAAAGACTGTATCAAGCTCTATCAGGCTCTTGATATCCCATGGTTGAAATATATAAAGGATTCTATGAATGATTTGGGACATCCGGAATATTACAATGATCCAGTCTCCATATTTTCTGTTACCAGAAAAGTCCTCAAAAGAGAGTGTATGACTCTTTTAGAGACAAACAGATTTTCCGCAGAAATATTGAGGCCAACTGTGCAGTCCAATCAATTAATACTAATCACGTACGGCATCCAGCTCTACCTTAAAAACATCGAATGTTTACAGGATACATTAGCCCTGACCCGTGTTAGGCTTGGTATCTTTCATCGATTAATAACTTTCCCTGTAATCAATGACTGGTCGAAAATGTTAAGTAAATGCCCGTGTGACGACATGTCAGTGCAATCAAAAATACATGTAGTCCTTTTCTGTAAATTTGATGAACTACAAAGGAAGAGGTGGATCCTGCCAATTTTAGAGTTATTTGGTTTTAGACAATGTTGTCCCGCATTTTCACTCTTGCAATTTTTTTAGATAATGAAGATTTTACTAGCTCGATAGTATGCTTCCCAAAGAATGTAATCAGATGCAGAAAAACTATTATATTATGAAATTTTAACCATGATTGTTCTTAGCTGTAGGAAAAGATTGGTACCTTTAATGAATAATTGAAAATAATAATAATGTTATTATATGAGTTTTATGGTTTTTGTAAATATTAATGACAAATATTAATGTTTTTATTCTATTTACTTTTATGATTTTTTTGTAAGAAATCGAATAAAGTTTATTGAATTGAATTGAGTGACCCAGTGCATCCCGATATATGCAGTGACTCCTTCACAGTACATATTGGACTTACATGTGATGCTGAGAAAACCGTAGGGGGAGTAACCCTTGCAATTTTACCCAGGTCAGTTTCAGCAGATAACACCTGCTACAATTCACCTGGACCAAAATGCCCTGAAAGTACTGAGACTTGCGGGTGTTTGTGCGGAAAGAACCATATTCAGCATGTTAATCCCCATTGGGCCTCATTTGTGAGTATTGCCGGTGGGCAGCGCCTCAGGCTTTCCTGCTGCGCTGCCCTATGGCAAAAGAAATGGGAAAGAATACGCCGTATCTATCAGATACGGCACAATCTTGTCCTTTTTCCCTGCGCTGGCGGCGTGCGCCAATGCAGACACCTTTGCACCATGGTGCAAGTCAGGCGGGGATGATTATTTTTGTGCGGGAAGGGAAACCTTCCTGCACAAAAACAATCACAAGAGACCTTTTCCTCTTTCTATGTGTGCTGCATTCTGCAGCACACATTAGAAAAAGAAAAAATGAGGAGAAATAAAGATATTTCTCCTCGTTGTGCCTCCCCTGGGGAGGCATACGGTTTTGGCACTGCCTCAGAGTTACAATTTCTCGTAAATCTGAGGCAGTGTCAAAAAGCAATGGATGTTGCTGGAAATGCCCCCAGCAACACCCATTGTACCCCAGTGTTTAATGCAGAAAACTGCGATAAAGGGAATGGTATTTACAAGACAGCATTAAGCCAAAAAAAGTGGCTTAGTGCTGCCTAGTAGATATGGGCCAGGTTTCTGCACCACCAAAGCGTCACAAGCAGTGGCGCACCGGCAGCACAAGGGGCTTATAAATAAGCCCCGTTGTTTCTAGGAAACAAATAATCTGACAGATTTATCATACGTGAGAATAATGATCCCATTCTGCAGCACACATAGAAAGAGGAAAAAACGAGGAGAAATAAACATATTTCTCCTTGTTTGGTGCTTCCATGGGTGTTGCGTGGGGAATCCCACAGCAACGCCAATGAAAGGCCTCCCGGGCGCAGAGCAAGGCAATGCGATTTGCGCTATGTTGCCTCACTCATGATTTATGAGGCCACTCAAAGTCATGCAGGGGGGCTTTGCATGGCTTCATAAATCACATTGAGAGCCCTGATTCACGCATGTACTACTTTGCCTGGTGCGAAAGTGACACAGGGCTCTAATAAATAAATCCCCCGATTCTCCATGTTAAGTCTCATTTACAATTTAAAAACTTGGAGAAATATTAACCACACCCAATAAATGCCTCACTCCGTCTAATGGTATTCATCGGTTGTGGTAAATATCCCACCATATCTACACAACTTGGAATCAGGGTGCCCTCATAGCAAATTGTACTGCTTCCTGAAGGAACTGAAGGAACTAATAAGCCGGTAAACTTGTTTCCTATGCAGAATTTAGCCACTAGATGTCGCTCTCTCAACAAACAACCACTCTCAACAACTAATTGCTGACCGTCACTTCCCGGCATCTGCCGATTTCCCAAAAATAATCATCCTCGGAGTCTATTGTGTTTGGCTCAATAGGGAACAACATTTGGACCTAAATGGCTAAATACTCAACCTGAAATTATTTCCGATAAGATTTAATCCCTTCATCTCCCGGAAGGCAGATGTTATATAGGAAAATAAAATAACAGCCTGTTCTTACTTGATAATGGGCTTCTGCTCGACGGGCAGTCTTCAAGAAACAAACCGGGAGCAGCTAAAGCACAATCCTCGAAGAGGGGCTGTTAATTGGAGCCCCTCGGAGCCCACGTCATTTTGCGAAAAGAGGGAACATAGACGCTCCTTTCTCGGCTGGAAGAAGAGCTGGCAATTATATTAATCCTACATGACCGGAAAGGCAGAAGCATGTCTCGCAAATTACATTTGATAAACAATATTGCAGAGTGGTGGTAGCCACTCTGTAGGGTTGACAGAGATAGGGACTGTATTTACAAAAACTGGAGGCAGCTATGTTGTTTTAAGGCCACTTTGAGGTGTTCTAGCTTAGGTCCTATAATATTGGTATGAATTAGATTTGATATGTTTGCCCTGTGTAACACCACTTAATTTAATACGTAATAGGAAGGGAAATATAATTCTAAGGGAAATATTTACAAGCCCCAATCGCAACAATAACATCACTTTTAAAGATGTTTCTGTGGCGATACATGCTTTGCCTTATTTACAAGGCAGTGTTAAGTCTGTTAATGTGGCTTAACGCTGCCTTGTAAATAAGGCACCCCTTCACTATATACTTAGCGTGAAAGGGGCGGGCAATGGGTGTTGTGGTGGGTGTTCCACCGTAAATATGGGGCAGTACCAAAATGAAGGCCAGGGAAAACCTGGTCTACCCTGGCACAACAAGGAGAAATGTTTAATTGTTAATGTGCAGAAAGGTGTCCCTTCCTGCACATAAGCAATCATTAAAAAAAATTGACATTTTGCAACTTCTATGTGTGCTGCAGTAAATTGCTGCAGTAAATTTATCATGGCAACCAAATACCCTAAAGGCTACTACTATGCACTATACTATAAGAGCATGGAGTAGCTTAACCTGCATCTACAGTTTTTTAGGAGTACTGAGAGGACTCTATACCTGTTTACAGCAAGAAGCTGTACGTAACATTTGTCTGGAGAAAGTGTTCCCTCGAAGATAAAACAAACATCATTTAGACTCCGCTCCCCTCCTCTTGGGCTTGGCCTGGTATTAGTTCTCAGCATAAGATGGGATGCTGTGGAAGTACGACAGTTTGGCGGTCTCTGTCAGGATACTCTGGTAGTATCTTGTGCGATAATCCGGGACGAAAGTCCTTTTCAATCCAATGGCCACTTGATGAGTCTTTTATACTGTTGATCACTGATCGTATCTTATAAGGGGAATTTCTAAGGAATTTCTGACATAACCTGTGTCCAACAATATGCTAGTCTTAGATGCTTTAGTGTAAAAAAATATAGTAAACATACGTCAATTAAGACTACATAGTTTGTTATTGTTGTTAACTGACCTTGAAATATCGATAACAAGGTGCTTGTCCCAGACTGATGTCACATTAGGTTTAGTTTAGTTTAGTTTAGCCATTTATAGAGCGCATGGTTACACCACCGGTGTGTCCCCGCTCTAAAAACAGACACTCTGGAAGGATACGGGGCATTATTTGCATATCACACCTAGTCACTCACATTGGACCAGCGTGCTATATCTAGTGTGATGTTAAGAATAGCCATTTCTTCAGTTGTTTGCGAAATCTAGTTTCGCATGGTTCTATTCTTAGGGCCATCGGTAAAGTGTTCCATGCTTTTGCCGCGAGGTATCTGAAGGATCGTGCCCCCATTCTAGCTTTTCATTCTAGCTTTTCATTCATAGCTTTTCATTGTCAATTCTGTATGACTTGACACCTTTATAGGTTCTTAGAAAGATAAGGACAGACAGCATCTACTTCAAATGTAGACATGCCTATGACCAGGCAGAATATGGAGTCTCGTCCTGTCCAAATTGGAATCTGTTCCTATTGGCTTAGCGTTAAAACATATTGTCCCCAACTGAATATGAAATTGTGAACTTTCACACTCCATAAAGAGCAGAGATGAACTTGTTAGATCAATACTCCAAATTTATTTAGCATGATCTATGGTGTGAATGACCCCACAGGAAATCAAATAAGAGATTCTTTTAGGGACAAGAATCCTCACACACCAAGGTGCCATGCTTCAGCATAGGACTCTGCCCCCACTAGGCGGATGGTGTAATTTTAAGGGCAGTGATAATAGTGGGTGTGGTGTCAGATGGATTAGAAAATTCAAATTTACTATAGCTCCCTATATAACTTTAGACCTTTATTTATGGGAAATGGGGATCTATGGCAAGATTAAAAAGACAAAGACCAGTTGAACCTGAGACTTTCTGTGTTCCCTCTCCTATGGTCGCCATGTTTCGCACTCTATTGCCTCATATGGTCAAGCAGTGTTTCTTCAGGACCATTTGGTTGAACCCTACTATATACAATTGTTACCAAAACCTATACTGATGTGATTATTATGATGCACACAGTACTATATGTATCATACCTGACGAGTCCTTCCTAGTTTTGATGACTCACATGTTCCAAGTGATATACCCCTTATTTCAGACCTATCTGCCCCTTTTCGATATTCACTTTACATACTCCAACGTAGCCTTTCAGCCCTTGTCTTTCACCTAGTTGGCAATAACTGCTTGCTCATAGTTCCCCCTGGACCCTGAAATCTGTGCAGTATGTGACACCTCCCCTACCCAAAGACCAAAGGAATGAGTGTTGTACTTACTGGGTTTGATGCCTCACTGGAGCAATAGGTGCTGGAAATAATGAGGTTGCAACCCTATTTTTATATTATTTCTGCTCATTCATTTACTGACAGGCAATTCTCTTAAAAGGTGCTCTGATCCCTCTACATTGGAATGGGCTGTGGTGGTGTGAACCACATGGCCTGGGGCGAGAACGTGTACCTCACAGGGTGGAATAGGGGACAGCGGATGAACTGCTCTGTGACCTGTACAAGGAACAGATCCAGGATCGCTCTGCAATCCTGTGAGTGAAGACCATTGGGAGGGGAACTCTATCCCACTTTTGCTGAGGTCGGTGCAAGGCATCAGAACACTGATGTTTGTGGTCCGGTATCCACCAGGGTTGGGGAGGTGTCACATGCTGCACAGATTTCAAGGGCCATGGGGAATCAGGGAGAACTATGAGCAGGCTGTTATTGCCAACTAGGTGAAAGACAAGGGTGTGAAGGCTATGCTGGAGTTTTTAAAGTCCATATCCAAAAGAGGCTGATAGGTCCCAAATAAGTGGCAGATAGGTCTCAAATAAGGGGTATAGACATCAGCGTTCCTGTGCCCTGTTCGCGAATTGGGAGTATATGGCACCTGGTTGGCACAGCAGCTCAAAGATCTGATTGCTGAAGGGCCTATTGAGTAGGCCTGGGAGAAATTTCAATTACGCCAGAGTAATGAGAGTAATATTGGTAATTCCGTGTTACTCTTTGACTTGGAATCACCAACAATCTGATTCCTCCCGGTCGCATAATTAAGAGTAATATGGGGCAGGAAATCCTGCAGTGAGAGCACATTAGGGATTGCGACTAGCTGCTCACACTGACCCATTTTAGGAAAGGGCTCAAGACCTGTCTCTTTGACTGTGACTGGCAGCAAGCACCTGGATACCCTCTTTGGTGACAAGCTGTGCTCTACAAGTATGACATGATTGTTTTTGATTTATGTTCTGTTGCATTTAGTGCTATTTTCTTACCTCAAAATGCACACTTGCATCCATTTTGGATGCAAGGGTGCGTTTTGCACTAAGAAACTGGTGCTAAATGCTGGGAGTAATTTGGGAAAATCCTACCCCAAGTGCACATTTAACAATTGCAAGTGGCTACTCACATTCGCTATTCATGTTCTGTTGCATTTGCCACTATTTCTTAGTGCAAAATGCATCCTTCTGTCCACTTTGGGGCATTTTGCACTAAAAAAATAGCGCTAAATGGAGAATTACTCTGCTGAGTAATTCTGCATAATCTTGCTGAATTTTGGGTAATTCGGCTAGATTACGCTACATGGAATTACGTGAGTTACACCCAAGTCTACTACTGAGCACACTATTGCGAGGTGAGCTGGGTCGCATGCTACTGCATCCACCTATGTGAAGTGAGACTGGCAGTGGCCTGGACTTCGTAGCTTGCTACCCTCTGTTTACCCTTATGATAGCTGCTGGCTGCCTGAAGGGGCAACAAGACTTTAGAGAGACAAGGCTCCTACAGAGTGGCTGACCAAGCAGGCCCTCTTTGGTGGGAGCAAAAGTTGCACAACTGGGCCTGTGGCCAAAGAACATTGAAGCATCACTGTTGGACCTGGCCTTCTGTGTACGTTCACCCCTAAATGTTTTGCCTCCTCCCCTCCTGCTTTGTGAATGCGTTTTTGTTGGCATTTAGCACTCTGTGTACTTTACTACTGCTAACCAGTGCTAGAGTGCTTGTGGTCTTTCCTTTAAACATGGTAAAATTGGCTTACATCCGGTCGGCACATTTAATTTACTTACAAGACCCTAGTGAAGCTGTATTACAGGTACCTCTGGCCTGTAAATTAAGTACAACTCGTGAGCCTGCATCACTTATTGTGCCACCCACTTAAGGACCCCTTGAAAACAAATCTCAGGCCTGATATTGCAGCCTGTGTGTGCAGTTCTAAACTGCCATTTTGACCTGGCAAAAGAAACCTTTTGCCAGTCCTAAACCTTCTATTTTAATACATATACCTCACCCCTAGGGCATGCCCTAAATAGCCCATAGGACCGGGTGTGCTGTACTTAAAAGGTTGGACATGTACTTTCACATTTTATTTGTCCTGGTAGTGAAAAACTCTCAAATTCGTTTTTCACTATTGCAAGGCCTACCTCTCCCATAAGAAAGCATTGGGTTACCTTAGTACATTTAATAAGTGATAACTTTTGTATGGGAGGAGGTAGTAATATCATGTTTGTTGTCCGAGGAATCGTAAATTAAAAAACCTCTTTAATGGTAAAATCAGATTTTAAGTCACAATTCTGAAAATGTCACTATTAGAAAGTTGTCATTTTCTTGTCCTAAACATTTGGTGCCGGCAGGCTCTTTCCTGGGTCACATGACTAGGTGTAGTTGGCAGTTGATCTTTGTGTATTCCTCCAAGACAGTATCACAATAGAGGGCATGGGTGTTGGCAGTATGGGTCATCCTGACTTCTTGAGGGGGCAGACCTGTCACACTTAGACTTCAAAGACTCTGCCTCAGCTCACACACAAAGAATTGTACACTAGCCCATTGTAACTACAGACAGACTGTGACCAGGGCAGGGAGGCAGGAAATCCCAAATGCCTCTGCAAGAAGAAAACTCCAGAAGCATCTTCCATTTTAAAGCTAGCACCAGGTACAAAAGTAGAACCCTCAGACCCACTCCTCAGATCACTTCTGGACCTGTGGAAGACTTAGAAAAACGACTGCTCTGCTGTCCTGCTGCTGGAAGGACTGCCCTGCTGCCTGAGGAAGGAACCCTGGACCTGATCCTTGAACCCAGAACCACAAGAGTAATTCCAAGGGCTAACTGACTGGCCTCCTGTTCTGAGCTAAAAGAACATAACAAGGTTCAGAGACCTGCCCTGTATCTGCCCAGTTCTCTAGGCTCAACTGGACCTGCCTGTGCCCTGCTGCTGGCCTCTGCTGGAGTGAGTCCTGATCCCCAAGTGGTGCCCCTCAAGTCTTAGACCGTTGGCTGGCATGAGAGTGTACTCCTGATGGCCCAATTGTGAGTTTTCTCAGAACGGACGCAGAGCAATGCAGCTCGATGCAGTGTAATGCAGAGCCTCACATCACAGCACCTCGCAGACCCTGATCAGTGGCCTCATCAGATCTGACTCAGCACAATGCAACTCGATGCAGGACCTCACAGCTCCTTATCTGAACCAACTCAGAATGACGCAACTCTCTGCATCAAGGACATAAGGTACAATTCTCAGTGGGAATTACCTGGTCCCTGTATCCAGCCTGCACTCCATCACTTATGGTCTGAACTTCTGAATTCGTCCCAGTCCTACGCAACCAAGTGACCATAGTTGGGGCTTTGTGCTTTTAGGTGCTATACTTACCTTAAAACTCCAGTCCTACTGATTGGAATTTTGTTGTTTTGGTGTCAAATAATTCATTAAATTCAATTTAATTTTTTTAAATTGGTGTGGGATTTTTCTAGTGTTTTGTTCTTACTTTATTACTCTTTGTGTGCTCTATAAATACTTTACAAATTATCTCTAAGTTAAGCCTGACTGCTCTTGTGCCAGGCTACCAGAGGGTTAAGCACATATTAATTTACTGACTGTTTGTGATTCACCCCGACAAGGATTGTGGTGTTGCCTGAAAATGGCTCACACCCCCTCAACTAGTAACAACCCAATTTCTCACAATTACTATGGGCTGCACCACCACTGCTTAGGTGGCAGCTAGAGGATCAAGGTCTAGAGGTCTGAGCCAGACAGTACACCTCCGTACGTGGGGGACTCTTCCGTTCTGTTCACTGCCACCGCTGGACAGGCTCAAACCATAAGCCCCTCCTCTTAACTTGATAAAACTCTAGAATGTGAAAAATATTAATCTTTGAGGCTAAAATAGATCAAGTATCGAGTGATATAGCAATTTTGCAGGATGAACACCGTAAGCTTGCTAGTAATGTAAAAAACAACGAGGCCATGATCAGCGACATGCATCTGATGGCGGAAGCCCTAAAGGGACAGGTGCAAGTTCTTGCCAGAAAATATGGATTGTTGGATTGCAAGGCAGAGGACCCCAAAGTGCACAGCCGACACAACAATGTCTGAATTTTTTGCTTTCTGTTAACATTGAGAAATCGGATTTGGACACTTTCTTAAAGGACTGGCTGCACAGGAAAGTGGCTCCCCAGGGCCTCTAAAAAAAATTGCCACTGGAGAAAATGCACAGGGTGCCAACAAGGCCACCTCTTTCTAGAGCTTACCTTTGCCCAGTTGTGGCACGACTGATGCATTATCGTGATATGCATTTAATATTACAACGCAACCGCACCACAGGTTGCTTCCGTATTGACAATGCTGCAGTGCCAATTTTCCCAGACTACACAAAGGAAGTGCAATTGTACAGCACATTCTTCATTGAAATTAAAAAGACTAGGAGAGAATTGAAAGTGCGGCTTATGCTTTTATTCCTAGCCAGACTCAAACTTATTGTAGAACATAACACATAGGGCATAATTTACAATATTGTGCCATACCGCAGCACTTGCAAGCCTTCCTGCTGCGCTGCCCTAAGGCAAAAGAAAAGGGCAGGAATGTACTGTATCTATCAGATACGGCGCATTCCTCCCGTATTTCCCTGTGCTGGCGCTCAATTGGCTGCCATGCGCCAACGCAGTGCAAGGGTATCTGCATTGTAGGAATGATTGTGTTTGTGCAGGAAGGGACACTAAACTTGAACAAATTCTAGACAATGTGAAAAAATATTAAGAGGTCTTGGAGGCTAAAATACATCAGGTATCCAGTGATGTAACCATATTAAAGGGGTACCTTCCTGCACAAAAACAAACAATGGAGGTGATTTCCTCTTTTTATGTGTGCTGCAGTTACTTCTCCTCGTTGCGCCTCCCCTACGCCTCCCCTGGGGAGGTGTAGTCTTTTGAGACATTCCCAGGTTTACAACCCATTGTAAATCTGGGAATGTGCCAAATGCCATGGGTGTTACGTGGGAGCACCCACCATAATGCCCATGGCACACCTCCCCATCGAAGTGTGAGGCAATGTAGCGCCTTGTGTTGCCTCACTCCATATCTGCAAGGCCATGAAAAGCCATGCAGGGTGGCTTTACGTGTCCTTGTAGATATGACTAAGCCCTCTACCCCACTTGAATGTCACAAAAATGATGTTCCGGCGGCGCACAGTGCTTGTAAATGAGCCCCATACTTCCTTGATGACCTGAAGGGTGCTTGGGAGATGCTGAATCATTACAAAACAGGAACTGAGGAAACTGGCTGGGCGGCACATCCACTCTCAAAACGACGGCGTTGTATGCACGTAACAGTGGGGGCACAAGACTCACCTCCCATAGCCAAGCTAATAGCGAACAAACTGACGCCTTTTCAATAGCAACTCATTTTGCTGCCCTGGCTCATCGGGCGCCCGATTGTCGTGGCTCGCGGTTGCCCTTGGACTGCCTGGACTCCAGTGCCTCACCTGAAGAGAGCACTTTATTGACACAAGTCACTGCACATGTGGTGGATGATCTGTAATGACACTAGCCAAATATTGACTTTTTGAGATTTTTTTGTTTCCAGCGCCCTAGAACCTCTATGCCCTCATCATAATTTTTACTGATTTGTACCCTGCACCGGTCAGAGGCACTTACCTGGGAATCCCTCAGGCTCTTCAAATCAGTAGTATTTTGTTTTGGGACAGGTGGAGGATTGGGTGGTAGGAGCGGGCAGTTTCCTCTTTTTTGTATTTTAGGCAGCCTGCACTCACACACTCCCTTCGCTGTAAATCCCAGGAGTACTGTCTGTGCCTTTGTTTTCTATGTATTTGTGTCCTCTCTCTGATTTCTTCTCCTCTTCTTCTCTCTTCTCTGTACTTACTAATCGTGGGTGGGTGCCCATTGTCACACTCTCTAGGAATAGGGGGGCTGGGGTTTGTTATACAGTGCTGTCCCAACGTATTTGTGTTCCAGCACAGAGATGCCAACTTACAGGTTCACTGATGGGCTGTGTCACTTGACACAATGGAACTGTTAGCCTATCATGATGCTTAACTGCACATTCACAATGTGAAATGTGAGGGGTATGGGGGCGGCTTGCAGGCATTTTAATACACTGCTTATTTGTGGTACTCCTTCAGGAGACACATTTGACAGCGAGGGAAGTGGCGTCTCTTAAATGGTGCTGGTGGGGTCAGTTCTATCCCACCAGCTTCTCGTATTACGCTAGAGGTGCATTGATTTGGCCAAAACAACAGTTGAAAAGGAGCGTTAAATTAAATAAAAGATTGTCCGTTTAATAATCCCAAAGATTATACTCTTCTCCAGCAATAGAGCAAATAATCATGATTAAGTGTACAGTAGTTATTCAGGAGTCTTGTGAGTCTCTTAGAATGTTTTGACCTTGTGTTTTGGTGGCTTCTTGGCAGTGGGGTCACAAAAGTTGAGCGTTTGGAGAAACAGAATCTTTTCTGGCCCACAATTTTTTCTTGTATTGTGCATTGATTTGGGTCAGTCCTGTGGTCTCAATGGAACTCCTTGCAATTAATTTAGATGCAGATGGCTGCCAGATACTTTTGCTGGGCAGATTTAACGGCATACTGTTTATTATAGGTAACATCTGTCCACCAAATATGGGCCAGATACTGTTTTTGGAGTCCCTAGGCCCTTTATTAGACACACAGTTGCCGCTAGTGTTGGGAGGAGACTATAATTGTGTAGCTGACATCATGCATGATAGATCTAAACCTCCACTGGTGGACTCCAAGATGGTCAGGCTTGCGGCAGACGTCTGGGACTAGGTCAGACTCTGGGGACTTGAAGACATTTGGAGCCACTGATACAGGGACCAAAGGGACTATCTATGTTACTCCCCTGTATATGACTTGCATGTCCAACTGGACAAGATTTGTGCTCCATATGAGTAAGTAATTTTGTCCCTCTCGCTGAATAACTGAGGTGTACTCTGTTGGACCACAACCCACTTTTCATGAAACTCACATGGGGTTGCCATATGGCCCTTATTCCAACGTGGAGACTTCCAACCTGCATTTTCAGGAACCCACATTTAGAGAGCCATTGGGGAATACTATACAGGAATATTCTCAATTCACTCACCAGACAACCGGCCACATTAACACTGTATGGGATGCTTGTAAGGTGGTTGTACGAGGTGTTGGAAAATGACCCTCTCTGAAGGGTCATCCCAAACTTTTTGCTTTCCTCCTACTATTTTTCTGACCTCTTTTTGTTCGCATTAGGACTCTGAGCACTTTACCATTGCTAACCTGTGTTAAAGTGCATGTGCTTCTCCACTGAACATGATGACATTGTGTATACCTGATTGGCATATTTGTTGTAATGGTAAGTCCCTTGTAAAGTGGTATTCCACATACCCAGGGCATGTACTTCAAATGCTAGTAGTGGGCCTGCAGCACACATTGTGCTACCCACAGGAGTAGCCTTTCAAACCTGTCACAGGCCTGCTACTGCAGGGTCTGTGTGTGCAGTTTACTGCCACTTCGACTAGGCATTTAAAACTACTTGCCAAGCCTTAAACTCCCCTTTTATTAAACATAGGTCACCCTTAAGGTAGACCCTGGATAGCTTTATGGGCTGGGTGCTATGTAAGGAAGAGGTAGGACATGTACTTTATGTTTTGCATGTCTTGGTGGTAACAAACAGCCTATTTCATTTTTCATCACTGTGAGGCCTACTCCTTTCATAGGTTAGCATTGGAAATTCCCTTATACACTTTTAAGTGGTAATATCTGATCAGAAAAGATTAGCTTTTTCATGTTGGATATGTTTAGAATGGTAATAATAAATCCTCCTTACTGGTGAAGTTGGATTTCACATTACTGTTTTAGAAAGTGGACATTTCTCTGTGCTTACAACTCTGTGTGCTTTGCAGCCTGTCTCCAATACACGTCTGGGTTGGGGAACAGCTACACTTTGTGAATACCCCATAAACAGTCACAAACACAGGAAGGTGAGGCTCATCTGCATTCCGAGCACTCATCTGCATTCATTTATTCCTGGGCAGGGAGGAATAGGAGGGGCTAACACTTACATCCAATAGGTAGTGTCCTGTCCACACACAAAGCACTGATTTACCCCCCCTTGAAAGGGATCCTTGTGCACTTCAGAAAGATCTTTTGTAGTCACCCCCTACATCAAAGGCACTTTTGGGTATAAGTACTGGGTCTCTCAACCCCTAAAATCAGACACCTCCGGATCTTGAACTGAGCTCTGTCAGAAGGACTGCTGAGCTGATTAATGAACTCAACTGGACTTTTCTGTAAGGACTGCTTTTCTCCTTGTTGCTGTGCTGCCTGCTGCTTCCTGACTTTGCTGGAAGGAGAACTGAACTCTGCATTCCCTCCAAGTGATTGCCAAGGGCTTGATGGCTTGCCTCCTGCTCTTCTGAAGTCTCAGGGACACAAAAGACTTCCTACAATTCTGCTAGGGCTGCTGTACTCTGCCTTCTGTGAGTCCTACCCTTGCCTGAGGTACCCCCTCCAATCTCTGGGCCTAAGAAGTGGGTTCTGTAGCTGCTTTCGTCACCTACAGCTCCTGGGCCCCTGAAAACAAGCTTCTAGGCTGTTTGCGAAATGGCCCGTTCACACTGGGGCTGCACCGCTTTCTTGAAGGATCATTGCAAGCTGTCGCAACATCGTCTCATCGCACAGCAAGCATCACTGGCAGCAACCGCGAGGTCCCGTCTGCCCTCCACAACGCTTGCTGACTCTTCGCACCCTCGAACGGGGCTCTTGGGGCAGCTTTAGAAGATAACACTTCAGCAGGACCTGTTTGGAACTGTATCCAATCTGCACTCCATCGCAGTTGGCCTGAACTTTGGATTGGCCCCGGTCTAGCGCGACTTAAAGTGAACTTTTAGCGCTATTGATTCTAAGCACTGTTTTTGGTTTATTCTTTAAAAATCCATAACTCTAGTTTTACTTATTGAATTTTTGTCGTTTTGGTCTTGTTTTATTCATAAAAATATAATCTATATTTGTAAACCTGTATGAAGTCTTTTTGTGGTGTATTAATTGTGTTACTGTGTGTGTTGTGAGTGTGTTGTGCACAAACACTTTACTCATTACCTTTGTAAATAAGCCTTATTGCACTGTGCTAAGCTACCAGATGGTGAGCACAGGTTATCTTATTGTGTATCTAGCTTACCCTGACTCAAGTGGTGGTACCTGTCTAGCCTGGGTGCATACCTCAGCCAACCAGGAATCCCAGTTCTAACACGAGGTTTCTGTATTAATCAGGCTGTTGTGGTGCAGAGGACATTGGAGAAAGACTTGACGAGAACAGGAACACTTGTACCTGATCTGGAATGGCCCCTCGCTGGGGACCCCTCATTGCAACCTAGACTGCTGGAGAAGAGGAAGAAGCATGCAGCGGTACTGGAGTGCCTGAGTGTTCTGGCCCTCCGTGAATATTTTAATACTATCTATGCTGAGGGGGCAGAGTGGGTAGGCTGTTGACCTGACTGATACAGTCTACCTGTACCCATGGCCTGTAAATTAAATGCTACTAGTGGGCCTGCAGCATTCATTGGGCCACCCGCTAAAGGAGCCTTTGAAAACATATCTCAGGCCTGCCACAGCAACCTGTAGTGCAATTTTAAACTGTAATTTCAACTTTGGAAAAAAAACCTTTTGCCAGGAATAAACCTACCTTTTTAGTACATATAAGTTATGACTAAGGTAGGCCCTAAAGGTTCATAGGGCAGGGTGCATTGCATTTAAAAAGTAGGACATGGGGGCTTCAGTTTTACATGTACTGGTAGTGAAAACTCCTAAAGTTGTTTTTCACTGCTCCCATAGGGTAGCATTGAGTTAACGTATTACATTTAATAAGTGATAATTTAAGTGTGGAAGCAGATAGGAAAATTATGTTGACACTCAAATGAATTATACTTTAAAACCCTCTTTAATGGTAAAGTTGGATTTTAAGTCAACATTCTAAAAAATGGTACTTTTAGAAAGTTGACATTTTCTTGTAATGACCATTTGGTGCCAGCTGCCTGTGTCCTGGGTCACATGACTGTGAATAGCTTGGCAGTTGGCCTTTGTGTATTGCTCCCAGACAGTGAGACAATGGGGGCTAAGTGCTAGCAGGATGGGCCATCCTTCCAGGATATTTGGGGTGGAGCTGTTCCCTGTCCCACTTATACTTCAAAGTGCTGCCTCCAGCACACATGCAAAGGGAATAGACATGCCTATTTTAACCACAGACTTCATGGAGGCTTGGCAGGCAAGGGAAGAACTTTCCAGAACCAGATGTGGGGGCAGTATAGGGAGTCCACCCACTTCAAAGGTTGGCACCAGGTATAAATATTGGACTCTTGAACTACTCATCAGATCACTTCTGGACCTGAGGAAGACTCAGAAGATGGGCTGCTAAGTGCAATGCTGTTGGAAGGACTGTCATGCTGCCCTGATGTCTGAGGAAGATAGCCTGGACCTGCTCCTTTAACCTGCTCCTTTAACCCTGGAAGAACAAAGTGGCTCCAAGGACTAGCTGACTGAATCCTTTTCTGAGCTACAGGGACACAGCAGGCTCCAGAGGCCTCCATGCAACTACCCAGCTGACCTGATGCCTCTGGACCTGCCTGGACCTGCAACTGAACCTGCCTCAGCCCTGCTGGCTCCTTGGCTGACACCAGAGTGCACTCTTCTGTCAAGAAAGGTGAGATCCTGAAGATTTGGGCTCTTTGCAACTGCGAACCAGCCTGTTTGCACCGAGACTCTTCCGCCTGCGATGACCGGCAAGCTACAGTGAACCTGATTCTTTACTCTACATTGACTGCCAGCGACGGCTGGTAACGCAAGATCTGCACTTCGTGCCTTTGCAACAGCACCCTGCAGTGACCACCAATGTAAAGCTCCAGCAACAACTGTCCACGGGGCTCAACCGGATCTTCGTGCTACAACAATGACTGTCTGTGATGCCAAGTCTGCTCTTTGTGCTACAGTGATGACCCCCTGTGAGGCTCCTCTTGTGCCCTCTTCCACTGCAAACGGAATTCTTCATGTGGGACTTATAGAAAATAGCTTTTTCAATGGGACTAACCTGGTCCCTGTATCCGACTAATGCTGCATCATGGTCAGCCTGAAGCTGTGGCTTTTCCCTGATCTAATACGACCAAATGACTGTGAGTGGTGCTTTGAGCTTTTTGGCGATATATCTACCTAAAACTTTGAAATGTAATATCTCCTGTTGTATTGATTGGATTTTGGTCATTCTGGTATTACTATATTTATTCGAATGTATTCTATTTTTCTAAATTAATCTGGGATTTTTCTTGTATTGTGTTTTCACTTTATTACTAGTCGCATGCTGCATAAACACTGTTTGTGTGCTGTATAAATACTTTACAAATTATCTCTAAGTTAAGCCCGACTGCTTTATTGCCAAGCTAACAGAGGGTTAAGCACAGCTTTATTTAGTGACTTTTTGTGGTTCACCCTGACAGGGATTGTGGTTGTTGCTTGAGAAGTGTCTTCACATCGCTCAATCAAAAAATCAATTTCCTACAAAGCTTATTAAGGAGTTGGCATGGGGTAAAATGCCAGGCACTGAAGGGCTACAGGTTAAATTTTACCAGACCTACGTGGCCAAGATGTCATCCAGCTCACTGATGTGTACATGGAAGCACCAGCTTGCGGTTCCCTTCCCGACACTGATGGAGCAAGGTCTCGGACACGAGACTTGCTCGGAAGCAATCTTCTCGATTTAACTTACTAACGAATTACTAACGACATGTCTCGTGATTTAATAATATGCATTTTTCATTATACGCGGGAAAAGAACGAAGCTTGCCTATGTGTTTACTAACTGCAAATAAAACGGACGTAGGACTAGGACGCATTTAACATGGGATCTTTACTGCGTATGCGTCTACTGCATCTACGTAGTATGACGTGCTTTCGCTTGGAGGGAAATTCTGGCGCTTGCGCAAAGAACTATAAAATGGCCGCTTGAAAGCTCACATGCATGGCACTTGCTTTGCTGAAATTAGAAATGGGTTTATAATTAACGCAAATGCAGAGAGAGAAATAACAAATGGTATGGGTTAGAGTAGAGGTTGGTGGTATACAGTGAAATCATTTATTTGAGAGAATAATACTTTTCTTTTTGACTTTATTATTAGTGCGTATTTGGACCTGTTAAAGTTGTCCGAGTCGAGCAGACCAATATGGCGCGATGCATACGCCCTGATACAGAAGCTTGGAAGATGACTAAGGATTTGTCACGAGTCCAAGGTCGGCGGAGATGTGCCCTGGGAACATGAGGGTGAAGAGTTCATATGAAGGAACTTGTTCAAGAAATCAGTTACAAATGTATTAATAAAGTTTAAAGATGTATGGGAAAGGAAGGGCGGAACAAAAGTTTGAGGGGAGGAGTTTGGGAACAATGGTTAAAAGAGAATAAATGAAGTAAAAGTGTGGTGTGATGATCATCCCCCCTCGCCTGTCCAATCAGAAGTTAGTATTCTGTGCAAATGAAACATTAATGGGTGGTACATCTCTATGAAAAGGTATAATTGAGGTAGTTTAGTTTGAGGAGCGTGCGAGTTTTGGGGAAGCAAATTTTGGGGAAGTTACGGAGAAGCTTTGATGAGCGTTGAAGAAGCTTGACAACGGGGTGTGACGGGGTGGTGCTCTGAAATGCTGATGAAGAAACTGAATGCAGAATCATCTACTTAATTGGGGTGGGTTTAGAAAGAAGATCGCGGAAGAACCACGAGGAGGAAGAGAGTGTCAGAGAGGGGTGTGACGTAGTCGTCGGTAACTAGAGAGGTGAAGTATCCTGTCCTGATTCTTGTCCTGAAGCCTTTGTCTCCTGATCTGTCCTGGGAGGCCCTTATCAGCCCTTTGGCCAGGGGGTTGGTCTTCACACCATACTTTGGTAATTAAGAAATTCATCGTTTGATAAATGCTCTTCTGTCTCTATCCTCTTCTTTCTGAGCATGGTTATTGTATGTATCTGAATTGATAAGTGTTATTTGAGATATTTTTGAATTGGCACTCCCGCGAATGAGGGTGTTTGTACTGAAACGCTTTTGAGATGGTTCAAAACCCCAATTTAGATAAAGATTAAAAAAACTATTGAGTCTGTCATTATTTTATACTTATTAAGAAAATGCATAAAAAGTAATGTCAATTATTGCCATCAACTAGTTCCACCTAACTGGTCCAATTGACCAGAGGAAAGAACTGTTTGATCAGCAAAAGGTTTAGTTGAAGAAGTAATAACTAGATCTTGAGGTATGAGTAACATATAAAACTAATAGACTCCAGTGGTTTACTTAGAGCGCAGCGGAAGCAAGTTCTATGGGCCCAAGTGAGTATATGGTAGTAGAGTATCTGTTGTTAGTAGACCGCTGGATCAGTTTTCTGGTAGCAGAGCTATGGTTGTTAGTGACTAGTTTGGTGATAAGTATAGATTATTGATTTTTGGTTAATGTTTTAACAAAAGAGTTAGTGTCTTGTTTTATGTTGTCTGGAAAATTCCCGGGGAATGAATAGCAGGTGGCGATAGAAACCACACTGCAGTGAGGTTACTCGTCTGTTGGAATAACACTGAGAAGCTAGGTAGGGCTGGCAGTGTTAAACTAGGGACTATTTTCTGTACAAAAGTAAGAGTGGTTGAAAGCAAAGAGTTCGCTGGTGAAACTTTAGGCGTTATATCACCTAGTAAGGGTAACCCTGAAGGAGTAGCAGGTTCTTCTAAGCTAGATTGACAGCAAAGGAGTTCGCTGGTGAAATACCGGTCTCAAAATTCCTTAACGGGAGATACCGGAAGAGTAGCAGGTTCTCTGGAGCTTAGGTGAAGAGTAAGCGGAAGGTTTTACTCGCAGTGGAAGAAAATAAACTATCCTTTTGGTTTAGTGGAACAGACAGAGTAGCGAATGTTTTTACGTTGTTAATAGCAAAGAAGTTCAAAGAATTTTTGAAGAAATAAAAATTTCGTATTACCTTGCAAAGGGAGGGTCAGTTGCCGCAGTGATACTGACGTCACAGAGAGCCGCGCTGGGATTGGTAGAAGCAGCGGGCATGTGACAGGAGGAGCTTGGTAAAGGAGGGGTGAGAAGTCGCCTGAGTAGGATCGACGTCACAAAAGAGCCGCGCTGGGATTGGTAGAAGCAGCGGGCGTGTGACAGGAACAGCATTGTAAAGGAGGGGTCAGTAGTGAGGAGCAAAACTGACGTCAGAAAAAGGCCGCGTTGACATTGGTCAGAATACGAGTGTGAGCCTGATTTGATTGGACACATAGGGGCCGATTCCGATCTCGGCCGGTAGTGCTCCGAATCGGATTCGGATTTACCGGATCGGATTCGGAGCCCTGTTTCCCGACCGAATCGTACGCGGGTCCGGCCGAGCGAGTACGATGCAAGCTCCCGCGAAATCGCCGACCGACTCGTACGCGGCTTCAACGCGCTCCGACCGACTCGCACGGACACGACTCGCACCGCGCTATGGAGACGTTTCCCGGCCGGGTAGGTACGATGCGCGCCGCAAGCAGTCCGACCGACTCGCGCCGTCCGGCTCGAAAGAGCTGTCGGAGCCGGACTTTGGGGGTCCGTGTCGGACCCCCTGTACGCCGTAGGCGCGCGAGTCACACACAGGGGGGACCCATGGGTCCCCCCTACCTGTGCATGTACGCCGCGATGCGCATGGATGCGTACCCACCGTAGGGGGCGCCCTTGTTCGCCTCGCACCCATTGAGTCAATGGGAGCCCGTGTACGCGTCGTACGACCGGCTCCCATTGACTTCAATGGGAGTCCGACCGAATCGAGTCCGATTGCATGCGAATGCATCGTACTCGTCCGGTCGGACTGCTAGGATCCGATTCGGTCGGAATTCTCTCCGGGTCCGGCTCGGTCGGAGAGATTTCAGGCCGGAATCGGAATCGGCCCCTTAGTTAGAAGCCGCGCTAGGATTGGAGAAGAGAAGGATTGTATGCGGGATTTTGATTTAACTGTCAGTGCAAGACGTACAGGTAGAAGATTTCAAGGGTTTGCGGAATACAATTTCCTGCACCGTTCTTCAAGAATGTATGGAGAGAAAAGAAAGATGTCAATTTTTAAGAGAATAAAGATTTCTTTGTTAAGGATAAGCCTGTGTTGACTAGAGAGGGTATTCCTATTCCGCCACCCAAGACACCAGCATCTTTTATGATGATGGAGAGAGGATATCATACTTGCGTGTGGTTAGAAAATTGGGTAGAGTACACAAGGGATGATGGTGTGTTAGCGTTTCCTAAGGATGGTACGTTTAATGGGAGGATTCTTCAGAATTTGAGATTGAAGATGAATGATTTAGAACCGAGACCCAGGTTAACTCAATATGAGGCTTCGGAAGAATGGGAGACTGAGTCATATGAAAGAGAGAAATGTAGAGGTGGAAGATATAGAGGATTCTTTCCGAGACACTTGCATGAGTCAAGAGAAGGGCAGATGAAACAGTGGAGGAGAGCGATGGTATCGGAAGGGTTATATCCAGTGTTGATGGCTGAGGAACATTCTGGAGGAAAATGTAAAGAGAAAACAAAACATATGAATTCGACAGGATATGGAGAGTCAGATGACGAATTGTTAGAGGATATTTTAATTAAGAATCCACCACCGTATCAAGAAGCAGCTAGTAAGGTTGTCCCAAGTGCGCCAGTAATGGGAATACCATTAACTCCACAGATTTTACATGAGACATCATACAACAGAGTGTTAAAATATAATGAGAGAGAAGCTTTGAACAAAACTAGGGAGTTAAGGTTAAGTCAATTGAATTTAAATACTGAAGCTTTGACAGTACCTGTAACCATTGGTCCGGTAATCCCATTATATGGGGATAATAAGGATACCCAGAAATCACAACTTGTGACAGTTCCATTGAATAGTCCTAGAAAAGAGATAGTAATCACAGATGATCAGGTTAGTGAAAGTGAGTCAGTTATTTCACTAATGGACCTTCCTATTGTGGAACCCAATGCGGAAACTCAAAAGAGTTACGCCAATGAATTTGAGAGAGAGAAGACCTTTGGTTCCGGCTGGAACTTCAGGTACAACAGTAGTCACCCCTGAGGATATTGAAAGGTGGGCTCAGGAAAGGAAAAATCAGATCACAAAACCAAAGATTTTAGAAATTAGCAGATTGAAAGTGGAATTGGAAGAGATGATGACAGGATGTGTGGGCACAGAAAGATTAAATGTTTATAATGATGAAGAATTGTTGTTTCTATGTAAGAGTATAACCAGGAGAGCAAGATTATTTCATGAAAGATTGACTGAAGTTGTTTCAGAGATTGGAATAGATATAGGGAAATCAAAATTGTTACAGAAGCCCTATCGAGTGGATTTTACTGATAAAGATTTGGAAAGTGTGAATGCTTCAGGAAAAAGGTTACAGATAAAAGAATTAATGAACATTTTGCGGAAATGGGGAGACATTGATAAATGGAGGATTAGGTGGATAAGGAAGAAAGAAGAAGTGCAAGCGAGAGAGAGAGTAGCTGCATTTCCAGTAAGAGAAACAGGAAAAGCGGAGAGGTTGTGTCCAATGAGAGAGGTTCCTGGAGGAGGATATGTTCATGTCCCTTGGAGTAGACAAGATATTTTATCGTTTACAAATGATTTTCCAAAACTGAGAGAAAAGCCAGTTGAGTGGTACAAACAGGTAGAGAGGTTTGTGAAAGTCTCAAAGGTATTATTGAAAGATCTGGATGGTCTATTTGACATAGTGGTACCTGCTGATTTATGGACAGAATGTAAAATCACAATTGATTGGCCTAATGAGGAGTATCCTAGAGATGCAAAAACAGGAGCACCGTCAGAAGAAGTGATGAAAAAGTATCACTAAGTGATTAGATATTTGAAAGGGAAAATCCCACCCAAAGAAACAGATTGGGTAAAGACAGATAGAACAACACAAGAACCGAATGAATCTGTACATAGGTATTATGAGCGATTGTTGCAGGTGTTCAAGCAGTATAGTGGTTTTGAGAACATTGGTGACAAAGATATGGGACATTTTGTGTATCGGTTTGTATATGGCTTGAAACCGGAGATTAGTCAGATGATACAACAACACATGTTGTGTTGGCAAAGTAAGACAGTGGATGAAATTTTAAAGTATGCGAAATATTGCGGGGATGACATAGAGGCCTGGCGAAGGAAGCTGAAGGAGAAAATGATGTGGGCTCAAGTTAAATTGGCAGAGCAGCAGGAAGAGAAGACAAATGAGCAAAATAATAATCCAGTAAAGGAACAGAGTCAGAATAATCAAGGAACGAATGGTAATAGATTTAAAGGGCGAATGGACAGAGAAAGCGAAAAAGAAGTTCCCTTTTCATGCGTGCGGAAAGCTTGGACATTGGAAGAACGAGTGTAAGAGTACTCAGAATAATAATAATAATAATGGGCCAAATCAAAATTTAATCCCACAAATGCAGAATGAAGTACTTATGAATCAACAGCAACAGGTAGTCACTCCACAATATCAGGTACCACCAGCTCCTATGCCAAATTTTGTGAACCATCAAAGTTTCAGTACGAACACCGGATTTCAAGGAGAAAGTGGTAAGAATAATAGAACAATTGCACAATATTTTTTGCAGAATGATGAAGAACGTTCAGATACTGTACAATGACGGTGCCTGAGGGGGGAGGAAGAGGAGTGCGTGCTTGGCGCATCCTTGCCGGTAGATCAGACAGGTCCATTTGTTGATGGGAGAGTAGAAGGTAAAGACATTACTTTCCTATATGATACTGGTGCTACCAGGTCTACTGTGAGAACAGCAGACATCCCAAACCTACCCCTCTCAGGAGAGACAATCCAAGTTGTAGGCGTATCTAACCAACAGATTAGAACACCAATCACAAAGCCAATGGAGGTGCACATTGGAAACTTTAAGGAAATGCATCGGTTTGTAGTTTGCGATTCCAGTCCTGTAAATCTGTTGGGAAGAGATCTTTTGTGCAAGATGAATTGCACGATCTATTGTACACCGGATGGTGTCGCTTTCCAAACCCCTGATGAAGATGTGGCATACAAGATGATGCTGGCCAAGCAGGGAACAGAAGTAGATGAAATGTTTTCACTAATAACTGAACATGAATTAACAGAAGAGTTGAGAATCACAGTTAATCCAGAAGTGTGGGATTTTACAGGAAAAGATATTGGGCTAATGAAGAATATAGACCCAGTTAAAGTGACAGTGAAGGAAGGTGCAGTGTATCCAAATACCCAACAGTACAAAATGAGTTCAGAAGTAAAAGCAGGAATTTTCCCAGAAATTGAATGGATGGTTAAACAGGGCATTCTGAAAGAAGTGATGGGTAGTCCCTGTAATTCACCAATAATGGGACTGAAAAAGCCTAGCGGAAAGTACAGAATAGTGCAAGACCTGCGAAAAATAAATAAGATTGTAATTCCCTGTTGTCCAATTGTGCCAAATCCAGCAGTGATCCTTTATCAGATACCATGGAATGCAGGATGGTTCACAGTAATTGATTTATGCCAAGCGTTCTTTTCTATTCCTTTGCACCCAGACAGCCAGTATCTGTTTACGTTTAAATTTGAAGATCGTATTTACGCATGGTGTCGTGTTCCTCAAGGGTACACAGAGAGTCCTTCAATCTTTAATCAGATTTTGAAAAAGTGGCTGGAATCATTGACTATGCCCAGAAATTCTGTTCTGGTTCAGTACATTGATGACCTGTTAGTGGCATCAAAAACGCGAGAAGATTGTGTCACAGATACAATTGCGTTGCTGAACCATTTGGCTGAAGGAGGACACAAGGTGTCTCCAGAAAAATTAAAATTCTGTCGACAAGAAGTAAGATATCTAGGGCATAAAATAGAAAGAGGAGTTAGAAAAGTGACACCGGAAAGAATAAAAATAATTAAAGAAATGCAATTACCACAGACTCAGAAAGAAATGAGAATGTTTCTGGGAGTGGTTGGATACTGCAGACAATGGATAAATGGATTTTCTGTGTTAGCGAAACCATTGATACAGATGATTCAGAAACTGAGCAAAAGATCCGATTGATTGGAATGATGACTGCCTAGAGGCATTTGTGAGATTGCGAAATTGTCTGTGTGAGGCTCCTGCCTTGGGCATGCCAGACTATACAAAAGATTTTGCTTTGTTTTGTTGTGAAAGAGAAAATTGTGCACTTTCAGTTTTAACACAGAGACATGGATTGAGTCGGCGTCCAGTGGCATATTTTTCAGCTACATTGGACCCGGTGGCTTCAGCATTGCCTGGCTGCTTAAAAGCAGTAGCTGCTACTTGTATGAGTCTGGAGCAAAGTGAGTCGATAGTGATGGGACATCCGGTAAAGGTATTTGTTCCACACTCGGTTGAGATTCTTTTAACAAGAACAAGAACACAGCACCTCACCCCTAGTCGTCTGACAAAGTACGAAAGAGTAATTTTGGGAGCTGAGAATGTGACTGTGACAAGGTGTACGATTTTGAACCCAGCTACCCTATTACCAGACCCCTGCGATGAAGAAGTAAAAGATGAAAGTGGTCACGATTGCTTAGACATGACTGAGTTATGCACAAAGCCCCGCCCGGATATAAGAGAGACACCACTAAAAGAAGCAGATCATGAGTTATTTATAGGCGGCTCCTGCCTTAGGACACGAGAGGGAGGTCTAAGTGCTGCATATGCTGTTTGCAAAATTTCGGGGGTAATTGAAGCATCCTGTTTACCTGGGGTCAAGTCTGCACAAGTAGCTGAATTGGTAGCCTTGACAACGGCATGTAAAAAGGGGAATAATTGGAGAGTAACCATATTTATGGATAGTCAATATGGTTTCGGGATTGTGCATGACTTCGGCCAGCTTTGGATGCAGAGGGGATTTCTGACTTCTTCAGGGTCTCCAATCAGAAACAGCAAAAATGTAAAGGATTTGTTGGAAGCATTGCAATTGCCAAAAGAAATAGCAGTTGTAAAATGTGCTGCACATCAGTCAGGAAATGACTTTGTGACTGGTGGTAATAATTATGCTGACCAAGTGACGAAATACTGCGCTAAAAATGCAGTAGCCATAAACAGAAAAATTGAAACAGGAGAAACCAGATGCCAACTTATGTACTTCTCAGTGCCAGAGACATGGGATGAGATTAGACAATTGCAGGAAGAAGTTGAGGAAAAGGAAAAAGAAATCTGGATAAAGGCAGCCTGTACCAAAAGACCACATGATGAAGTATGGGTGTATCTAGATGGAAGACCAGTCATGCCAGATTGTCTGCTTTCAAAAATGGCGAGGGTATATCATGGAGCGACACATATAGGGAGAGATTCAGTGATCAGTCTATTCAGACAGAGTTGGTACAATCCGAAGTTCAGGGTAATCGCAGAGAGCCTTTGCCAAAGATGCTTAACCTATCAACAGCAAAACCCAGGTAGAAAGACAGTGGTAAGCTGGGGAAAAATCGGAAAGGCAGAAGGACCTTTCACCAGATTACAGGTAGATTTCATTGAGTTACCCCCCTGCAACGGATTGAAATATGTACTTGTCATAGTGTGCCTTTTCTCAAGATGGGTGGAAGCCTACCCTACTAGAAGAAATGACAGTCTTACAGTTGCAAAATTATTGTTGAGGGAGTTGGTGCCACGCTTTGGTTTTCCGGTCACTTTGGAATCAGATAGAGGCCCTCATTTTAATAATGAAATAATTCGATTAATCTGTGCTGCATTTAACATTGAACAAAAACTACACTGTGCTTATCGTCCAGAGGCTTCTGGAATTGTTGAACAAATGAATGGCACAATCAAGTCAAGATTGGGAAAGGTGTGTGCATCCACAAAGCTGAAATGGCAAGATACATTGCCTCTTGTACTAATGGGTCTCAGAAGCATTCCAGACAGAAAAACAGGAATGAGTCCACATGAGGTACTCATGGGAAGAGCCATGAGACAGGCGTTCATTCCTGGAAATAAACTAATGAGTATAACTGATGATCTGGTATTGGACTATTGCAAAGGATTGGCTGAAATGATGCGTTCTATCTCTCATCAGGTTGGAGAAGACGCAGTTGAAAGACAGCCAGATCAAGCGCATGATTTGAATCTTGGAGATTGGGTGCTAGTGAAGAAACACACAAGAAAATCGTGTCTAGCACCAAGGTGGGACAAACCAAGGCAAGTCATACTAGTCACTACCACAGCAGTGAAGTGTGCAGGTTTGCCCAATTGGATTCACGCTAGTCATACCAGAAGAGTACCGAGCCCATTAGATCAACAAGAGCCACCACTGACTGAGCAGGCTGAAGCATCAGGAGTTGTAAACTGTGAAATTGAAGAAATTGAAGGAGCTAGAGTGATAGATTCTGAAAGACAACCATATGATGAGCAGCCCGAGCTAAGTCAGGAAGAATGGATCCCAGTGATTGAAGTAATAGATGATGCCATTGAAACCAGAAGAAGAACAGAACTGAAAAGACAAGAAAGTAGTCAGGAAGAGATAGGGGAAGAAGAACACACTCAGGTGAAAACAGAAAAAGACATAAACAAACCTGAGGAGGGAAAAAGAGAAGAACACGTTCAGGCAGAAGAAGAAAGGTTTGAATTAAGACCTGAACAGGACCAGATAGAGTTAGAAGAACAAGCTCAGGCAGAAGAAGAAAGATTTGAAGTAAGACCTGAGCAGGATCAGACAGAATTTGAAGAACAAGCTCAGGAAGAAGTAGAACAAAACACAGTAGATCCTGAGCAGGAAGAAGCAAATGAAGGTACAAGCACAGAAAACAGAGAAATAGAACAGATTGTGCCCAGAATAAATGAAATAAAACGAACCTTACAAGGAGATAAGGAAGGTGAAAAAGCAGTACAAATTAAGAGTGTCAGAAAAGGAGACAATTGGCCAACTGGAGTAAAGAAACTAAAATATTACCTGAGAAAATCTGAAAAGAAACCAGAGCAAGTGAATGAGATCACAAGTCAAACAAGACCTAAGCAGACATTAGCGAAAATAACTCGAAGAAGTCCAAGATTGAGAAACTTAAACAGAAAATATAAGGCTCCAGAGTGGACGTACGTCATTCTTGAAGAATTTGAGTCCCTGGATCTGTCTGATGAGACAGAAGAAGTCCATATTGCACAAATTGACGAAAGCCAATTGAAACCTCCTTAAGAATAAAAAAGACAAAGGACTGTAAAAGAGAAAAAGGTAAGAGAAATTTTCTCAGAGACAAAATGGCCGACAATGAAGTTAGCGGAAAACCAAAATGTGGAATTAAAAGAAAGTGTCTTAGATTTTGTTTTTGTAGTATTTTATTAGCAATATTAGGATGGTTATTCCTAACAGTAGGGGTACCTTTGATAATGGAAACAAGTGACAAGAATAATACAGATACTAATGTTAAAATAGATAGATTAAGAGAAACTAAAATAAAAATAGGAGTGGAAGATGAGGCAAATTATCATAATGAATCAGACTACAATACGTCCTCTAATGTGTTTATTAAATTATTGTTTCAGTATGTTAGCACTATGCAGATTAACAACTGTTATGTATGCATGAAATTGCCCTCATCAGTATCAGAAGGGATGACGTATCACCATATACCTTTAACGTATGTTGTGTCATGTAGTATTTTGTCAAGTTTATTTTATACTACAGGAAGATTGCAGTATTTTTATTCTAACTTAGATGTAATATTTCCTGAACTTCCTATTAGAAAGAATATGAATCCAGTAGTTAGTAGTAAAAATGCACGATTTATGGCTGAATTTTTCATAACAATGAGTTCAATAGATTTAGTTCAGGCACATGAAGATAATCTAACATGTACATTGAGAAAAGAAGAAAAAGATTTTTTAGATTTGGTAGAAGAAAGGAGACTGGATTTAATGAAGAAGGCAACTACACAGAAAACCCATGTACCTCCATGGGTTGGGAAAGAGGGAATCTATGCAAGTGGCAAGGCTCATGCTGAGATGTCCCTGGACTTTGTGAAAAGGGGAAAATTCTTCCTCCATAGATTAAAGACAGATTATACCAATAATTACATTGGTTCCAGTGAATGTGAACATAACTTCCTAATATTAGGAGGATGGGGACTAAAAGGGGGAACTGATCCTGTGTTTCCAGGAGTGTATTATGTTTGTGGGAGTAATGCCTACTACAGGTTACCTGCAAGATGGTACGGAAGCTGTTATTTTGGAATAGTTTTTCCAAAAATTTATCATGTAGACAAAATCAGTGGAACCAATGGAAATTCTAATGGACTAACACGAAGAAGAAGGGCTAGTTTTTCTGAAATTGTAGGAGATATTTTTAGTGCACTGATACCCTCAGTTGGAGTCATTTTAAATTCACAGAAAATTTGTAAGTTATCAACCATAGTTGATCGTCTTTCTACAAATACTGCAGGAGGATTTTTAATGATTAACACAGAAATGGTTGCAATTAGATCAATGGTTTTACAGAACCGTCTTGCTCTTGACATATTGTTAGCAAGAGAAGGTGGAGTTTGTGGCATGTTGAAAGTTCAACATTGCTGCACTTATATTCCGGACAAGAGCAGAGCAATTAAAGGATATATTGAAAATATTACGAGAATGCATAAAGATTTGACCCAACTGGAAGTTGACAGTGTGTGGGGAAGACTAACAAAAAGTATAACATCAATAGGGAAATGGTTTGTTGGGTTTGGGAAAAGTTTTCTAGGTCAAATAATGATACCATTAGTGATGATAATAACAATAGTGATGTTAATAATGATTACATATAGATGTTGTAGAAAAAGTACGAAAGGAAAGGTACATTTGAATAGAAGAGGAAAGGGACAGACACATAAAAGGAAGTATGAGGAAATACGCTTGGAAGAAATAAAAGGCAGGTTATACAAGAAAATGCGAGATTTAGAAGGAAATGAGACAGTTGATGAAAAGTTGGGAGGCCAAATAGAGAAAACTGAGAAGTGCTAAAGTTGATATCTGGGATGGATGGGAATTATATATGTACAATAAAGAGGCGCAAAGACAACTCCAAGACAAAGAGTGCTATTGTAGAATAAGCCCTACTAGTATTCAGGGAGTAAAGGAAAAATTCCATACTGCACTTTATGAATGGAGAGGTGTAGGACTGATTTCCAAACAAGAACTGTATTTTTTGAAAACTGACTAGCCGATTATTCCGCAACTGTATCTCATACCGAAAATTCACGAACATGCCAGCAATCCCCTGGGAGACCCATAATTTCAGCCATAGGGGGTTTACTAGAGAACACTTTTAGATACATCGATTTCTTTCTACAAGAACATGTCTGTGAACTCCCCTCTTACATCAGGGCTACAGGAGATTTCCTCAAAAAGATCCATAATGTTACATGGAAAGACCAATATGTACTTATGACTTTAGATGTCAATGCTCTTTATACGAGCATCAAACACACAGATGATTTAAGAGCCCTAGCATACTATTTAGGCAGGAGACCCATGCATTTATATCAGCACACACAAATGTTACTTAAAATGACTGAATGGTGTCTTGATTATAACATCTTCATTTATGACCAACTTACATATAAAAAAATACAAGGCACAGCCATGGGTACCTGCTTCGCCCCCAGCTATGCGAATCTGCATATGGGCTGGTGGGAGGAGCAGGTACTCGGGGCCCACTTCAACAGTGAAATGTCTGAGAATGTCATCCTTTGGATCATATATATTGACGACCTGTTTATTCTCTGGCAAGGGTCTCAAGAATCAGCATATAAATTTGCATCAGAGTTGAATGTTAACAATTTGAATCTTTCATTCACTTACAACATTAGCACACAATCTATACACTTTCTTGACTTGGAAGTATTTGTGGAAAATAAGAAGTTGCATTCTAGAACTTACAGAAAACCCACTTCAGGCAACTCTATCTTACATGCTAGTAGCTTCCAACCCACAAAACTCAAGGAGAGCATTCCCTCTGCGGAATGCCTCCGCATGAAACGCAATTGCAGCACAGCCCAAGCCAAGACCACATCAATTAAGAGAGAAGATATGCTATTCAGCCAGACTAATAACAAGAGGAAAACCCCACATTCAGGCACACAGCGTCTTATCACTGGCTACTCAGCATATCACACCAATCTGCGTAACATTCTCTATAGAAATTGGCAAATCGTTAAAAGTGACCCTGTGATTGGCTCTAACATCGCCAGAGTTCCTCCCATATCATTCAGGAGAGCGAAATCCATGCGTAATGAGTTAGTACGCAACTCACCACAAGTCAAGAAGGGTACAGATTGGTTGAGAGCACATAGGGGTTTCCAAAAGTGCTTCAAATGTAAAGCCTGCCATCATGGCGTCAACACCAAACAGGTGCAAACACCCTTTAGACAAACACCTTTTGAAATTCGAGGGAGTTTTACTTGCAAAAGTGACTTTGCAGTTTGTTTTAGATTGTACCTGTAACAAAAAGTATGTGGGGAGCACCATACACCCCGTACATGTAAGGATTTTACAACATCTTAGGGCTATTACTAATGATGACCCCAGTTACCCTGTTGCCAGACACATCAATTTATGCCATGGTGGAAATGCGAAGGATTTATCCTATTTCGTAATCGATAATGTCCCTAGGAATCCCAGGGGTGGTAATAGACAGTTGGCACTGAGGAGGCTTGAATCCAGATATATCAATCAATCAATCAATCACAGAATTTTGTAGAGCGCACTACTTACCCGTGAGGGTCTCAAGGCGCTGGGGAGAGGGAACGGGGGTGGGTGCTGCTACTGGTCGAACAGCCAGGTCTTGAGTAACCTCCTGAAGGTCAGCAGGTCTTGGGTCTGTCGTAGGCTTAGTGGAAGGGTGTTCCAGGTCTTGGCGGCGAGGTGTGAGAAGGATCTGCCGCCGGTGGTTGCGAGGGACGGTGGCGAGGGAGAGGTCGGCGGAGCGGAGCTGGCGGTTGGGGACGTAGAAGAAGAGTCGTCTGTTGAGGTAGGCTGGGCCAGTTTTGTGGAGTGCCTTCTGTGCATGGATGAGGAGTTTGAAGGTGATCCTCCTGTCGACGGGGAGCCAGTGCAGGTTCCTCAGGTGGGGGGTGATGTGGCTGTGGCGTGGTACGTCGAGGATCAGGCGTGCGGAGGCGTTTTGTATGCGTTGCAGTCGCTTGATGAGCTTGGCCTGGGCTCCCGCGTAGAGGGCGTTCCCATAGTCAAGTCTGCTACTGACGAGGGCCTGGGTGACTGTTCTTCTTGTGTCTGTCGGGATCCACCTGTAGATCTTGCGAAGCATGCGGAGGGTGTTGAAGCAGGAGGAGGAGACTGCGTTGACTTGCTTGGCCATGGAGAGCGTTGAGTCGAGGATGACTCCCAGGTTGCGTGCGTGGTCGGTGGGTGTCGGGGCTGCTCCCAGCGTCGTTGGCCACCAGGAGTCGTCCCAAGCTGAGGGGTTGGAGCCGAGGATGAGGACCTCCATCTTGTCCGTGTTCAGCTTTAGTCGGCTGATCTTCATCCAATCAGCGACAGCCTTCATTCCTTCATGGAGATTGGCTTTGGCGGCGAGGGGGTCCTTGGTGAGGGAGAGGATCAGTTGAGTGTCATCGGCGTAGGAGATAATGTTGAGGTCGTGCTGTCTGGCGATGCGTGCGAGCGGGGCCATGTAGATGTTGAACAGTGTTGGGCTGAGGGAGGATCCCTGGGGTACGCCGCAGATGATCTCGGAGGCTTCGGATCGGAAAGGTGGGAGGGGGACTCTCTGGGTTCTGCCGTCGAGGAAGGAGGTGGTCCATTCCAGGGCCTTGTCTCGGATCCCTGCGTCGTGGAGGCGTGCGCGTAGAGTGCGGTGGCAGACAGTGTCGAAGGCGGCGGAGAGGTCCAGCAGGATGAGGGCTGCGGTCTCACCGTTGTCCAGCAGGGTCCTGATGTCGTCGGTGGCGGCGATGAGGGCAGTCTCAGTGCTGTGGTTGCTGCGGAACCCCGATTGGGATGGGTCCAGGATGCTGTTTTCTTCTAGGTATCGGGTTAGCTGTTTGTTGACGATCTTCTCGATGACCTTGGCTGGGAACGGAAGCAGGGAGATGGGCCGGAAGTTCTTGAGGTCTCTTGGGTCCGCCTTGGGTTTTTGAGTAGGGCGTTGATCTCTGCGTGTTTCCAGCTCTCTGGGAAGGTCGCGGTCTCGAAGGAGAGATTGATAACGTTGCACAGGTGGGGTGCGATGGAGCTCCTGGCTTTGTTGAAGATGTGGTGCGGGAAAGGGTCTGACGGGGAACCGGAGTGTATTGTGCCCATGGTCTTGATGGTGTCATCGATGTTCACGCTGGCCCAGGCTGGCAAGGGGTCATGGTCGATGGTGTGCGGCGGGTCTGGAGTATCTATCTTGGTGGGGGCTGTCTGGGTGTTGAAGCTGTCATGGATGTCGGCGATCCTCCTTTTGAATTCTAAGATTCCGTTTGGGATGAACTCGGACGAAGCATTATCTGTACATTTGTAACTCTTCTCTCTCTCATGACACCCCCGGGTTTTAAAGAATATTGTCACATATTTAGATCATATTTTGTCGGTGCATCTGTATGTAATTATTGTTTTGTGGGTTTAGTTGCCTGTATTTCATATAGCGTACACACAAAGGCGATGCTCCATAAGCCCACTTGGGCGGTACTCTGTGTCCCTTTCACGCGCCACAATTATTACATAATTAAGTATCGACAAGGTCCCTTAGCCCACTTGGGCTAGATACTATGCTTGAACAGCGCGCAACAAGGAAATATCAATATTTTATTGTTTATTAAACAGTGTCTTTAATTAATCTAATTCTGGCACTGTGTCACAGTCTTGCCTTGTTTACATGAGCACGAGATGTTTCTAATGGGGTCATTATGCGTGGATTCTTACTGAAACTATTTAGTAAAACTATTGTTTTGATAGTCTGTTCGCCGTGCTAACTGCCATGTCTGAACTGGGGTGGTGGAGTGAGCTAAAGAATGATGATGGATTAAACCCAGATCAGTTGACTGGGGGTGAGTGTTTGATTGGCTCAAACGTTCCGTCCATCATCCCCTTTTGTATCGATGTGTAACACTCAGGCACTTATAACACCATTTTACCCACACCTGATTTTCTTATATTTTCTTATATTTTCTATAGAATAGCAGACTGATGTTAAGTCTTTTTCAGTTATTTTCATGATATTTTGGGTTTTTTCCTTGCACCCGTTGAGGATTACACTGTTCTGATCATGCACCTAAAAACGCTGTTAACTTCTATGTCTATTCAGACTTACGGTTGCTGTGACAACCATGCTTTGTGACTATGTATATAATGATGGATTACAATGGCGCCCGATGTTGTGAGCAAGGCGGTCCGCCGCCGAAACGCATCAAGGCTTTCGTGTGGAATAATAAATTCCAGTGTCACATCTCCACGGTGTCAGCGCCTCTTCTTTGGATGTATATAACAGGATTAGCTATATATATATATATATATATATATATATATATATATATATATATATATATATATATATATATCAGGAACACTCGTATGCTGCTCCCTCCGTAGAGAAAAACGAGAGTGGACCCAATTCGGTGCGTAACATTGTTTATTCAGCACACAACCATACCGCCATAACGCGTTTCGGCCATTGCCGGCCTTGATCACATGACAACGCCAGGGGGTAGGATCACCCCTTTTAAAGTGACAGTGCTCAATAGCAGTAATAAAAAACATAGAAGACATACTATCCTGTATATCACAATGTAAGCCTGAATGCTACAACAATATCAAGTTTAAATACATTGATAAAAACTGTTGATAAAACAATACACAGTCCACAATATTTAAAACCTGTTTTTCAAAAAGATTATTTGTTTAAATACAGAATTCTAAAAAGTTAATACCACATGGACTGGTATTGTAGCAATTGTTCATATATGTACTGCTGTTGTAAAATTAAAGTGAACAGTGCCTGAGTTCCCACTAAAAGTGCAAGTCTATGAAAAAGTGCATAGTGCAAAAATGATGTGCAATATAGAATATATCTTGGTTAGCAACAAGAAACTGTTTAAAGTTACTCTAATGTAACAATGTTATTCATGGATAAATCCTTATTGACAATTTCTGTGAATTTCTGTGAATTTCTTAATACGGGGCTTGGGATTTATCCTCTCATTATTCCTGTTTGCTTTACTTTAATTGGTTTCCGCACAATCAGATATATTGCATGTATATATCATGTTAAAATACAGCCATGTTATTTATATTCCAACTACCCTAAATTTGTTAAGGATAAAATTCATTATAGCATGTGCCGTGCTAATGCAAACCAATATCGAATAAAAAGTATACTTGGGTTAATCCATTTTTGCCCTAACCGTATCGTAGAGGAATACCAAAAGCATTAGGTCTGCGCAGTTGATTCCCACAAATGAGGATATAAATATATAAACATAAGATATAAATATATTATATAAATTCATTCCAACTGCATAAAATTAGATAAAATTGACTAAAACCTAGTGAATAAAACCATGATTTGAAAAACAATTTTCATAAAAGATTAGAAAAAGGTTTATAAACAAATGTGAGATGTTGTTATATGGTGTTAATAAAACAACGTGAGGATCTATAAATATGTGTACATGCCTTTGCTCGTATTGAGTCCCCCTGGTTGCTTTGTGTCTAACTCCTGTATATATCTAGTCTCTAGGCGTCTGAGCTTTGCCTCCCTGTTGCCTCCTCTTTTGTGCGGCGGTATTGCATCTAAAACAAAGTAGTTAAAATGTTTTAGACTGCTGTTGTGTATTTCCTTAAAATGCCTGGCCACAGGGTAACTAGGATCTTTATTAACAATTGCTCTAGTGTGTTGTAATATCCTTTTATGCACTGCCAATTTTGTGCTGCCGATGTAATACAGATTGCAGCTGCATACTAAGGCATATACTGCATATTCAGTTTTGCAGGACAGATGCTGGCTGATCATATGTGTACGGTCACTGAAAGCCGTTTGGTATGAGATCTTATTGACACCAAATTGGCAAGCTTTACAGCTCGAACATTTGTAAAATCCCTTTCTAGCTGTTAGCCATGTACCTACTTCTTGATCTTCTGGGCTATTCCTGACCAATGCGTTACCCATTGACGCAGTTTTTCTATACGTTATTGCTGGTTTCTTGGGAAGTAGACCTCCTATTATTGGATCTCCCAATATAATGGGCCAGTTGCGTCTTATGATAGACCTAATCTGTCCTTCTTGTCTAGAATATGATAGTATTAGTCTTGTTGGCTCTTTTGATCTTTTATCTTTTGCACACTGAGCTTTAGATTTATACTGGAGTAGATCCTGTCTGGCTCGACCTTTTGATTTTAAAATTGCTGCATCTATAGTTTTGGATCTATAGCCCCTCAATAGGAATCTATTCTTACATTCCAATTGCTTGTCCACTGTATCACTATCTTCACTACTGATACGTCTTATCCTCAGAATTTCTCCATAGGGGATGCTTTGTATAAGATGGGGAGGGTGGGAACTAGACGAATGCAATACTGCATTGCCAGCAGTTTTTTTACGATAGAGAGACGTTGCCAGTTTGTTATTGGCTATATATACTTGGACATCCAAAAATGTTATGCTTTCACTACTGATAGAAGAAGTAAAATTTAAATTCACATTGTTGTTATTAATTTGTGAAATAAAATCCTTAGCACTTTGCTCCGAACCGTTCCATACAATAAATAAATCATCAATAAATCCCAGCCAAGATATTGCCTTTTCAGTATAGGTGCGCTCATATTCCTTCATGAGGACCAGCTCCTCCCACTAGCCCATGAAAAGACAGGCGTAGCTGGGAGAGAAGCTGGCCCCCATGGCCACACCCTGTATCTGCTGATACATTTGATTTTTGTACATAAATAAATTGTTCTCAAGACAAAATAATAACATGTCGATCAACATATTGTTATGCTGGGCAAATTTCATTGGCCTATTGGCTAAGAAGTACTCTACCGCCTTAATGCCATCTTGATTCTTGATACATGTGTAAAGTGCAGATACATCTAGTGCTATCAGTTGATAGTCAGCTTTCCATTTGATTGTTTCAATTTTCCTTAAAAAATCACTCGTATCCTGCACATACGATTTGAGGTTTTTTACATGCTCCTGTAAAAAAGAATCAATATAAATAGACATATTTTCTAGTGGCCCATCACACGCCGAGATGATGGGTCTACCCGGCGGTTTATTTAGGCATTTATGAATCTTATATATGTATATATAGTCACCAGTAAGTAGTTATAGTTAGGACCTAGTTTCCATAGGAAAAGCATTTTCTGTTTTGCTAATAACGTTTTCAAAACCAGTATGCACTTGAGTTCAGCTGCTGTGTGGAACGTTTCAGGGTGATTC
Source organism: Calotriton arnoldi (assembly GCA_963921515.1). Lineage (NCBI taxonomy): Eukaryota > Metazoa > Chordata > Amphibia > Caudata > Salamandridae > Calotriton > Calotriton arnoldi. Next base: position 1,867,652 of record CAWUFW010001028.1, on the reverse strand, counting down.
GTCAAGCAGGGGCTGAGAAAAAGGGGCAGTCCAAAACACATTTTCCCCATGCAATTTCTCATAGGGATTTTTAACAAGACTGCAGCCCGAACCACTGAACGGAATTGCACCAAATTTGGCAGAAACCTAGCTCTTGGCTAAGTGTGGGAGACAAACACCGCTCCTCCGGTGGAGTTAGCAGAGCTTTGCCCACTCTGCACTCTGTTTGGAATGCGGCATTCGCAAAACTCTGCCCACCGCCGGCGGACCGGTGTTTTTCGACTCGCTCGCTGCTCACCCCGTTTTGTGCACTCTGAATTTTATGCCCCCTCTGGCTGTTTACATGCTTCAGAACACGCCATGGAACACCAACACCCTTTGACCCTGCCCCGGACTCTGAAGACATGCCCGCGTTGTCCGGACTCCTCCCTCCTTTCCTTCTGGAAGTACCTCGCTGTATGCCGGAGGGGGCCTGGATGCTGTTGTTCCTCCGTAGGGGGTGTCCCCTGTCTTCGGGCTTCTAGGGCTGCAGAGCAGACGGATCCTGGACCCTGAACCTGCAAGCCCTGCTGGGCGCTGATCTGATATGGAGCTGCTGCTAGGCTGAGGTAATCCAGAGGCTGGCTGCAGGAGGCAACCTTGAAGAGCTGCAGCCCAGGGAGAAGGTCTTCGAACCACTCCACTGCCCACACTCATTCCTGGACCCGAACCCGACAAGTTGGTCTTCCCTCCGTTACCCTCGAAGGGCCCTTTGATGTCAGGCTTCCCACACCAGAGAATGTGGGCTTGACTACTTTTTTGTTCACCTTTACTCTTGGCACAGAAAGAGCCCTTTTAGTAGTTTGGTGTAAATACCTTCAGTAGTTTGGGTGTTATTTAAGAAAAAAGAAATATAGATATCTAAGGAATCGAATCCTCCGTGGATCCGACAGATCTGAATGGCTGCAAACACTTCAAACAGGAAGTGCTGACAGCCATTTTGGGACTTGGACTCAGCCAAGAACCAAAAACAAGGTAAAAATAAGAGAAGGGGGGAGTCAGGGTAGGAGTATTCACCCTCTAGGCCTAGTGGTGGGGTTAGAAAAGAAGTTTTTTAAAATTTTTGCTGCACAAATCACAGTGGATCCACGTATCTCAACAACATTTTTTTTCAAAAACAAGTGCGGTCTCCCATACTGGTGTTCACTTCAGCCCCTGGGTGGACCAGGTCCTGGGGGCAAATCTAGATAAGTATATCGGGTAGGGGGTGCACATGGAGCCCTTCCCCAGACTGTTTACGGCCCTGGGGACTGCCACCTTCCCGGGGCAAGACCAGTGGTTGTAAGAGGACGGGGGCCGTGTGGTGGACGCCCTTCCTGGTCCCTTTTCAGCCCCGGGGACCACCACCTCCACGGGCCCAGTCGATTTTTCTATAAGGGGGATGGGAGATGCATGGCCCCCGTCTCAAGCCACCACCTCCCTAGGGTCAGGCCAATTTTGTGAATGGGGGGGGGGCTTGACCCTATAGGCCTGGTGGTGGGGTCAAAAGCATGTTTCACTTGTTTTCACTTCATCCGCGGGTAGTCCAGTTCCCGGGGGCAAATCTAGATAAGTATATTGGGAAGGTGGGTGCACATGGTCCCCCTCCCCATGGTCAATTTCGACCTCAGGGACTGGCACCTCCCCGGGGCAAGGCCAATGTTTGAAAGGGGAGGGGGCAATGCGGACCCCCCTCCTGGGCCGTTTTTGGCCCTGGGGATCACCACCTCTCCGGGCCAGGCTGTACAAATGCAAAAAAGGGGGCCACCTGCCCCCCTACTGGAGCCATTAATGGCCCTGGGGACCACCACCCCCAGGCCGGCTCCCTATGTCCCAAGGTGCCCCCCTTCAAATCACAGATGTTTGCTTTCACTTGGAGGGAGCTTTGACAGCTTCCGCCAAGCGAGAGCAAACAGTAAGTCCGCTCCCAGCAGGCGGGAGCAGGAAAACTGCTCCCACCTGCTGGGAGCAGGCTTTTTATCTGTTTCCCTGCACGCTGTCAAGTGGACAAGAAACCAGATGAAAAAATTGCTCCCGCACACAGGGAGCAACATTTTTTGCTGTTCTCTGTGTGCAGGAGCAATGCTGACTCCCACTGGAGGCGGGGAGCCGGCATGGACCACAAGGGCATTCAGGCTCCCCCTGCAGTCCCCAGCAGTGCACACTGCGTGGGGCCAGGGCACCCAGCATGAAGTGTCTGGGCTTGGGGATGGGTTTCCTGGGGCCACAATCGACCCAGGAAGGGGGCCTTGCTGCACCCCTTCCTTTCAGCAATTGGCCGGGCCACAAGGATGGGGTCCCCAGGGCCAAAATCGGCCAGGGAAGGGGGCCACACAGCCCCTTTCCCTTTGCACTAATTGTCTGGGGCCCCAGGGGATGGGGTTCCCGGGGTCAAATCGATTCGGGGAGGGGGGCTGTGTGGCCTCCCTCCCCTTGCAGTAATTCTCCGGGCCCTGGGGATGGGTCCCCAGGGCTGTATTTCGCCCAGGGAGGGGGGTGGGTACCTATGGGGAGTTGGCTGCAGGGCCTGGTCACAGTCCTCGCCCTGCAGACGACCCGCCTCTGCACATGGCAAAGGCCGTGCAGTGAGCAAGGTTAGGTGTCTGCGGGGGTTGGTCGCAGGGCCTGGCCGCAGGCCATGTGTGGCGCAGGGTTGGGTGCTAAGGGGAGTTTGCCACAGCCCAGGCCCTGCAGCCAGCAGGGTTTCGTGCCTAAGGGGAGTTCCCCGCAAGCCAGGCCTTGCGGACAACCCCTGATGGGCACGGCCGAAGGCCATGTGCGACAGGGTTGGATTAACATAAGGTAATTAAATATTACTCAATGTTAAAAAAAACCAAGAAATTCTCTGAAAACAAACACACATTACTGGGACGTTATAGTAAGGAAATTGAATTAAAAAACCATAGAAATTCACACAAAAAAACAAAGGTTAGGGGGACGTTATAGTTAGGTTCAGAACTATAACTTCCGCCCTGCAATGCAATGCACTGCTTATGACCTCACTCATGACATCACTCATGACATCTCAAATTGCATCACTGATGACATCATCCAGTGACTGTGAGTCTTTAGAAATTGTTTATGAGTGTTAAAGATATATACTAAGGTACTCTAAAATTTAAATAATTATACTTTGTGTACTACTAATGAGTGATAATATTTGTAACGTATAATATGTGAGTAGCTGTGTGACTCTTTGTATCTGTGTCTGAGTTTTGCAAGGGGGTCACCTACATTTTTGGTCCGGGGCTCGGCGGCCATCTAGGGAAACCTACCAAACCTAGATATTTCTGAAAACTAAATACCCAGGGGAGTCCAAGGATGTGTGGCTTATGTGGATCTCCCAACCTTTTCTTACTCAGAATCCCCTGAAAACCTCAAATTTAGCTACAAAGTCACATTTTCCTCATATTTCCGTGTGGCAAGGTTGTGAGATCACTGCGCCAGGACAAATTTCCCAATATCCAGCATTCCCATCAGTTGCCCATTAAAAATGATATCTTAATTGTGTGAGTGCCCAAAGCAGTGTCAGCCTAAAAATGTGTGAAAAAACTGTCCTTTTGAACCCACTTTGGTTGCACCTCAGTTTTTCATTTTTATAAGTTTTTAGGTTCTCTGCTCTGGCCACCCACACAAGTGAGGTATACTTTTCTTCAGGAGACTGAGGGAAACGCTGGGTGGTGGGAAATGTGTGCCAGTGCAGTGATCCAACAAATTTTCCACACAGAAATGTGAGGAAAGTGTGAATTGTTAGCTAAATTTGAGGTTTGCAGGGTATTCTGGGTAATAAAACGTTGGAGGATCCAGGCAAGCCACACCGCCAGCCAAGCGCCATCCATGCACACCACCAGGCAAGTGATAGTTCACGCAGACTGCCAGACATGTGCCCACCCATGCAGACCACTAGCCAAGCAACAGTCCATGCACACTGCAAGCCAAGAGATACTCCACACACACTGCCAGCTAAGCACAAGTCCACACACACCACCAGGAAAATGGAGGTTCACACACAGCCAGCACAATGCCAGTAAACACAGACCATTAGCCGAACTCCAGTTCACACTCACACAGAAGAGTTCGCTAGTATCTAGTGGTTTTCTGCCGCCTCCCCCTTGGGAGCAGATGTGCCTAAAAATATAGCTGATCTGCCCCCAGGGGCAGAAGCAGCTAAAATGTGTTCACAAAAAAAGGGAGCAACTCTTGCCTAAGGGGCCGCTCCCTGACATGCCCATAAACATATATCTGGTGCCTAGTGGGCAGACTGTGACTATTTCTTTTTAGGGGGGTGTTGGGGCATTGCAATCGCCCAATATGGGCAGCCCCCACCCCTCTTTTAGGAAGAAAAAAAATCCCTGGTGTCTAGTGTGATTTCTGCCCCCCCGGGGGGAGCAGATCGGGGGTAATAACACCCATCCACCCCAGGGGGGCAGAAAGACTGTCCCTTTTGTTATGGGGAGGGGAGCATTGGCATGCCCATTGTGGGCAGCCCCCACCCCTCTTTTATAAAAACGAAACTGTCGTCCCTGGTGCCTAGTGGGCTTTCTGCCCCCTGGAGGGGGGGCAGATCAGGGGCTATTGCCCCCATCTGCACCCCAGGGGGCAGAAACACTGTTGCAAACTTTTGGGAGGGGTGGGGGCATTATAGTGCCCATCTAGTGCAGTCCGCACCCCTAAGTATTAAACAAAAAATAATCCCTTGTGTCTTGTGGGCTTTCTGCCCCCTGGGGGGCAGACCGGGGGTAATAACCTCTGTCTGCCTCCTGGGGGGGGGGGCAGAAAGACTGTCCCTTTTGTGTTGGGTGGTAGGGGCATTGGTATGTCCATTGTGGGCAGACCCCACCCCTCTTTTATAAAAAAAAAAACATACCTGGTGCCTAGTGGGCTTTCTGCCCCCCCGGGGGACATATCTGGGGCTATTGCCCCCATCTGCACCCCTGGGGGAGCAGAAAGACTGTGGCAAATTTTTGGGAGGGGAGGGGACACTATAGTGCCCATTTAGGGCAGCTCCCACCCTTAAGTATCAAAAACAAAATAATCCTTTGTGTCTAGTAGACAAATCGTGGGTAATAACACCCATCTGCCCCCAGGGGGGCAGAAAGACTGTCCCTTTTGTTTTGGGGATGGGGGCATTGGCATGCCCATTGTGGGCAGCTCCCACCCCTCTTTTATAAAAAAATAAACTATCATCGTTGGTACCTAGTGGGCTTTCGGCTCTCCCAGGGGGGGCAGATCGGGGGCTATTGCCCCATCTGCACCCCAGGGGGGAAGAAAGAGTTGCAAATTTTTTGGAGGGGTGGGTACATTATAGTGCCCATTTGGAGCAGTCCCCACCCCAAAGTATTAAAAAAGAAAATAATCCCTGGTGTCTTGTGGGCTTTCTTCCCCCCCCGGGTCATATCAGGGACAATCACCCCCATTTGCACCCCTGGGGGAGCAGAAATACTGTGGAAAGTGTTTGGGAGGGGTGGGGGCACTATAGTGCCCATTTAGGGCAGCCCCCACCCTTAAGTATCAAAAACAAAATAATCCTTGGTGTCTAGTGGGCAGATCGGGGGTAATAACCCCCATCTGCCTCCCAGGGGCATAAAGACTGTCCCTTTTGTGTTGGGGTGGGGTCATTGGTATGCTAATTGTGGGTAGCCCCCACCCCTCTTTTATATAAAAAAAATCCATCCCTTTTGCCTAATAGGCTTTCTGCCTTCCCGGGAGGCAGATTGGGGGCTATTGTCCCCATCTGAAACCCAGGAGGGGCATAAAGACTGTTGCAAATTTTTGGCATTATAGCGCCCATTTAGGGTAGACCTCACCCCCAATCATTAAAAAATCCTGGTGTCTAGTGTGCTGGGGCAGATTGGGGGCTACTGCCCCCATCTGCCTCCCAGGGGGGCAGAAAAACTGACTGCCCAAATGATTATTGGGGGGGAGCAAAAACCCTTGCCCAAGGGGCTGCTCCCCCCCTCCCTGGTGTCTAGTCGGTGGATCCCTGCTTGGGGATCACCCTCCGGTGCCGATCCCCAAGCAGGGATACACTAGTGAGGGGTACCATTGGAAAGGGGAGTGTATGCATTAGTGTGTGCCTGGGTGTGTTAGTGTATTCATCAGTATGTGCCTGAGTGTGTTAGCATATGTGTCAGTGTATGCGTCAATGTATGTTGGGTGTCTTATTGGATGCATTAGTGTTTGGATGGGTGCATCGGTGTCAGCATTTCTGTATGCCTGGGTGTGTAAGTGTCTGCATTGGTAAGTCTCTAGATGTCTCAGTGTGTGCCTGGGTGTGTTATTGGGTCTATTAGGGTTTGGCTGGGTGTGTCAGTGTCTTCATTGCTGTATGCCTTGAAGGGTGTCAGTGTCTGTTTTGGTAAGTCTTTGGGTGTCTCAGTGTGTGCATCAGTGTGTGTCTGGGTGTGTAATTGGATGCATTAGTGTTTGGCTGGCTGTGTCAGTGTCTGCATTACTGTATGCCTGGGTGTATGAGTGTGGGACATCCCTGGGTGTATCAGTGTGTGCCTGGGTGTGTTACTGGATGCATTAGTGTTTGGCTGGATGTGTCAGTGCCTTTACCGGTGTGTAGTTGGATGTGTCAGTAACTGTATCGATGTGTGTCTAGGTGTGTCAGTGGCTGTATCAGTGTGAGCCTGTGTGTGTGAGTACCTCTAGCTGTGTGTAGCTGGGTGCGTGAGTTGCTAAACTGACGTGTGTTAGTAACTGTATGAATCTGTGCTTGGATATGCATCCTCAAATTCTAAAGTTATGGAACAACACTGCAAGAACTAATTAGTAAGTACATTAATCCAATATACAGTCCCATTGATATGTATAAAATGAAAATAAACTGAAATATTTGTTAGTTTTTTAATTAATATAATTACAAAAGTAACTTACAGTTTCAACAATGCATAAAGAAATAATTAGATATTTCCCATACTGTTAAGGTATGTATTAATATAAATAAGCATTTAATTTTCCCTTTCTTACTGTTCTCAGCTTCTTTACTCTTACACTGTAAACAACATACTTTTTAAGCAGTCATTATTGAACAGTGGGGAACAAACAATCATAAAGATTGTAGAAAAAAAACCTGCACACTATCTTGTTGCCATTAAGGAACAGTGGGCCAGATTTACAATGCTTTTTAGCATGCGCAAACGGGTCTTAGACCCGTTTGCGCAAGCTAAAAAGCATGGGCCCATGTACAAACAATATTTTACGAGTTGCAAATAAATTGCGATTTGCAAAATACTGTTTTGCGACTCGCTATTAGGAAGGGGCATTCCAGTACCAAGTGTATGGTCTCCCCACCATTGGTATTGGATTTTTCATGGTACTCAGAATGGAAGCGTGATCTGCTGCAAGGCTGGTTACTGTTATGAAAACCATTAGAGGATGGAGAGTGGAAGAGTCTGGAAGCCTTAATAAATTAATCTTGGCTGCCTGAGTCTGTTTTTTTGACTTATGAGGCTTTAACTTGTGTAATTCACAGTATATGGGGTGACAACCAAATATAGCCAAGTACTCATGAAGTCCTCCAAATTTTCCTCAGGGATGGTGGCAAGAGTAACTTAATATTCCGACTCTATAAGTCTGTGTTGTCCATGACCATGGTTGACACGATGCCAGTGAAATGGAAATGGGAGGACGAGATTGGAACATACCCATAAAGTATCATCACCGGGACAATGTATAAAGCATGCCCAAGAAGTAAATTGGTAGACGCAGGATTCAGCCACATGACATGGGCTTGCCTGGGGATTGATGAGATTTGGAGGCAAGCTACTGGGAAACTAGAGAACACGTTGAGTGAAACAAGCCTGTTGCAGATGGAAATAAATTTGTAGGGTTCATGCCCTAGGCTAAAAGGAGCTGGAGCATGCACCAGATTTGTCGATCTGGCGCTAGTACAAGCTAAAGGAGCAATTGCTATGGATTAGAGATCCCCAGTAGATGGAAAAGGGAGGTGGAACAGTGGGCGATAGCTGAAGGGGTGATCCTGAAAAAGGAAAAACGGAGAGGGCTTCATAAAAAACTTATAGTAGGGGAATGTCAGTCATTGTAGCACTGTTTGTTGGTACAGAAGATAATTGATAAACGGGATGATGTTGGGATGAGGTGTGGAGGGAATGAAGACTGGGTTAGGCACACTTGGGGGGAGGATATCACATCGGCCACCAACCAGATAAGTGCTCATCGCTCTGTGTTTCCATATATACGAATTAAATATTTTGAACTGCGCAGATTGATGCCTAATCTTGGTTATTTTTTTTATTTTTTATTGAATGAGTTCACACACATACATCCTATAACAATAGACAGAGCAAAAAGTCATTAAAATACAATAAATAAGCAAGGAGAGCCACACACTATTGCCCCATATGTCCTATAAAAAAGAACAAATACAGTATTATTAAAAAAACTATTTAACACACCAAGCAGCCAATTTCCCATATCAACAAAATCTCTATACTTATAGCCCTTCCCATAGGTTGAGAAATGTGGTGAAGGAGTCTGACAGCCACGCATAGCAGCATTCAAAACCCTTTATCTTCAGCATTTTGGTCCGCCAGTGTTCAAAGATGGAGAGTGTATTGGACTTTCAATTTTGTAAGATTATGAACCTATCTATCAAAGTGGCCAAGATCAACTTCTTTTTATCTCCCATCCTGATGCTGCCAACTAAGAAATACCCCAATAGGATTGCTTGAACATTCTAAGCAAAGTTAATATAAGACATAAGTATACAGTTATCAATAATAGATCCCAATATCACACAATCTTAGAACAGTCCCAAAAAATATGTTGCTAGCTCCCGTCACCCACTTTTAAATATCTGAAACATTTCACCTGTATCTGGGGGTTAATCCTATGCAAAAAACGTAGGGGCCTCATTTAAGGGAAGTGACGTACCTCTGTGCTGTCGCAGAGATGCGTCAGCATTTTTTATGAAATGCTGCGTCATTTTTTTCTGACATGGATGCGCTAAATTTATGGTTTGATGCACCATGTCGCAAGTGGTAAGTAAAGTTTAAAAAAATGACGTTGACGCTGCAGTTGTGGTGCAGAAATAAGTGACGCAAATGACACAAAAGTGTCATAAGGCAGATTCTCGTCACCGCACGCAAGCTAAACAACAGTTGCATCATTTATCTTAGTGTCAAAATTGAAAAATTGCTCCAAAATCGACACAAATTAACAAAAACATATCCGGAGTCACAGAAGACAGCCATGGAGCAGGGAGAAGACACCAGCAGTCAGGATAACAACCCAAACACCAGCCAGGATGTCCAGGCAGAAACCCAGGAGAATTGGAAGAGAAAATTAAACTTCAGTGCAGACGAGAATGAGATCCTAATTAATGAGGAGACAGACCACCGAGACCAGCTGTCTGTCACCTCTAAGTTGCCATTAGCAAACAAAGATGCCATTTGGCTGTCTATACTGGCAAAGGTCAACTGTGTGGCTCAAGCAAAGAGGACAGTGCCTGATTTGAAGAAACGCTGGCATGACATTAAGTGCAGGACAAAGCAGAAAATGGCCAACAACCTGAAGGCAGCAATGCAGACCGGAGGAGGGAGCCCAGCACACGAGGAGGAGCTGAATGCCCTGGAGGAGCAGGTGGCAGCTGTCATTCCAGAAGAGCTGGTGGCAGGACTTCCAGGACAGGACAGTGCTGAGCATGAGGAACTGCAAGACCCACAGGGTAAGTCGCAACAAGGGGCAATGTGGGCAACAAGCCTGTGTCGTGCAGTTTATATAGCTATGTACCAGTGCTCTGCAGCGCCATGTGCAGGTATGTGTGTTATGTACTTTTTAAGCATCATATAAATGTTACGTACACTGGCCATTCAGATGTTGCCCAGCTCACTCCAGATCCATCACGTAACTCACTTACATGTGTGAAGTGCAGTACCAGGCCACCGTCACCTCTGGAATCTGCCACATGAAGTTGTATCAACATTACTCACCAGAACTACAAATCCCACAACACCCTGCCAAAAACATAGGGCCTCATTAATAAGCCCATATCACCACTGGTGCCCCACTTTATTAGATGCACCAGTGGCGCAATGGGTTTGCCTATATTTACAAGGCCATGTAAAGTCATCCTGCATGGCTTTTCGTGGCCTTGTAAATACGGTCCCCTTTCATGCAGTACTCTGTGTGAAAGAGGCGTACCTTGGGTGTTGCTGTGGGTGTTCCCACACAACAACCATGGACTCCGACACATTCAGTCATTGACAATGTTTTGTAAACCTAGGAATGCGTCTGAATCTGTAGGAGTGGCACAAAGAGGAGAAAAAGGGTGATATCTCCATGTTTTCCCTCTTTCAATGTGTGCTGCAACTGCAGCACACATAGAAAGAGGGAAATGCCATCAATGATTGTGTTTTTTGGAGGAAGATGTCCCTTCTTGCGCAACAACAATCACCCCTGCAACGCAGGCACCCTTGCACCATGGTGCAAGGGTGTCTTCATTGGTGTATGGCTGCTGTTTGTTTTCTGCAGCAGGGGAGAAGGACAGGAATTAATCAATCAGTTTTTGTTAAGCATGACTACTCACCCGTGATGGTCTCAAGGCGCTGGTAGACATGGTACATTCCTGCTCTTTTATCTTGACACACAGCAGTGGATCTTGAAGGCTTGCTGCGCTTCTGTGCGTCACAATATAGTAAATGAGGCGCACGATATTACTATCACTAGAGGCCTGAGCTGTATGAAACTTACATCTCAATAAACTTTGGTGGTGTATGCCTTTCAATAACATATGTGATGCAATGCTAAGCCACCCTGTGTGGTTTGGCATGCCCTGTAAAAATGGCCACCATCCAAGCATTATACTGTGTGAAAGGTGTGTTCCGTGTGTGTTGCTTTATGTGTTCCCAAACAACAGCCATGGAATCTGATGCAAATCAAGATTTACTAGGTGTTGTAAACTTGGCAATGTATACTATTCCTACACTGACCCAGGTAAGGCGTAAAGGATGTGTAATAAAGAGAAGTACCTACATGTCTCTTTTTTCTCCGTGTAACATGTGTGCTGCACACATGGAAAGATACTAGCACCTCTTGGAAATGTATTTTGGGTAGGATGGTGTCCTTACTGCACCAACGACAACACTCTCTACAACACAGACACCCTTGCTCCATGGTTCATGGGTGCCTGCTTTAGCGCTTGGAAGACCAATGTGTGCCAGTGCAGGGGAAAAGGACAGTAATGTGATCCATCACATACATAAGGTGTATTCATGACCTCTCCTGTTGACACAGGACAGCACAGCAGGATCTCCTGTGGTGCAGGCCAGTGTCAAAACCTGACCCTAGGGTTTCACAGTAAGTGCTGTGCATTTTAAGTGCAGGCTGTGCACATCCACCTGCCAGTGTGCGTGGATGTGGAAACATTGCATAGGAAGGATATGCGAAGGCATATGTGTGCAGCAAGGTAGCCACACACAAACATATCCACTGTTGTGTCTGACAGCATCTCACTTGTGTTGTACATGGTAAGCCATGACAGAGAGGAGTCCATTGGGGCACCACATCATATATGTGATGTGGGGTAGGTTGCAAATGGTGCATGTGGTAGGAGGGAGTCTGTAGGCAAACTGTTTCACTGTGCCACATATGTCAAAGTTGGATGTAGTGGAACAGGGATCAGCAAAGTATCAGAAGAAATTGTGTACTGCCACTAAGCTATTGAGGAAGGGATCATAGGAGGCGCAGTTGAATTTCCCCAGTTGTGTGCAAAACCTGGCTAGGTACATGTCACAATACCAACACCTATACCATTTGGGGTCCCACTTGACCTACAGCCAACAGATATAGGCTGCCATGTAAGTCCTTTGATTATGTCCATGCATATCGCTGTAGTGCTAGGCACATGTCAATCAATGTAGGATCTGGCTGACAGTGTGTGGCAGTAAGTTGTGTCCCTGGTCATAATTGATAAGTGGCAGAGGAGACACGTACATATCCAACTGAGGGAACCACAGTCAAACTATGAGGCTTATTTCCAAGCTCCTTGCGCCGCCGCTGCGTCACTTTTAACATGGGAAAAAGTGACGTAGGGGCTGCGCCATGAGCTTGTAAATAAGCCCCAATGTGTGATACTCTGAAGATAAACTACTTCTTCATTGATGAAATTTGGTGAATGTTTGCACTACCAATTGTCATACCTTGTCATACCTTCACTCAGCCCATTCCCTCAGAGTGTCTACACTATGAACACTGCCCACTAACATGGAGTCAAGTGTGTACACTTAAATCACATCAGTGTCCACCACTCAGGACATAACCCTAAGGACATGCCCTCACACATTTCTGCAGTGTATCAGCGTGAGAAGCAGAGTAGATGACATGTGAGGACTACAGACCCCCTGGCTGCATGAATGCATAATGTGCATACAAGACACTGGAACAGGCCAGAGTGCTATTGTGTACTGTGACAAAGGCAGACTGCAGGTACAAAACTAAAGAAATTACCAAGCCACATCACTTCCCCAGGTGCAAAGGGCTGAGTACTGGTCACAGGGAAAAGCTGCCTCCCCGTGGATAATGGTTCAATGTGCACAGTAGTGCTTTCAATCCCTCCAAATTTATTGTTGCACAATCAAAAAGCTGGTGCACCACTGGAGCTTCACACATGCAGATGTAGCATATGTGCAATGATATAACACATATCTACAAGCCCACATTAATGCACCCTGGGCGGCTCTTCATGGCCTTGTAGACATGGATAGAGGCAACACTGTGCAAGTTGTTGTTTGCCTCACACTACGATGCGAAGGTGTGCCATGGGCCTCAAGGTGTGTGCTTCCAGGTAACAGCCTTAGCCTTTCTGACATTCCCAGAGTCACAACAAGCTGTTATGCTGGGAATGTGGGAATATCTGATGCATCCCCAGGGGAGGTGTGACAAGGAGCTATCAGCTCATATCTCCACAAATTGGCCTCTAACTATGTATGCTGCATTCAGCAGCACCATCAGAAAGCAGAAATACCCTCCATATCTTGTTTCTGGTCAGGAAGGTGAAACGTTCTGCACAAAAAACACCATCCCAACAACACATGCTCTCTAGCACCATGCTGCAAGGAGGCCTACTTTGGGCCATGGTAGCCCTTTGTGGACCAGCACCATGGAAGAGGACAGGAATGCACATTTTCTCCTAGATATGGTGCAGTTATGCCCTTTCTGTTTGATGTAATGCTGTGTAGCAGGATGCTTGCTATGATGCCCTACTCCATAAACAACTGTCAAAGATAAACATCATCCTACATTGTTTCACATTTCAGAGGATGAAACACCTACTCCTGAGCAGCTACCTGTCCAGGATGTGGATCCTGCAGAGGATGACAGTTTGCCAAGCCTGGATCAAGACATCCTCCAGGAAATTCTTGAAAGCATCTGAACCCCTCTCCAGTCACGAGAAGGGCCAGCTGCCTGGTGGGGTCTCCACATGATCTGCCTCACACACATCAAACACCACCTCCCAACACACCACTAGCACCGGACTCTGAGGACCAGCAAAATGTTTTTCCAACATTGTGTGGTAGGAATGCAGCGCCAGCTGGTAGATGAGGTGCGGACGGGGATGAAGACCATGGTGGCCACCCTAGAGAGAGTCCGTAGGTGCATCAGCCTCAATAAGGGTAGCTCAGAGGCATTAAAAGGCACCTACTCTCTGCTCCATGGCTTGGACCGGTCCCTGGCTGACATCGCTGGTGTCATGCGCCAGAGGCATAAGCAAATGCCCAGCCAAAGTGGCACCAGTGAGGTTTCCAACAGGCTGGGGGCCATCCAGAACATCCTGGAGTCCATGGAGGGGAAGCAGGACAACTACATTGCTACAATGGGTGCCTCCCACTGCGATGGAGCTGCTGTGCTGGCAAATCAGCAAGTCCTCCTCAATGCTTTGCTGCCTTATTTGTTTGGACAGGGAAATGCAGCTGGGAACCAGGCCTCTACATCTTTAGGCCCTGATGTGTGTGTGCCTCCTACGGCACTGGGACCTTCAATAACATCCTCACATGAGGCAACACATACATCAGAGGAGGAAGATGTGGACTTCACTTCTGTGCAAAGGTTAACTGCCCGGTGCATATCTCTTTGCCACAGGGCCACTTTCTCCAGTGCCCTGTGCTACTGACATTGCCAGTGTACCTCTCAACAGGAGCTGTCCTCCATTGACTTGACCACTGGTTGATCTCATACCTATATGGACTGTCTATGTGGACTTTTTTGTTAATGGTGATTGGATATTCCTCCTCACTGGAATATTCTTCTCCTTAACATGTCCCATCACATGTATTCCCGATGGACTGTGTCTGGACATACACTGGCTCACTCACTATGTTGGGGTTGTTGCCTCATGGACTGCCAGTTGACCCTTGCTCCTTGGTTGTTGTGTAAACAAATCTACATTCACTTATCAGCATACATGTTATATTTCTGGCCATGAGAGGAGTAAGTAATACATAGTGGATGTGCTGAGTCTCAAGGCACAACATGACATCTAATGTATAATGTCTGTCTGAGAGCCAGTGGCAAATATGTAAATTATGTGCAAAATGGTACATGTGATCCCCAACTCCAGCAAAACTATCAGGTTGTAATCCAAACTCAAATGTATTAAGGTCAATAGTTGAACTACCAATGGTACGGCCAAATGTAGCTTTTGACCAGGTGGCTGATACAAACATGCATATTAGACTGGAAACCTATGTGATGGTACAGCAACTTTGGGCTTGGGATAGTGTGTAAATGACTGCCATCAGTGTGCCATCAAACACATCCTAGAGTTGTCATAATGTGTTAACAACATCACTAATATAGAACTTGTTGCATCACCTAAACACACACTGCAACATTACCATAATACCTGTCTTAGCATGTGTGTCCATACACAGCAAATGTTGACAATAACTTTGGACATTTGACTGTCCCTTAAGTTACTACATAACAAGCACAAACATTTTGGACCTCATTTACCAGATATAGACGCGCTGCAGTCCTTCCTTCTGCGATGCTGTGCATCAAAATCAAAGGGCAGGAGTGCGCCGTATCTACAAGATATGGCACAGAATGCAGCCCACATAGAAAAAAGAAAAATGAGAAGAAAAAAAGGTATCTCCCCCTTGTTGCACCTCCCTTACGCCTCCCCTGGGGAGGCCTTGGTATCTGGCACATTCCCAGGTTTACAACACTTTGTAAATCTGGGAATATGTCACATTCCATGGATGTTTAGCGGGAACAACCACATCAACACCCATGGAATGCCCCTTTCATGCAGAGTTATGCGTAAAAGGGGCCCATTTTTACAAGGCCTTAAATATTCACGCTAGGTGGCTTTACGTGGCCTTGTCAATTTGGGCAGCCATACTTCGTCTACGGTGCATTAGAAAATGTATTGCATTGGGGGTGCAGTGGGGCTTGTAAATGAGGCCCCCTGTCTCCTTGGGTGCTCCACCTACTGACACACATATAAATAGATCTTGAGCTACACACACAGCATGTGCTTAACACAACCTAAGCAGATGTCACAATTTACAAGGTTTTAAATAAGTAAGCAGCTGTGAAACTGTAAAACTGGTTTTATTATAAAAACATATTCAAGTAAAAGCCTATCAAATGAAACCAACACTAATATAACCGATTTAAACTATGTTTAGACTATCATAACCTAACTGAGCTACACTTTCCTAACTTATACTTAACCTATTATACCTAACCTTATCTTATCCTACTCTACACATGTTTCAGAACAGACAGCTTAAACATCAACCCCCACCCTCCTTATGACACAATTAAACATGAGACTCACATCAACTATAGCTAAAAACAAACTACCTAAACATGAAAAGCTAAATAAATATATATATATAGTGAGCAAATTTAGAGTGTCACTGGTGTTGAGGGTGCTCTATACTGGAGCTGCTTTCCACCTAAACTTGAGAACTACCCAGAGTTCTCTGCTTCTTTTGCATAATTTATGCGTCACTCTAAGCCTGTAAGGATATTGTTTCGACTTATACTGGGTGCTCCCTTGTGTCTGGACAAAGCTATACCTCTCTGAAGAGCTCTTATAAGAGTGAAACACATGTCAGGGGTTGCTTTTATTCATTTCAGGTTGGCTTGGTTGGTATTTTACCAATTCAAAGCTGTAATACTGTTCTTGGAGTGGTAAATGGCTTTTGTGATTTTACAGCTCGGCATGGATAGTGCTAGTCCCATGCTTAAAAATTTTGCTGTAGAAATAGCAAAAGACTTTGTCCCTTTCTATCTCGGCGTGGATGGCACTGTGCTAGTCCTACGCTTAAAGACTTTGATAGAAAAGCAGACATTTGAGGTGAACAAATTTAGAGCAAATTTAGAGTGATGAGGGTGCTCTATACTGGAGCTGCTTTCCACCTAAACTTGAGAACTGCCCAGAGTTCTCTGCTTCTTTTTGCATATATATATATATATATATTACCAGTAGGTAGTTATAGTTAGGACCTTGTTTCTATTCAAAAAGCGTTTTTTCTTTTGCCAATATCTTTGGCGCCGTTTGACGAATCTTTGCGAAATTTTCCAAACTAATGCCCTGCTCAGGTCAGTTCCCGTCTTGAAAGTTTGGGGGTAATTCGTCAAGCGGGGGCCGAGAAAAAAGGGGAGTCCCAAATCACGTTTTCCCCATGTTAATTTCCATAGGAACTATAGGCAAAGCTACAGCCCGAACTGCTGAACGGAATTACACCAAATTTGGCAAAAAGGTAGGTCTTGGTCCAGAAAGCGTGCTTTTTTAAAAATGGTGTAAATCCGTTCAGTAGTTCCTGAGAAATTTAAAAAATAAAAATATCGATATCTGAGCACCGAGGAGGATTCGCGAATCCTCCTGAGCACGAGCTTCATTCTGAATGGCTGCCCACACTCCAAACCAGGAAGTGTTGGCAGTCATCTTGTGACTCGGTAAAATCGAGTCACAAGAAATGTGTTTAAAAAAGGATAGAAAATAAGAAAAGGGGGCAGGGTAGAAACACCCTGACCCCCTAGGCCTGCTCAGGGGGTCGCTCAAGGACCCCCAAGGCCCAAAAAAGCATTTAAAAAAAAAAAATCAGCAGAATTCGCGCTGGGTGCGCGAATCCGCTCGAAAAAATTAAAAAAATGAAACGCGGGCTCCCGCGCCTCATTTTCTATAAGCCCCCGGGTGTGCCAGGTCCCAGGGGCAATGTCAAAATATGTAGCGGGGGCCTGCGGGGGCCCCCACAGCCCTGAGGACTGCCACCTCCCCAGGGCTTAGATCATTATATGCGGGGGCACGCGGCCCCCCCACAGCCCCAGGGACCACCACCTCCCCGGGGCTTTTATTAAAAAATGGATGGGGGGGCTCCTGCCCCCCCACGCTGCCCGGGGGACCGCCACCTCCCTGGGGCATTGTTATTTTAGGGATGGGGGGCCTCGTGGGCCCCCCAAGCCCCAGGGACCGCCACCTCCCTGGGGCTACTTTCTAAAACTGTGTGGGGGGCTCAAACCCCCCCACACTGCCCCAGGGACCACCACCTCCCCGGGGCACACTTTATTTAATGCGGGGTTCCATTGCGGCCCCCCGGCCCCGGGGACCGACACCTCCCTGGGGCTTCACAACAGTTGGCCCTGGGGACCGCCACCCCCGGGGCTAATAGTAGCCCAGGGAAGGGGCTTCACAACAGTTGGGAGGGGAGCCATTTGGCCCCCCTCCTGGAGCCCTACTTGGCCCTGGGGACCGCCACCCCCCGGGGCTAATAGTAGCCCAGGGAAGGGGGGCCATGCGGCCCGCTCTCTTACACATATTCTTTTTTTACTTTTTAAAAGCTGGCCAGGCCCCTGGGGATGGGGTCCCCGGGACTATAATTGGCCTTAGGAGAGGGGCCACGCGGCCCCCTCCATAATTATTATTATTTTTTTTTATTTGGCAGGCCCCGTGGGTGGGGTCCCCGGGCGAATACCGAATAATGGAAGTGGGGTGTTTTTTGTTTTT
Organism: Calotriton arnoldi; assembly: GCA_963921515.1. Classification (NCBI taxonomy): domain Eukaryota; kingdom Metazoa; phylum Chordata; class Amphibia; order Caudata; family Salamandridae; genus Calotriton; species Calotriton arnoldi. The sequence continues at coordinate 1,849,669 of CAWUFW010001028.1, read as the reverse complement.
TTCTGTTTTGGAGTCGCGACTCCAACGCGGCTCTCAGAGCGGCCCCCGTGTAACGTTACATTGGATTCGCGAATTCACCTCAATAAATAATTTAGTAGTATATAATTTAGAAGGTAGTGTTGTATTTGTGAAGTTGTTTTAAAGAGATACTGTGATTTAAGTTAATGACAAGATTACAATTGATAGAGTTCTTAAAAATATATAAAATTAAAAATTAATGGTTAAACTTGAAAAGTGTGTTGTGTTGTAGTACATTGAATTCATGCTTTTGCAGATGCGCAACGGATTAGCGAATCCTTAAAAATGTTTTAAAAAATATGTATGTTTAAATAAGAATAAGATTCACTAATGTGTTATAGGGTGGCTCTAAAAAGAGCCCTTGTTTTCATTATGAGTTTGTTGTAGCTACATGTAAGTGCGGATGCACAGCTTTAGGTTGTTGAGAAAGACTCTGGGGGATATTCTCAAGAACGTGTGATAACTACCGCAAAATTAGTTTAACGCAACTCTTCACATCGCAGTCTATCACAGGAAAACAACTCCGTGTCAACGTGGAATTCACAACACGGCGGCCCCATGCGATAGTCCAACGATAACGCGTCAAATGAACGTGTTAAGACTAACGCGATGCAGAAAAAACGTGAAACACGAACGCGAAAATAGTAGCGATGAGGCCAATCGCGATACAAAAATCAGCGATAACCAGCGAGAGGCCTGCAATTCCTGCGCGTCATGCGGGAAAATGCACCATAAAAGCAGAGTAAAAGAATGGTGAGATGACAATGTACGAGCACAACACCACATCCGTGACGTAGAACAAATGACCATTGTCCCGCATCAAATAGGCATCTCCTCACAGTCACAATGTACATTGACATGCAGTCTGCATGTAAACTGCGCCAATGCTGAAACATGCATGTAACACACAGTGAAACCGCATCTTCCCCTCATATTGCAGAGGGACAAGCAACCCCTCCTGCACACAGACGTGTCATGACCATGATCAATCAATTATGAAAGAGTGGACGAATGTAGGGGCAGTGACTCCCGCTTACGTACATGTCGCCCATGTTGTGGGACTTGAGTCACAGGGGGCATCCCTGCATCATGGTGGTACATATCTGACCCCAAAAGGAGCCCTGTTGTCACCTGTAGGACACAAATGGCAGCACAAATGGAATGAATCTGGACACATGTGAAACGCCGAAGAGTGGGATTCCCTACTAACTGCGACACACAGAACTGGCAGTTCGAATACGTGACACCCTAAACAGCCTCTCTGCACAGAGGTGACACACCCACCATCCATGAACAAATCATAAAATTGTCAGCAACACATGTCGCACTCACACTTGTCTGAGTGATGTGCCTGTACAGATGAGTGACATGCACTCAGGGAATGTGTATTTTGAATGCATTTATTAGCACATGCTGTGCCTGTGGTCATTTTGTACTGTCCCATTACTGCCAAGGACTGTCACAATGTGTTGTGCTCATGTGAAGAAATTGTCAATGATGGTGTTCCTACGGGATATTCCTGCTGCTGCTGCAGTGGGGTGTGGTCCACCTGCCTCATCATCATCATCGTCCGGTGCATCTGGCACTTGTATCCATGGTGCCTTGCTGCGTACACATATGTTGTGCAACACACAACATGCAACGATCATCTTGCACACGATGTCTGGGCTGTACAGGAGCCTTCCACCTGTGATGTCCAGGCACCTGAAACGTGACTTCAACACGCCAAATGTGCGTTCCACAATGCCCCTGGTGCGTCTGTGGGCCGCATTGTACTGCCTCTGGGCCTGTGTGTTCGGGGCTCGGAGGGGTGTCATCATCCAAGCGCAGAGTGCATATCCTTGGTCACCTGTGACAGTGCAGAGAGACATGAGTCAATAGTTTGTTCTGCATGATGTGTTGGCAGGCTCACTGGTACATTGGTGTGTGATATGTGTGACTGTGATTCCTGCATGACATGTACTGCTTGTTGCAAATGAGCGGCATCAATGTGGATTACGTAGCCTCAATGCCGCTCCTCCATCCCCTGAGCATATCCACTAGTGTGCGCAGCGCAGTTGCATCACTTGCACCCCTACGGCACACTATTGTCATGCCTGTCTGCGCATGTCCACAAGCCTGACAACGACACAGTGATGTCGTGCGCTGAAGGTGGACGGACACGTGTGTGTATGCCTATGGTAAGGACAGGGCGGACACAGATGTAGAGTTCATGCCTGGCTGAACTCGCCATGCGGTTGAGGGTAGACCTTTGGCTTATGCTGCGGAAATAGCGACACACACAACAGTTGGCATGTCTGATCCCTGACCCCAAGCGGGCTTGCGCACCCTCATTAACCCCTTGGCCGAGCCCGTACTCCGGTGGCATGCTACATAGCAACATTGTATATTGCGTGACGGGTGGTGCCGACACTACACCTGAGACACACGCATTAGTTACTGCCTTGGCAAGGCCTAAACTTAACCACGCCCAGAGCCACGTGTTGAATGACCACACCCCTAAGCCATACTGCCGTACGCCGGTCCACTCCCTCACGCTCACAGGGGGGTCCGACACAGATACATATCCCAGGTCCACCCCACTGCCTGAGGTGACAAGGTTGCGCACGCTGTACACAGCAGAATGTAATGTGGTATGGCCCGGGGCCCACATGCATACAGAATGACCACACGGACACACTAAGATAATTTGTGGAACTGGCTACGGGCACGTGCGCCCGGCACCTTTACTTGCCAGGGTCACACGTCCAGTGACGCCTGTACTGGATGGGTGTTGCGCAGTGTAAGCCTCCCCTCAGGGGCTGGTTGGTGCTGGCAACAACTACAACAGTGATCAGACAATCAGGAGTTCAAAGTACAAACAGCAAGGATCCATGACTTGAGCTGCACAGAGTCGGTGGCCCCGGATGCTCAGTGGCCGGCACAGGCACACAGCCATGGGATGGTGACTTGCGATGCACTGAGGTAGGGCCACGAGAGCTGAGCCGGTCCTCGTTGATGTCGAAGGAGAATGTCGCGGAGTGTTATGGGGGATAGTGGAAGGTGTCCATCCAGGGCATGATGCAGAGGGCAGAAGCAAGCAGAAACAGGCAATATGGAGGAGTTGAATGCTACAGTCCCCTTTTTCCCACAATGACAGTATCAGCTACATGATGATGAAGACAACCCCCAGGCCATAGACTCATACGCCACCAACGTTCAACCAGAGAGTGTCCATGACTCCCGTGGCACAGAGTCAGTGGCCCCAGAGCTGGAAGGGGATGCAGTCTGCGATGAGGCCTGTACAATGATATAAACACTGCAATGAACAGATCAAGACTCAGTTCCAATTGTGTGTCCTACTCGACCGCAGTGTGTGCCGGAGGCAGCGGTCAGCGCGGGGCAACCGCTGTGCAGCTAGCACCTCCTGGATCTCTAACACACAGCGTTGAAATGGCATGTGGAGAAGATTCATGGTTGACGGAGGTGGAGGCACCAGAGCTGAGCGGGTGTGCACCCTGCGACGATGCAGTGTCCTGCCTGTTACGGACTGTATTGGATTGGTGTGAGGCCTGCTGGACCGCTGTGTAGGCCGAAGGCAGAAATCCGCAAGGGCCCACAGACACGTGTGGTCGGAATGCTATGCACAGAGTTGGTGGCACCACATCGAAGGGAGTATAGGGATATAAACAATGCCATAAATATGTACTCTGCCATTGTGTAATCAAGACTCAGTTCCAAATGTGTGACCTACTTGACCGCTGTGTATGCCGGTGGAGTACGTCAATGTGGAAGGAGTACTGCGGACCTTGCTTGCGCACGCCGTGATGGTCTGAGGAGGCTGCCAAGGTCGCGGGCCTCTGGCTTTGAGCTAGCACCGGCACGTGGTGGGCCCTCTTGGAGACACGCCGGTGTCGGCAGGTGAGCAGTGAGGCCTGGATGCGCAGGGGCGGACGAGACTGGTTCGGGGAGCAACGGCCCGGGCTGCAGCAGGCGCACAGGATCGCAGGCACCGCCGCACACGGCATCAGCCTCGTGGCGGGGTGAGAGGCGCCGCCCTGGCAGCCATGTTGGCCATTCCGGAAGAGAACCACGCCCAGGGCTACGTGCTTTTTATTCACACCCCTACGCTAGCCTGGCATACGCCGGGCAAGCCCACTCTGCACACGCTTACAGGGGGGACGTAACAAGCTACATTTCCGAGATCTTCCCCACTTGCTTGGGGTGACATGGTTGCGCCCACTGTCCACAACACTACCACCACCAGCAGTATGTGTCAAAATGGATATGTCTGTGGTCTGCATACTGCAGTCTGTCCAGCCTTTCCACGCCACACTTGGCATTGTGTGCATTCGCATTCATGGATCACTTGCCTCCTTCGCACATGCCTGGTTCCCACCTCTCCCCACATACTGCGATTGTGTGGCTGAGGTGCCATGCCGTTGATGGCTCATGTACATGGCTAGCCCAGGTTACCGCAGTACGTTGTGCTGTCGTGTGTGGTGGGTGGGCATGTTGTATGTGAGTTTGTAACGTGTGCATTCCCAGAGTTGTGAGTTGCATGATTGTGGAGTTGAGGTGTGGGGTGTGTTCATTTGGTACTCACCAACGAGCACTGCATTTCCGTAGGTGCCATCCTGGAAGCGCCGGTTGATGATGGACTGTCGGAAGATGTATGAATCATGCACACTGCCTGGGTAGTTGGCGACGACATTGGTGAAGAGTCCCCGGTGCTCCACTATTGCCTGCACATTGATGGAATGCGTGTGCTTCCTGTTGCGGTAATTGTGTGCAGTGTCGGCAGGGGGCACAAGTAGGACATGTGTGCAGTCAATTGCCCCCAACACGTGCGGGAAGCCAGCTATGGCATAGAAGCCTTGCTTGGTCTCCAGCTGTTCCTGCACAGTGTGGGGGAAGTATAGGTGCTGGGGTACCAAGCTGATGATGGCATCCAGGACAGGTTTGAGGAACTTGGATAGGGCTCGCTGTGAGACTCCTCCGACTCTGGCGGTGGTTGGTTTGGATGTCCCAGAGGCCAACAGGTGCAGCACAGCCAGCAGCTTTGTCTGAGGTGGGATGTTGGTTGTCCGCTGTGTTGGTACCGTCAGCCTGTGGGCAATGATGTTCAGGATGCGGAGGATGGTTGGCCTTTTGAGTCTGTAGTGGGCAATGACATTCTCTGGGGTTAAGTCTGTGAGGCTGGTGCGTTTCCTGAAGGTCCGCTGTCTTTGTCTGCGCTGCTTCTGTGGTGGTCCGGGGGGGCGGGGGGATCCGGGGGGGGTGGCGGGCCTGGGGGTGGTGGCGGTGGGTGTTGTGGCCCTGTTGGGGCTCCGAGCTGCATGATGAGTAGCTCCATGGCATCTGTTGTTCTTCAGGTGTGGCTGTGGGCTGGGCTCCCTTTTCTGGTGCGGGTTGTCATCAGAGTTTGCACCAGGTCAGAGCAGGTGTTAATTTCCTGCTGCTAACACGCCGTATCACCTGTTTTGTGTTCTTATCACCGATGTGGCTGGTCGTTGAGAATGTTGCATTGTGGTGTTGTCGCAGCTTTTTGCTCGGGAACGCCTACTCTGCATCTCATTAGCGATAGTTGCTGGGCTCATCTGTGGCGATGTTTTTTGCGGGTGCTATCGCAGGTAAACTGGTGATATCGGCTGTTTGCACCAGCTTGTGAATGGGGCGATAATTTTATCGCGACTTTGGCTGAGATAAAGTGCCGTTAACTCGGCGATAGTTCCTTGAGAATATGCCCCCCTGTTCCCATGATCTGTGAAGTGTACTCCATCCTATGGTCTCTGAGGTAAGCAGAAGCAGCTTTATTGACATTCTTCCTAGCTTTTTCAATCTGTGGACAGAATTAATTTGACGACTTCCAATTCTGTGTTTGGCATATATTAGAGTATACAAAGAGAGTTTGAGGGAAAAGCAACATCAATTGTGCAAAGGTATCCTTCATGAGCATTTCCAGTCCTACCCCAGTCAATGTGCCTAGGTCATTGCCACCGCAGTGCACAATCATGAGGTCAGGGGTTGTAGATGCAAACAGGTTTTATCCAAAGGCATTAATTGGCGCCACTTTAATCCTCTCTGTGCAATCCATTTAATATTCTCATTTTGCAAAACTAGATCTTTGTCAATACCTCTGCGTTCAGCATACCTTTTGCACCAGAAAACGTAGCTGTGCCCAACAATCCATACTGTAAGCATCTTGAAGGGATGTCTGGAAGTAATGAAAAGATGTCTGTAGCTGAGGTAGTCAGTTGGTAGAATGAGAGGTATCTAAAATGGTGGACAAGATGCTGTTTTTTAAAAAGTAGAGAATTGATTGGCTGTTTAAGAACATTGGACACTCAAAAATAGGGTGCATGTTACTTTCTTTAAAAAGCATGTTTGTTATTGGTTAGTAAAAAATGTTTGAAAGGTACAGTAGATAGGATAAGGTCATATTTTGCAAAAGTCAACCACACCTGCTGTTTGCATTTGTAACCTTGTGTGGTGAACTTGAAAATATGGTGAACTTGTGACCTGTCAGTTCAGTTGAATGTTCCATGAACTTTTACTATGGAAACTGGCATTAAGCAGAATGGGGGAAGGGTTGAATGTTATCTGTGGTTCTAAAATATGGAATTGTATTTTATATATAAGTGATATGTTATTAAAGTAAGATTTCCCAAGTCAGTACTATCTTTAGAAGTGGTGTGTTCTTAAAAAGTAGTGGTATTTTTATTTGTAATATATTTTTGAACTCCCGTATGGATTCGCGGTTCCATCGCGTTGGTGCACAGTGGAATCGCGACTCCAAAAAACTCCAGAACCAGTTTGGGCACTTTTAGAAGTCAGTTGGTAAGGGTTAATATGTCTAACCAATAGAAATGTGTTTTACAATTTGAAATAATGTAGGAAGCAATGTGATTTGTTACTTACATGTATTTGTGTGGAGAAAGAGAGGGAAAGTTTGCCATTACTGGTTTTACCTTGCTGAGAGAGGTGCATTACATTGATTGTGTGCATAAGAATTTTTTATGAGTTTGTGATATTTCATATTCTACAAATCAATTTGGAAGGTGAGTTATACATTTGTGAGGTGTATTATGTAATAGCTTTATTTCAAGAACTGTAATGTTTGAAATATATTATTAAATGTAGAGATGTGTATTGTAGTTTGTTTTATTGTAGTTAAATGTTGTTTGAAATAGATTCTGTATAGTAATATGTGTATATTGGTAGATGGATTAGTGATTATGGTAGTTTGTTTTAGTGTGTGGATATGTACATTTGTAGTATACCGCATAATTTTATGTGTCGCTTTCAAATTGGAACTGCAGTCTGTCAAGTTTTAAGGTGTGCATGGACTTGTGTCTGAAGTATGTTTTTACTTGTAAAAAATTAAAAAAATGAAACGCGGGCTCCCGCGCCTCATTTTCTATAAGCCCCCGGGTGTGCCAGGTCCCAGGGGCAATGTCAAAATATATATAGCGGGGGCCTGCGGGGGCCCCCACAGCCCTGGGGACTGCCACCTCCCCAGGGCTTAGATCATTATATGCGGGGGCACGCGGCCCCCCCACAGCCCCAGGGACCGCCACCTCCCCGGAGCTTTTATTAAAAAATGTATGGGGGGCTCCTGCCCCCCCACGCTGCCTGGGGGACCGCCACCTCCCTGGGGCATTGTTATTTTAGGGATGGGGGGCCTCGTGGGCCCCCCAAGCCCCGGGGACCGCCACCTCCCTGGGGCTACTTTCTAAAACTGTGTGGGGGGGCTCAAACCCCCCCCACACTGCCCCAGGGACCACCACCTCCCCGGGGCACACTTTATTTAATGCGGGGTTCCATTGCGGCCCCCGGCCCCGGGGACCGACACCTCCCTGGGGCTTCACAACAGTTGGGAGGGGAGCCATTTGGCCCCCTCCTGGAGCCCTACTTGGCCCTGGGGACCGCCACCCCCGGGGCTAATAGTAGCCCAGGGAAGGGAGCCATGCGGCCCGCTCTCTTACACATATTCTTTTTTTACTTTTTAAAAGCTGGCCAGGCCCCTGGGGATGGGGTCCCCGGGACTATAATTGGCCTTAGGAGAGGGGGCCACGCGGCCCCCCTCCATAATTATTATTTTTTTTTTTTATTTGGCAGGCCCCGTGGGTGGGGTCCCCGGGGCGAATACCGAATAATGGAAGTGGGGTGTTTTTTGTTTTTTTCTGTTTTGGAGTCGCGACTCCAACGCGGCTCTCAGAGCGGCCCCCCGTGTAACGTTGCATTGGATTCGCGAATTCACCTCAATAAATAATTTAGTAGTATATAATTTAGAAGGTAGTGTTGTATTTGTGAAGTTGTTTTAAAGAGATACTGTGATTTAAGTTAATGACAAGATTACAATTGATAGAGTTCTTAAAAATATATAAAATTAAAAATTAATGGTTAAACTTGAAAAGTGTGTTGTGTTGTAGTACATTGAATTCATGCTTTTGCAGATGCGCGACGGATTCGCGAATCCTTAAAAATGTAAAAAAAGATTATGTATGTTTAAATAAGATTAAGATTCACTAATGTGTTATAGGGTGGCTCTAAAAAGAGCCCTTGTTTTCATTATGAGTTTGTTGTAGCTACATGTAAGTGCGGATGCACAGCTTTAGGTTGTTGAGAAAGACTCTGGGGATATTCTCAAGAACGTGTGATAACTACCGCAAAATTAGTTTAACGCAACTCTTCACATCGCAGTCTATCGCAGGAAAACAACTCCGTGTCAACGTGGAATTCACAACACGGCGGCCCCATGCGATAGTCCAATGATAACGCGTCAAATGAACGTGTTAAGACTAACGCGATGCAGAAAAAACGTGAAACACGAACGCGAAAATAGTAGCGATGAGGCCAATCGCGATACAAAAATCAGCGATAACCAGCGAGAGGCCTGCAATTCCCACGCGTCATGCGGGAAAATGCACCATAAAAGCAGAGTAAAAGAACGGTGAGATGACAATGTACGAGCACAACACCACATCCGTGACGTGGAACAAATGACCATTGTCCCGCATCAAATAGGCATCTCCTCACAGTCACAATGTACATTGACATGCAGTCTGCATGTAAACTGCGCCAATGCTGAAACATGCATGTAACACACAGTGAAACCGCATCTCCCCTCATATTGCAGAGGGACAAGCAACCCCTCCTGCACACAGACGTGTCATGACCATGATCAATCAATTATGAAAAGGTGGACGAATGTAGGGGCAGTGACTCCCGCTTACGTACATGTCGCCCATGTTGTGGGACTTGAGTCACTGGGGGCATCCCTGCATCATGGTGGTACATATCTGACCCCAAAAGGAGCCCTGTTGTCACCTGTAGGACACAAATGGTAGCACAAATGGAATGAATCTGGACACATGTGAATCGCCGAAGAGTGGGATTCCCTACTAACTGCGACACACAGAACTGGCAGTTCGAATACGTGACACCCTAAACAGCCTCTCTGCACAGAGGTGACACACCCACCATCCATGAACAAATCATAAAATTGTCAGCAACACATGTCGCACTCACACTTGTCTGAGTGATGTGCCTGTACAGATGAGTGACATGCACTCAGGGAATGTGTATTTTGAATGCATTTATTAGCACATGCTGTGCCTGTGGTCATTTTGTACTGTCCCATTACTGCCAAGGACTGTCACAATGTGTTGTGCTCATGTGAAGAAATTGTCAATGATGGTGTTCCTACGGGATATTCCTGCTGCTGCTGCAGTGGGGTGTGGTCCACCTGCCTCATCTTCATCATCATCGTCCGGTGCATCTGGCACTTGTATCCATGGTGCCTTGCTGCGTACACATATGTTGTGCAACACACAACATGCAACGATCATCTTGCACACGATGTCTGGGCTGTACAGGAGCCTTCCACCTGTGATGTCCAGGCACCTGAAACGTGACTTCAACACGCCAAATGTGCGTTCCACAATGCCCCTGGTGCGTCTGTGGGCCGCATTGTACTGCCTCTGGGCCTGTGTGTTCGGGGCTCGGAGGGGTGTCATCATCCAAGCGCAGAGTGCATATCCTTGGTCACCTGTGACAGTGCAGAGAGACATGAGTCAATAGTTTGTTCTGCATGATGTGTTGGCAGGCTCACTGGTACATTGGTGTGTGATATGTGTGACTGTGATTCCTGCATGACATGTACTGCTTGTTGCAAATGAGCGGCATCAATGTGGATTACGTAGCCTCAATGCCGCTCCTCCATCCCCTGAGCATATCCACTAGTGTGCGCAGCGCAGTTGCATCACTTGCACCCCTACGGCACACTATTGTCATGCCTGTCTGCGCATGTCCACAAGCCTGACAACGACACAGTGATGTCGTGCGCTGAAGGTGGACGGACACGTGTGTGTAGGCCTATGGTAAGGACAGGGCGGACACAGATGTAGAGTTCATGCCTGGCTGAACTGCGCCATGCGGTTGAGGGTAGACCTTTGGCTTATGCTGCGGAAATAGCGACACACACAACAGTTGGCATGTCTGATCCCTGACCCCAAGCGGGCTTGCGCACCCTCATTAACCCCTTGGCCGAGCCCGTACTCCGGTGGCATGCTACATAGCAACATTGTATATTGCGTGACGGGTGGTGCCGACACTACACCTGAGACACACGCATTAGTTACTGCCTTGGCAAGGCCTAAACTTAACCACGCCCAGAGCCACGTGTTGAATGACCACACCCCTAAGCCATACTGCCGTACGCCGGTCCACTCCTCACGCTCACAGGGGTCCGACACAGATACATATCCCAGGTCCACCCCACTGCCTGAGGTGACAAGGTTGCGCACGCTGTACACAGCAGAATGTAATGTGGTATGGCCCGGGGCCCACATGCATACAGAATGACCACACGGACACACTAAGATAATTTGTGGAACTGGCTACGGGCACGTGCGCCCGGCACCTTTACTTGCCAGGGTCACACGTCCAGTGACGCCTGTACTGGATGGGTGTTGCGCAGTGTAAGCCTCCCCTCAGGGGCTGGTTGGTGCTGGCAACAACTACAACAGTGATCAGACAATCAGGAGTTCAAAGTACAAACAGCAAGGATCCATGCCTTGAGCTGCACAGAGTCGGTGGCCCCGGATGCTCAGTGGCCGGCACAGGCACACAGCCATGGGATGGTGACTTGCGATGCACTGAGGTAGGGCCACGAGAGCTGAGCCGGTCCTCGTTGATGTCCAAAGAGAATGTCGCGGAGTGTTATGGGGGACAGTGGAAGGTGTCCATCCAGGGCATGATGCAGAGGGCAGAAGCAAGCAGAAACAGGCAATATGGAGGAGTTGAATGCTACAGTCCCCTTTTTCCCACAATGACAGTATCAGCTACATGATGATGAAGACAACCCCCAGGCCATAGACTCATACGCCACCAACGTTCAACCAGAGAGTGTCCATGACTCCCGTGGCACAGAGTCAGTGGCCCCAAAGCTGGAAGGGATGCAGTCTGTGATGAGGCCTGTACAATGATATAAACTCTGCAATGAACAGATCAAGACTCAGTTCCAATTGTGTGTCCTACTCGACCGCAGTGTGTGCCGGAGGGCAGCGGTCAGCGCGGGGCAACCGCTGTGCAGCTAGCACCTCCTGGATCTCTAACACACAGCGTTGAAATGGCATGTGGAGAAGATTCATGGTTGACGGAGGTGGAGGCACCAGAGCTGAGCGGGTGTGCACCCTGCGACGATGCAGTGTCCTGCCTGTTACGGACTGTATTGGATTGGTGTGAGGCCTGCTGGACCGCTGTGTAGGCCGAAGGCAGAAATCCGCAAGGGCCCACAGACATGTGTGGTCGGAATGCTATGCACAGAGTTGGTGGCACCACATCGAAGGGAGTATAGGGATATAAACAATGCCATAAATATGTACTCTGCCATTGTGTAATCAAGACTCAGTTCCAAATGTGTGACCTACTTGACCGCTGTGTATGCCGGTGGAGTACGTCAACGTGGAAGGAGTACTGCGGACCTTGCTTGCGCAGGCCGTGATGGTCTGAGGAGGCTGCCAAGGTCGCGGGCCTCTGGCTTTGAGCTAGCACCGGCACGTGGTGGGCCCTCTTGGAGACACGCCGGTGTCGGCAGGTGAGCAGTGAGGCCTGGATGCGCAGGGGCGGACGAGACTGGTTCGGGGAGCAGCGGCCCGGGCTGCAGCAGGCGCACAGGATCGCAGGCACCGCCGCACACGGCATCAGCCTCGTGGCGGGGTGAGAGGCGCCGCCCTGGCAGCCATGTTGGCCATTCCGGAAGAGAACCACGCCCAGGGCTACGTGCTTTTTATTCACACCCCTACGCTAGCCTGGCATACGCCGGGCAAGCCCACTCTGCACACGCTTACAGGGGGGACGTAACAAGCTACATTTCCGAGATCTTCCCCACTTGCTGGGGTGACATGGTTGCGCCCACCGTCCACAACACTACCACCACCAGCAGTATGTGTCGAAATGGATATGTCTGTGGTCTGCATACTGCAGTCTGTCCAGCCTTTCCACGCCACACTTGGCATTGTGTGCATTCGCATTCATGGATCACTTGCCTCCTTCGCACATGCCTGGTTCCCACCTCTCCCCACATACTGCGATTGTGTGGCTGAGGTGCCATGCCGTTGATGGCTCATGTACATGGCTAGCCCAGGTTACCGCAGTACGTTGTGCTGTCGTGTGTGGTGGGTGGGCATGTTGTATGTGAGTTTGTAACGTGTGCATTCCCAGAGTTGTGAGTTGCATGATTGTGGAGTTGAGGTGTGGGGTGTGTTCATTTGGTACTCACCAACGAGCACTGCATTTCCGTAGGTGCCATCCTGGAAGCGCCGGTTGATGATGGACTGTCGGAAGATGTATGAATCATGCACACTGCCTGGGTAGTTGGCGACGACATTGGTGAAGAGTCCCCGGTGCTCCACTATTGCCTGCACATTGATGGAATGCGTGTGCTTCCTGTTGCGGTAATTGTGTGCAGTGTCGGCAGGGGGCACAAGTAGGACATGTGTGCAGTCAATTGCCCCCAACACGTGCGGGAAGCCAGCTATGGCATAGAAGCCTTGCTTGGTCTCCAGCTGTTCCTGCACAGTGTGGGGGAAGTATAGGTGCTGGGGTACCAAGCTGATGATGGCATCCAGGACAGGTTTGAGGAACTTGGATAGGGCTGGCTGTGAGACTCCTCCGACTCTGGCGGTGGTTGGTTTGGATGTCCCAGAGGCCAACAGGTGCAGCACAGCCAGCAGCTTTGTCTGAGGTGGGATGTTGGTTGTCCGCTGTGTTGGTACCGTCAGCCTGTGGGCAATGATGTTCAGGATGCGGAGGATGGTTGGCCTTTTGAGTCTGTAGTGGGCAATGACATTCTCTGGGGTTAAGTCTGTGAGGCTGGTGCGTTTCCTGAAGGTCCGCTGTCTTTGTCTGCGCTGCCTCTGTGGTGGTCCGGGGGGGGGCAGGGGGATCCGGGGGGGGGTGGCGGGCTTGGGGGTGGTGGCGGTGGGTGTTGTGGCCCTGTTGGGGCTCCGAGCTGCATGATGAGTAGCTCCATGGCATCTGTTGTTCTTCAGGTGTGGCTGTGGGCTGGGCTCCCTTTTCTGGTGCAGGTTGTCATCAGAGTTTGCACCAGGTCAGAGCAGGTGTTAATTTCCTGCTGCTAACACGCCGTATCACCTGTTTTGTGTTCTTATCACCGATGTGGCTGGTCGTTGAGAATGTTGCATTGTGGTGTTGTCGCAGCTTTTTGCTCGGGAACGCCTACTCTGCATCTCATTAGCGATAGTTGCTGGGCTCATCTGTGGCGATGTTTTTGCGGGTGCTATCGCAGGTAAACTGGTGATATCGGCTGTTTGCACCAGCTTGTGAATGGGGCGATAATTTTATCGCGACTTTGGCTTAGATAAAGTGCCGTTAACTCGGCGATAGTTCCTTGAGAATATGCCCCCCTGTTCCCATGATCTGTGAAGTGTACTCCATCCTATGGTCTCTGAGGTAAGCAGAAGCAGCTTTATTGACATTCTTCCTAGCTTTTTCAATCTGTGGACAGAATTAATTTGACGACTTCCAATTCTGTGTTTGGCATATATTAGAGTATACAAAGAGAGTTTGAGGGAAAAGCAACATCAATTGTGCAAAGGTATCCTTCATGAGCATTTCCAGTCCTACCCCAGTCAATGTGCCTAGGTCATTGCCACCGCAGTGCACAATCATGAGGTCAGGGGGTTGTAGATGCAAACAGGTTTTATCCAAAGGCATTAATTGGCGCCACTTTAATCCTCTCTGTGCAATCCATTTAATATTCTCATTTTGCAAAACTAGATCTTTGTCAATACCTCTGCGTTCAGCATACCTTTTGCACCAGAAAACGTAGCTGTGCCCAACAATCCATACTGTAAGCATCTTGAAGGGATGTCTGGAAGTAATGAAAAGATGTCTGTAGCTGAGGTAGTCAGTTGGTAGAATGAGAGGTATCTAAAATGGTGGACAAGATGCTGTTTTTTAAAAAGTAGAGAATTGATTGGCTGTTTAAGAACATTGGTCACTCAAAAATAGGGTGCATGTTACTTTCTTTAAAAAGCATGTTTGTTATTGGTTAGTAAAAAATGTTTCAAAGGTACAGTAGATAGGATAAAGTCATATTTTGCAAAAGTCAACCACACCTGCTGTTTGCATTTGTAACCTTGTGTGGTGAACTTGAAAATATGGTGAACTTGTGACCTGTCAGTTCAGTTGAATGTTCCATGAACTTTTACTATGGAAACTGGCATTAAGCAGAATGGGGGAAGGGTTGAATGTTATCTGTGGTTCTAAAATATGGAATTGTAATTTATATATAAGTGATATGTTATTAAAGTAAGATTTCCCAAGTCAGTACTATCTTTAGAAGTGGTGTGTTCTTAAAAAGTAGTGGTATTTTTATTTGTAATATATTTTTGAACTCCCGTATGGATTCGCGGTTCCATCGCGTTGGTGCACAGTGGAATCGCGACTCCAAAAAACTCCAGAACCAGTTTGGGCACTTTTTAGAAGTCAGTTGGTAAGGGTTAATATGTCTAACCAATAGAAATGTGTTTTACAATTTGAAATAATGTAGGAAGCAATGTGATTTGTTACTTACATGTATTTGTGTGGAGAAAGAGAGGGAAAGTTTGCCATTACTGGTTTTACCTTGCTGAGAGAGGTGCATTACATTGATTGTGTGCATAAGAATTTTTTTATGAGTTTGTGATATTTCATATTCTACAAATCAATTTGGAAGGTGAGTTATACATTTGTGAGGTGTATTATGTAATAGCTTTATTTCAAGAACTGTAATGTTTGAAATATATTATTAAATGTAGAGATGTGTATTGTAGTTTGTTTTATTGTAGTTAAATGTTGTTTGAAATAGATTCTGTATAGTAATATGTGTATATTGGTAGATGGATTAGTGATTATGGTAGTTTGTTTTAGTGTGTGGATATGTACATTTGTAGTATACCGCATAATTTTATGTGTCGCTTTCAAATTGGAACTGCAGTCTGTCAAGTTTTAAGGTGTGCATGGACTTGTGTCTGAAGTATGTTTTTACTTGTATATGTATTTTCATGTCATATATTTGAAGGTGCATGATGTATAACAAAGAGGTGTTGTTGCTTTTTATGTGGTAGGCGCAAGACTGTGAGTAGTAGTAGAATGGTGAAGATGCAGCACAAAAGTGTGGTTTAAAAGATGTTGACATTAGGTATTAGTGATTAGGGTACTTTTTATAAGTCTCTAGAAAGGTACAGTTGAAATATGCCGCATAATATTTGGTGTTTGCTTGAAATTGGAAGTTTGTTCTGTGAATTTTTGAGGTGTGCATAGTGTTATGGTACAGACATATGCATGCATGCTTTTAGGAATATGGTGAGACGTTTAGCAAAGACATGTGAAGGGTTCCTGCTTTGTATTTGAGTAGGTGTAACATTATAAGTAGTTGTAGAATGGTAAAGCAGCAGCACAAAAGTGAGGTTTGAGATATGTTTGTAGAGATATTATTTATTAGAGTAATTAGTATGATGTGTGGAAAGGTATATTTCATATATACCACATCATTTTCAGTGTCTGTTTGAAAATTGAAGTGTACTCTGTGAAGTTTTGAGCTGTGGATGGTGTTGTGACTGAGGTATGTCTCTAATTGCACATGTATTATGTGTCTGAAGATGATAGATGTATAAAACACAAGTATATATTTATCTGTATATTACATTTATATATGATGCTGGTAGCAAAAGGTACAGACATATGTATGCATGCTTTTAGCAATATGGTGAGACTTACAGTAGAGACTTGTGAAGGGTTGCTAGTTTATATTTGTGTAGGTCCAATAGCATAAGTAGTTGCAGAATGGGGAAGCTGCAGCTCAAGACTGTAGTTTAAAGCATGTTGGCAGAGGAATTAGTGATTAGGGTATTTTCTATGAGTCTGGGGAAAGGTACACTTGAAATACACTGCAGGAATGTAGGTGTCTTTCAAATGTAAAGTTCAGTCTATTTGCTTGTTTCTTTTATATATGATGATAATTTCAAAAGGTAGACATATATGCATGTATGGTTTCAGGAATATGGTGAGATTTATACCAGACTCATGTGTAGGTTTGATGCTTTATTTTCGGTATGCCCAACACCCTGAGTAGTTACAGAATTGTAAAGCTGCAGTACAAAAGTGTACACCATGTCATAGACCTCAATTTTGTGCTGTAATTTCAGTATTCTGCTACTACTCAGGATGTTGCACTCCTCCAATCACTCAGGCACTACCACAGTACTACTGCAATCACTCAGGCACTACCTATGCACTTATGCAATCACACAGGCAGTACCCTAGTACTCCTCCAATCACCCAGGCAGTATCTTTGTTCTCATGCAATCACCCAGGCACTACCCCTGCACTCCTTCAATCACCCAGCCACTACCTCTGCAGTCCTTCGATCACCCAGCCACTACCCATGCACTTATATAGTCATCAAGGCACTACCTTTGCACTCTTCCAATCATGCTGGCACTATCCCTGTAATTATGTAACCACTCAGCCAGTGCTCATGCAGTTTTAAAATCACCCAGGCACTACCTTTACAATTCTCCAATCACTCAGACACTACCACAGTACTACTCCAATCACCCAGGCAGTACCCATGCAGTTATAAAATCACCCAGGCACTTCCTATGTACTTCTGTAATCCCCCAGACATTACCCCTGCATTCATACAATCACTAATGCTTTAGCTATACACTGATTCAATCACCCAGGCACTATCCTTGCACTCCTTCAATCACCCTGTCAGGATCTATACACTCCTCCAATCACTTAGGGAGTACCCATGCACTTATAAAATCACCCAGGCACTTCCTATGTACTCCTGTAATCCCCCAGATATTACCCCTCAAATCATGCAATCACCCAGATATTACCTATGTACTCCTGTAATCACCCAGACATTACCTCTGCACTCATGCAATCACCAATGCATTAGCTATACACTAGTTCAATCACCCAGGCACTACTCTTGCACTCCTCCAATGAACGTGTCAGGATCTATGCACTCCTTCAATCACTTTGCCAGTACTCATACAGTTATAAAATCACCCAGGCACTAGCTTTACACTACTTCAATCACTGAGGCACTACCACAATACTACCCTAATCACCTAGGCAGTAGTGATGCACTTATAAAATCACTGAGGCACTTTCTATGTACTCCTGTAGTCCCCCAGATATTACCCCTGAACTCATGCAATCACCCAGGCATTACCTATGTACTCATCTAATCCCCCAGACATTACCTCTGAACTCATGCAATCACCAATGCATTAGCTATACACTAGTTCAATCACCCAGGCACTACCCTTGATCTCCTCCAATAACCGTGTCCGGATCTATGCACTCCTGCAATCTCTTAGCCAGTACCCATGCACTTATAAAATCACTCAGGCACTACCTATGCACTTATGCAATCACCCAGTGTTAAAACCGGGGTTCTCTAGTTGACTGAGGTATGTACCTTAGTCCAAATAGGGACCCTTGCTTCTAGTCAGGGTAAGGAGGCACACACCTTTAGATTACCCCTGCTCACCCCCTGGTAGCTTGGCATGAGCAGCCAGGCTTATCTCCAAGGCAAATGTGTAAAGTATTTGCAACCACGCTCCCAGTGACACAGTGATGACACCACAAATGGACTCCACACGAGTTTCATAAAAAAAAACAATTATATGTTTATAAAAAAAGATATACGATGAGACCACACGATAAAAATCCAATATATGCGTATTTGTAATATTTCACCTTGCTGGTTATTAGGCCAGCACGCACTGGTAGGTTCTTTCAGTATTAATGAGCAATTCTTGATGATCCAATGCAGTCCTAATGCAATGCTATGCAGTTCGTAATGCAAGAATCAAGCACTTTGTAATGTAAAAATAATGCACTTCGTAATGCAAGAATCAGGCAGTTCGTAATGCAAAAACAATGCAATTCGTAATGCAACAATCAGGCAGTTCGTAATGCAAAAATAATGCAATGCTTAATGCAACGATCAGGCAGTTCGTAATGCAAAAATAATGCAATTCGTAATGCAACAATCAGGCAGTTCGTAATGCAAAAATAATGCAATGCGTAATGCAACAATCAGGCAGTTCGTAATGCAAAAATAATGCAATGCGTAATGCAACAATCAGGCAGTTCGTAATGCAAAAATAATGCAATGCGTAATGCAACAATCAGGCAGTTCAGTAATGCAAAAAATAATGTACTTTAGCACCGATCACGGTGCTCTGGACGGTCTCTATGCCACTCTTACTGACTCGCGGTCAGCTACTGCCAAAATATGCCCCCAACACTGTTATGATAAAAAACAAAGTGCAGCTCCACACTCCGGCCCCGGTACTGCCACTCCTCGGCAAGTACGGGCCGCGATACGGTCTTGAGCAGGGGCTCGCGCTGCAAAGATGGGAAAGGCCGAGAGCGTTTCTCTCGTAGCCCGCACCCTGCCCCAGGCGGCGACACACGCACGCTCGCTGAGCGTTACCTGGGGGGTGCGATCTCACTCTCCTCTCCTCGCGGCTTGGGCCTCCGTTGCGACTTCGTTGATCTTGGGCAGTGGAACTCGGACCCCCCTGACGGTGATGGTTCGAGGTCTCTCCTTGGCAAAGGCAGGCTCGGGCCGGCGGCGGTGAATTCCCACAGCTCCTCTGGGGATGCCGGTCCGGGCGGATGGCAATGACGATCACAGCAGTTCTGGCCATGCTGTTGATCGAAGCAGAGAACAAGACTGCTCCGGGACACACAGTCACGGGGCAATCCTCCCGAAGGTCTCAGGCTGCAACAGGGCACATGCACACAGTGTCGCTGAGACTCACTTGAGCTCCGGGTGCACACGATCACAGGGCAATCCTCCCGAAGGTCTCAGGCTGCACGAAGCACACGCACACAGCGTCGCTGAGACTCACTTGGACTTCGGGTGCACACGATCGCAGGGCAACCCTCTCGAAGGTCTCAGGCTGCACGAAGCACACGCACACAGCGTCGCTGAGACTCACTTGGACTCCGGGTGCACACGATCACAGGGCAATCCTCACGAAGGTCTCAGGCTGCACGAAGCACACGCACACAGTGTCACTGAGACTCACTTGGGCTCCGGGTGCACACGATCACAGGGCAATCCTCACAAAGGTCTCAGGCTGCACGAAGCACACGCACACAGCGTCGCTGACACTCACTTGGACTCCGGGTGCACACGATCACGGGGCAATCCTCACGAAGGTCTCAGGCTGCACGAAGCACACGCACACAGCGTCGCTGAGACACACTTGGAAACATTTATGTTCCTGAGTTTCCACAACAGGGAGCCAGCTCTCCTCAGGCCCTTGGAGACACGCTACTTCAGGACACAGCACACAGCAAAGTCCTCACAAGCAGGGGGACACAGCACACAGCAAAGTCCCTTGTTCTCTCCTTAGTCAAACCAGCAAACTGCAGGCCAGCCCCAGAACACACAGCAAGGGTCAGTCCTTCTCTTCAGTCTCTTCAGCTGTTCTTCTTTGGCAGAGGTTCCTCTTGAGCACCAAGTAGGTTCAATCCTTTTTCAATAGGGATTTCAGACTAAAGTCCAGGGGTTTCAGCTCTTATAGTTATACCCCTAAATGTCTTTGAAGTCTTTCTGTTCAGGGGGCACTGACCGCTGTCCAAACCAGTTCTGGGTGTCTCTCTGCCAGTGACACCTTCTTCCTTTGATAGTGGGGGTCTGGATCTTCAATCACTCAGCAGGATATGGAGCCTTTGTTTTATGGCAGCAGCCCAGGCCTCTTCACGTCCAGGGGCTACTCCTCCCCCCTACACTCCAGATGCAGGTCAGCCTGTTGCTGTCTCACCGCCCCTCCCTGGGTCAAGACATTTCCCAGATCCTATCACATTCAAATCCAGACAGTCAATCCACAACCAGGCAGAGACACACAGAATTGTTAGAACAAAAAAACCAGCCACTTCTAAAAGCGTGGTTTCTAAACACACAATTCAAAAACCACCTTCACAAAAAGATGTGTTATTAAATTGTGAGCTCAGGCACACTAAACTTCACCTCTCCATCTTAAACCTATGGGAAGATAGGCTGGAAATATATTACACAGCCTCCCCCATTCTGTCCTATGGGCAAGATGGCCTTGCAACAGTGAAAAACGAAATGGACAGTATTTCACTGTTAGGACATGGTACACACCTCAGTACATGTCCTACCTTTCTACAGACACTGCACCCTGCCCAGGGGGGTACCTTGGGCCTACTATAGGGGTGTCTGATGTGCATGGAAAGGGAAGGGTAAGGCTTGGCAAGTGGGTGCACTTGTCAGGACAACATGGCAGTTTAGCAAACTGCGCGCAGGCACTGCAGTGGCAGGCCTGAGTTCTCTCTTTGGGGGCTACTTATGTGGGTGGCACAATTAGTGCTGCAGGCCCACGAGTAGCATTTGTATTACTAGCCCTGGCACACATAGGGCACTTTACTAGGGACTTTACTAGTAAGACAAACAAGCCAATTATGGACAACCAATTACCATTACACTTTACACAGGGAGCACTTGCACTTTGACACTGATCAGCAGTGGCAAAGTGCCCAAAGCATCTAAGTTGGCAACACCATGTCAGAAAAAAGGTCTAGGGGGAAGGCAAAAGTTTAGGGAACTTTAGCCAAAATGGGCCAAGTCCAACACTCAGGCACTACCCTAGTACTCCTCCAATCACGCAGGCAGTACCTTTGTTCTCATGCAATCACCTAGGCACTACCCCTGCACTCCTTCAATCACCCAGCCACTACCCCTGTAGTCCTTCGATCACCCAACCACTACTCATGCACTTATATAAACATCCAGGCACTACGTTTGCACTCTTCTAATCACGCTGGCATTATCTCTGTAATTATGTAACCACTCAGCCAGTGCCCATGCAGTTTTAACATCACCCAGGAACTACCTTTACAATCCTTCAATCACATAGACACTACCACAGTAGTACTCCAATCACCCAGGCAGTACCAATGCAGTTATAAAATCACCCAGGCACTTCCTATGTACTTCTGTAATCCCCCAGACATTACCTCTGCACTCATGCACTCACCAATGCATTAGCTATACACTAGTTCAATCACCTAAGCACTACCCTTGCACTCCTCCAATGACTGTGTCAGGATCTATGCACTCCTTCAATCACTTTGCCAGTACCCATGCAGTTATAAAATCACCCAGGCACTACGTTTACACTCCTCCAATCACTGAGGCACTACCACTATACTACTCTAATCACCTAGGCAGTAGCGATGCACTTATAAAATCACTGAGGCACTTTCTATGTACTCCTGTAGTCCACCAGGTATTACCCCTGAACTCATGCAATCACCCAGGCATTACCTAGGTACTCCTCTAATCCCCCAGACATTACCTCTGCACTCATGCAATCACCAATGCATTACCTATACACTAGTTCAATCACCCAGGCACTACTCTTGCAGTCCTCCAATCACCCTATCAGGATGTATCCACTCCTCCAATCACTTACCCAGTACCCATGCATTTATAAAATTACTCAGGCACTACCTATGCACTTATGCAATCACCCAGGCAGTACCCTAGTACTCCTCCAATCACTGAGGCAGTACCTTTGTTCTCATGCAATCACCCAGGCACTACCCCTGCACTCCTTCAATCACCCAGCCACTACCCCTGCAGTCCTTCGATCACCCAGCCACTACCCATGCACTTATATAATCATCCAGGCACTACCTTTGCACTCTTCCAATCACGCTGGCACTATCTCTGTAGTTATGTAACCACTCAGCCAGTGCCCATGCAGTTTTACAATCACCCAGGCACTACCTTTACAATCCTCCAATCACCCAGGCACTACTCTTGCAGTCCTCCAATCACCCTATCAGGATGTATCCACTCCTCCAATCACTTACCCAGTACCCATGCATTTATGAAATTACTCAGGCACTACCTATGCACTTATTCAATCACCCAGGCAGTACCCTAGTACTCCTCCAATCACTGAGGCAGTACCTTTGTTCTCATGCACTCACCCAGGCACTACCACTGCAATCCTTCAATCACCCAGCCACTACCCCTGCAGTCCTTCGATCACCCAGCCACTACCCATGCACTTATATAATCATCCAGGCACTACCTTTGCACTCTTCCAATCACGCTGGCACTATCTCTGTAGTTATGTAACCACTCAGCCAGTGCCCATGCAGTTTTACAATCACCCAGGCACTACCTTTACAATCCTCCAATCACTCAGACACTACCACAGTACTACTCCAATCACCTAGGCAGTACCCATGCAGTTATAAAATCACCCAGGCACTTCCTATGTACTTCTGTAATCCCCCAGACATTACCTCTGCGCTCATGCAATCACTAATGCTTTAGCTATACACTGATTCAATCACCCAGGCACTATCCTTGCACTCCTCCAATCACCTTGTCAGGATCTATGCACTCCTCCAATCACTTAGGCAGTACCCATGCACTTATAAAATCACCCAGGCAGTTCCTATGTACTCCTGTAGTCCTCCAGATATTACCCCTCAACTCATGCAATCACCCAGACATAACCTATGTAGTCCTCTATAATCACTCAGACATTACCTCTGCACTCATGCCATCACCAATGCATTAGCTATACACTAGTTCAATCACCCAGGCACTACCCTTGCACTCCTCCAATAATTGTGTCAGGATCTATGCACTCCTGAAATCACTTAGCCAGTACCCATGCACTTATAAAATCACTCAGGCACTACCTATGCACTTATGCAGTCACCTAGGCACTACCCTAGTACTCCTCCAATCACCCCGGCAGTACCTTTGATCTCATGCAATCACCTAGGCACTACCCCTGCACTCCTTCAATCACCCAGCCACTACCCCTGCAGTCCTTCGATCACCCAGCCACTACCCATGCACTTATATAATCATCCAGGCACTACCTTTGTACTCTTCCAATCATGCTGGCACTATCCTTGTAATTATGTAACCACTCAGCCAGTGCCCATGTAGTTGTAAATCACCCAGGCACTACCTTTACAATCCTCCAATCACTCAGACACTACCACAGTACTACTACAATCACCCAGGCGGTACACATGCAGGTATAAAATCACCCAGGCACTTCCTATGTACTTCTGTAATCCCCCAGACATTACCTCTGCACTCATGCAATCACCAATGCATTAGCTATACACTAGTTAAATCACCCAAGCAGTGCCCTTGCACTCCTCCAATGACCGTGTCAGGATCTATGCACTCCTTCAATCACTTTGCCAATACCCGTGCAGTTATAAAATCACCCAGGCACTACCTTTACACTCCTCCAATCACTAAGGCACTACCACAATACTACTCTAATCACCTAGGCAGTAGCGATGCACTTATAAAATCACTGAGGCACTTTCTATGTACTCCTGTAGTCCCCCAGATATTACCCCTGAACTCATTCAATCACCCACGCATTCCCTATGTACTCCTCTAATCCCCCAGACATTACCTTTGCACTCATGGAATCACCAATGCATTAGCTATACACTGATTCAATCACTCAGGCACTATCCTTGCACTCCTCCAATCACCCTGTCAGGATCTATACACTCCTCCAATCACTTAGGCAGTACCTATGCACTTATAAAATCACCGAGGCAGTTCCTATGCATTGCTGTAATCCCCCAGATATTATCCTTCAACTCATGCAATCACCCAGACATAATCTATGTACCGTGCTCTACTCACCCAGACATTACCTAAAGAAGAGGTGGAAGATAGTACTACTGAGAAGTTTGCAGAAGAAATTACAAAGTTTAAGGTAATTTCTTGTGAAAAACCAAACTATGTTTGTATTTGTTGTCGACGAACTCACTATAGAAGTCAAACTAGGAATGTTGATGTGTATTTAAAAAGTGAAAAGGAAAACAATGATAAGTGGGAGCAATTTGGTGCTTATTTGTTGTGGAAGGTCGTTTTGAGTTGGGTAGTGATCAACGTATTTGTAAATATTGTTACAACAAATTAGAAGAGAACAAAATGCCAGCTAGAGCTGTACATAATGAGTTGGTAGCTATTCCTCCGGAACTGGTAGATTTAAATACGTATGAGTCCATTCTTATTCAATCTGTGCACCCCTTTCAGGCTATAGTTCGTATGGAGCCTAAAACAGGTGAAGCTGCCTCCAACAGATTTACAAAGAGGTTTAAAAGGAAGAGTTGTGTATTTACCTTTAGATTTTAAGAAAAATATTGAAACTGTTGGTGTAGAGAGAGAGGAAAGTGAACCTATAGTTATTCTAGTTAATGGTGTACCAACAAAGAGACGGAAAATATGGCAAGAGTTAGTAGATGTCACCAAACTTCAAAAGGCTACATTATATCTTATACAAAACAATATTTATTATAAAAATGTATATGTGGAAGAACAAGAAATATCTTTAGAAGATGATATAGAAATTTCAACTGGCCAAATAGAAAAAGTGTACAACTCCAGGAGTGAAGAAATTTATGAACATTACAGTATACATCCTCTACATTCAAAAGAAGTGATAGGAAACACTATTGAATTATTCCACATGAAAAAAGCGAAGGGAACCCCCATGAGTGTTTGGGAAAAAAGTTTAGAAGCTCGTTGTTTTCCACAGCTCTTCCCCGCTGGAAAAGGTGGACGATATGATGAACCACAGGTACAGATTCCAGCTTCAGAATATCATGCGACAAGATTGTACTAAGAAGATCCAAGATTTCGACAGTGTATTCCATATTTATTTCATCTTCTGTTTGAAAGTGACTTGTCTGGACTTTCAGATGCAGTGAACCACATATTAAAAACAGGAGTTCATCTTACACATGTTTCTGCAGAGGAATTTTTGGACAAAGTTCAACAAAGAGACGATCATTTAGAATCTGAGTTAATTAATTTGATGGCGTGTCAATGTGGTACTAATGAGTATTGGTATCGTCGTCACGGAGAACTTAAATGTATGTTAAGAAACTTAGGAACCCTTACATGGTTTGTTACGCTTAGCTGTGCTGAATACGCATGGGACGATTTACTTGAATTTCTACGTGAAGCTAATTCAAATGTAAAAAATATTGAATTGAAGGCAGCTGGAGAACTGTGTTCGTTGGATCCTGTAAATGTGTGCAGATATTTTAATCATAGGTTTCAAGCTATGATGTCTTTTATCTGCAATAAAAATAATCCACCTCTTGGAGAAGTTATTGATTTCTTTTGGAGAAAGGAGTACCCAGCCAGAGGTGCTCCTCATGTACACATGTTATTATGGATCAATAATGCACCTAAATTTGGAACCGATTCTGATGAAACTGTTTTGTCTTTCATTGAAGACTATGTTACCTGTGCCATTCCCAAAAAAGGAGGAGAAAACAGCTTAAGACAACAAGTTTTACGGTTTCAAAGTAATCGATGTGGAAAATATTGTCGACGGAAATACACGTCAAAGGGAAAACTTTATACAAAATGTCGTTTTGGATTCCCACGTCCAGTAATTTCAAAAGGAAGAGTCAACAGTTTCATGTCAGCAGTAAGACATACT
Organism: Calotriton arnoldi; assembly: GCA_963921515.1. NCBI lineage: Eukaryota > Metazoa > Chordata > Amphibia > Caudata > Salamandridae > Calotriton > Calotriton arnoldi. The sequence goes on along the minus strand of CAWUFW010001028.1, from coordinate 1,823,579 downwards.
ATAACTCGAAAATCTCCGAAGAATACTTACAACATAAAAAGAAGTGAAGATTCAAAGTATATTAATGGCTACAATCCGGTGATTTTGACAATGTGGAATGCAAACATGGATATCCAGTATGTTGCAGATATTTCGATTGCTGTTATGTTACATCATATATAACCAAATCTGAAAAGACGGAGTTGAAAGAAATGTGGGAAGAAATTTCACAAGAGAAGACTCTCAGTAATAAATTGTACAGCTTTAGTTTGAAAATGCTTTCCTATCAAGAGATTGGATCCTACGATTGTTTTGATCGGTTGACCTCTGCAAGTTTATATTCAAAGTCAAGAGGAATCATTTGGATAAGTATAGGTCTTGCTGCAACACGAAATTTTGAAATCTCAACAAGAAATTGTATACTTAGCATGGAATGATCCGGAAAGTACAGATATTGTTAAAACAAATATGTTGGATACGTACTATCCCAAAAGAGTCCACATCTGGAAAACATATGTCTCTATGAAGTACTACAACATTATAGTTTAGAGAGAAATGTTACAGAAAATATAAATGAAGAAAAATATGCAGTAATTGGATGTGATGGATGTTTGGTAAAACATGCCAAAGGAAATCTTATTAATCACAGAAAACTCAGTTGTTATACTCCAGATAAAAGGGAATTTTTCTATTTAGCACTTCTGCAACTCTTCAAGCCTTGGCGTAGTGAAATGGAATTACTTGGAGATTTTGACTGCTATGAAGATTCTTTTAATGCATGTAAAGATAGCATTGAATGCACAATTTTTCCAAATTATCTCCAAATGTTGAATGAAGAGATTGAACAAGAAACTACGGGGCATATTATCAAGCCCATTTTCGCCGCTTTAGCGGCCGATTTCGGCCGGAAAGCGGCGATTTAAATATCGCACTATTATCAAGGACACGCTAACGCGTGTTTCCTTGATTTAGTAGCCGTTTTATCTCCATTTTGCATGTCACCCATTATTAGCGCTAATGACATGCAAAGTGGGCGTTCCTCACAATGTCTGCATGATTAACGTGGCAAACACAACTTCGCACTATTAACAATGCGGCGCCAGCGATAAAACAAACCGCGCTAACCGCGGTTTATCGCATGAAGTTAACGTCTGCTTTTTCTTCTACTTAGCTATGCTGATAATGGGAGGTGGATCGCCATGTTACGACCACACTCCCCTATCAGCAAGCATCTCCATAATCATCGCTGGATTTCAGGCGTTATTTATGTTTCTCGCCGTCTATCGCTGGAATTACATCGCCTGTTCGCAAAGCGTTGATAATACGCCGCTAACACGGCGATGTAATTCAGCGATAGACGGCGATAAACAGAAACACGCTAAGTGCGCTTAGCGATGTTTATCGCTCTTCTTTGATAATATGCCCCTACTATTGCAGCTGAAATAGCTAGAGACAGTTCTCAAGATAGTCAAAGTTCTGCTCCACTAAGTCAAGATCCACTAGGACAACCAATTCTTGAAAATGAAGCAGCAATAGCCATGAATGAAGTAGAAACGGCAATGCAACAAGCACAACAGGATATTATTGAGTTGGGAAACTTGGAAGAAGAACTAAATATTGAACAAAAAGAAATATATCAGCAAGTGACACAACAGATACAGCATGGTTTACTGCATGAAAAAAGAATGCCGAAGCACATCATTTAAACCTATTCGAATGTATATCAGTGGGCAAGCTGGAAGAGGAAAAAGTTTCTTAATTGAAGTTTTGACCAGTTATCTACAGAAAACCACTGAATCACATTTATCTTGTGTTGTAACCGCTCCAACTGGGTTAGCAGCACATAACAATAAAGGGATTACATTACATCGATTACTCATGCTACCAGTTGAACATGAAAATAAGTTGGAATATCACAAGCTATCTGGAGAAGCTTGTTATGAAGTTTCAAGAGTACTCAAGAAAATGAAACTTCTAATTATTGATGAGGTGAGCATGGTGTCAAACTTAATGCTTGCCTTTGTACATTTAAGAATGCAACGGATTTTAAAAACAGATTATGATGTTCTATTTGGAGGAAAACATGTAATTGTATTCGGCGATCTACTACAACATACTCCTGTAAAAGGGCAACCTGTTTTTAAAACACTTGTCCATGAAGACACTAGGAAATCTTTGAGAAGTATTGGAAATGTCAATATTTGGTCTCATTTTGAATATAAAGAACTTATTAAGAATATGCGACAAGCAAGTGATGAACATTATGCAAACATTCTTCAAGATATAAGAATTGGTGTTTTAACAAAACATGGCAAAGAAGCTTTACAAAGTTGGCTTTTAACAAACTTGTTTGCTAATGAAAACATAGTACCTGAAATACTGTATAAAAAAATTGGAGAAAAGAAGTCTATAGTTTGCCTAATGCCTACACCCCAAGAGTGTTCTACATTCAATCAAGAACTTTTGAAATTGGAAAAACAACCAATAGTGAAAATGGAAGCTATTGATAAAATGGAACACAAAGGAGTTACTATTCTTCTCTCAAAGAAATTACAGTCAAAATTGGATTCTTTGGAAAAGTCGGTGTCTAAGACTGCAGGTTTAGAAAAGACTTTATATGTATGTGTAAATTGTTGGGTAATTTTACGGCATAATTTGAATGTAGAAGAAGGTTTAGTAAATGGAGCAATGGGAAAAGTTGTTGATTTTGTAAATTTTCAGAACAGAGATGGAATTGAATTTTTGAAGATTAAATTTGATCAGATTGAAGAGGTAAAACAGATTGGACGTTCTGCTGTTCATTTTTTGCTTGTAAAAGACTTGTATGTTCGTAGAAAACAGTTTCCTCTTTCTTTAGCATATGTAGTAACCATTCATAAATCTCAAGGTTTAAGTGTAGACAGTGCTTTGGTAAATATTGGAAGTACAGTGTTTAAAGAGGGCCTGGCATACGTTGCATTGTCTCGAGTAAGAACATTATCTGGTTTGTATTTGATTGATTTTTGTTAGACCTGTCAGCCCTAGGGTGGTCTTACCCTGTTTTTTTCCCTTTCTGCGCCTCATTTTTGCCACCATATTTTTACTGGACCTAGGTCTCCGGGCGCCTTGCCACTGCTGGTCAGTGCTGAGGTGCAGGTGCTCTCTCACCAAAGATGGCTGCCACAGGCCCCTGCTACTGCAGAGGGCCTTCCACACATACACACTAGTCGCCAGAGTCAGGCTGGGACAAGGGATACAGTAGCCATCCCGTCCCCGCCTCTGGGCCCCATAGCTAGGTAGGTGGAAGGTTCCAGAACCTTCCGGGCTGTGGGAGGAGTTACACTTTGCCGCCTTTGGGAGGGTCACCTGACCTAGGGGTATAAGAGGCTTGGAGGGAAAACCTGGAGTTAGTTAGGTTGAGGCACCGCTGAACCTGGGAGAACCTGCGCTGGAGTACAGACTTTAGGGCCTAGGGGAGACCTACACTACTGCCGCTGACAGGGTCAAGGCCCTGCTGCCGTAAGATAGATGAGGAACGCCCACCACCCACTGATCTTGCCCAGTGTGAGGGGACCCAGGGAACCATCTCCAGCGTGCCAGGAGGCACATCAACCCCTCCAAGAATCACCAACTCACAACCCCCCCTGTTCATAAAGAGACTTTGCTGAATCCATGACCTGCAGAACCTAAAGTGAAAACCATTGAGAGGGGATCAGGAGGCGAAGCGCTGCGTCCTAAGCGCTAGGCCTCCACCCCTATCTACCTATACAGACAGCTGGACTGTCCTCCAAGAACCATCCTTACACAGCCCGGTGCATAAGGCTGTCAGCGCGCCTGCGCTGCAACTCCAAGTGAGGAGAGAACTTGACCTCCCCCTCCGTCACTGACCTGGTGACCGGATCGCCGCCGCGGCCGCCGCTGCGTGAAGAGGGAGCTGAGGCAGGAAGACCTCTCCCCCGTGCATAACTGTGGTGAGGGGCGCCGTCCGCGCCCTCACCGAAACCCCAGAAGTCACCGCCGGGCCCGAGACCCCTGCCGCTGCAAGCGCGGCCAAGAATAACACCGTCGCAGCCCCCGAGGGCTGCGTGAGTGAGCTGAGGCCTACTGCGGCCTCCAGGCCCGTGGACGCTGTTGCCGAGGGGCCGGGGACGCTGACCGCGTCACGGGTCGCGCCCCCGAAAAGGCCGCGACGGGATTGGCCCGCCGGAGTCAATCGCCGGAGAAGAAGGAGAGGGGAGGCGTCGCCTGGCAACCAACGAAGGCCGCGACGCGATTGGCCCAGCCGGAGCCAAGCGAGACGACGTCAGAGGGGCTCCACTGCCAACGGGAGCCCCCGGAAGAAGAGAAGACCGCGACGCGATTGGCCCAGCCGGAGCCAATCGAGAGGGACGTCCACGGGGCTCCACTGCCAACGGGAGCCCCAAGAAGAATCGCCGCCGCGCCAGGATTGGGCGCCGTCAAGAGCCCGCCTCCGCCCAGCACGTCCGGAGGTAAGGACGAACCTCCTGTGCCTTCGCGGGAAGCCGGAGCCGTCTGCAAGGACTGCCGGCTCCCGCTCAGAGTCCCCACTCTCTCCCCTGACTCCACGGGGGCCGGAGGAGTGGCATACCGGCCCCCAACGACGCAGCAACACAGCGAGAGGCTCCGTAGCCTCGTGAAGTAGAAACAGCGCCGGCCGGAGGGCCGTGGAGACTCACGCCGGGCCCCGCCCCCACAACAAAGGGCTGGCCCGGAGAAGAGTCCGCCGTGAGGCCCCGCAGCCAGCCACAACACCGCAGGTGAGCCCAGGAGGCCCCTAGGGCTCTAGGTTAAGCCCCTGGGGGCCGGGGGCCACGCATGAAGAGGGATTAAGGAGGGAGGGGGCCTTTGATAACCTTTGATAATAGGCCAGGCACCTGGTGTAACCCTAGCCTAATATAACCCTCACCTCCCCGGGGAGATAAAGGAGTCCCCCTTTTGGTAGCCCCCAGCTGCTGGACATGTTGAGGGGTTCCCTGTAGGATTCCCTCCCGCCTAGTGTATCATAGGCTGTATAGAGTACCTAGGCCTACTGTATATATGTTGATGTATAAACCGTGTTGCGCCTGTTCTAGGCCCTAGTTGGTAAAGAGCACCCGAATGAGCAGTGGTGCTGTGATTTTAATGCGGCCTTTTAGTGGCCAGAATTGTGAAGGGTCTTTTTAAATGAACGCGCACTAGTTACCCGAATGTATAATTTGAATAATTGAATGCCATCTTGATCAATATAAAGGAACCTGATTGTTACTTATACAAGCCTGGTGTGGTGTCCGGTTATTGCGTCGCATTTCTGAGTTAATGTGAGAGTGTGCTGCACAACTGCCTTACACATTGCCTTCGCGTGCCTTTCCCCGCTTTGCGCCATGCTACCATAACGGTCTCGGTAACCCCGTTTCCAACATTGGTGTTCAGCGGTGGGATAAGGACTGGTATTTGTGCAGCACCCTACAGTGACTCAGTGTGCGCCGCAATTGGACACCTAGGAAAATAATAAGTAGGAGGAATTCTATTGTAAATTGCCAGTTGTATTAGTCCTGTGTTAGACCTGCTGCCTTCCATTTAGGACCCCTTCCTTAAGTTGTCTGGGACCCCACCTAGGAGGATGGAGTTTGAGCTAGCCGACCTAGAGAGGTACACGGTGAACCAGCTCAAGGAGTTCTGCCTAGAGAGGGGGTGGCCGTCAAGCGAGGTGCCAGGAAGGAGGTACTTCAGAAGGCTTTGAGGGCATGGGTCATGGCCCACCCGGAGGGAAGAGGGGAGGAGGAGGAGCAGAGGGAGACAGACGACCCAGGAGAACTGAGCCTACTGAACATTGACGTCAGCGAGAATGTGTTGCCAGGAAGACGTTCCAGGGCAGGCAGTAGTGCGTCAGGGGGAGTGTGTCACCAGAGGAATTCGAGGACAGAAGGCAGCAAAGGCAATTGACATTAGAATTGGCTAAGATGGAAAGGGAGCGAGAACAGGGAAGGCTAGCCATGGAGGAAAGAAGGCTTGTACATGAGCTTAGCCTGAAAGAACTGGAGCTCCGAGCCTTGCAAATGGAAATGGAAGGCAAAGGAAATGGTGGCAGCGTACCTACTGGGGTTCCACAGGAGCCCAAATTTTACCTACCCAGGGAGGTGATGGCCAGCTTTAGTGTGGGTGATGACATAGACAAGTGGTTGACGGCGTACGAGGTAGCTTTGGTGGCCCATAGAGTTCCTGAGAGCTACTGGGGAGGAGGACTTTATAGATACATACCTCCACTAGTCAGGGACACACTGCTAACCTTAGAAAAGGGGATCGAACCAACTACCCTATCATGAGGGAGGCCCTGCTCAGGAAGTTTGGCCTCACCCCTGAGAAGTACCGCCAAAAGTTTCGCAACAGCCACAAGCTCACCACACAAAACTGGGTAGATTTTTATGATTATGCCCGGAAGGCATTAGAGGGTTGGGTGCGTGGCAGCGAGGTTGACAATTACACTGGGCTGTACGACCTATTTTTGAGAGAGCACCTCCTCGAGAAATGTTTTCCGGAGCTGCGCCAGTACTTGGTGGACCGCAAGCTGACCAACCCAAGGGAGCTTGCAGAGGAGGCAGACACGTGGGTCAGCACTAGGGTGTCCCACAAGGGAGCCGGGGCGGATCCCCCGAAGGGTGGACAGGTGTTCCCCCAGAAGAAAGAGGGGAGATAAAAAGAGGGAGTTCTTTAAAGGTCCCCAAAATAGACCGCCAGGGAGAGGGGTAGGTTTCCCATCCCAATCTGGATACCAGAAACCCACTTACCCTGACAGGAGTCAGCAGCCCAGAACTGTCCGGTGCTACGAGTGCGGGGAGGTTGGACACTACAAGGGGGATGCCCAGTGTCGCAAGAGAGCCCCAGCCCCCACAGGAGGTAAGACCCCCGGGGTGGCCAGTGTAGCGCTTGGGGAGGAGTTGTCCCTAGGTAGGGGAGGTGAGTGGACAGGCTTGACCTTAGTTTCCCTGGGGGATAGGGAGATCATCCCAAGGGTGCAGGTACCCGAGAACACTGCCAAGTATCGGCAGAGGGTCCTGGTGAACGGGGAGGAGGTGGAGGCTCTGAGGGACACAGGTGCCAGTATGACAATGGTGAAACGTCAGCTGGTGTCCCCAGAGCAGGTGATTCCTGAGGAGTTCCACCCGGTTGTGATGGCAGATAATAGCCTGGGTCATTACCCCGTGGCCCAAGTTCCCTTTGAGTGGGGAGGAGTGTCAGGTCTGATGAAGGTTGCGGTGAGCCCTGCCATGCCAGTTGACTGTCTGCTGGGCAACGATTTAGAACATACTGCCTGGAGAGAGGTAGAGTTCAATGCCCATGCTGAGATGTTGGGGTTACCAGGATGGACTTGCGTTATCACGCGGTCCATGGCTGCCCGACCAGGAACTCAGCCCGGGTTGGAGCCTGAAAGAAGGGCCCAGCCCACTGCTGGACGAGGAGATGTCCGGGAGGAAACACCCGGTGAGATGGATGGGGAGCCCGCGGAGGTGACCCCGGAGTCCGCTGCGGTGGTTGGTTTTCCCGTGGGGGACCTGCCGACCCCTGCAGAGTGGCAGGTGGAAGGAGGGCCTACCCGGGAAGAATTTTGCCGGGCACAGAGGGAGTGCCCTACGCTTGTTGGCATACGGCAACAGGCCGACGCCCAAGCAGCTGGAACAGAGACTGGTAATTACCATGTCTACTGGGAGGATGGTCTCCTCTACAGTGAGCCTAAGGCTCCGGTGCATGGGTCCTCAAGGGCCGTGGTGGTCCCCCAATGCCACCGAGCCTTTCTGCTAGAGTTGGCGCATGAGATACCACTAGCAGGACACCTGGGCCAGGACAAGACGTTTGCGCGCTTGGTCCCACATTTTTACTGGCCCAGGATGCGCGTCACTTCTGACACTTATTGCAAGACCTGCACCACTTGCCAAGCAAGCGGCAAGACAGGGACTAAGGTGAAGGTCCCTCTAGAACCTCTCCCAGTGGTCGATACCCCTTTTGAGCGAGTGGGGATTGACATTGTCGGGCCGTTGGATCCGCCGACTTCAGCTGGGCATAGGTTCATTTTGGTGCTAGTAGACCACGCCACCCGGTACCCAGAGGCAATCCCTCTGAGGACCATCACAGCACCGGTGGTGGCGCGGGCCCTCATGGGGATTTTTACCCGAGTGGGATTCCCCAAGGTCGTGGTGTCAGATAGGGGCACGAATTTCATGTCAGCCTACATGCAGGCCATGTGGAAGGAGTGTGGAGTGACCTACCGGTTCTCCACTCCTTACCACCCCCAGACGAACGGGCTCGTGGAGCGCTTCAACAAAACCTTGAAGGGGATGATCAGGAGCCTACCCGAGGACTTGAGAAGAAAGTGGGACGTCCTCTTACCCTGTCTGCTCTTCTCCTACCGAGAGGTGCCGCAGAAGGGGTCGGTTTCAGCCCCTTTGAGCTGCTCTATGGCCACCCCGTTCGGGGGCCCCTCAGTCTTGTCAAAGAGGGGTGGGAGAAGTCTTCCTCGAAGCTTCCCCGTGATGTGGTCAGCTATATGCTGGCGTTCCGCAGCCAAGTGGCCAAGCTGTGGAAGGAGGCCTCGGACAACTTAGAGGCAAGTCAGGCCGTCATGAAGCAATGGTATGACCGGAACGCGCGGACGGTAGAGTTAGACGCTGGACAGAAGGTGTGGGTCATGGAGCCAGGAGAGCTTAGCGCCCTCCAGGACCGATGGACTGGGCCGTTTGAGATCTTAGAACGAAAAGGCCAGACCACGTATGTCGTCGACATGAAGACCCCCCGTCAACCCCACAGGGTGCTCCACGTCAACCGCCTGAAGCCACACCAGGAGCGTTCCGAGCTCACTCTCTTGATGATAACGGATGGGAGTGAGGAGGAAGAGAGTGAGCCTCTGCCAGACCTTCTGGCGGTCCACGAGAAGGATGGTTCGGTAGAGGGAGTAGTCCTCGCCCCATCCTTGACCCCAGAGCAACAGAGGGACTGCCGCCAGGTTTTGGGGCAGTACGCCTCGTTGTTTTCCCTCACGCCTGGAATCACGCACCTGTGTACCCATGATGTGGACACAGGGGACAGTCCGCCAGTGAAGAACAAGTCTTACCGGCTGTCCGATAAGGTCAAGGCTAGTATCCAGAGTGAGGTGGTAAAGATGCTAGAACTGGGGGTGATTGAGCCTTCCAGTAGCCCTTGGGCTAGTCCGGTAGTGTTGGTGCCGAAAGCGGCCCCCCGGGCACCACACCAGAACTTCGGTTCTGTGTGGATTATCGTGGACTCAATTCGGTCACCAAGACCGACGCTCACCCGATCCCTCGGGCGGATGAGCTCATTGACCGGCTGGGAGCAGCCCGGTATTTGAGTACCATTGATTTAACATCAGGATATTGGCAGATCGCCATGGCGGAAGGAGCAAGGGAGAAGACTGCGTTCTCCACCCCCGAGGGCCACTTTCAATTCCAGGTGATGCCCTTCGGGTTGAAAAATGCTCCCGCCACTTTCCAGCGGTTGGTGAACCAGGTGCTGTCTGGCCTAGAGGCCTTCTCTGCTGCCTACCTGGATGACATAGCTGTCTTCAGTAGCAGCTGGGAGGACCATCTGCAGCATCTCCAGGAGGTGCTGCAGGCTTTGCAAAGGGCTGGTCTAACCATCAAGGCCAGCAAGTGCCAGATTGGACAGGGATCTGTCGTGTACCTGGGACATCTGGTGGGCGGAGGTAAGGTGCAACCCCTCCAAGCCAAGATTGAGACCATCATGGCCTGGGAGCCCCCAAGACCCAAACAGAGGTCCGAGCTTTTCTCGGCCTCACGGGATACTACCGCCGGTTCGTCAAGGGATATGGAACCATCGTGGGCCCATTGACGGAATTGACTTCCAAGAAACAGCCACGCAGAGTAATCTGGACGGCTGCCTGCCAAGATGCCTTTGAGACTCTTAAACGTGCCATGTGCACCGCACCGGTGCTCCGGACCCCGACTTCGGCCGGGAATTTATCGTGCAGACAGACGCTTCTGAGCATGGCATAGGAGCTGTGCTCTCGCAGCTGAATGACGATGGCCAAGACCAGCCAGTGGCCTTTATCTCCCGACGACTACTCCCCGGGAACAGCGGTGGAGTACCATCGAGCGGGAAGCCTTTGCTGTGGTTTGGGCGGTGAAGAAGTTGAGGCCATACCTTTTTGGTTGTCACTTCTTGGTCCAGACCGACCACAGACCCCTTCGCTGGCTCATGCAGATGAGAGGCGAAAATCCCAAATTGTTGAGATGGTCCATTTCCCTCCAGGGGATGGACTTTCGGGTGGAACATCGACCCGGTGTAGACCACGCCAACGCTGACGGTCTCTCCCGGTTTTTCCGCCTTAGTGAAGAGAACTCCCTAGAGGTTGGGAAGCTCTCCCCTCTTTCGGCTGGGGGGGACGTGTGTTAGACCTGTCAGCCCTAGGGTGGTCTTACCCTGTTTTTTTCCCTTTCTGCGCCTCATTTTTGCCACCATATTTTTACTGGACCTAGGTCTCCGGGCGCCTTGCCACTGCTGGTCAGTGCTGAGGTGCAGGTGCTCTCTCACCAAAGATGGCTGCCACAGGCCCCTGCTACTGCAGAGGGCCTTCCACACATACACACTAGTCGCCAGAGTCAGGCTGGGACAAGGGATACAGTAGCCATCCCGTCCCCGCCTCTGGGCCCCATAGCTAGGTAGGTGGAAGGTTCCAGAACCTTCCGGGCTGTGGGAGGAGTTACACTTTGCCGCCTTTGGGAGGGTCACCTGACCTAGGGGTATAAGAGGCTTGGAGGGAAAACCTGGAGTTAGTTAGGTTGAGGCACCGCTGAACCTGGGAGAACCTGCGCTGGAGTACAGACTTTAGGGCCTAGGGGAGACCTACACTACTGCCGCTGACAGGGTCAAGGCCCTGCTGCCGTAAGATAGATGAGGAACGCCCACCACCCACTGATCTTGCCCAGTGTGAGGGGACCCAGGGAACCATCTCCAGCGTGCCAGGAGGCACATCAACCCCTCCAAGAATCACCAACTCACAACCCCCCCCTGTTCATAAAGAGACTTTGCTGAATCCATGACCTGCAGAACCTAAAGTGAAAACCATTGAGAGGGGATCAGGAGGCGAAGCGCTGCGTCCTAAGCGCTAGGCCTCCACCCCTATCTACCTATACAGACAGCTGGACTGTCCTCCAAGAACCATCCTTACACAGCCCGGTGCATAAGGCTGTCAGCGCGCCTGCGCTGCAACTCCAAGTGAGGAGAGAACTTGACCTCCCCCTCCGTCACTGACCTGGTGACCGGATCGCCGCCGCGGCCGCCGCTGCGTGAAGAGGGAGCTGAGGCAGGAAGACCTCTCCCCGTGCATAACTGTGGTGAGGGGCGCCGTCCGCGCCCTCACCGAAACCCCAGAAGTCACCGCCGGGCCCGAGACCCCTGCCGCTGCAAGCGCGGCCAAGAATAACACCGTCGCAGCCCCCGAGGGCTGCGTGAAGTGAGCTGAGGCCTACTGCGGCCTCCAGGCCCGTGGACGCTGTTGCCGAGGGGCCGGGGACGCTGACCGCGTCACAGGTCGCGCCCCGAAAAGGCCGCGACGGGATTGGCCCGCCGGAGTCAATCGCCGGAGAAGAAGGAGAGGGAGGCGTCGCCTGGCAACCAACGAAGGCCGCGACGCGGTGGCCCAGCCGGAGCCAAGCGAGACGACGTCAGAGGGGCTCCACTGCCAACGGGAGCCCCCGGAAGAAGAGAAGACCGCGACGCGATTGGCCCAGCCGGAGCCAATCGAGAGGACGTCCACGGGGCTCCACTGCCAACGGGAGCCCCAAGAAGAATCGCCGCCGCGCCAGGATTGGGCGCCGTCAAGAGCCCGCCTCCGCCCAGCACGTCCGGAGGTAAGGACGAACCTCCTGTGCCTTCGCGGGAAGCCGGAGCCGTCTGCAAGGACTGCCGGCTCCCGCTCAGAGTCCCCACTCTCTCCCCTGACTCCACGGGGGCCGGAGGAGTGGCATACCGGCCCCCAACGACGCAGCAACACAGCGAGAGGCTCCGTAGCCTCGTGAAGTAGAAACAGCGCCGGCCGGAGGGCCGTGAGACTCACGCCGGGCCCCGCCCCCCACAACAAAGGGCTGGCCCGGAGAAGAGTCCGCCGTGAGGCCCCCGCAGCCAGCCACAACACCGCAGGTGAGCCCAGGAGGCCCCTAGGGCTCTAGGTTAAGCCCCTGGGGGCCGGGGCCACGCATGAAGAGGGATTAAGGAGGGAGGGGGCCTTTGATAACCTTTGATAATAGGCCAGGCACCTGGTGTAACCCTAGCCTAATATAACCCTCACCTCCCCGGGGAGATAAAGGAGTCCCCCCTTTTGGTAGCCCCCAGCTGCTGGACATGTTGAGGGGTTCCCTGTAGGATTCCCTCCCGCCTAGTGTATCATAGGCTGTATAGAGTACCTAGGCCTACTGTATATATGTTGATGTATAAACCGTGTTGCGCCTGTTCTAGGCCCTAGTTGGTAAAGAGCACCCGAATGAGCAGTGGTGCTGTGATTTTAATGCGGCCTTTTAGTGGCCAGAATTGTGAAGGGTCTTTTTAAATGAACGCGCACTAGTTACCCGAATGTATAATTTGAATAATTGAATGCCATCTTGATCAATATAAAGGAACCTGATTGTTACTTATACAAGCCTGGTGTGGTGTCCGGTTATTGCGTCGCATTTCTGAGTTAATGTGAGAGTGTGCTGCACAACTGCCTTACACATTGCCTTCGCGTGCCTTTCCCCGCTTTGCGCCATGCTACCATAACGGTCTCGGTAACCCCGTTTCCAACAATTTTGATGAGAAAAAGATTAGTGCTGATGCAAATTGTGTAAGAGAGTATAATCGATTAAGAAGACTGTATGCTCCTAACTTAGGTGAATATCCTGTACATGAGAAACATGTAGTGTGTCCAAAACGAAAATATGACAAACATTCTAGTGAGATTTAAAAAAAGAAAACAATTCAAAAGAATGATGAAGCTGCAAAGAAAATGAAAATGGACACTGTTGATGATATTGTAGGATACCCGTTAGAAAATAGTTCAGGTATCAACTGCTATGCTAATGTAATTGTGAATGTTGTGTTTTATCTAGAATATCTTCTTCATGAAATTATGGAAAATCGAGAAAAAAGATTCTGTTCTTTATTACATTATATTTTTCAAAAGTTGGTAAGTGATAGAACTAAAATCCATACTGCTTCTGGCATACGGCATCTTTTGGATATATGTACTGGTTCTTCGCAATTTACACTTAATGTACAACAAGATGCACAAGAATTTCTTATGTTTATGCTTGCAGTATTGGAAGATGAAGGAATAGAAATTGGAAATTTGTTTGGACTAAGTTACAGATGGGATCATAAATGTGAAGAGTGTTAATTTTCTTCTACCACTGAAATAGACACTGAACAATTCATATATTTGACGATACCAGATTGCAAAACAGTGTCTTTTAACAAATTAGTAAAAACAGCTAATCAAGATATGAAATGTTCTCATTGTAAATCAGAAATGTTGTCAACATTATTTATAGAAAGATTTGGACCATATGTCATTTTAATGCTGCAACGTTGTAGAGCAGATGGAAGAAAATTGGAAACCAAAATTAAAAATTTTGTGGCAAGTCAAGTATCAATTTCAGGAAGAACTTTTAAAGCAGTGGCTATTGTTTTCCATGATGGACCTACTATAACATCTGGACACTATACTGTGTATTTAAAGTACAATAAAGGATGGACTCATTGCAATGATGCTCATTTGGAATTCAAATGTAGGCTGCCTTATGAATTACCAAATTCATATCTCATATTTTTGTTGCCAAAGTTTTGAAAACATCATTCGGCCTATTGGGAAGATGTAAACATGAATTAACGAGTTTATTTTGGATATTTTCAATGCAAATGGATTTGGAAACATTATTCGGCCTATTGGAAAGATGTGAACAATTGGTGTTTGGATTATTGTTTGTGCTAATTGATATTGCATTTGGAAAATTGTGATTGAAAGAACTAGTTTATATATTTGATCTTTATATTATACGCGATGTAAATGAGAGTGTATTTTTTAGAAAATGTACTACAGAGAAATACATGATTTAATGCAGTTGAAGAATGTAATTTAGAAACTGTAGATAGGTAAACTGATAGTTGAATATTTTCAACACAGATTTGGTTTTTTTTTACAATCTCATTGATTTTATTTTTTTCCCCGCTGTTGTATGATGATCTGCATTGAAATCACTGTGTATGGTGAAATTCAGTAGAATCTGAGAACAGCAAAAAATGGAAACTGAATATGTTATGTAATTCTAAAATTATGTTGTGTTCTTAAAACTATACTATTATATGCAATAACAGTTTTTCTTCTTTTTTTTTACAGAAGATAATACTAAAGTTTGAAAAGATTTTAAATTCAGTTTACAACAAAACTACTGTAAAATAGGTCCACTGAGTTTTGTATCTTCTTTAATAAAAAACGTAAGATGAAATAATGTAATAAGCATGATAATATGAACTAATGTTTACAGTCGCTTTTACTGCACTCATCCATTTTTTCAAACAGTACCCATGCACTCATCTATACAGTTAGACACTATTCCCACACTCCTCCAATCACCCATGCACTATCTATGCACTTCTGCAATCAAGTAGTCAGTACCCATACACTTAAAATATCACCCAGACACTACCTATGTACTCCTCCAATCACCCAGGCACTATGTGTACACTCATGCAATCACCTATACATTACCCGTATACTCTTCCAATCACCCAGGTATTACCTATATACTTCTCCAATCCCCTGGACATTACCTCTACACTCATACAATTACCCAGGCATTTCCTATGCATTCCTCTAGTCCTCAGACATTACGCTTGCACTCATGCAATCACTCAGGCATTACCCCTGCAGTCATGCAATCACATAGACATTACTCATGCACTCCTCCAAACACTTACACATTATCCCTGCACTCATGCAATCACCCAGGCATTACCCATGCACTCCTTCAATCACTCAGGCAGTACCCATGCACTCCTCCAATCACCTAGGCACTACCCATACACTCATGCAATAACCCAGGCATTACCCATGCCCTCCTTGAATCATTCAGGCAGTACCTATGCACTCCTCCAATCACCCAGACATTACCGCTGCACTCATGCAATCACTCAGGCACTACCCATGCACTTCTTCAATCACTCAGGCAGTACCCATGCACTCCTCCAATCACCCAAGCACTACTCATGCACTCATGCAATAACCCAGGCATTACCTTTGCAGTCCTTCAATCATTCAGGCAGTACCTATGCACTCCTCCAATCACCCAGACATTACCCCTGTACTCATGCAATCACTCAGGCACTACCCATGCACTTCTTCAATCACTCAGGCAGTACCCATGCACTCCTCCAATCACCCAAGCACTACTCATGCAATCACCCAGGCATTACCCATGCAGTCCTTCAATCACTCAGGCAGTACCCATGCACTGCTCTAATCATCCAGATATTACCCCTCCACTCATGCAATCACCCAGGCATTACCCATACACTCCTTCAATCACTCAGCCACTACCCATGCATTCCTCCAATCACCCAGGCACTACCCATGCACTTATGCAATCACCCAAGCATTACCTATGCACTCCTTCCATCACTCAGGTAGTACCCATGCACTTTTCCAATCACCCAGACATTACTACTGCACTCATGGAATCACCCAGGCATTACCTATGCACTCCTTCAATCACTTAGGAAGTACCCATGCACTACTCCAATCACCCAGACATTATTCCTGCACTCATGCAATCACGCAGGCACTACCCATGCACTCATGCAGTCACCCAGGCATTACCCATGCACTTCTTCAATCACTCAGGCAGTACCCATGCATTGCTCCAATCTCCCAGACATTACCCCTGCACTCATGCAATCACCCAGGCATTACCCATGCACTTCTTCAATCACTCAGGCAGTACCCATGCATTGCTTCAATCACCCAGACATTACCCCTGCACTCATGCAATCACCCAGGCATTACCCATGCACTTCTTCAATCACTCAGGCAGTACCCATGCATTGCTCCAATCACCCAGACATTACCCATGCACTCATGCAGTCACCCAGGCATTACCCATGCACTTCTTCAATCACTCAGGCAGTACCCATGCATTGCTCCAATCACCCAGACATTACCCCTGCACTCATGCAATCACCCAGGCATTACCCGTGCACTCCTTCAATCATTCAAGCAGTACTCATGCACTCCTATCAATCACCCAGACACTAGCTATGCACTTATGCAATCACCCAGGCATTACCCATGCACTCATGCAATCACTTAGGCAGCACCCATGCACTCCTCCGATCACCCAGACATTACCCCTGCACTCATGCAATCATGCAGGCACTACCCATGCACTTCTTCAATCACTCAGGCAGTACCCATGCACTCCTCCAATCACCCAGGCACTACCCATGCACTCATGCAGTCACCTAAGCATTAGCCATGCACTCATACAATCACCCAGGCATTACCCATGCACTGCTCCAATCACCCAGACATTACCCCTGCACTCATGCAATCACACAGGTATTACGGATGCACTCCTTCAATCACTCAGGCAGTACCCATGCACTCCTCCTATCACCCAGACACTACCTATGCACTTATGCAATCACCCAGACATTTCCCATGCACTCATGTAATCACCCAGGCATTACCCATGCACTCCTCCAATCACCCAGACATTACCTTTGCACTCACGCAATTACCCAGGCATCACCAATGCACTCCTTCAATCACTTAGGCAGTACCCATGCACTCCTCCAATACCCCAGACATTACCTCTGAACTCATGCAATCATGCAGGCACTACCCCTACACTTATTCAATCACTCAGGCAGAACCCATGCACTCCTCCAATCACCCAGGCACTACCCATGCACTCATGCAATCACCCAGGCATTAGCCATGCACTCATGCAATCACCCAGGCATTACCCATGCACTCCTCCAATCACCCAGACATTACCTTTGCACTCACGCAATTACCCAGGCATCACCAATGCACTCCTTCAATCACTTAGGCAGTACCCATGCACTCCTCCAATACCCCAGACTTTACCCCTTAACTCATGCAATCATGCAGGCACTACCCATGCACTTCTTCAATCACTCAGGCAGTACCCATGCTCTCCTCCAATCACCCAGGCACTACCCATGGACTCATGCAATCACCCAGGCATTACCTATGCTCTCACGCAATCACCTAGGAATTACGCATGCACTTACAAATTTACCCAGGCATTACCAATGCACTCCTTTAATCACTCAGGCAGTACCCATGCATTCCTCCAATCACCCAGACACTATCCCTGCACTCATGCAATCATGCAGGCACTACCTATGCACTTCTTCAATCACTCAGGCAGTACCCATGCACTCCTCCAATCAACCAGGCACTACCCATGCACTCATGCAGTCACCCAGGCATTACCCATGCGCTTCTTCAATCACTCAGGCAGTACCCATGCACTGCTCCAATCACCCAGACATTACCCCTGCACTCATGCAATCACCCAGGCATTACCCATGCACTCCTTCAATCACTCAGGCAGTACCCATGCACTCCTCCAATCACCCAGACACTACCTATGCACTTATGCAATCACCCAGGCATTACCCATGCACTCCTCCAATCACCCAGACATTACCTCTGCACTCATGCAATCACCCAGGCATTACCCATGCACCCCTTCAATCACTTAGGCAGTACCCATATTGTCCTCCAATCACCCAGACATTACCCCTGCACTCATGCAATCACACAGGCACTACCCATGCACTTCTTCAATCACTCAGGCAGTACCCATGCACTCCTCCAATCACCCAGGCACTACCCATGCACTCATGCAATAACCCAGGCATTACCCATGCACTCCTTGAATCATTCAGGCAGTACCTATGGACTCCTCCAAATACCCAGACATTACCCCTGCACTCATGCAATCACCCAGGCACGACCTATGCACTTCTTCAATCACTCAGGCAGTACCCATGCTCCTCCGATCACCCAAGCACTACTCATGCAATCACCCAGGCATTACCCATGCAGTCCTTCAATCACTCAGGCAGTACCCATGCACTCCTCCAATCACCCAGACACTACCTATGCACTTACGCAATCACCCAGGCATTACCCATGCACTCATGTAATCACCCAGGCATTACACATGCACTCCTCCAATCACCCAGACATTACCTCTGCACTCATGCAATCACCCAGGCATTACCCATGCACTCCTCCAATCACCCAGATATTACCCATGCACTCCTCCAATCACCCAGACATTATCTCTGCACTCATGCAATCACGCAGGCACTACCCATGCACTTCTTCAATCACTCAGGCAGTACCCATGCACTCCTCCAATCACCCAGGCACTACCCATGCATTCATGCAATCACCCAGGCATTACCCATGCACTCCTCCAATCACGTAGAAATTCCCTCTGCACTCATGCAATCACCCAGGCAGTACCCATGCACTCCTCCAATCACCCAGACATTACCCCTCAACTCATGCAATCATGCAGGCACTACCCATGCACTTCTTCAATCACTCAGGCAGTACCCATGCACTCCTCCAATCACCCAGGCACTACCCATGCACTCATGCAAACACCCAGGCATTACCCATGCACTTCTCCAATCACCCAGACATTACCTCTGCACTCATGCAATCACCCAGGCATTACCCAAGCACTTACAAAATCACCCAGGCATTACCCACGCACTTACAAAATCAGCCAGGCATTACCAATGCACTCCTTTAATCACTCAGGCAGTACCCATGCACTCCTCCAATCACCTAGACATTACTCCTGCACTCTTGCAATCACCCAGGCATTACCCATGCACTCCTTCAATCATTCAGGCAGTACCCGTGGACTCCTCCAATCACCCATACATTACTCCTGCACTCTTGCAATCACCCAGGCATTACCCATGCATTCCTGCAATCACCCAGGCACTACCCATGCATTTATGCAATCACCCAGTCATTACCTATGCACTCCTTCAATCACTCAGGAAGTACTCATGCACTCGTCCAATCACCCAGGCACTACACATGCACTCATGCAATAACCCAGGCATTACCCGTGCACTCCTTCAATCACTCAGGCAGTACCCATGCACTCCTCCAATCACCCAGTCACTACTCATGCACTCATGTAATAACCGAGACACTACCCATGCACTCCTTCAATCACTCAGGCAGTGCCCATGCACTCCTCCAATCACCTAGGCACTACCCATGCACTCATGCAATAACCCAGGAATTACCCATGCACTCCTTGAATCATTCAGGCAGTACCTATGCACTCCTCCAATCACCCAGACATTACCCCTGCACTCATGCAATCACTCAGGCACTACCCATGCACTTCATTAATCACTCAGGCAGTACCCATGCACTCCTCCAATCACCCAAGAACTACTCATGCACTCATGCAATCACCCAGGCATTACCCATGCAGTCCTTCAACCACTCAGGCAGCACCCATGCACTGCTCCAATCATCCAGACATTACGCCTCCACTCATGCAATCAACCAGGTATTACCCATACACTCCTTCAATCACTCAGGCACTACCCATGCATTCCTCCAATCACCCAGGTACTACCCATGGACTTATGCAATCACCCAAGCATTACCTATGCACTCCTTCAATCACTCAGGTAGTACCCATGCACTTTTCCAATCACCCAGACATTACTACTGCGCTCATGGAATCACCCAGGCATTAACCATGTACTCATGCAATCACCCAGGCATTACCCCTGCACTCCTCCAATCACCCAGACATTACCTTTGCACTCACGCAATTACCCAGGCATCACCAATGCACTCCTTCAATCACTTAGGCAGTACCCATGCACTCCTCCAATACCCCAGACTTTACCCCTTAACTCATGCAATCATGCAGGCACTACCCATGCACTTCTTCAATCACTCAGGCAGTACCCATGCTCTCCTCCAATCACCCAGGCACTACCCATGGACTCATGCAATCACCCAGGCATTACCTATGCTCTCACGCAATCACCTAGGAATTACGCATGCACTTACAAATTTACCCAGGCATTACCAATGCACTCCTTTAATCACTCAGGCAGTACCCATGCATTCCTCCAATCACCCAGACACTATCCCTGCACTCATGCAATCATGCAGGCACTACCTATGCACTTCTTCAATCACTCAGGCAGTACCCATGCACTCCTCCAATCAACCAGGCACTACCCATGCACTCATGCAGTCACCCAGGCATTACCCATGCGCTTCTTCAATCACTCAGGCAGTACCCATGCACTGCTCCAATCACCCAGACATTACCCCTGCACTCATGCAATCACCCAGGCATTACCCATGCACTCCTTCAATCACTCAGGCAGTACCCATGCACTCCTCCAATCACCCAGACACTACCTATGCACTTATGCAATCACCCAGGCATTACCCATGCACTCCTCCAATCACCCAGACATTACCTCTGCACTCATGCAATCACCCAGGCATTACCCATGCACCCCTTCAATCACTTAGGCAGTACCCATATTGTCCTCCAATCACCCAGACATTACCCCTGCACTCATGCAATCACACAGGCACTACCCATGCACTTCTTCAATCACTCAGGCAGTACCCATGCACTCCTCCAATCACCCAGGCACTACCCATGCACTCATGCAATAACCCAGGCATTACCCATGCACTCCTTGAATCATTCAGGCAGTACCTATGGACTCCTCCAAATACCCAGACATTACCCCTGCACTCATGCAATCACCCAGGCACGACCTATGCACTTCTTCAATCACTCAGGCAGTACCCATGCTCCTCCGATCACCCAAGCACTACTCATGCAATCACCCAGGCATTACCCATGCAGTCCTTCAATCACTCAGGCAGTACCCATGCACTCCTCCAATCACCCAGACACTACCTATGCACTTACGCAATCACCCAGGCATTACCCATGCACTCATGTAATCACCCAGGCATTACCCATGCACTCCTCCAATCACCCAGACATTACCTCTGCACTCATGCAATCACCCAGGCATTACCCATGCACTCCTCCAATCACCCAGATATTACCCATGCCCTCCTCCAATCACCCAGACATTATCTCTGCACTCATGCAATCACGCAGGCACTACCCATGCACTTCTTCAATCACTCAGGCAGTACCCATGCACTCCTCCAATCACCCAGGCAGTACCCATGCATTCATGCAATCACCCAGGCATTACCCATGCACTCCTCCAATCACGTAGAAATTCCCTCTGCACTCATGCAATCACCCAGGCAGTACCCATGCACTCCTCCAATCACCCAGACATTACCCCTCAACTCATGCAATCATGCAGGCACTACCCATGCACTTCTTCAATCACTCAGGCAGTACCCATGCACTCCTCCAATCACCCAGGCACTACCCATGCACTCATGCAAACACCCAGGCATTACCCATGCACTTCTCCAATCACCCAGACATTACCTCTGCACTCATGCAATCACCCAGGCATTACCCAAGCACTTACAAAATCACCCAGGCATTACCCACGCACTTACAAAATCAGCCAGGCATTACCAATGCACTCCTTTAATCACTCAGGCAGTACCCATGCACTCCTCCAATCACCCAGACATTACTCCTGCACTCTTGCAATCACCCAGGCATTACCCATGCACTCCTTCAATCATTCAGGCAATACCCGTGGACTCCTCCAATCACCCATACATTACTCCTGCACTCTTGCAATCACCCAGGCATTACCCATGCATTCCTGCAATCACCCAGGCACTACCCATGCATTTATGCAATCACCCAGTCATTACCTATGCACTCCTTCAATCACTCAGGAAGTACTCATGCACTCGTCCAATCACCCAGGCACTACACATGCACTCATGCAATAACCCAGGCATTACCCGTGCACTCCTTCAATCACTCAGGCAGTACCCATGCACTCCTCCAATCACCCAGTCACTACTCATGCACTCATGTAATAACCCAGACACTACCCATGCACTCCTTCAATCACTCAGGCAGTGCCCATGCTCTCCTCCAATCACCTAGGCACTACCCATGCACTCATGCAATAACCCAGGAATTACCCATGCACTCCTTGAATCATTCAGGCAGTACCTATGCACTCCTCCAATCACCCAGACATTACCCCTGCACTCATGCAATCACTCAGGCACTACCCATGCACTTCATTAATCACTCAGGCAGTACCCATGCACTCCTCCAATCACCCAAGAACTACTCATGCACTCATGCAATCACCCAGGCATTACCCATGCAGTCCTTCAACCACTCAGGCAGCACCCATGCACTGCTCCAATCATCCAGACATTACGCCTCCACTCATGCAATCAACCAGGTATTACCCATACACTCCTTCAATCACTCAGGCACTACCCATGCATTCCTCCAATCACCCAGGTACTACCCATGGACTTATGCAATCACCCAAGCATTACCTATGCACTCCTTCAATCACTCAGGTAGTACCCATGCACTTTTCCAATCACCCAGACATTACTACTGCGCTCATGGAATCACCCAGGCATTAACCATGTACTCATGCAATCACCCAGGCATTACCCATGCACTCCTCCAATCACCCAGACATTACCCCTCCACTCATGCAATCACACAGGCACTACCTATGCACTTCTTCAATCACTCAGGCAGTACCCATGCACTCCTCCAATCAACCAGGCACTACCCAAGCACTCATGCAATAACCCAGGCATTACTCATGCACTCCTTGAATCATTCAGGCAGTACCTATGGACTCCTACAAACACCCAGACATTACCCCTGCACTCATGTAATCACCCAGGCACTACCTATGCACTTCTTCAGTCACTCAGGCAGTACCCATGCTCCTCCAATCACCCAAGCACTACTCATGCACTCATGCAATCACCCAGGCATTACCCATGCAGTCCTTCAATCACTCAGGCAGTACCCATGCACTCCTCCAATCACCCAGACACTACCTATGCACTTACGCAATCACCCAGGCATTACCCATGCACTCATGTAATCACCCAGGCATTACCCATGCACTCCTCCAATCACCCTGACATTACCTCTGCACTCATGCAATCACCCAGGCATTACCCATGCACTCCTCCAATCACCCAGATATTACCCATGCACTCCTCCAATCACCCAGACATTACCTCTGCACTCATGCAATCACGCAGGCACTACCCATGCACTTCTTCAATCACTCAGGCAGTACCCATGCACTCCTCCAATCACCCAGGCACTACCCATGCATTCATGCAATCACCCAGGCATTACCCATGCACTCCTCCAATCACGCAGACATTCCCTCTGCACTCATGCAATCACCCAGGCAGTACCCATGCACTCCTCCAATCACCCAGACATTACCCCTAAACTCATGCAATCATGCAGGCACTACCCATGCACTTCTTCAATCACTAAGGCAGTACCCATGCACTCCTCCAATCACTCAGGCACTACCCATGCACTCATGCAAACACCCATGCACTCATGCAAACACCCAGGCATTACCCATGCACTCCTCCAATCACCCAGACATTACCTCTGCACTCATGCAATCACCCAGGCATTACCCAAGCACTTACAAAATCACCCAGGCATTACCCATGCACTTACGAATTCAGCCAGGCATTACCAATGCACTCCTTTAATCACTCAGGCAGTACCCATGCACTCCTCCAATCACCCAGACATTACTCCTGCACTCTTGCAATCCCCCAGGCATTACCCATGCACTCCTTCAATCATTCAGGCAGTACCCGTGGACTCCTCCAATCACCCAGACATTACTCCTGCACTCTTGCAATCACCCAGGCATTACCCATGCATCCCTGCAATCACCCAGGCACTACCCATGCATTTATGCAATCACCCAGTCATTACCTATGCACTCCTTCAATCACTCAGGAAGTACTCATGCACTCGTCCAATCACCCAGGCACTACACATGCACTCATGCAATAACCCAGGCATTACCCGTGCACTCCTTCAATCACTCAGGCAGTACCCATGCACTCCTCCAATCACCCAGTCACTACTCATGCACTCATACAATAACCCAGACACTACCCATGCACTACTTCAATCACTCAGGCAGTACCCATGCACTCCTCCAATCACTCAGACATTACTCCTGCACTCATGTAATCACCCAGGCATTACCCATGCACTCCTTCAATCACTCAGGCAGTACCCATGCACTCCTCAATCACCTAGGCACTACCCATGCACTCATGCAATAACCCAGGACTTACCCATGCACTCCTTGAATCATTCAGGCAGTACCTATGCACTCCTCCAATCACCCAGACATTACCCCTGCACTCATGCAATCACTCAGGCACTACCCATGCACTTCATTAATCACTCAGGCAGTACCCATGCACTCCTCCAATCACCCAAGAACTACTCATGCACTCATGCAATCACCCAGGCATTACCCATGCAGTCCTTCAACCACTCAGGCAGCACCCATACACTGCTCCAATCATCCAGACATTACGCCTCTACTCATGCAATCAACAAGGTATTACCCATACACTCCTTCAATCACTCAGGCACTACCCATGCATTCCTCCAATCACCCAGGCACTCCCCTTGGACTTATGCAATCACCCAAGCATTACCTATGCACTCCTTCAATCACTCAGGTAGTACCCATGCACTTTTCCAATCACCCAGACATTACTACTGCGCTCATGGAAACACCCAGGCATTAACCATGTACTCATGCAATCACCCAGGCATTACCCATGCACTCCTCCAATCACCCAGACATTACCCCTGCACTCATGCAATCACACAGGCACTACCCATGCACTTCATCAATCACTCAGGCAGTACCCATGCACTCCTCCAATCAACCAGGCACTACCCATGCACTCATGCAATAACCCAGGCATTACTCATGCACTCATTGAATCATTCAGGCAGTACCTATGGACTCCTACAAACACCCAGACATTACCCCTGCACTCATGTAATCACCCAGGCACTACCTATGCACTTCTTCAGTCACTCAGGCAGTACCCATGCTCCTCCAATCACCCTAGCACTACTCATGCACTCATGCAATCACCCAGGCATTACCCATGCAGTCCTTCAATCACTCAGGCAGTACCCATGCACTCCTCCAATCACCCAGACACTACCTATGCACTTACGCAATCACCCAGGCATTACCCATGCACTCATGTAAGCACCCAGGCATTACCCATGTACTCCTCCAATCACCCAGACATTACCTCTGCACTCATGCAATCACCCAGGCATTACATATCCACTCCTCCAATCACCCAGACATTACCCATGCACTCCTCCAATCACCCAGACATTACCTCTGCACTCATGCAATCACGCAGGCACTATCCATGCACTTCTTCAATCACTCAGGCAGTACCCATGCACTCCTCCAATCACCCAGGCACTACCCATGCACTCATGCAATCCCCCAGGCATTACCCATGCACTCCTCCAATCACACAGACATTCCCTCTGCACTCATGCAATCACCCAGGCAGTACCCATGCACTCCTCCAATCACCAAGACATTACCCCTACACTGATGCAATCATGCAGGCACTACCCGTGCACTTCTTCAATCACTCAGGCAATACCCATGCACTCCTCCAATTACCAAGGCACTACACATGCACTCATGCATTCACCCAGGCATTACCCATGCACTCATGCAAACACCCAGGCATTACCCATGCACTTCTCCAATCACCCAGACATTACCTCTGCACTCATGCAATCACCCAGCCATTACCCATGTACTTACAAAATCACCAGGCATTACCCATGCACTTACAAAATCAGCCAGGCATTACCAATGCACTCCTTTAATCACTCAGGCAGTGCCCATGCACTCTTCCAATCACCCAGACATTACTCCTGCACTCTTGCAATTACCCAGGCATTACCCATGCACTCCTGCAATCACCCAGGCACTACCCATGCATTTATGCAATCACCCAGTCATTACCTATGCACTCCTTCAATCACTCAGGCAGTACTCATGCACTCTTCCAATCACCCAGGCACTACACATGCACTCATGCAATAACCCAGGCATTACCCATGCACTCCTTCAATCACTCAGGCAGTACCCATGCACTCCTCAATCGCCTAGGCACTACCCATGCACTCATGCAATAACCAGGAATTACCCATGCACTCCTTGAATCATTCAGGCAGTACCAATGCACTCCTCCAATCACCCAGACATTACCCCTGCACTCATGCAATCACTCAGGCACTACCCATGCACTTCATTAATCACTCAGGCAGTACCCATGCACTCCTCCAATCACCCAAGAACTACTCATGCACTCATGCAATCACCCAGGCATTACCCATGCAGTCCTTCAACCACTCAGGCAGCACCCATGCACTGCTCCAATCATCCAGACATTACGCCTCTACTCATGCAATCAACCAGGTATTACCCATACACTCCTTCAATCACTCAGGCACTACCCATGCATTCCTCCAATCACCCAGGCACTACCCATGGACTCCTTCAATCACTCAGGTAGTACCCATGCACTTTTCCAATCACCCAGACATTACTACTGCGCTCATGGAAACACCCAGGCATTAACCATGTACTCATGCAATCACCTAGGCATTATCCATGCACTCCTCCAATCACCCAGACATTACCCCTGCACTCATGCAATCACACAGGCACTACCCATGCACTTCTTCAATCACTCAGGCAGTACCCATGCACTCCTCCAATCAACCAGGCACTACCCATGCACTCATGCAATAACCCAGGCATTACTCATGCCCTCCTTGAATCATTCAGGCAGTACCTATGGACTCCTACAAACACCCAGACATTACCCCTGCACTCATGTAATCACCCAGGCACTAGCTATGCACTTCTTCAGTCACTCAGGCAGTACCCATGCTCCTCCAATCACCCAAGCACTACTCATGCACTCATGCAATCACCCAGGCATTACCCATGCAGTCCTTCAATCACTCAGGCATTACCCATGCACTCCCCCAATCACCCAGACATTACCTCTGCACTCATGAAATCACCCAGCCATTACCCATGTACTTACAAAATCACCCAGGCATTACCCATGCACTTACAAAATCAGCCAGGCATTACCAATGCACTCCTTTAATCACTCAGGCAGTGCCCATGCACTCTTCCAATCACCCAGACATTACTCCTGCACTCTTGCAATCACCCAGGCATTACCCATGCACTCCTTCAATCAATCAGGCAGTACCCGTGGACTCCCCAATCACCCAGACATTACTCCTGCACTCTTGCAATCACCCAGGCATTACCCATGCACTCCTGCAATCACCCAGGCACTACCCATGCATTTATGCAATCACCCAGTCATTACCTATGCACTCCTTCAATCACTCAGGCAGTACTCATGCACTCTTCCAATCACCCAGGCACTACACATGCACTCATGCAATAACCCAGGCATTACCCATGCACTCCTTCAATCACTCAGGCAGTTCCCATGCACTGCTCCAATCATCCAGACATTACGCCTCCACTCATGCAATCACTCAGGTATTACCCATACACTCCTTAAATCACTCAGGCACTACCCATGCATTCCTCCAATCACCCAGGCACTACCCATGGACTAATGCAATTACCCAAGCATTACCTATGCACCCCGTCAATCACTCAGTTAGTACCCATGCACTTTTCCAATCACCCAGACATTACTACTGCGCTCATGGAATCACCCAGGCATTACCCATGCACTCCTTCAATCACTTCGGCAGTACCCATTCACTCCTCCAATCACCCAGACATTATCCCTGCACTCATGCAATCACGCAGGCACTAACCATGCACTTCTTCAATCACTCAGGCAGTACCCATGCATTCCTCCAATCACCCAGGCACTACCCATGGACTTATGCAATCACCCAAGCATTACCTATGCACTCCTTCAATCACTCAGGTAGTACCCATGCACTTTTCCAATCACCCAGACATTACTACTGCGCTCATGGAAACACCCAGGCATTAACCATGTACTCATGCAATCACCCAGGCATTAGCCATGCACTCCTCCAATCACACAGACATTACCCCTGCACTCATGCAATCACACAGGCACTACCCATGCACTTCTTCAATCACTCAGGCAGTACCCATGCACTCCTCCAATCAACCAGGCACTACCCATGCACTCATGCAATAACCCAGGCATTACTCATGCACTCCTTAAATCATTCAGGCAGCACCTATGGACTCCTACAAACACCCAGACATTACCCCTGCACTCATGTAATCACCCAGGCACTACCTATGCACTTCTTCAGTCACTCAGGCAGTACCCATGCTCCTCCAATCACCCAAGCACTACTCATGCACTCATGCAATCACCCAGGCATTACCCATGCAGTCCTTCAATCACTCAGGCAGTACCCATGCACTCCTCCAATCACCCAGACACTACCTATGCACTTACGCAATCACCCAGGCATTACCCATGCACTCATGTAAGCACCCAGGCATTACCCATGTACTCCTCCAATCACCCAGACATTACCTCTACACTCAAGCAATCACCCAGGCATTACATATGCACTCCTCCAATCACCCAGACATTACCCATGCACTCCTCCAATCACCCAGACATTATCTCTGCACTCATGCAATCACGCAGGCACTACCCATGCACTTCTTCAATCACTCAGGCAGTACCCATGCACTCCTCCAATCACCCAGGCACTACCCATGCATTCATGCAATCACCCAGGCATTACCCATGCACTCCTCCAATCACGTAGAAATTCCCTCTGCACTCATGCAATCACCCAGGCAGTACCCATGCACTCCTCCAATCACCCAGACATTACCCCTCAACTCATGCAATCATGCAGGCACTACCCATGCACTTCTTCAATCACTCAGGCAGTACCCATGCACTCCTCCAATCACCCAGGCACTCCCCATGCACTCATGCAAACACCCAGGCATTACCCATGCACTTCTCCAATCACCCAGACATTACCTCTGCACTCATGCAATCACCCAGGCATTACCCAAGCACTTACAAAATCACCCAGGCATTACCCACGCACTTACAAAATCAGCCAGGCATTACCAATGCACTCCTTTAATCACTCAGGCAGTACCCATGCACTCCTCCAATCACCCAGACATTACTCCTGCACTCTTGCAATCACCCAGGCATTACCCATGCACTCCTTCAATCATTCAGGCAGTACCCGTGGACTCCTCCAATCACCCATACATTACTCCTGCACTCTTGCAATCACCCAGGCATTACCCATGCATTCCTGCAATCACCCAGGCACTACCCATGCATTTATGCAATCACCCAGTCATTACCTATGCACTCCTTCAATCACTCAGGAAGTACTCATGCACTCGTCCAATCACCCAGGCACTACACATGCACTCATGCAATAACCCAGGCATTACCCGTGCACTCCTTCAATCACTCAGGCAGTACCCATTCACTCCTCCAATCACCCAGTCACTACTCATGCACTCATGTAATAACCCAGACACTACCCATGCACTCCTTCAATCACTCAGGCAGTGCCCATGCACTCCTCCAATCACCTAGGCACTACCCATGCACTCATGCAATAACCCAGGAATTACCCATGCACTCCTTGAATCATTCAGGCAGTACCTATGCACTCCTCCAATCACCCAGACATTACCCCTGCACTCATGCAATCACTCAGGCACTACCCATGCACTTCATTAATCACTCAGGCAGTACCCATGCACTCCTCCAATCACCCAAGAACTACTCATGCACTCATGCAATCACCCAGGCATTACCCATGCAGTCCTTCAACCACTCAGGCAGCACCCATGCACTGCTCCAATCATCCAGACATTACGCCTCCACTCATGCAATCAACCAGGTATTATCCATACACTCCTTCAATCACTCAGGCACTACCCATGCATTCCTCCAATCACCCAGGTACTACCCATGGACTTATGCAATCACCCAAGCATTACCTATGCACTCCTTCAATCACTCAGGTAGTACCCATGCACTTTTCCAATCACCCAGACATTACTACTGCGCTCATGGAATCACCCAGGCATTAACCATGTACTCATGCAATCACCCAGGCATTACCCATGCACTCCTCCAATCACCCAGACATTACCTTTGCACTCACGCAATTACCCAGGCATCACCAATGCACTCCTTCAATCACTTAGGCAGTACCCATGCACTCCTCCAATACCCCAGACTTTACCCCTTAACTCATGCAATCATGCAGGCACTACCCATGCACTTCTTCAATCACTCAGGCAGTACCCATGCTTTCCTCCAATCACCCAGGCACTACCCATGGACTCATGCAATCACCCAGGCATTACCTATGCTCTCACGCAATCACCTAGGAATTACGCATGCACTTACAAATTTACCCAGGCATTACCAATGCACTCCTTTAATCACTCAGGCAGTACCCATGCATTCCTCCAATCACCCAGACACTATCCCTGCACTCATGCAATCATGCAGGCACTACCTATGCACTTCTTCAATCACTCAGGCAGTACCCATGCACTCCTCCAATCAACCAGGCACTACCCATGCACTCATGCAGTCACCCAGGCATTACCCATGCGCTTCTTCAATCACTCAGGCAGTACCCATGCACTGCTCCAATCACCCAGACATTACCCCTGCACTCATGCAATCACCCAGGCATTACCCATGCACTCCTTCAATCACTCAGGCAGTACCCATGCACTCCTCCAATCACCCAGACACTACCTATGCACTTATGCAATCACCCAGGCATTACCCATGCACTCCTCCAATCACCCAGACATTACCTCTGCACTCATGCAATCACCCAGGCATTACCCATGCACCCCTTCAATCACTTAGGCAGTACCCATATTGTCCTCCAATCACCCAGACATTACCCCTGCACTCATGCAATCACACAGGCACTACCCATGCACTTCTTCAATCACTCAGGCAGTACCCATGCACTCCTCCAATCACCCAGGCACTACCCATGCACTCATGCAATAACCCAGGCATTACCCATGCACTCCTTGAATCATTCAGGCAGTACCTATGGACTCCTCCAAATACCCAGACATTACCCCTGCACTCATGCAATCACCCAGGCACGACCTATGCACTTCTTCAATCACTCAGGCAGTACCCATGCTCCTCCGATCACCCAAGCACTACTCATGCAATCACCCAGGCATTACCCATGCAGTCCTTCAATCACTCAGGCAGTACCCATGCACTCCTCCAATCACCCAGACACTACCTATGCATTCATGCAATCACCCAGGCATTACCCATGCACTCCTCCAATCACGTAGAAATTCCCTCTGCACTCATGCAATCACCCAGGCAGTACCCATGCACTCCTCCAATCACCCTGACATTACCTCTGCACTCATGCAATCACCCAGGCATTACCCATGCACTCATGTAATCACCCAGGCATTACCCATGCACTCCTCCAATCACCCAGACATTACCTCTGCACTCATGCAATCACCCAGGCATTACCCATGCACTCATGTAATCACCCAGGCATTACCCATGCACTCCTCCAATCACCCTGACATTACCTCTGCACTCATGCAATCACCCAGGCATTACCCATGCACTCATGTAATCACCCAGGCATTACCCATGCACTCCTCCAATCACCCAGACATTACCTCTGCACTCATGCAATCACCCAGGCATTACCCATGCACTCCTCCAATCACCCAGATATTACCCATGCACTCCTCCAATCACCCAGACATTATCTCTGCACTCATGCAATCACGCAGGCACTACCCATGCACTTCTTCAATCACTCAGGCAGTACCCATGCACTCCTCCAATCACCCAGGCACTACCCATGCATTCATGCAATCACCCAGGCATTACCCATGCACTCCTCCAATCACGTAGAAATTCCCTCTGCACTCATGCAATCACCCAGGCAGTACCCATGCACTCCTCCAATCACCCAGACATTACCCCTCAACTCATGCAATCATGCAGGCACTACCCATGCACTTCTTCAATCACTCAGGCAGTACCCATGCACTCCTCCAATCACCCAGGCACTACCCATGCACTCATGCAAACACCCAGGCATTACCCATGCACTTCTCCAATCACCCAGACATTACCTCTGCACTCATGCAATCACCCAGGCATTACCCAAGCACTTACAAAATCACCCAGGCATTACCCACGCACTTACAAAATCAGCCAGGCATTACCAATGCACTCCTTTAATCACTCAGGCAGTACCCATGCACTCCTCCAATCACCCAGACATTACTCCTGCACTCTTGCAATCACCCAGGCATTACCCATGCACTCCTTCAATCATTCAGGCAGTACCCGTGGACTCCTCCAATCACCCATACATTACTCCTGCACTCTTGCAATCACCCAGGCATTACCCATGCATTCCTGCAATCACCCAGGCACTACCCATGCATTTATGCAATCACCCAGTCATTACCTATGCACTCCTTCAATCACTCAGGAAGTACTCATGCACTCGTCCAATCACCCAGGCACTACACATGCACTCATGCAATAACCCAGGCATTACCCGTGCACTCCTTCAATCACTCAGGCAGTACCCATGCACTCCTCCAATCACCCAGTCACTACTCATGCACTCATGTAATAACCCAGACACTACCCATGCACTCCTTCAATCACTCAGGCAGTGCCCATGCACTCCTCCAATCACCTAGGCACTACCCATGCACTCATGCAATAACCCAGGAATTACCCATGCACTCCTTGAATCATTCAGGCAGTACCTATGCACTCCTCCAATCACCCAGACATTACCCCTGCACTCATGCAATCACTCAGGCACTACCCATGCACTTCATTAATCACTCAGGCAGTACCCATGCACTCCTCCAATCACCCAAGAACTACTCATGCACTCATGCAATCACCCAGGCATTACCCATGCAGTCCTTCAACCACTCAGGCAGCACCCATGCACTGCTCCAATCATCCAGACATTACGCCTCCACTCATGCAATCAACCAGGTATTACCCATACACTCCTTCAATCACTCAGGCACTACCCATGCATTCCTCCAATCACCCAGGTACTACCCATGGACTTATGCAATCACCCAAGCATTACCTATGCACTCCTTCAATCACTCAGGTTGTACCCATGCACTTTTCCAATCACCCAGACATTACTACTGCGCTCATGGAATCACCCAGGCATTAACCATGTACTCATGCAATCACCCAGGCATTACCCATGCACTCCTCCAATCACCCAGACATTACCCCTCCACTCATGCAATCACACAGGCACTACCTATGCACTTCTTCAATCACTCAGGCAGTACCCATGCACTCCTCCAATCAACCAGGCACTACCCATGCACTCATGCAATAACCCAGGCATTACTCATGCACTCCTTGAATCATTCAGGCAGTACCTATGGACTCCTACAAACACCCAGACATTACCCCTGCACTCATGTAATCACCCAGGCACTACCTATGCACTTCTTCAGTCACTCAGGCAGTACCCATGCTCCTCCAATCACCCAAGCACTACTCATGCACTCATGCAATCACCCAGGCATTACCCATGCAGTCCTTCAATCACTCAGGCAGTACCCATGCACTCCTCCAATCACCCAGACACTACCTATGCACTTACGCAATCACCCAGGCATTACCCATGCACTCATGTAATCACCCAGGCATTACCCATGCACTCCTCCAATCACCCTGACATTACCTCTGCACTCATGCAATCACCCAGGCATTACCCATGCACTCCTCCAATCACCCAGATATTACCCATGCACTCCTCCAATCACCCAGACATTACCTCTGCACTCATGCAATCACGCAGGCACTACCCATGCACTTCTTCAATCACTCAGGCAGTACCCATGCACTCCTCCAATCACCCAGGCACTACCCATGCATTCATGCAATCACCCAGGCATTACCCATGCACTCCTCCAATCACGCAGACATTCCCTCTGCACTCATGCAATCACCCAGGCAGTACCCATGCACTCCTCCAATCACCCAGACATTACCCCTAAACTCATGCAATCATGCAGGCACTACCCATGCACTTCTTCAATCACTAAGGCAGTACCCATGCACTCCTCCAATCACTCAGGCACTACCCATGCACTCATGCAAACACCCATGCACTCATGCAAACACCCAGGCATTACCCATGCACTCCTCCAATCACCCAGACATTACCTCTGCACTCATGCAATCACCCAGGCATTACCCAAGCACTTACAAAATCACCCAGGCATTACCCATGCACTTACAAATTCAGCCAGGCATTACCAATGCACTCCTTTAATCACTCAGGCAGTACCCATGCACTCCTCCAATCACCCAGACATTACTCCTGCACTCTTGCAATCCCCCAGGCATTACCCATGCACTCCTTCAATCATTCAGGCAGTACCCGTGGACTCCTCCAATCACCCAGACATTACTCCTGCACTCTTGCAATCACCCAGGCATTACCCATGCATCCCTGCAATCACCCAGGCACTACCCATGCATTTATGCAATCACCCAGTCATTACCTATGCACTCCTTCAATCACTCAGGAAGTACTCATGCACTCGTCCAATCACCCAGGCACTACACATGCACTCATGCAATAACCCAGGCATTACCCGTGCACTCCTTCAATCACTCAGGCAGTACCCATGCACTCCTCCAATCACCCAGTCACTACTCATGCACTCATACAATAACCCAGACACTACCCATGCACTACTTCAATCACTCAGGCAGTACCCATGCACTCCTCCAATCACTCAGACATTACTCCTGCACTCATGTAATCACCCAGGCATTACCCATGCACTCCTTCAATCACTCAGGCAGTACCCATGCACTCCTCAATCACCTAGGCACTACCCATGCACTCATGCAATAACCCAGGAATTACCCATGCACTCCTTGAATCATTCAGGCAGTACCTATGCACTCCTCCAATCACCCAGACATTACCCCTGCACTCATGCAATCACTCAGGCACTACCCATGCACTTCATTAATCACTCAGGCAGTACCCATGCACTCCTCCAATCACCCAAGAACTACTCATGCAATCACCCAGGCATTACCCATGCAGTCCTTCAACCACTCAGGCAGCACCCATACACTGCTCCAATCATCCAGACATTACGCCTCTACTCATGCAATCAACAAGGTATTACCCATACACTCCTTCAATCACTCAGGCACTACCCATGCATTCCTCCAATCACCCAGGCACTCCCCTTGGACTTATGCAATCACCCAAGCATTACCTATGCACTCCTTCAATCACTCAGGTAGTACCCATGCACTTTTCCAATCACCCAGACATTACTACTGCGCTCATGGAAACACCCAGGCATTAACCATGTACTCATGCAATCACCCAGGCATTACCCATGCACTCCTCCAATCACCCAGACATTACCCCTGCACTCATGCAATCACACAGGCACTACCCATGCACTTCATCAATCACTCAGGCAGTACCCATGCACTCCTCCAATCAACCAGGCACTACCCATGCACTCATGCAATAACCCAGGCATTACTCATGCACTCATTGAATCATTCAGGCAGTACCTATGGACTCCTACAAACACCCAGACATTACCCCTGCACTCATGTAATCACCCAGGCACTACCTATGCACTTCTTCAGTCACTCAGGCAGTACCCATGCTCCTCCAATCACCCTAGCACTACTCATGCACTCATGCAATCACCCAGGCATTACCCATGCAGTCCTTCAATCACTCAGGCAGTACCCATGCACTCCTCCAATCACCCAGACACTACCTATGCACTTACGCAATCACCCAGGCATTACCCATGCACTCATGTAAGCACCCAGGCATTACCCATGTACTCCTCCAATCACCCAGACATTACCTCTGCACTCATGCAATCACCCAGGCATTACATATCCACTCCTCCAATCACCCAGACATTACCCATGCACTCCTCCAATCACCCAGACATTACCTCTGCACTCATGCAATCACGCAGGCACTATCCATGCACTTCTTCAATCACTCAGGCAGTACCCATGCACTCCTCCAATCACCCAGGCACTACCCATGCACTCATGCAATCCCCCAGGCATTACCCATGCACTCCTCCAATCACACAGACATTCCCTCTGCACTCATGCAATCACCCAGGCAGTACCCATGCACTCCTCCAATCACCAAGACATTACCCCTACACTGATGCAATCATGCAGGCACTACCCGTGCACTTCTTCAATCACTCAGGCAATACCCATGCACTCCTCCAATTACCAAGGCACTACACATGCACTCATGCATTCACCCAGGCATTACCCATGCACTCCTTCAATCACTCAGGCAGTACCCATGCACTCCTCCAATCACCCAGACATTACCCCTGCACTCTTGCAATCACCCAGGCATTACCCATGCATCCCTGCAATCACCCAGGCACTACCCATGCATTTATGCAATCACCCAGTCATTACCTATGCACTCCTTCAATCACTCAGGCAGTACTCATGCACTCGTCCAATCACCCAGGCACTACACATGCACTCATGCAATAACCCAGGCATTACCCATGCACTCCTTCAATCACTCAGGCAGTACCCATGCACTCCTCCAATCACCCAGTCACTACTCATGCACTCATGCAATAACCCAGACACTACCCATGCACTACTTCAATCACTCAGGCAGTACCCATGCACTCCTCCAATCACCCAGACATTACTCCTGCACTCATGCAATCACCCAGGCATTACCCATGCACTCCTTCAATCACTCAGGCAGTACCCATGCACTCCTCAATCACCTAGGCACTACCCATGCACTCATGCAATAACCCAGGACTTACCCATGCACTCCTTGAATCATTCAGGCAGTACCTATGCACTCCTCCAATCACCCAGACATTACCCCTGCACTCATGCAATCACTCAGGCACTACCCATGCACTTCATTAATCACTCAGGCAGTACCCATGCACTCCTCCAATCACCCAAGAACTACTCATGCACTCATGCAATCACCCAGGCATTACCCATGCAGTCCTTCAACCACTCAGGCAGCACCCATGCACTGCTCCAATCATCCAGACATTACGCCTCTACTCATGCAATCAACACAGGTATTACCCATACACTCCTTCAATCACTCAGGCACTACCCATGCATTCCTCCAATCACCCAGGCACTCCCTTGGACTTATGCAATCACCCAGGCATTACCTATGCACTCCTTCAATCACTCAGGTAGTACCCATGCACTTTTCCAATCACCCAGACATTACTACTGCGCTCATGGAAACACCCAGGCATTAACCATGTACTCATGCAATCACCTAGGCATTACCCATGCACTCCTCCAATCACCCAGACATTACCCCTGCACTCATGCAATCACACAGGCACTACCCATGCACTTCATTCAATCACTCAGGCAGTACCCATGCACTCCTCCAATCAACCAGGCACTACCCATGCACTCATGCAATAACCCAGGCATTACTCATGCACTCATTGAATCATTCAGGCAGTACCTATGGACTCCTACAAACACCCAGACATTACCCCTGCACTCATGTAATCACACAGGCATTACCCATGCACTCCTTCAATCAATCAGGCAGTACCCGTGGACTCCCCCAATCACCCAGACATTACTCCTGCACTCTTGCAATCACCCAGGCATTACCCATGCACTCCTGCAATCACCCAGGCACTACCCATGCATTTATGCAATCACCCAGTCATTACCTATGCACTCCTTCAATCACTCAGGCAGTACTCATGCACTCTTCCAATCACCCAGGCACTACACATGCACTCATGCAATAACCCAGGCATTACCCATGCACTCCTTCAATCACTCAGGCAGTTCCCATGCACTGCTCCAATCATCCAGACATTACGCCTCCACTCATGCAATCACTCAGGTATTACCCATACACTCCTTAAATCACTCAGGCACTACCCATGCATTCCTCCAATCACCCAGGCACTACCCATGGACTAATGCAATTACCCAAGCATTACCTATGCACCCCGTCAATCACTCAGTTAGTACCCATGCACTTTTCCAATCACCCAGACATTACTACTGCGCTCATGGAATCACCCAGGCATTACCCATGCACTCCTTCAATCACTTCGGCAGTACCCATTCACTCCTCCAATCACCCAGACATTATCCCTGCACTC
Source organism: Calotriton arnoldi (assembly GCA_963921515.1). Taxonomy (NCBI): domain Eukaryota; kingdom Metazoa; phylum Chordata; class Amphibia; order Caudata; family Salamandridae; genus Calotriton; species Calotriton arnoldi. Next base: position 1,785,212 of record CAWUFW010001028.1, on the reverse strand, counting down.
ATGCAATCACGCAGGCACTAACCATGCACTTCTTCAATCACTCAGGCAGTACCCATGCATTCCTCCAATCACCCAGGCACTACCCATGGACTTATGCAATCACCCAAGCATTACCTATGCACTCCTTCAATCACTCAGGTAGTACCCATGCACTTTTCCAATCACCCAGACATTACTACTGCGCTCATGGAAACACCCAGGCATTAACCATGTACTCATGCAATCACCCAGGCATTAGCCATGCACTCCTCCAATCACACAGACATTACCCCTGCACTCATGCAATCACACAGGCACTACCCATGCACTTCTTCAATCACTCAGGCAGTACCCATGCACTCCTCCAATCAACCAGGCACTACCCATGCACTCATGCAATAACCCAGGCATTACTCATGCACTCCTTAAATCATTCAGGCAGCACCTATGGACTCCTACAAACACCCAGACATTACCCCTGCACTCATGTAATCACCCAGGCACTACCTATGCACTTCTTCAGTCACTCAGGCAGTACCCATGCTCCTCCAATCACCCAAGCACTACTCATGCACTCATGCAATCACCCAGGCATTACCCATGCAGTCCTTCAATCACTCAGGCAGTACCCATGCACTCCTCCAATCACCCAGACACTACCTATGCACTTACGCAATCACCCAGGCATTACCCATGCACTCATGTAAGCACCCAGGCATTACCCATGTACTCCTCCAATCACCCAGACATTACCTCTACACTCAAGCAATCACCCAGGCATTACATATGCACTCCTCCAATCACCCAGACATTACCCATGCACTCCTCCAATCACCCAGACATTATCTCTGCACTCATGCAATCACGCAGGCACTACCCATGCACTTCTTCAATCACTCAGGCAGTACCCATGCACTCCTCCAATCACCCAGGCACTACCCATGCATTCATGCAATCACCCAGGCATTACCCATGCACTCCTCCAATCACGTAGAAATTCCCTCTGCACTCATGCAATCACCCAGGCAGTACCCATGCACTCCTCCAATCACCCAGACATTACCCCTCAACTCATGCAATCATGCAGGCACTACCCATGCACTTCTTCAATCACTCAGGCAGTACCCATGCACTCCTCCAATCACCCAGGCACTACCCATGCACTCATGCAAACACCCAGGCATTACCCATGCACTTCTCCAATCACCCAGACATTACCTCTGCACTCATGCAATCACCCAGGCATTACCCAAGCACTTACAAAATCACCCAGGCATTACCCACGCACTTACAAAATCAGCCAGGCATTACCAATGCACTCCTTTAATCACTCAGGCAGTACCCATGCACTCCTCCAATCACCCAGACATTACTCCTGCACTCTTGCAATCACCCAGGCATTACCCATGCACTCCTTCAATCATTCAGGCAGTACCCGTGGACTCCTCCAATCACCCATACATTACTCCTGCACTCTTGCAATCACCCAGGCATTACCCATGCATTCCTGCAATCACCCAGGCACTACCCATGCATTTATGCAATCACCCAGTCATTACCTATGCACTCCTTCAATCACTCAGGAAGTACTCATGCACTCGTCCAATCACCCAGGCACTACACATGCACTCATGCAATAACCCAGGCATTACCCGTGCACTCCTTCAATCACTCAGGCAGTACCCATGCACTCCTCCAATCACCCAGTCACTACTCATGCACTCATGTAATAACCCAGACACTACCCATGCACTCCTTCAATCACTCAGGCAGTGCCCATGCACTCCTCCAATCACCTAGGCACTACCCATGCACTCATGCAATAACCCAGGAATTACCCATGCACTCCTTGAATCATTCAGGCAGTACCTATGCACTCCTCCAATCACCCAGACATTACCCCTGCACTCATGCAATCACTCAGGCACTACCCATGCACTTCATTAATCACTCAGGCAGTACCCATGCACTCCTCCAATCACCCAAGAACTACTCATGCACTCATGCAATCACCCAGGCATTACCCATGCAGTCCTTCAACCACTCAGGCAGCACCCATGCACTGCTCCAATCATCCAGACATTACGCCTCCACTCATGCAATCAACCAGGTATTACCCATACACTCCTTCAATCACTCAGGCACTACCCATGCATTCCTCCAATCACCCAGGTACTACCCATGGACTTATGCAATCACCCAAGCATTACCTATGCACTCCTTCAATCACTCAGGTAGTACCCATGCACTTTTCCAATCACCCAGACATTACTACTGCGCTCATGGAATCACCCAGGCATTAACCATGTACTCATGCAATCACCCAGGCATTACCCATGCACTCCTCCAATCACCCAGACATTACCTTTGCACTCACGCAATTACCCAGGCATCACCAATGCACTCCTTCAATCACTTAGGCAGTACCCATGCACTCCTCCAATACCCCAGACTTTACCCCTTAACTCATGCAATCATGCAGGCACTACCCATGCACTTCTTCAATCACTCAGGCAGTACCCATGCTTTCCTCCAATCACCCAGGCACTACCCATGGACTCATGCAATCACCCAGGCATTACCTATGCTCTCACGCAATCACCTAGGAATTACGCATGCACTTACAAATTTACCCAGGCATTACCAATGCACTCCTTTAATCACTCAGGCAGTACCCATGCATTCCTCCAATCACCCAGACACTATCCCTGCACTCATGCAATCATGCAGGCACTACCTATGCACTTCTTCAATCACTCAGGCAGTACCCATGCACTCCTCCAATCAACCAGGCACTACCCATGCACTCATGCAGTCACCCAGGCATTACCCATGCGCTTCTTCAATCACTCAGGCAGTACCCATGCACTGCTCCAATCACCCAGACATTACCCCTGCACTCATGCAATCACCCAGGCATTACCCATGCACTCCTTCAATCACTCAGGCAGTACCCATGCACTCCTCCAATCACCCAGACACTACCTATGCACTTATGCAATCACCCAGGCATTACCCATGCACTCCTCCAATCACCCAGACATTACCTCTGCACTCATGCAATCACCCAGGCATTACCCATGCACCCCTTCAATCACTTAGGCAGTACCCATATTGTCCTCCAATCACCCAGACATTACCCCTGCACTCATGCAATCACACAGGCACTACCCATGCACTTCTTCAATCACTCAGGCAGTACCCATGCACTCCTCCAATCACCCAGGCACTACCCATGCACTCATGCAATAACCCAGGCATTACCCATGCACTCCTTGAATCATTCAGGCAGTACCTATGGACTCCTCCAAATACCCAGACATTACCCCTGCACTCATGCAATCACCCAGGCACGACCTATGCACTTCTTCAATCACTCAGGCAGTACCCATGCTCCTCCGATCACCCAAGCACTACTCATGCAATCACCCAGGCATTACCCATGCAGTCCTTCAATCACTCAGGCAGTACCCATGCACTCCTCCAATCACCCAGACACTACCTATGCATTCATGCAATCACCCAGGCATTACCCATGCACTCCTCCAATCACGTAGAAATTCCCTCTGCACTCATGCAATCACCCAGGCAGTACCCATGCACTCCTCCAATCACCCTGACATTACCTCTGCACTCATGCAATCACCCAGGCATTACCCATGCACTCATGTAATCACCCAGGCATTACCCATGCACTCCTCCAATCACCCAGACATTACCTCTGCACTCATGCAATCACCCAGGCATTACCCATGCACTCATGTAATCACCCAGGCATTACCCATGCACTCCTCCAATCACCCTGACATTACCTCTGCACTCATGCAATCACCCAGGCATTACCCATGCACTCATGTAATCACCCAGGCATTACCCATGCACTCCTCCAATCACCCAGACATTACCTCTGCACTCATGCAATCACCCAGGCATTACCCATGCACTCCTCCAATCACCCAGATATTACCCATGCACTCCTCCAATCACCCAGACATTATCTCTGCACTCATGCAATCACGCAGGCACTACCCATGCACTTCTTCAATCACTCAGGCAGTACCCATGCACTCCTCCAATCACCCAGGCACTACCCATGCATTCATGCAATCACCCAGGCATTACCCATGCACTCCTCCAATCACGTAGAAATTCCCTCTGCACTCATGCAATCACCCAGGCAGTACCCATGCACTCCTCCAATCACCCAGACATTACCCCTCAACTCATGCAATCATGCAGGCACTACCCATGCACTTCTTCAATCACTCAGGCAGTACCCATGCACTCCTCCAATCACCCAGGCACTACCCATGCACTCATGCAAACACCCAGGCATTACCCATGCACTTCTCCAATCACCCAGACATTACCTCTGCACTCATGCAATCACCCAGGCATTACCCAAGCACTTACAAAATCACCCAGGCATTACCCACGCACTTACAAAATCAGCCAGGCATTACCAATGCACTCCTTTAATCACTCAGGCAGTACCCATGCACTCCTCCAATCACCCAGACATTACTCCTGCACTCTTGCAATCACCCAGGCATTACCCATGCACTCCTTCAATCATTCAGGCAGTACCCGTGGACTCCTCCAATCACCCATACATTACTCCTGCACTCTTGCAATCACCCAGGCATTACCCATGCATTCCTGCAATCACCCAGGCACTACCCATGCATTTATGCAATCACCCAGTCATTACCTATGCACTCCTTCAATCACTCAGGAAGTACTCATGCACTCGTCCAATCACCCAGGCACTACACATGCACTCATGCAATAACCCAGGCATTACCCGTGCACTCCTTCAATCACTCAGGCAGTACCCATGCACTCCTCCAATCACCCAGTCACTACTCATGCACTCATGTAATAACCCAGACACTACCCATGCACTCCTTCAATCACTCAGGCAGTGCCCATGCACTCCTCCAATCACCTAGGCACTACCCATGCACTCATGCAATAACCCAGGAATTACCCATGCACTCCTTGAATCATTCAGGCAGTACCTATGCACTCCTCCAATCACCCAGACATTACCCCTGCACTCATGCAATCACTCAGGCACTACCCATGCACTTCATTAATCACTCAGGCAGTACCCATGCACTCCTCCAATCACCCAAGAACTACTCATGCACTCATGCAATCACCCAGGCATTACCCATGCAGTCCTTCAACCACTCAGGCAGCACCCATGCACTGCTCCAATCATCCAGACATTACGCCTCCACTCATGCAATCAACCAGGTATTACCCATACACTCCTTCAATCACTCAGGCACTACCCATGCATTCCTCCAATCACCCAGGTACTACCCATGGACTTATGCAATCACCCAAGCATTACCTATGCACTCCTTCAATCACTCAGGTTGTACCCATGCACTTTTCCAATCACCCAGACATTACTACTGCGCTCATGGAATCACCCAGGCATTAACCATGTACTCATGCAATCACCCAGGCATTACCCATGCACTCCTCCAATCACCCAGACATTACCCCTCCACTCATGCAATCACACAGGCACTACCTATGCACTTCTTCAATCACTCAGGCAGTACCCATGCACTCCTCCAATCAACCAGGCACTACCCATGCACTCATGCAATAACCCAGGCATTACTCATGCACTCCTTGAATCATTCAGGCAGTACCTATGGACTCCTACAAACACCCAGACATTACCCCTGCACTCATGTAATCACCCAGGCACTACCTATGCACTTCTTCAGTCACTCAGGCAGTACCCATGCTCCTCCAATCACCCAAGCACTACTCATGCACTCATGCAATCACCCAGGCATTACCCATGCAGTCCTTCAATCACTCAGGCAGTACCCATGCACTCCTCCAATCACCCAGACACTACCTATGCACTTACGCAATCACCCAGGCATTACCCATGCACTCATGTAATCACCCAGGCATTACCCATTCACTCCTCCAATCACCCTGACATTACCTCTGCACTCATGCAATCACCCAGGCATTACCCATGCACTCCTCCAATCACCCAGATATTACCCATGCACTCCTCCAATCACCCAGACATTACCTCTGCACTCATGCAATCACGCAGGCACTACCCATGCACTTCTTCAATCACTCAGGCAGTACCCATGCACTCCTCCAATCACCCAGGCACTACCCATGCATTCATGCAATCACCCAGGCATTACCCATGCACTCCTCCAATCACGCAGACATTCCCTCTGCACTCATGCAATCACCCAGGCAGTACCCATGCACTCCTCCAATCACCCAGACATTACCCCTAAACTCATGCAATCATGCAGGCACTACCCATGCACTTCTTCAATCACTAAGGCAGTACCCATGCACTCCTCCAATCACTCAGGCACTACCCATGCACTCATGCAAACACCCATGCACTCATGCAAACACCCAGGCATTACCCATGCACTCCTCCAATCACCCAGACATTACCTCTGCACTCATGCAATCACCCAGGCATTACCCAAGCACTTACAAAATCACCCAGGCATTACCCATGCACTCCTCCAATCACCCAGACATTACCTCTGCACTCATGCAATCACCCAGGCATTACCCATGCACTTACAAATTCAGCCAGGCATTACCAATGCACTCCTTTAATCACTCAGGCAGTACCCATGCACTCCTCCAATCACCCAGACATTACTCCTGCACTCTTGCAATCCCCCAGGCATTACCCATGCACTCCTTCAATCATTCAGGCAGTACCCGTGGACTCCTCCAATCACCCAGACATTACTCCTGCACTCTTGCAATCACCCAGGCATTACCCATGCATCCCTGCAATCACCCAGGCACTACCCATGCATTTATGCAATCACCCAGTCATTACCTATGCACTCCTTCAATCACTCAGGAAGTACTCATGCACTCGTCCAATCACCCAGGCACTACACATGCACTCATGCAATAACCCAGGCATTACCCGTGCACTCCTTCAATCACTCAGGCAGTACCCATGCACTCCTCCAATCACCCAGTCACTACTCATGCACTCATACAATAACCCAGACACTACCCATGCACTACTTCAATCACTCAGGCAGTACCCATGTCACTCCTCCAATCACTCAGACATTACTCCTGCACTCATGTAATCACCCAGGCATTACCCATGCACTCCTTCAATCACTCAGGCAGTACCCATGCACTCCTCAATCACCTAGGCACTACCCATGCACTCATGCAATAACCCAGGAATTACCCATGCACTCCTTGAATCATTCAGGCAGTACCTATGCACTCCTCCAATCACCCAGACATTACCCCTGCACTCATGCAATCACTCAGGCACTACCCATGCACTTCATTAATCACTCAGGCAGTACCCATGCACTCCTCCAATCACCCAAGAACTACTCATGCAATCACCCAGGCATTACCCATGCAGTCCTTCAACCACTCAGGCAGCACCCATACACTGCTCCAATCATCCAGACATTACGCCTCTACTCATGCAATCAACAAGGTATTACCCATACACTCCTTCAATCACTCAGGCACTACCCATGCATTCCTCCAATCACCCAGGCACTCCCCTTGGACTTATGCAATCACCCAAGCATTACCTATGCACTCCTTCAATCACTCAGGTAGTACCCATGCACTTTTCCAATCACCCAGACATTACTACTGCGCTCATGGAAACACCCAGGCATTAACCATGTACTCATGCAATCACCCAGGCATTACCCATGCACTCCTCCAATCACCCAGACATTACCCCTGCACTCATGCAATCACACAGGCACTACCCATGCACTTCATCAATCACTCAGGCAGTACCCATGCACTCCTCCAATCAACCAGGCACTACCCATGCACTCATGCAATAACCCAGGCATTACTCATGCACTCATTGAATCATTCAGGCAGTACCTATGGACTCCTACAAACACCCAGACATTACCCCTGCACTCATGTAATCACCCAGGCACTACCTATGCACTTCTTCAGTCACTCAGGCAGTACCCATGCTCCTCCAATCACCCTAGCACTACTCATGCACTCATGCAATCACCCAGGCATTACCCATGCAGTCCTTCAATCACTCAGGCAGTACCCATGCACTCCTCCAATCACCCAGACACTACCTATGCACTTACGCAATCACCCAGGCATTACCCATGCACTCATGTAAGCACCCAGGCATTACCCATGTACTCCTCCAATCACCCAGACATTACCTCTGCACTCATGCAATCACCCAGGCATTACATATCCACTCCTCCAATCACCCAGACATTACCCATGCACTCCTCCAATCACCCAGACATTACCTCTGCACTCATGCAATCACGCAGGCACTATCCATGCACTTCTTCAATCACTCAGGCAGTACCCATGCACTCCTCCAATCACCCAGGCACTACCCATGCACTCATGCAATCCCCCAGGCATTACCCATGCACTCCTCCAATCACACAGACATTCCCTCTGCACTCATGCAATCACCCAGGCAGTACCCATGCACTCCTCCAATCACCAAGACATTACCCCTACACTGATGCAATCATGCAGGCACTACCCGTGCACTTCTTCAATCACTCAGGCAATACCCATGCACTCCTCCAATTACCAAGGCACTACACATGCACTCATGCATTCACCCAGGCATTACCCATGCACTCATGCAAACACCCAGGCATTACCCATGCACTTCTCCAATCACCCAGACATTACCTCTGCACTCATGCAATCACCCAGCCATTACCTATGTACTTACAAAATCACCAGGCATTACCCATGCACTTACAAAATCAGCCAGGCATTACCAATGCACTCCTTTAATCACTCAGGCAGTGCCCATGCACTCTTCCAATCACCCAGACATTACTCCTGCACTCTTGCAATTACCCAGGCATTACCCATGCACTCCTGCAATCACCCAGGCACTACCCATGCATTTATGCAATCACCCAGTCATTACCTATGCACTCCTTCAATCACTCAGGCAGTACTCATGCACTCTTCCAATCACCCAGGCACTACACATGCACTCATGCAATAACCCAGGCATTACCCATGCACTCATTCAATCACTCAGGCAGTACCCATGCACTCCTCAATCACCTAGGCACTACCCATGCACTCATGCAATAACCAGGAATTACCCATGCACTCCTTGAATCATTCAGGCAGTACCAATGCACTCCTCCAATCACCCAGACATTACCCCTGCACTCATGCAATCACTCAGGCACTACCCATGCACTTCATTAATCACTCAGGCAGTACCCATGCACTCCTCCAATCACCCAAGAACTACTCATGCACTCATGCAATCACCCAGGCATTACCCATGCAGTCCTTCAACCACTCAGGCAGCACCCATGCACTGCTCCAATCATCCAGACATTACGCCTCTACTCATGCAATCAACCAGGAATTACCCATACACTCCTTCAATCACTCAGGCACTACCCATGCATTCCTCCAATCACCCAGGCACTACCCATGGACTCCTTCAATCACTCAGGTAGTACCCATGCACTTTTCCAATCACCCAGACATTACTACTGCGCTCATGGAAACACCCAGGCATTAACCATGTACTCATGCAATCACCCAGGCATTACCCATGCACTCCTCCAATCACCCAGACATTACCCCTGCACTCATGCAATCACACAGGCACTACCCATGCACTTCTTCAATCACTCAGGCTGTACCCATGCACTCCTCCAATCAACCAGGCACTACCCATGCACTCATGCAATAACCCAGGCATTACTCATGCCCTCCTTGAATCATTCAGGCAGTACCTATGGACTCCTACAAACACCCAGACATTACCCCTGCACTCATGTAATCACCCAGGCACTAGCTATGCACTTCTTCAGTCACTCAGGCAGTACCCATGCTCCTCCAATCACCCAAGCACTACTCATGCACTCATGCAATCACCCAGGCATTACCCATGCAGTCCTTCAATCACTCAGGCATTACCCATGCACTCCCCCAATCACCCAGACATTACCTCTGCACTCATGAAATCACCCAGCCATTACCCATGTACTTACAAAATCACCCAGGCATTACCCATGCACTTACAAAATCAGCCAGGCATTACCAATGCACTCCTTTAATCACTCAGGCAGTGCCCATGCACTCTTCCAATCACCCAGACATTACTCCTGCACTCTTGCAATCACCCAGGCATTACCCATGCACTCCTTCAATCAATCAGGCAGTACCCGTGGACTCCCCCAATCACCCAGACATTACTCCTGCACTCTTGCAATCACCCAGGCATTACCCATGCACTCCTGCAATCACCCAGGCACTACCCATGCATTTATGCAATCACCCAGTCATTACCTATGCACTCCTTCAATCACTCAGGCAGTACTCATGCACTCTTCCAATCACCCAGGCACTACACATGCACTCATGCAATAACCCAGGCATTACCCATGCACTCCTTCAATCACTCAGGCAGTTCCCATGCACTGCTCCAATCATCCAGACATTACGCCTCCACTCATGCAATCACTCAGGTATTACCCATACACTCCTTAAATCACTCAGGCACTACCCATGCATTCCTCCAATCACCCAGGCACTACCCATGGACTAATGCAATTACCCAAGCATTACCTATGCACCCCGTCAATCACTCAGTTAGTACCCATGCACTTTTCCAATCACCCAGACATTACTACTGCGCTCATGGAATCACCCAGGCATTACCCATGCACTCCTTCAATCACTTCGGCAGTACCCATTCACTCCTCCAATCACCCAGACATTATCCCTGCACTCATGCAATCACGCAGGCACTAACCATGCACTTCTTCAATCACTCAGGCAGTACCCATGCATTCCTCCAATCACCCAGGCACTACCCATGGACTTATGCAATCACCCAAGCATTACCTATGCACTCCTTCAATCACTCAGGTAGTACCCATGCACTTTTCCAATCACCCAGACATTACTACTGCGCTCATGGAAACACCCAGGCATTAACCATGTACTCATGCAATCACCCAGGCATTAGCCATGCACTCCTCCAATCACACAGACATTACCCCTGCACTCATGCAATCACACAGGCACTACCCATGCACTTCTTCAATCACTCAGGCAGTACCCATGCACTCCTCCAATCAACCAGGCACTACCCATGCACTCATGCAATAACCCAGGCATTACTCATGCACTCCTTGAATCATTCAGGCAGCACCTATGGACTCCTACAAACACCCAGACATTACCCCTGCACTCATGTAATCACCCAGGCACTACCTATGCACTTCTTCAGTCACTCAGGCAGTACCCATGCTCCTCCAATCACCCAAGCACTACTCATGCACTCATGCAATCACCCAGGCATTACCCATGCAGTCCTTCAATCACTCAGGCAGTACCCATGCACTCCTCCAATCACCCAGACACTACCTATGCACTTACGCAATCACCCAGGCATTACCCATGCACTCATGTAAGCACCCAGGCATTACCCATGTACTCCTCCAATCACCCAGACATTACCTCTGCACTCAAGCAATCACCCAGGCATTACATATGCACTCCTCCAATCACCCAGACATTACCCATGCACTCCTCCAATCACCCAGACATTACCTCTGCACTCATGCAATCACGCAGGCACTATCCATGCACTTCTTCAATCACTCAGGCAGTACCCATGCACTCCTCCAATCACCCAGGCACTAACCATGCACTCATGCAATCACCCAGGCATTACCCATGCACTCCTCCAATCACACAGACATTCCCTCTGCACTCATGCAATCACCCAGGCAGTACCCATGCACTCCTCCAATCACCAAGACATTACCCCTCACACTGATGCAATCATGCAGGCACTACCCATGCACTTCTTCAATCACTCAGGCAATACCCATGCACTTCTCCAATTACCCAGGCACTACACATGCACTCATGCATACACCCAGGCATTACCCATGCACTCATGCAAACACCCAGGCATCACCCATGCACTCCTCCAATCACCCAGACATTACCTCTGCACTCATGCATTCACCCAGCCATTACCCATGCACTCCTTCAATCAATCAGGCAGTACCCGTGGACTCCCCCAATCACCCAGACATTACTCCTGCACTCTTGCAATCACCCAGGCATTACCCATGCACTCCTGCAATCACCCAGGCACTACCCATGCATTTATGCAATCACCCAGTCATTACCTATGCACTCCTTCAATCACTCAGGCAGTACTCATGCACTCTTCCCATCACCCAGGCACTACACATGCACTCATGCAATAACCCAGGCAGTACCCATGCACTCCTCCAATCACCCAGGCTCTACCCATGCACTCATGCAATAACCCAGGCATTACCCATGCACTCCTTGAATCATTCAGGCAGTACCTATGCACTCCTCCAATCACCCAGCTATTACCCTGCACTCATGCAATCACTCAGGCACTACCCATACACTTCTTTAATCACTCAGGCAGTACCCATGCACTCCTCCAATCACCCAAGAACTACTCATGCACTCACGCAATCACCCAGGCATTTCCCATGCAGTCCTTAAACCACTCAGGCAGTTCCCATGCACTGCTCCAATCATCCAGACATTACGCCTCCACTCATGCAATCACTCAGGTATTACCCATACACTCCTTAAATCACTCAGGCACTACCCATGCATTCCTCCAATCACCCAGGCACTACCCATGGACTAATGCAATTACCCAAGCATTACCTATGCACCCCTTCAATCACTCAGTTAGTACCCATGCACTTTTCCAATCACCCAGACATTACTACTGCGCTCATGGAATCACCCAGGCATTACCCATGCACTCCTTCAATCACTTCGGCAGTACCCATTCACTCCTCCAATCACCCAGACATTATCCCTGCACTCATGCAATCACGCAGGCACTAACCATGCACTTCTTCAATCACTCAGGCAGTACCCATGCACTCCTCCAATCACCCAGGCACTACCCGTGCACTCATACAATCACCCAGGCATTACCCATGCACTGCTCCAATCACCCAGACAGTACCCTTGCACTCATGCAATCAGCCAGGCATTACCGATGCACTCATTCAATCACTCAGGCAGTACCCATGCACTCCTCCAATCACCCAGACACTACATATGCACTTATGCAATCACCCAGACATTACCCATGCACTTATGCAATCACCCAGGCATTACCCATGCACTCCTCCAATCACCCAGACATTACCTCTGCACTCATGCAATCGCCCAGGCATTACCCATGCACTCCTTAAATCACTTAAGCAGTACCCATGCACTCCTCCAATCACCAAGACATTACCCCTACACTGATGCAATCATGCAGGCACTACCCATGCACTTCTTCAATCACTCAGGCAATACCCATGCACTCCTCCAATTACCCAGGCACTACACATGCACTCATGCATTCTCCCAGGCATTACCCATGCACTCATGCAAACACCCAGGCATTACCCATGCACTCCCCAATCACCCAGACATTACCTCTGCACTCATGCAATCACCCAGCCATTACCCATGTACTTACAAAATCACCCAGGCATTACCCATGCACTTACAAAATCAGCCAGGCATTACCAATGCACTCCTTTAATCACTCAGGCAGTGCCCATGCACTCTTCCAATCACCCAGACATTACTCCTGCACTCTTGCAATCACCCAGGCATTACCCATGCACTCCTCCAATCACACAGACATTCCCTCTGCACTCATGCAATCACCCAGGCAGTACCCATGCACTCCTCCAATCACCAAGACATTACCCCTACACTGATGCAATCATGCAGGCACTACCCGTGCACTTTTTCAATCACTCAGGCAATACCCATGCACTCCTCCAATTACCCAGGCACTACACATGCACTCATGCATTCACCCAGGCATTACCCATGCACTCATGCAAACACCCAGGCATTACCCATGCACTTCTCCAATCACCCAGACATTACCTCTGCACTCATGCAATCACCCAGCCATTACCCATGTACTTACAAAATCACCCAGGCATTACCCATGCACTTACAAAATCAGCCAGGCATTACCAATGCACTCCTTTAATCACTCAGGCAGTGCCCATGCACTCTTCCAATCACCCAGACATTACTCCTGCACTCTTGCAATTACCCAGGCATTACCCATGCACTCCTGCAATCACCCAGGCACTACCCATGCATTTATGCAATCACCCAGTCATTACCTATGCACTCCTTCAATCACTCAGGCAGTACTCATGCACTCTTCCAATCACCCAGGCACTACACATGCACTCATGCAATAACCCAGGCATTACCCATGCACTCCTTCAATCACTCAGGCAGTACCCATGCACTCAATCACCTAGGCACTACCCATGCACTCATGCAATAACCAGGAATTACCCATGCACTCCTTGAATCATTCAGGCAGTACCAATGCACTCCTCCAATCACCCAGACATTACCCCTGCACTCATGCAATCACTCAGGCACTACCCATTCACTTCATTAATCTCTCAGGCAGTACCCATGCACTCCTCCAATCACCCAAGAACTACTCATGCACTCATGCAATCACCCAGGCATTACCCATGCAGTCCTTCAACCACTCAGGCAGCACCCATGCACTGCTCCAATCATCCAGACATTACGCCTCTACTCATGCAATCAACCAGGTATTACCCATACACTCCTTCAATCATTCAGGCAGTACCCATGCACTCCTCCAATCACCCAGACACTACCTATGCATTTACGCAATCACCCAGGCATTACCCATGCACTCATGTAAGCACCCAGGCATTACCCATGTACTCCTCCAATCACCCAGACATTACCTCTGCACTCATGCAATCACCCAGGCATTACATATGCACTCCTCCAATCACCCAGACATTACCCATGCACTCCTCCAATCACCCAGACATTACCTCTGCACTCATGCAATCACGCAGGCACTATCCATGCACTTCTTCAATCACTCAGGCAGTACCCATGCACTCCTCCAATCACCCAGGCACTACCCATGCACTCATGCAATCCCCCAGGCATTACCCATGCAGTCCTCCAATCACACAGACATTCCCTCTGCACTCATGCAATCACCCAGGCAGTACCCATGCACTCCTCCAATCACCAAGACATCACCCCTAAACTGATGCAATCATGCAGGCACTACCCATGCACTTCTTCAATCACTCAGGCAATACCCATGCACTCCTCCAATTACCCAGGCACTACACATGCACTCATGCATTCTCCCAGGCATTACCCATGCACTCATGCAAACACCCAGGCATTACCCATGCACTCCCCCAATCACCCAGACATTACCTCTGCACTCATGCAATCACCCAGCCATTACCCATGTACTTACAAAATCACCCAGGCATTACCCATGCACTTACAAAATCAGCCAGGCATTACCAATGCACTCCTTTAATCACTCAGGCAGTGCCCATGCACTCTTCCAATCACCCAGACATTACTCCTGCACTCTTGCAATCACCCAGGCATTACCCATGCACTCCTTCAATCAATCAGGCAGTACCCGTGGACTCCCCCAATCACCCAGACATTACTCCTGCACTCTTGCAATCACCCAGGCATTACCCATGCACTCCTGCAATCACCCAGGCACTACCCATGCATTTATGCAATGACCCAGTCATTACCTATGCACTCCTTCAATCACTCAGGCAGTACTCATGCACTCTTCCAATCACCCAGGCACTACACATGCACTCATGCAATAACCCAGGCATTACCCATGCACTCCTTCAATCACTCAGGCAGTACCCATGCACTCCTCAATCACCTAGGCACTACCCATGCACACATGCAATAACCCAGGAATTACCCATGCACTCCTTGAATCATTCAGGCAGTACCTATGCACTCCTCCAATCACCCAGACATTACCCCTGCACTCATGCAATCACTCAGGCACTACCCATGCACTTCATTAATCACTCAGGCAGTACCCATGCACTCCTCCAATCACCCAAGAACTACTCATGCACTCATGCAATCACCCAGGCATTACCCATGCAGTCCTTCAACCACTCAGGCAGCACCCATGCACTGCTCCAATCATCCAGACATTACGCCTATACTCATGCAATCAACCAGGTATTACCCATACACTCCTTCAATCACTCAGGTACTACCCATGCATTCCTCCAATCACCCAGGCACTACCCATGGACTTATGCAATCACCCAAGCATTACCTATGCACTCCTTCAATCACTCAGGTAGTACCCATGCACTTTTCCAATCACCCAGACATTACTACTGCGCTCATGGAAACACCCAGGCATTAACCAGGTACTCATGCAATCACCCAGGCATTACCCATGCACTCCTCCAATCACACAGACATTACCCCTGCACTCATGCAATCACACAGGCACTACCCATGCACTTCTTCAATCACTCAGGCAGTACCCATGCACTCCTCCAATCAACCAGGCACTACCCATGCACTCATGCAATAACCCAGGCATTACTCATGCACTCCTTGAATCATTCAGGCAGCACCTATGGACTCCTACAAACACCCAGACATTACCCCTGCACTCATGTAATCACCCAGGCACTACCTATGCACTTCTTCAGTCACTCAGGCAGTACCCATGCTCCTCCAATCACCCAAGCACTACTCATGCACTCATGCAATCACCCAGGCATTACCCATGCAGTCCTTCAATCACTCAGGCAGTACCCATGCACTCCTCCAATCACCCAGACACTACCTATGCACTTACGCAATCACCCAGGCATTACCCATGCACTCATGTAAGCACCCAGGCATTACCCATGTACTCCTCCAATCACCCAGACATTACCTCTGCACTCATGCAATCACCCAGGCATTACATATGCACTCCTCCAATCACCCAGACATTACCCATGCACTCCTCCAATCACCCAGACATTACCTCTGCACGCAGGCACTATCCATGCACTTCTTCAATCACTCAGGCAGTACCCATGCACTCCTCCAATCACCCAGGCACTACCCATGCACTCATGCAATCCCCCAGGCATTACCCATGCACTCCTCCAATCACACAGACATTCCCTCTGCACTCATGCAATCACCCAGGCAGTACCCATGCACTCCTCCAATCACCAAGACATTACCCCTACACTGATGCAATCATGCAGGCACTACCCATGCACTTCTTCAATCACTCAGGCAATACCCATGCACTCCTCCAATTACCCAGGCACTACACATGCACTCATGCATTCTCCCAGGCATTACCCATGCACTCATGCAAACACCCAGGCATTACCCATGCACTCCCCCAATCACCCAGACATTACCTCTGCACTCATGCAATCACCCAGCCATTACCCATGTACTTACAAAATCACCCAGGCATTACCCATGCACTTACAAAATCAGCCAGGCATTACCAATGCACTCCTTTAATCACTCAGGCAGTGCCCATGCACTCTTCCAATCACCCAGACATTACTCCTGCACTCTTGCAATCACCCAGGCATTACCCATGCACTCCTTCAATAAATCAGGCAGTACCCGTGGACTCCCCCAATCACCCAGACATTACTCCTGCACTCTTGCAATCACCCAGGCATTACCCATGCACTCCTGCAATCACCCAGGCACTACCCATGCATTTATGCAATCACCCAGTCATTACCTATGCACTCCTTCAATCACTCAGGCAGTACTCATGCACTCTTCCAATCACCCAGGCACTACACATGCACTCATGCAATAACCCAGGCATTACCCATGCACTCCTTCAATCACTCAGGCAGTACCCATGCACTCCTCAATCACCTAGGCACTACCCATGCACACATGCAATAACCCAGGAATTACCCATGCACTCCTTGAATCATTCAGGCAGTACCTATGCACTCCTCCAATCACCCAGACATTACCCCTGCACTCATGCAATCACTCAGGCACTACCCATGCACTTCATTAATCACTCAGGCAGTACCCATGCACTCCTCCAATCACCCAAGAACTACTCATGCACTCATGCAATCACCCAGGCATTACCCATGCAGTCCTTCAACCACTCAGGCAGCACCCATGCACTGCTCCAATCATCCAGACATTACGCCTATACTCATGCAATCAACCAGGTATTACCCATACACTCCTTCAATCACTCAGGCACTACCCATGCATTCCTCCAATCACCCAGGCACTACCCATGGACTTATGCAATCACCCAAGCATTACCTATGCACTCCTTCAATCACTCAGGTAGTACCCATGCACTTTTCCAATCACCCAGACATTACTACTGCGCTCATGGAAACACCCAGGCATTAACCAGGTACTCATGCAATCACCCAGGCATTACCCATGCACTCCTCCAATCACACAGACATTACCCCTGCACTCATGCAATCACACAGGCACTACCCATGCACTTCTTCAATCACTCAGGCAGTACCCATGCACTCCTCCAATCAACCAGGCACTACCCATGCACTCATGCAATAACCCAGGCATTATTCATGCACTCCTTGAATCATTCAGGCAGCACCTATGGACTCCTACAAACACCCAGACATTACCCCTGCACTCATGTAATCACCCAGGCACTACCTATGCACTTCTTCAGTCACTCAGGCAGTACCCATGCTCCTCCAATCACCCAAGCACTACTCATGCACTCATGCAATCACTCAGGCATTACCCATGCAGTCCTTCAATCACTCAGGCAGTACCCATGCACTCCTCCAATCACCCAGACACTACCTATGCACTTACGCAATCACCCAGGCATTACCCATGCACTCATGTAAGCACCCAGGCATTACCCATGTACTCCTCCAATCACCCAGACATTACCTCTGCACTCATGCAATCACCCAGGCATTACATATGCACTCCTCCAATCACCCAGACATTACCCATGCACTCCTCCAATCACCCAGACATTACCTCTGCACTCATGCAATCACGCAGGCACTATCCATGCACTTCTTCAATCACTCAGGCAGTACCCATGCACTCCTCCAATCACCCAGGCACTAACCATGCACTCATGCAATCCCCCAGGCATTACCCATGCACTCCTCCAATCACACAGACATTCCCTCTGCACTCATGCAATCACCCAGGCAGTACCCATGCACTCCTCCAATCACCAAGACATTACCCCTACACTGATGCAATCATGCAGGCACTACCCATGCACTTCTTCAATCACTCAGGCAATACCCATGCACTCCTCCAATTACCCAGGCACTACACATGCACTCATGCATTCACCCAGGCATTACCCATGCACTCATGCAAACACCCAGGCATTACCCATGCACTCCTCCAATCACCCAGACATTACCTCTGCACTCATGCAATCACCCAGCCATTACCCATGTACTTACAAAATCACCCAGGCATTACCCATGCACTTACAAAATCAGCCAGGCATTACCAATGCACTCCTTTAATCACTCAGGCAGTGCCCATGCACTCTTCCAATCACCCAGACATTACTCCTGCACTCTTGCAATCACCCAGGCATTACCCATGCACTCCTTCAATCAATCAGGCAGTACCCGTGGACTCCCCCAATCACCCAGACATTACTCCTGCACTCTTGCAATCACCCAGGCATTACCCATGCACTCCTGCAATCACCCAGGCACTACCCATGCATTTATGCAATCACCCAGTCATTACCTATGCACTCCTTCAATCACTCAGGCAGTACTCATGCACTCTTCCAATCACCCAGGCACTACACATGCACTCATGCAATAACCCAGGCAGTACCCATGCACTCCTCCAATCACCCAGGCTCTACCCATGCACTCATGCAATAACCCAGGCATTACCCTGCACTCATGCAATCACTCAGGCACTACCCATTCACTTCTTTAATCACTCAGGCAGTACCCATGCACTCCTCCAATCACCCAAGAACTACTCATGCACTCACGCAATCACCCAGGCATTTCCCATGCAGTCCTTCAACCACTCAGGCAGTTCCCATGCACTGCTCCAATCATCCAGACATTACGCCTCCACTCATGCAATCACTCAGGTATTACCCATACACTCCTTAAATCACTCAGGCACTACCCATGCATTCCTCCAATCACCCAGGCACTACCCATGGACTAATGCAATTACCCAAGCATTACCTATGCACCCCTTCAATCACTCAGTTAGTACCCATGCACTTTTCCAATCACCCAGACATTACTACTGCGCTCATGGAATCACCCAGGCATTACCCATGCACTCCTTCAATCACTTCGGCAGTACCCATTCACTCCTCCAATCACCCAGACATTATCCCTGCACTCATGCAATCACTCAGGCACTAACCATGCACTTCTTCAATCACTCAGGCAGTACCCATGCACTCCTCCAATCACCCAGGCACTACCCGTGCACTCATACAATCACCTAGGCATTACCCATGCACTGCTCCAATCACCCAGACAGTACCCTTGCACTCATGCAATCAGCCAGGCATTACCGATGCACTCATTCAATCACTCAGGCAGTACCCATGCACTCCTCCAATCACCCAGACACTACATATGCACTTATGCAATCACCCAGACATTACCCATGCACTTATGCAATCACCCAGGCATTACCCATGCACTCCTCCAATCACCCAGACATTACCTCTGCACTCATGCAATCGCCCAGGCATTACCCATGCACTCCTTAAATCACTTAGGCAGTACCCATGCACTCCTCCAACCACCAAGACATTACCCCTACACTGATGCAATCATGCAGGCACTACCCATGCACTCCTCCAATTACCCAGGCACTACACATGCACTCATGCATTCTCCCAGGCATTACCCATGCACTCATGCAAACACCCAGGCATTACCCATGCACTCCCCCAATCACCCAGACATTACCTCTGCACTCATGCAATCACCCAGCCATTACCCATGTACTTACAAAATCACCCAGGCATTACCCATGCACTTACAATATCAGCCAGGCATTACCAATGCACTCCTTTAATCACTCAGGCAGTGCCCATGCACTCTTCCAATCACCCAGACATTACTCCTGCACTCTTGCAATCACCCAGGCATTACCCATGCACTCCTTCAATCAATCAGGCAGTACCCGTGGACTCCCCAATCACCCAGACATTACTCCTGCACTCTTGCAATCACCCAGGCATTACCCATGCACTCCTGCAATCACCCAGGCACTACCCATGCATTTATGCAATCACCCAGTCATTACCTATGCACTCCTTCAATCACTCAGGCAGTACTCATGCACTCTTCCAATCACCCAGGCACTACACATGCACTCATGCAATAACCCAGGCATTACCCATGCACTCCTTCAATCACTCAGGCAGTACCCATGCACTCCTCAATCACCTAGGCACTACCCATGCACACATGCAATAACCCAGGAATTACCCATGCACTCCTTGAATCATTCAGGCAGTACCTATGCACTCCTCCAATCACCCAGACATTACCCCTGCACTCATGCAATCACTCAGGCACTACCCATGCACGTCATTAATCACTCAGGCAGTACCCATGCACTCCTCCAATCACCCAAGAACTACTCATGCACTCATGCAATCACCCAGGCATTACCCATGCAGTCCTTCAACCACTCAGGCAGCACCCATGCACTGCTCCAATCATCCAGACATTACGCCTATACTCATGCAATCAACCAGGTATTACCCATGCACTCCTTCAATCACTCAGGCACTACCCATGCATTCCTCCAATCACCCAGGCACTACCCATTGACTTATGCAATCGCCCAGGCATTACCCATGCACTCCTTAAATCACTTAGGCAGTACCCATGCACTCCTCCAATCACCAAGACATTACCCCTACACTGATGCAATCATGCAGGCACTACCCATGCACTTCTTCAATCACTCAGGCAATACCCATGCACTCCTCCAATTACCCAGGCACTACACATGCACTCATGCATTCTCCCAGGCATTACCCATGCACTCATGCAAACACCCAGGCATTACCCATGCACTCCCCCAATCACCCAGACATTACCTCTGCACTCATGCAATCACCCAGCCATTACCCATGTACTTACAAAATCACCCAGGCATTACCCATGCACTTACAAAATCAGCCAGGCATTACCAATGCACTCCTTTAATCACTCAGGCAGTGCCCATGCACTCTTCCAATCACACAGACATTACTCCTGCACTCTTGCAATCACCCAGGCATTACCCATGCACTCCTTCAATCAATCAGGCAGTACCCGTGGACTCCCCCAATCACCCAGACATTACTCCTGCACTCTTGCAATCACCCAGGCATTACCCATGCACTCCTGCAATCACCCAGGCACTACCCATGCATTTATGCAATCACCCAGTCATTACCTATGCACTCCTTCAATCACTCAGGCAGTACTCATGCACTCTTCCAATCACCCAGGCACTACACATGCACTCATGCAATAACCCAGGCATTACCCATGCACTCCTTCAATCACTCAGGCAGTACCCAATGACCTAGGCACTACCCATGCACTCATGCAATAACCCAGGAATTACCCATACACTCCTTGAATCATTCAGGCAGTACCTATGCACTCCTCCAATCACCCAGACATTACCCCTGCACTCATGCAATCACTCAGGCACTACCCATGCACTTCATTAATCACTCAGGCAGTACCCATGCACTCCTCCAATCACCCAAGAACTACTCATGCACTCATGCAATCACCCAGGCATTACCCATGCAGTCCTTCAACCACTCAGGCAGCACCCATGCACTGCTCCAATCATCCAGACATTACGCCTCTACTCATGCAATCAACCAGGTATTACCCATACACTCCTTCAATCACTCAGGCACTACCCATGCATTCCTCCAATCACCCAGGCACTACCCATGGACTTATGCAATCACCCAAGCATTACCTATGCACTCCTTCAATCACTCAGGTAGTACCCATGCACTTTTCCAATCACCCAGACATTACTACTGCGCTCATGGAAACACCCAGGCATTAACCATGTACCCATGCAATCACCCAGGCATTACCCATGCACTCCTCCAATCACACAGACATTACCCCTGCACTCTTGCAATCACACAGGCACTACCCATGCACTTCTTCAATCACTCAGGCAGTACCCATGCACTCCTCCAATCAACCAGGCACTACCCATGCACTCATGCAATAACCCAGGCATTACTCATGCACTCCTTGAATCATTCAGGCAGCACCTATGGACTCCTACAAACACCCAGACATTACCCCTGCACTCATGTAATCACCCAGGCACTACCTATGCACTTCTTCAGTCACTCAGGCAGTACCCATGCTCCTCCAATCACACAAGCACTACTCATGCACTCATGCAATCACCCAGGCATTACCCATGCAGTCCTTCAATCACTCAGGCAGTACCCATGCACTCCTCCAATCACCCAGACACTACCTATGCACTTACGCAATCACCCAGGCATTACCCATGTACTCCTCCAATCACCCAGACATTACCTCTGCACTCATGCAATCACCCAGGCATTACATATGCACTACTCCAAATACCCAGACATTACCCATGCACTCCTCCAATCACCCAGACATTACCTCTGCACCCATGCAATCACGCAGGCACTATCCATGCACTCATGCAATCACACAGACATTACCCCTGCACTCATGCAATCACACAGGCACTACCCATGCACTTCTTCAATCACTCAGGCAGTACCCATGCACTCCTCCAATCAACCAGGCACTACCCATGCACTCATGCAATAACCCAGGCATTACTCATGCACTCCTTGAATCATTCAGGCAGCACCTATGGACTCCTACAAACACCCAGACATTACCCCTGCACTCATGTAATCACCCAGGCACTACCTATGCACTTCTTCAGTCACTCAGGCAGTACCCATGCTCCTCCAATCACCCAGGCACTAACCATGCACTCATGCAATCCCCCAGGCATTACCCATGCACTCCTCCAATCACACAGACATTACCCCTACACTGATGCAATCATGCAGGCACTACCCATGCACTTCTTCAATCACTCAGGCAATACCCATGCACTCCTCCAATTACCCAGGCACTACACATGCACTCATGCATTCACCCAGGCATTACCCATGCACTCATGCAAACACCCAGGCATTACCCATGCACTCCTCCAATCACCCAGACATTACCTCTGCACTCATGCAATCACCCAGCCATTACCCATGTACTTACAAAATCACCCAGGCATTACCCATGCACTTACAAAATCAGCCAGGCATTACCAATGCACTCCTTTAATCACTCAGGCAGTGCCCATGCACTCTTCCAATCACCCAGACATTACTCCTGCACTCTTGCAATCACCCAGGCATTACCCATGCACTCCTTCAATCAATCAGGCAGTACCCGTGGACTCCCCAATCACCCAGACATTACTCCTGCACACTTGCAATCACCCAGGCATTACCCATGCACTCCTGCAATCACCCAGGCACTACCCATGCATTTATGCAATCACCCAGTCATTACCTATGCACTCCTTCAATCACTCAGGCAGTACTCATGCACTCTTCCAATCACCCAGGCACTACACATGCACTCATGCAATAACCCAGGCAGTACCCATGCACTCCTCCAATCACCCAGGCTCTACCATGCACTCATGCAATAACCCAGGCATTACCCATGCACTCCTTGAATCATTCAGGCAGTACCTATGCACTCCTCCAATCACCCAGCTATTACCCCTGCACTCATGCAATCACTCAGGCACTACCCATGCACTTCTTTAATCACGCAGGCAGTACCCATGCACTCCTCCAATCACCCAAGAACTACTCATGCACTCACGCAATCACCCAGGCATTTCCCATGCAGTCCTTCAACCACTCAGGCAGTTCCCATGCACTGCTCCAATCATCCAGACATTACGCCTCCACTCATGCAATCACTCAGGTATTACCCATACACTCCTTAAATCACTCAGGCACTACCCATGCATTCCTCATATCACCCAGGCACTACCCATGGACTAATGCAATTACCCAAGCATTACCTATGCACCCCTTCAATCACTCAGTTAGTACCCATGCACTTTTCCAATCACCCAGACATTACTACTGCGCTCATGGAATCACCCAGGCATTACCCATGCACTCCTTCAATCACTTCGGCAGTACCCATTCACTCCTCCAATCACCCAGACATTATCCCTGCACTCATGCAATCACGCAGGCACTAACCATGTACTTCTTCAATCACTCAGGCAGTACCCATGCACTCCTCCAATCACCCAGGCACTACCCGTGCACTCATACAATCACCCAGGCATTACCCATGCACTGCTCCAATCACCCAGACAGTACCCTTGCACTCATGCAATCAGCCAGGCATTACCGATGCACTCATTCAATCACTCAGGCAGTACCCATGCACTCCTCCAATCACCCAGACACTACATATGCACTTATGCAAACACCCAGACATTACCCCTGCACTCATGCAATCACCCAGGCACTACCTATGCACTTCTTCAATCACTCAGGCAGTACCCATGCTCCTCCGATCACCCAAGCACTACTCATGCACTCATGCTATTACCCATGCAGTCCTTCAATCACTCAGGCAGTACCCATGCACTCCTCCAATCACCCAGACACTACCTATGCACTTACGCAATCACCCAGGCATTACCCATGCACTCATGTAATCACCCAGGCATTACCCATGCACTCCTCCAATCACCCAGACATTACCTCTGCACTCATGCAATCACCCAGGCATTACCCATGCACTCCTCCAATCACCCAGATATTACCCATGCACTCCTCCAATCACCCAGACATTACCTCTGCACTCATGCAATCACGCAGGCACTACCCATGCACTTCTTCAATCACTCAGGCAGTACCCATGCACTCCTCCAATCACTCAGGCACTACCCATGCATTCATGCAATCACCCAGGCAGTACCCATGCACTCCTCCAATCACCCAGACATTACCCCTAAACTCATGCAATCATGCAGGCACTACCCATGCACTTCTTCAATCACTCAGGCAGTACCCATGTACTCCTCCAATCACCCAGGCACTACCCATGCACTCATGCAATCACCCATGCACTCATGCAAACACCCAGGCATTACCCATGCACTCCTCCAATCACCCATACATTACCTCTGCACTCATGCAATCACCCAGGCATTACCCAAGCACTTACAAAATCACCCAGGCATTACCCATGCACTTACAAAATCAGCCAGGCATTACCAATGCACTCCTTTAATCACTCAGGCAGTACCCATGCACTCCTCCAATCACCCAGACATTACTCCTGCACTCTTGCAATCACCCAGGCATTACCCATGCACTCCTTCAAACATTCAGGCAGTACCCGTGGATTCCTCCAATCACCCATACAATACTCCTGCACTCTTGCAATCACCCAGGCATTACCCATGCATGCCTGCATTCACCCAGGCACTACCCATGCATTTATGCAATCACCCAGTCATTACCTATGCACTCCTTCAATCACTCAGGAAGTACTCATGCACTCGTCCAATCACCCAGGCACTACACATGCACTCATGCAATAACCCAGACACTACCCATGCACTACTTCAATCACTCAGGCAGTACCCATGCCCTCCTCCAATCACTCAGACATTACTCCTGCACTCATGTAATCACCCAGGCATTACCCATGCACTCCTTCAATCACTCAGGCAGTGCCCATGCACTCCTCCAATCACCTAGGCACTACCCATGCACTCATGCAATAACCCAGGAATTACCCATGCACTCCTTGAATCATTCAGGCAGTACCTATGCACTCCTCCAATCACCCAGACATTACCCCTGCACTCATGCAATCACTCAGGCACTACCCATGCACTTCATTAATCACTCAGGCAGTACCCATGCACTCCTCCAATCACCCAAGAACTACTCATGCACTCATGCAATCACCCAGGCATTACCCATGCAGTCCTTCAACCACTCAGGCAGCACCCATGCACTGCTCCAATCATCCAGACATTACGCCTCCACTCATGCAATCAACCAGGTATTACCCATACACTCCTTCAATCACTCAGGCACTACCCATGCATTCCTCCAATCACCCAGGTACTACCCATGGACTTATGCAATCAGCCAGGCATTACCGATGCACTCATTCAATCACTCAGGCAGTACCCATGCACTCCTCCAATCACCCAGACACTACATATGCACTTATGCAAACACCCAGACATTACCCCTGCACTCATGCAATCACCCAGGCACTACCTATGCACTTCTTCAATCACTCAGGCAGTACCCATTCTCCTCCGATCTCCCAAGCACTACTCATGCACTCATGCAATCACCCAGGCATTACCCATGCAGTCCTTCAATCACTCAGGCAGTACCCATGCACTCCTCCAATCACCCAGACACTACCTATGCACTTACGCAATCACCCAGGCATTACCCATGCACTCATGTAATCACCCAGGCATTACCCATGCACTCCTCCAATCACCCAGACATTACCTCTGCACTCATGCAATCACGCAGGCACTACCCATGCACTTCTTCAATCACTCAGGCAGTACCCATGCACTCCTCCAATCACCCAGGCACTACCCATGCATTCATGCAATCACCCAGGCAGTACCCATGCACTCCTCCAATCACCCAGACATTACCCCTAAACTCATGCAATCATGCAGGCACTACCCATGCACTTCTTCAATCACTCAGGCAGTACCCATGTACTCCTCCAATCACCCAGGCACTACCCATGCACTCATGCAAGCACCCATGCACTCATGCAAACACCCAGGCATTACCCATGCACTCCTCCAATCACCCATACATTACCTCTGCACTCATGCAATCACCCAGGCATTACCCAAGCACTTACAAAATCACCCAGGCATTACCCATGCACTTACAAAATCAGCCAGGCATTACCAATGCACTCCTTTAATCACTCAGGCAGTACCCATGCACTCCTCCAATCACCCAGACATTACTCCTGCACTCTTGCAATCACCCAGGCATTACCCATGCACTCCTTCAAACATTCAGGCAGTACCCGTGGATTCCTCCAATCACCCATACATTACTCCTGCACTCTTGCAATCACCCAGGCATTACCCATGCATGCCTGCATTCACCCAGGCACTACCCATGCATTTATGCAATCACCCAGTCATTACCTATGCACTACTTCAATCACTCAGGCAGTACCCATGCCCTCCTCCAATCACTCAGACATTACTCCTGCACTCATGTAATCACCCAGGCATTACTCATGCACTCCTTCAATCACTCAGGCAGTGCCCATGCACTCCTCCAATCACCTAGGCACTACCCATGCACTCATGCAATAACCCATGCACTCCTTGAATCATTCAGGCAGTACCTATGCACTCCTCCAATCACCCAGACGTTACCCCTGCACTCATGCAATCACTCAGGCACTACCCATGCACTTCATTAATCACTCAGGCAGTACCCATGCACTCCTCCAATCACCCAAGAACTACTCATGCACTCATGCAATCACCCAGGCATTACCCATGCAGTCCTTCAACCACTCAGGCAGCACCCATGCACTGCTCCAATCATCCAGACATTACGCCTCCACTCATGCAATCAACCAGGTATTACCCATACACTCCTTCAATCACTCAGGCACTACCCATGCATTCCTCCAATCACCCAGGTATTACCCATGGACTTATGCAATCACCCAAGCATTACCTATGCACTCCTTCAATCACTCAGGTAGTACCCATGCACTTTTCCAATCACCCAGACATTACTACTGCGCTCATGGAATCACCCAGGCATTAACCATGTACTCATGCAATCACCCAGGCATTACCCATGCACTCCTCCAATCACCCAG
This sequence comes from Calotriton arnoldi, assembly GCA_963921515.1. NCBI lineage: Eukaryota > Metazoa > Chordata > Amphibia > Caudata > Salamandridae > Calotriton > Calotriton arnoldi. Next base: position 1,756,317 of record CAWUFW010001028.1, on the reverse strand, counting down.
ACATTACCCCTGCACTCATGCAATCACACAGGCACTACCCATGCACTTCTTCAATCACTCAGGTGGTACCCATGCACTCCTCCAATCAACCAGGCACTACCCATGCACTCATGCAATAACCCAGGCATTACTCATGCACTCCTTGAATCATTCAGGCAGTACCTATGGACTCCTACAAACACCCAAACATTACCCCTGCACTCATGTAATGACCCAGGCACTACCTATGCACTTCTTCAGTCACTCAGGCAGTACCCATTCTCCTCCAATCACCCAAGCACTACTCATGCACTCATGCAATCACCCAAGCATTACCCATGCAGTCCTTCAATCACTCAGGCAGTACCCATGCACTCCTCCAATCACCCAGACACTACCTATGCACTTACGCAATCACCCAGGCATTACCCATGCACTCATGTAATCACCCAGGCATTACCCATGCACTCCTCCAATCACCCAGACATTACCTCTGCACTCATGCAATTACCCAGGCATTACCCATGCACTCCTCCAATCACCCAGATATTACCCATGCACTCCTCTAATTACCCAGAGATTACCTCTGCACTCATGCAATCATGCAGGCACTACCCATGCACTTCTTCAATCACTCAGGCAGTACCCATGCACTCCTCCAATCACGCAGGCACTACCCATGCATTCATGCAATCACCCAGGCATTACCCATGCACTCCTCCAATCACGCAGACATTCCCTCGGCACTCATGCAATCACCCAGACATTACCCCTAAACTCATGCAATCATGCAGGCACTACCCATGCACTTCTTCAATCACTCAGGCAGTACCCATGCACTCCTCCAATCACCCATGCACTCATGCAAACACCCAGGCATTACCCATGCACTCCTCCAATCACCCAGACATTACCTCTGCACTCATGCAATCACCCAGGCATTACCCAAGCACTTACAGAATCACCCAGGCATTACCCATGCACTTACAAAATCAGCCAGGCATTACCAATGCACTCCTTTAATCACTCAGGCAGTACCCATGCACTCCTCCAATCACCCAGACATTACTCCTGCACTCTTGCAATCACCCAGGCATTACCCATGCACTCCTTCAATCATTCAGGCAGTACCCGTGGACTCCTCCAATCACCCAGACATTACTCCTGCACTCTTGCAATCACCCAGGCATTACACATGCATGCCTGCAATCACCCAGGCACTACCCATGCATTTATGCAATCACCCAGTCATTACCTATGCACTCCTTCAATCACTCAGGAAGTACTCATGCACTCGTCTAATCACCCAGGCACTACACATGCACTCATGCAATAACCCAGGCATTACCCTTGCACTCCTTCAATCACTCAGGCAGTACCCATGCACTCCTCCAATCACCCAGACACTACTCATGCACTCATGCAATAACCCAGACACTACCCATGCACTACTTCAATCACTCAGGCAGTACCCATGCACTCCTCCAATCACTCAGACATTACTCCTGCACTCATGTAATCACCCAGGCATTACCCATGCGCTCCTTCAATCACTCAGGCAGTACCCATGCACTCATCCATTCACCTAGGCACTACCCATGCACTCATGCAATAACCCAGGAATTACCCATGCACTCCTTGATTCATTCAGGCAGTACCTATGCACTCCTCCAATCACCCAGACATTACCCCTGCACTCATGCAATCACTCAGGCACTACCCATGCACTTCATTAATCACTCAGGCAGTACCCATGCACTCCTCCAATCACCCAAGAACTACTCATGCACTCATGCAATCACCCAGGCATTACCCATGCAGTCCTTCAACCACTCAGGCTGCACCCATGCACTGCTCCAATCATCCAGACATTACGCCTCTACTCATGCAATCAACCAGGTATTACCCATACACTCCTTCAATCACTCAGGCACTACCCATGCATTCCTCCAATCACCCAGGCACTACCCATGGACTTATGCAATCACCCAAGCATTACCTATGCACTCCTTCAATCACTCAGGTAGTACCCATGCACTTTTCCAATCACCCAGACATTACTACTGCGCTCATGGAAACACCCAGGCATTAACCATGTACTCATGCAATCACCCAGGCATTACCCATGCACTCCTCCAATCACCCAGACATTACCCCTGCACTCATGCAATCACACAGGCACTACCCATGCACTTCTTCAATCACTCAGGCAGTACCCATGCACTCCTCCAATCAACCAGGCACTACCCATGCACTCATGCAATAACCCAGGCATTACTCATGCACTCCTTGAATCATTCAGGCAGTACCTATGGACTCCTACAAACACCCAGACATTACCCCTGCACTCATGTAATCACCCAGGCACTACCTATGCACTTCTTCAGTCACTCAGGCAGTACCCATGCTCCTCCAATCACCCAAGCACTACTCATGCACTCATGCAATCACCCAGGCATTACCCATGCAGTCCTTCAATCATTCAGGCAGTACCCATGCACTCCTCCAATCACCCAGACACTACCTATGCACTTACGCAATCACCCAGGCATTACCCATGCACTCATGTAAGCACCCAGGCATTACCCATGTACTCCTCCAATCACCCAGACATTACCTCTGCACTCATGCAATCACCCAGGCATTACATATGCACTCCTCCAAACACCCAGACATTACCCATGCACTCATGCAATAACCCAGGCATTACTCATGCACTCCTTGAATCATTCAGGCAGTACCTATGGACTCCTACAAACACCCAGACATTACCCCTGCACTCATGTAATCACCCAGGCACTACCTATGCACTTCTTCAGTCACTCAGGCAGTACACATGCTCCTCCAATCACCCAAGCACTACTCATGCACTCATGCAATCACCCAGGCATTAACCATACACTCCTTCAATCACTCAGGCACTACCCATGCATTCCTCCAATCACCCAGGTACTACCCATGGACTTATGCAATCACCCAAGCATTACCTATGCACTCCTTCAATCACTCAGGTAGTACCCATGCACTTTTCCAATCACCCAGACATTACTACTGCGCTCATGGAATCACCCAGGCATTAACCATGTACTCATGCAATCACCCAGGCATTACCCATGCACTCCTCCAATCACCCAGACATTACCCCTGCACTCATGCAATCACACAGGCACTACCCATGCACTTCTTCAATCACTCAGGCAGTACCCATGCACTCCTCCAATCAACCAGGCACTACCCATGCACTCATGCAATAACCCAGGCATTACTCATGCACTCCTTGAATCATTCAGGCAGTACCTATGGACTCCTACAAACACCCAAACATTACCCCTGCACTCATGTAATGAACCAGGCACTACCTATGCACTTCTTCAGTCACTCAGGCAGTACCCATTCTCCTCCAATCACCCAAGCACTACTCATGCACTCATGCAATCACCCAGGCATTACCCATGCAGTCCTTCAATCACTCAGGCAGTACCCATGCACTCCTCCAATCACCCAGACACTACCTATGCACTTACGCAATCACCCAGGCATTACCCATGCACTCATGTAATCACCCAGGCATTACCCATGCACTCCTCCAATCACCCAGACATTACCTCTGCACTCATGCAATTACCCAGGCATTACCCATGCACTCCTCCAATCACCCAGATATTACCCATGCACTCCTCTAATCACCCAGACATTACCTCTGCACTCATGCAATCATGCAGGCAGTACCCATGCACTCCTCCAATCACCCAGGCACTACCCATGCATTCATGCAATCACCCAGGCATTACCCATGCACTCCTCCAATCACGCAGACATTCCCTCTGCACTCATGCAATCACCCAGGCAGTACCCATGCACTCCTCCAATCACCCAGACATTACCCCTAAACTCATGCAATCATGCAGGCACTACCCATGCACTTCTTCAATCACTCAGGCAGTACCCATGCACTCCTCCAATCACCCAGGCACTACCCATGCACTCATGCAATCACCCATGCACTCATGCAAACACCCAGGCATTACCCATGCACTCCTCCAATCACCCAGACATTACCTCTGCACTCATGCAATCACCCAGGCATTACCCAAGCACTTACAAAATCACCCAGGCATTACCCATGCACTTACAAAATCAGCCAGGCATTACCAATGCACTCCTTTAATCACTCAGGCAGTACCCATGCACTCTTCCAATCACCCAGACATTACTCCTGCACTCTTGCAATCACCCAGGCATTACCCATGCACTCCTTCAATCATTCAGGCAGTACCCGTGGACTCCTCCAATCACCCAGACATTACTCCTGCACTCTTGCAATCACCCAGGCATTACCCATGCATGCCTGCAATCACCCAGGCACTACCCATGCATTTATGCAATCACCCAGTCATTACCTATGCACTCCTTCAATCACTCAGGAAGTACTCATGCACTCGTCCAATCACCCAGGCACTACACATGCACTCATGCAATAACCCAGGCATTACCCGTGCACTCCTTCAATCACTCAGGCAGTACCCATGCACTCCTCCAATCACCCAGACACTACTCATGCACTCATGCAATAACCCAGACACTACCCATGCACTACTTCAATCACTCAGGCAGTACCCATGCACTCCTCCAATCACCCAGACATTACTACTGCGCTCATGGAAACACCCAGGCATTAACCATGTACTCATGCAATCACCCAGGCATTACCCATGCACTCCTCCAATCACCCAGACATTACCCCTGCACTCATGCAATCACACAGGCACTACCCATGCACTTCTTCAATCACTCAGGCAGTACCCATGCACTCCTCCAATCAACCAGGCACTACCCATGCACTCATGCAATAACCCAGGCATTACTCATGCACTCCTTGAATCATTCAGGCAGTACCTATGGACTCCTACAAACACCCAGACATTACCCCTGCACTCATGTAATCACCCAGGCACTACCTATGCACTTCTTCAGTCACTCAGGCAGTACCCATGCTCCTCCAATCACCCAAGCACTACTCATGCACTCATGCAATCACCCAGGCATTACCCATGCAGTCCTTCAATCATTCAGGCAGTACCCATGCACTCCTCCAATCACCCAGACACTACCTATGCACTTACGCAATCACCCAGGCATTACCCATGCACTCATGTAAGCACCCAGGCATTACCCATGTACTCCTCCAATCACCCAGACATTACCTCTGCACTCATGCAATCACCCAGGCATTACATATGCACTCCTCCAAACACCCAGACATTACCCATGCACTCATGCAATAACCCAGGCATTACTCATGCACTCCTTGAATCATTCAGGCAGTACCTATGGACTCCTACAAACACCCAGACATTACCCCTGCACTCATGTAATCACCCAGGCACTACCTATGCACTTCTTCAGTCACTCAGGCAGTACACATGCTCCTCCAATCACCCAAGCACTACTCATGCACTCATGCAATCACCCAGGCATTAACCATACACTCCTTCAATCACTCAGGCACTACCCATGCATTCCTCCAATCACCCAGGTACTACCCATGGACTTATGCAATCACCCAAGCATTACCTATGCACTCCTTCAATCACTCAGGTAGTACCCATGCACTTTTCCAATCACCCAGACATTACTACTGCGCTCATGGAATCACCCAGGCATTAACCATGTACTCATGCAATCACCCAGGCATTACCCATGCACTTCTTCAATCACTCAGGCAGTACCCATGCACTCCTCCAATCAACCAGGCACTACCCATGCACTCATGCAATAACCCAGGCATTACTCATGCACTCCTTGAATCATTCAGGCAGTACCTATGGACTCCTACAAACACCCAAACATTACCCCTGCACTCATGTAATGACCCAGGCACTACCTATGCACTTCTTCAGTCACTCAGGCAGTACCCATTCTCCTCCAATCACCCAAGCACTACTCATGCACTCATGCAATCACCCAGGCATTACCCATGCAGTCCTTCAATCACTCAGGCAGTACCCATGCACTCCTCCAATCAACCAGGCACTACACATGCACTCATGCAATAACCCAGGCATTACTCATGCACTCCTTGAATCATTCAGGCAGTACCTATGGACTCCTACAAACACCCAAACATTACCCCTGCACTCATGTAATGACCCAGGCACTACCTATGCACTTCTTCAGTCACTCAGGCAGTACCCATTCTCCTCCAATCACCCAAGCACTACTCATGCACTCATGCAATCACCCAGGCATTACCCATGCAGTCCTTCAATCACTCAGGCAGTACCCATGCACTCCTCCAATCACCCAGACACTACCTATGCACTTACGCAATCACCCAGGCATTACCCATGCACTCATGTAATCACCCAGGCATTACCCATGCACTCCTCCAATCACCCAGACATTACCTCTGCACTCATGCAATTACCCAGGCATTACCCATGCACTCCTCCAATCACCCAGATATTACCCATGCACTCCTCTAATCACCCAGACATTACCTCTGCACTCATGCAATCATGCAGGCACTACCCATGCACTTCTTCAATCACTCAGGCAGTACCCATGCACTCCTCCAATCACCCAGGCACTACCCATGCATTCATGCAATCACCCAGGCATTACCCATGCACTCCTCCAATCACGCAGACATTCCCTCTGCACTCATGCAATCACCCAGGCAGTACCCATGCACTCCTCCAATCACCCAGACATTACCCCTAAACTCATGCAATCATGCAGGCACTACCCATGCACTTCTTCAATCACTCAGGCAGTACCCATGCACTCCTCCAATCACCCAGGCACTACCCATGCACTCATGCAATCACCCATGCACTCATGCAAACACCCAGGCATTACCCATGCACTCCTCCAATCACCCAGACATTACCTCTGCACTCATGCAATCACCCAGGCATTACCCAAGCACTTACAAAATCACCCAGGCATTACCCATGCACTTACAAAATCAGCCAGGCATTACCAATGCACTCCTTTAATCACTCAGGCAGTACCCATGCACTCCTCCAATCACCCAGACATTACTCCTGCACTCTTGCAATCACCCAGGCATTACCCATGCACTCCTTCAATCATTCAGGCAGTACCCGTGGACTCCTCCAATCACCCAGACATTACTCCTGCACTCTTGCAATCACCCAGGCATTACCCATGCATGCCTGCAATCACCCAGGCACTACCCATGCATTTATGCAATCACCCAGTCATTACCTATGCACTCCTTCAATCACTCAGGAAGTACTCATGCACTCGTCCAATCACCCAGGCACTACACATGCACTCATGCAATAACCCAGGCATTACCCGTGCACTCCTTCAATCACTCAGGCAGTACCCATGCACTCCTCCAATCACCCAGACACTACTCATGCACTCATGCAATAACCCAGACACTACCCATGCACTACTTCAATCACTCAGGCAGTACCCATGCACTCCTCCAATCACTCAGACATTACTCCTGCACTCATGTAATCACCCAGGCATTACCCATGCGCTCCTTCAATCACTCAGGCAGTACCCATGCACTCCTCCAATCACCTAGGCACTACCCATGCACTCATGCAATAACCCAGGAATTACCCATGCACTCCTTGATTCATTCAGGCAGTACCTATGCACTCCTCCAATCACCCAGACATTACCCCTGCACTCATGCAATCACTCAGGCACTACCCATGCACTTCATTAATCACTCAGGCAGTACCCATGCACTCCTCCAATCACCCAAGAACTACTCATGCACTCATGCAATCACCCAGGCATTACCCATGCAGTCCTTCAACCACTCAGGCAGCACCCATGCACTGCTCCAATCATCCAGACATTACGCCTCTACTCATGCAATCAACCAGGTATTACCCATACACTCCTTCAATCACTCAGGCACTACCCATGCATTCCTCCAATCACCCAGGCACTACCCATGGACTTATGCAATCACCCAAGCATTACCTATGCACTCCTTCAATCACTCAGGTAGTACCCATGCACTTTTCCAATCACCCAGACATTACTACTGTGTTCATGGAAACACCCAGGCATTAACCATGTACTCATGCAATCACCCAGGCATTACCCATGCACTCCTCCAATCACCCAGACATTACCCCTGCACTCATGCAATCACACAGGCACTACCCATGCACTTCTTCAATCACTCAGGCAGTACCCATGCACTCCTCCAATCAACCAGGCACTACCCATGCACTCATGCAATAACCCAGGCATTACTCATGCACTCCTTGAATCATTCAGGCAGTACCTATGGACTCCTACAAACACCCAGACATTACCCCTGCACTCATGTAATCACCCAGGCACTACCTATGCACTTCTTCAGTCACTCAGGCAGTACCCATGCTCCTCCAATCACCCAAGCACTACTCATGCACTCATGCAATCACCCAGGCATTACCCATGCAGTCCTTCAATCTAAGCCTGGGCGTAGTTCGCGAAGTAGCGCCACGCAAAGCTACGCAAAGTGCAGTTCGCACTACGCGAGCTACGCGTAGCACTACGTGAACTGCGTAGTGCACTGTTCGCAATGATTGCACAGTGCCGGATGCTTGTCCGCACTGTGCAATCATTGAAAACGGCATCTTGCACAGTGCGAGCTGTCTCTTACTGCCGCTCGAGTAGATTTTTACTCGAGCGGCAGCTTTCTCAACGCGGACTGGTAGTTTCTCATCGCGAGCGGTCGCGAGCATACGCGACCACTCGCAATGAGAAACCTGACCTCCCCGCGTTGAGAATCTCGCCGGATAGTCATTTTGCTTGCTCGCGGTCGCCAACTTGACGTTGAGGACCGCGAGCAAGCAAAAATGACCGCTGCACTACGCTACGCTACGCAACGCGTGTTTGCACTGTGCTACGTGCAATTCGCGTTGTGCGAAGTAGCGCAAACTTCGCAAACTACGCGAGCGTAGCGTAGTGCTTTGCCCAGGGTTACTTCAATCACTCAGGCAGTACCCATGCACTCCTCCAATCACCCAGACACTACCTATGCACTTACGCAATCACCCAGGCATTACCCATGCACTCATGTAAGCACCCAGGCATTACCCATGTACTCCTCCAATCACCCAGACATTACCTCTGCACTCATGCAATCACCCAGGCATTACATATGCACTCCTCCAAACACCCAGATATTACCCATGCACTCCTCCAATCACCCAGACATTACCTCTGCACTCATGCAATAACGCAAGCACTATCCATGCACTTCTTCAATCACTCAGGCAGTACCCATGCACTCCTCCAATCACCCAGGCACTACCCATGCACTCATGCAATCCCCCAGGCATTACCCATGCACTCCTCCAATCACACAGTCATTCCCTCTGCACTCATGCAATCACCCAGGCAGTACCCATGCACTCCTCCAATCACCAAGACATTACCCCTACACTGATGTAATCATGCAGGCACTACCCATGCACTTCTTCAATCACTCAGGCAATACCCATGCACTCCTCCAATCACCCAGGCACTACACATGCACTCATGCATTCACCCAGGCATTACCCATGCACTCATGCAAACACCCAGGCATTACCCATGCACTCCTCCAATCACCCAGACATTACCTCTGCACTCATGCAATCATCCAGGCATTACCCATGTACTTACAAAATCACCCAGGCATTGCCCATGCACTTACAAAATCAGCCAGGCATTACCAATGCACTCCTTTAATCACTCAGGCAGTACCCATGCACTCTTCCAATCACCCAGACATTACTCCTGCACTCTTGCAATCACCCAGGCATTACCCATGCACTCCTTCAATCAATCAGGCAGTACCCGTGGACTCCCCAATCACCCAGACATTACTCCTGCACTCTTGCAATCACCCAGGCATTACCCATGCACTCCTGCAATCTCCCAGGCACTACCCATGCATTTATGCAATCACCCAGTCATTACCTATGCACTCCTTCAATCACTCAGGCAGTACTCATGCATTCATCCAATCACCCAGGCACTACACATGCACTCATGCAATAACCCAGGCATTACCCATACACTCCTTCAATCACTCAGGCAGTACCCATGCACTCCTCCAATCACCCAGGCACTACCCATGCACTCATGCAATAACCCAGGCATTACCCATGCACTCCTTGAATCATTCAGGCAGTACCTATGCACTCCTCCAATCACCCAGCCATTACCCCTGCACTCATGCAATCACTCAGGCACTACCCATGCACTTCTCTAATCACTCAGGCAGTACCCATGCACTGCTCCAATCATCCAGACATTACGCCTCCACTCATGCAATCACCCAGGTATTACCCATACACTCCTTAAATCACTCAGGCACTACCCATGCATTCCTCCAATCACCCAGGCACTACCCATGGACTTATGCAATTACCCAAGCATTACCTATGCACTCCTTCAATCACTCAGTTAGTACCCATGCACTTTTCCAATCACCCAGACATTACTACTGCGCTCATGGAATCACCCAGGCATTACCCATGCACTCCTTCAATCACTTCGGCAGTACCCATTCACTCCTCCAATCACCCAGACATTATCCCTGCACTCATGCAATCACGCAGGCACTAACCATGCACTTCTTCAATCACTCAGGCAGTACCCATGCACTCCTCCAATCACCCAGGCACTACCCGTGCACTCTTGCAGTCACCCAACCATTACCCATGCACTCATACAATCACCCAGGCATTACCCATGCACTGCTCCAATCACCCAGACAGTACCCTTGCACTCATGCAATCAGCCAGGCATTACCGATGCACTCATTCATTCACTCAGGCTGTACCCATGCACTCCTCCAATCACCCAGACACTACCTATGCACTTATGCAATCACCCAGACATTACCCATGCACTTATGCAATCACTCAGGCATTACCCATGCACTCCTCCAATCACCCAGACATTACCTCTGCACTCATGCAATCGCCCAGGCATTACCCATGCACTCCTTAAATCACTTAGGCAGTACCCATGCACTCCTCCAATCACCCAGACATTACCTCTGCACTCATGCAATCACGCAGGCACTACCTATGCACTTCTTCAATCACTCAGGCAGTACCCATGCACTCCTCCAATCATGTAGACATTACCTCTGCACTCATGCAATCACCCAGGAATTACATATGCACTCCTTCAATCACTTAGGCATTACCTGTGCACTCCTCCAATCACCCAGACGTTACCCCTGCACTCATGCAATCACGCAGGCACTACCCATGCACTTCTTCAATCACCCAGGCACTACCCATGCACTCATGCAATCACCCAGGCATTACCTATGCACTCATGCAATCACCCAGGCATTACCAATGCACTTACAAAATCACCCTGGTATTACCCATGCACTTACAAAATCACCCAGGCATTACCAAAGCACTCCTTTATTCACTCATGCAGTACCCATGCATTCCTCCAGTCACCCAGACATTATCCCTGCACTCATGCAATAATGCAGGCACTACCTATGCACTTCTTCAGTCACTCAGGCAGTACCCATGCACTCCTCCAATCACCCAGGCACTACCCATGCACTCATGCAATCACCCAGGCATTACCCATGTGCTTCTTCAATCACTCAGGCAGTACCTATGCACTGCTCCAATCATCCAGACACTACCTATGCGCTTATGCAATCACCCAGGCATTACCCATGCACTCCTCCAATCACCCAGACATTACCTCTGCACTCATGCAATCACCCAGGCATTACCCATGCACCCCTTCAATCACTTAGGCAGTACCCATGCACTCCTCCAATCGCCCAGACATTACCCCTGCACTCATGTAATCATGCAGGCATTACCCATGCAGTCCTTCAATCACTCAGGCAGTACCCATGCACTTCTCCAATCCCCCAGACACTACCTATGCACTTACGCAATCACCCAGGCATTACCCATGCACTCCTCCAATCACCCAAGAACTACTCATGTACTCACACAATCACCCAGGCATTTCCCATGCAGTCCTTCAACCACTCAGGCAGTACCCATGCACTGCTCCAATCATCCAGACATTACGCCTCCACTCATGCAATCACCCAGGTATTACCCATACACTCCTTAAATCACTCAGGCACTACCCATGCATTCCTCCAATCACCCAGGCACTACCCATGGACTTATGCAATTACCCAAGCATTACCTATGCACTCCTTCAATCACTCAGTTAGTACCCATGCACTTTTCCAATCACCCAGACATTACTACTGCGCTCATGGAATCACCCAGGCATTACCCATGCACTCCTTCAATCAATTCGGCAGTACCCATTCACTCCTCCAATCACCCAGACATTATCCCTGCACTCATGCAATCACGCAGGCACTAACCATGCACTTCTTCAATCACTCAGGCAGTACCCATGCACTCCTCCAATCACCCAGGCACTACCCGTGCACTCTTGCAGTCACCCAAGCATTACCCATGCACTCATACAATCACCCAGGCATTACCCATGCACTGCTCCAATCACCCAGACAGTACCCTTGCACTCATACAATCAGCCAGGCATTACCCATGCACTCATTCAATCACTCAGGCAGTACCCATGCACTCCTCCAATCACCCAGACACTACCTATGCACCTATGCAATCACCCAGACATTACCCATGCACTTATGCAATCACCCAGGCATTACCCATGCACTCCTCCAATCACCCAGACATTACCTCTGCACTCATGCAATCGCCCAGGCATTACCGATGCACTCCTTAAATCACTTAGGCAGTACCCATTCACTCCTCCAATCACCCAGACATTACCTCTGCACTCATGCAATCACGCAGGCACTACCCATGCCCTTCTTCAATCACTCAGGCAGTACCCATGCACTCCTCCAATCACGCAGACATTACCTCTGCACTCATGCAATCACCCAGGAATTACATATGCACTCCTTCAATCACTTAGGCATTACCTGTGCACTCCTCCAATCACCCAGACGTTACCCCTGCACTCATGCAATCATGCAGGCCCTACCCATGCACTTCTTCAATCACTCAGGCAGTAACCATGCTCTCCTCCAATCACCCAGGCACTACCCATGCACTCATGCAATCACCCAGGCATTACCTATGCACTTATGCAATCACCCAGGCATTACCCATGCACTTACAAAATCACCCTGGCATTACCCATGCACTGACAAAATCACCCAGGCATTACCAAAGCACTCCTTTATTCACTCAGGCACTACCCATGCATTCCTCCATCACCCAGACATTATCCCTGCACTCATGCAATCATGCAGGCACTACCTATGCACTTCTTCAATCACTCAGGCAGAACCCATGCACTCCTCCAATCACCCAGGCACTACCCATGCACTCATGCAGTCACCCAGGCATTACCCATGCGCTTCTTCAATCACTCAGGCAGTACCTATGCACTGCTCCAATCACCCAGACACTACCTATGCGCTTATGCAATCACCCAGGCATTACCCATGCACTCATGCAATCACCCAGGCAATACCCATGCACTCCTCCAATCACCCAGACATTACCTCTGCACTCATGCAATCACCCAGGCATTACCCATGCACCCCTTCAATCACTTAGGCAGTACCCATGCACTCCTCCAATCACCCAGACATTACCCCTGCACTCATGTAATCATGCAGGCATTACCCATGCAGTCCTTCAATCACTCAGGCAGTACCCATGCACTTCTCCAATCCCCCAGACACTACCTATGCACTTACGCAATCACCCAGGCATTACCCATGCACTCATATAATCACCCAGGCATTTCCCATGCACTCTTCCAATCACCTAGACATTACCTCTGCACTCATGCAATCTCCCAGGCATTACCCATGCACTCCTCCAATAACCCAGACATTACCCATGCACTCCTCCAATCACCCAGACATTACCTCTGCACTCATGCAATCACGCAAGCACTACCCATGCACTTCTTCAATCACTCAGGCAGTACCCATGCACTCCTCCAATCACCAAGGCACTACCCATGCACTCATGCAATCACCCAGGCATTACCCATGCACTCCTCCAATCACGCAGACATTACCTCTGCACTCATGCAATCACCCAGGCAGTACCCATGCACTCCTCCAATCACCCAGACATTACCCCTATACACTTGCAATTACGCAGGCACTACCCATGCACTACTTCAATCACTCAGGCAGTACCCATGCACTCCTCCAATCACCCAGGCACTACCCATGCACTCATGCAATCACCCAGGTATTACCCATGCAGTCCTTCAATCACTCAGGCAGTACCCATGCACTCCTCCAATCACCCAGACACTACCTATGCACTTACGCAATCACCCAGGCATTACCCATGCACTCATGCAATCACCCATGCACTCATGCAAACACCCAGGCATTACCCATGCACTCCTCCAATCACCCAGACATTACCTCTGCACTCATGCAATCACCCAGGCATTACCCAAGCACTTACAAAATCACCCAGGCATTACCCATGCACTTACAAAATCAGCCAGGCATTACCAATGCACTCCTTTAATCACTCAGGCAGTACCCATGCACTCCTCCAATCACCCAGACATTACTCCTGCACTCTTGCAATCACCCAGGCATTACCCATGCACTCCTTCAATCATTCAGGCAGTACCCGTGGACTCCTCCAATCACCCAGACATTACTCCTGCACTCTTGCAATCACCCAGGCATTACCCATGCATGCCTGCAATCACCCAGGCACTACCCATGCATTTATGCAATCACCCAGTCATTACCTATGCACTCCTTCAATCACTCAGGAAGTACTCATGCACTCGTCCAATCACCCGGGCACTACACATGCACTCATGCAATAACCCAGGCATTACCCGTGCACTCCTTCAATCACTCAGGCAGTACCCATGCACTCCTCCAATCACCCAGACACTACTCATGCACTCATGCAATAACCCAGACACTACCCATGCACTACTTCAATCACTCAGGCAGTACCCATGCACTCCTCCAATCACTCAGACATTACTCCTGCACTCATGTAATCACCCAGGAATTACCCCTGCTCTCCTTCAATCACTCAGGCAGTACCCATGCACTCCTCCAATCACCTAGGCACTACCCATGCACTCATGCAATAACCCAGGAATTACCCATGCACTCCTTGATTCATTCAGGCAGTACCTATGCACTCCTCCAATCACCCAGACATTACCCCTGCACTCATGCAATCACTCAGGCACTACCCATGCACTTCATTAATCACTCAGGCAGTACCCATGCACTCCTCCAATCACCCAAGAACTACTCATGCACTCATGCAATCACCCAGGCATTACCCATGCAGTCCTTCAACCACTCAGGCAGCACCCATGCACTGCTCCATTCATCCAGACATTACGCCTCTACTCATGCAATCAACCAGGTATTACCCATACACTCCTTCAATCACTCAGGTACTACCCATGCATTCCTCCAATCACCCAGGCACTACCCATGGACTTATGCAATCACCCAAGCATTACCTATGCACTCCTTCAATCACTCAGGTAGTACCCATGCACTTTTCCAATCACCCAGACATTACTACTGCGCTCATGGAAACACCCAGGCATTAACCATGTACTCATGCAATCACCCAGGCATTACCCATGCACTCCTCCAATCACCCAGACATTACCCCTGCACTCATGCAATCACACAGGCACTACCCATGCACTTCTTCAATCACTCAGGCAGTACCCATGCACTCCTCCAATCAACCAGGCACTACCCATGCACTCATGCAATAACCCAGGCATTACTCATGCACTCCTTGAATCATTCAGGCAGTACCTATGGACTCCTACAAACACCCAGACATTACCCCTGCACTCATGTAATCACCCAGGCACTACCTATGCACTTCTTCAGTCACTCAGGCAGTACCCATGCTCCTCCAATCACCCAAGCACTACTCATGCACTCATGCAATCACCCAGGCATTACCCATGCAGTCCTTCAATCTAAGCCTGGGCGTAGTTCGCGAAGTAGTGCTACGCGAAGCTATGCAAAGTGCAGTTCGCACTACGCGAGCTACGCGTAGCACTACGCGAACTGCGTAGTGCACTGTTCGCAATGATTGCACAGTGCCGGATGCTTGTCCGCACTGTGCAATCATTGAAAACGGCATCTTGCACAGTGCGAGCTGTCTCTTACTGCCGCTCGAGTAGATTTTTACTCGAGCGGCAGCTTTCTCAACGCGGACTGGTAGTTTCTCATCGCGAGCGGTCGCGAGCATACGCGACCACTCGCAATGAGAAACCTGACCTCCCCGCGTTGAGAATCTCGCCGGGATGTCATTTTGCTTGCTCGCGGTCGCCAACTTGACGTTGAGGACCGCGAGCAAGCAAAAAGTGACCGCTGCACTACGCTACGCTACGCTACGCGTGTTTGCACTGTGCTACGTGCAATTCGCGTTGTGCGAAGTAGCGCAAACTTCGCAAACTACGCGAGCGTAGCGTAGTGCTTTGCCCAGGGTTACTTCAATCACTCAGGCAGTACCCATGCACTCCTCCAATCACCCAGACACTACCTATGCACTTACGCAATCACCCAGGCATTACCCATGCACTCATGTAAGCACCCAGGCATTACCCATGTACTCCTCCAATCACCCAGACATTACCTCTGCACTCATGCAATCACCCAGGCATTACATATGCACTCCTCCAAACACCCAGACATTACCCATGCACTCCTCCAATCACCCAGACATTACCTCTGCACTCATGCAATCACGCAGGCACTATCCATGCACTTCTTCAATCACTCAGGCAGTACCCATGCACTCCTCCAATCACCCAGGCACTACCCATGCACTCATGCAATCCCCCAGGCATTACCCATGCACTCCTCCAATCACACAGTCATTCCCTCTGCACTCATACAATCACCCAGGCAGTACCCATGCACTCCTCCAATCACCAAGACATTACCCCTACACTGATGTAATCATGCAGGCACTACCCATGCACTTCTTCAATCACTCAGGCAATACCCATGCACTCCTCCAATCACCCAGGCACTACACATGCACTCATGCATTCACCCAGGCATTACCCATGCACTCATGCAAACACCCAGGCATTACCCATGCACTCCTCCAATTACCCAGACATTACCTCTGCACTCATGCAATCATCCAGGCATTACCCATGTACTTACAAAATCACCCAGGCATTGCCCATGCACTTACAAAATCAGCCAGGCATTACCAATGCACTCCTTTAATCACTCAGGCAGTACCCATGCACTCTTCCAATCACCCAGACATTACTCCTGCACTCTTGCAATCACCCAGGCATTACCCATGCACTCCTTCAATCAATCAGGCAGTACCCGTGGACTCCCCAATCACCCAGACATTACTCCTGCACTCTTGCAATCACCCAGGCATTACCCATGCACTCCTGCAATCTCCCAGGCACTACCCATGCATTTATGCAATCACCCAGTCATTACCTATGCACTCCTTCAATCACTCAGGCAGTACTCATGCATTCATCCAATCACCCAGGCACTACACATGCACTCATGCAATAACCCAGGCATTACCCATACACTCCTTCAATCACTCAGGCAGTACCCATGCACTCCTCCAATCACCCAGGCACTACCCATGCACTCATGCAATAACCCAGGCATTACCCATGCACTCCTTGAATCATTCAGGCAGTACCTATGCACTCCTCCAATCACCCAGCCATTACCCCTGCACTCATGCAATCACTCAGGCACTACCCTTGCTCTTCTTTAATCACTCAGGCAGTACCCATGCACTGCTCCAATCATCCAGACATTACGCCTCCACTCATGCAATCACCCAGGTATTACCCATACACTCCTTAAATCACTCAGGCACTACCCATGCATTCCTCCAATCACCCAGGCACTACCCATGGACTTATGCAATTACCCAAGCATTACCTATGCACTCCTTCAATCACTCAGTTAGTACCCATGCACTTTTCCAATCACCCAGACATTACTACTGCGCTCATGGAATCACCCAGGCATTACCCATGCACTCCTTCAATCACTTCGGCAGTACCCATTCACTCCTCCAATCACCCAGACATTATCCCTGCACTCATGCAATCACGCAGGCACTAACCATGCACTTCTTCAATCACTCAGGCAGTACCCATGCACTCCTCCAATCACCCAGGCACTACCCGTGCACTCTTGCAGTCACCCAACCATTACCCATGCACTCATACAATCACCCAGGCATTACCCATGCACTGCTCCAATCACCCAGACAGTACCCTTGCACTCATGCAATCAGCCAGGCATTACCGATGCACTCATTCAATCACTCAGGCTGTACCCATGCACTCCTCCAATCACCCAGACACTACCTATGCACTTATGCAATCACCCAGACATTACCCATGCACTTATGCAATCACCCAGGCATTACCCATGCACTCCTCCAATCACCCAGACATTACCTCTGCACTCATGCAATCGCCCAGGCATTACCCATGCACTCCTTAAATCACTTAGGCAGTACCCATGCACTCCTCCAATCACCCAGACATTACCTCTGCACTCATGCAATCACGCAGGCACTACCCATGCACTTCTTCAATCACTCAGGCAGTACCCATGCACTCCTCCAATCACGTAGACATTACCTCTGCACTCATGCAATCACCCAGGAATTACATATGCACTCCTTCAATCACTTAGGAATTACCTGTGCACTCCTCCAATCACCCAGACGTTACCCCTGCACTCATGCAATCACGCAGGCACTACCCATGCACTTCTTCAATCACCCAGGCACTACCCATGCACTCATGCAATCACCCAGGCATTACCTATGCACTCATGCAATCACCCAGGCATTACCAATGCACTTACAAAATCACCCTGGCATTACCCATGCACTTACAAAATCACCCAGGCATTACCAAAGCACTCCTTTATTCACTCATGCAGTACCCATGCATTCCTCCAGTCACCCAGACATTATCCCTGCACTCATGCAATCATGCAGGCACTACCTATGCACTTCTTCAGTCACTCAGGCAGTACCCATGCACTCCTTGAATCACCCAGGCACTACCCATGCACTCATGCAATCACCCAGGCATCACCCATGTGCTTCTTCAATCACTCAGGCAGTACCTATGCACTGCTCCAATCATCCAGACACTACCTATGCGCTTATGCAATCACCCAGGCATTACCCATGCACTCCTCCAATCACCCAGACATTACCTCTGCACTCATGCAATCACCCAGGCATTACCCATGCACCCCTTCAATCACTTAGGCAGTATCCATGCACTCCTCCAATCACCCAGACATTACCCCTGCACTCATGTAATCATGCAGGCATTACCCATGCAGTCCTTCAATCACTCAGGCAGTACCCATGCACTTCTCCAATCCCCCAGACACTACCTATGCACTTACGCAATCACCCAGGCATTACCCATGCACTCCTCCAATCACCCAAGAACTACTCATGTACTCACGCAATCACCCAGGCATTTCCTATGCAGTCCTTCAACCACTCAGGCAGTACCCATGCACTGCTCCAATCATCCAGACATTACGCCTCCACTCATGCAATCACCCAGGTATTACCCATACACTCCTTAAATCACTCAGGCACTACCCATGCATTCCTCCAATCACCCAGGCACTACCCATGGACTTATGCAATTACCCAAGCATTACCTATGCACTCCTTCAATCACTCAGTTAGTACCCATGCACTTTTCAAATCACCCAGATATTACTACTGCGCTCATGGAATCACCCAGGCATTACCCATGCACTCCTTCAATCAATTCGGCAGTACCCATTCACTCCTCCAATCACCCAGACATTATCCCTGCACTCATGCAATCACGCAGGCACTAACCATGCACTTCTTTAATCACTCAGGCAGTACCCATGCACTCCTCCAATCACCCAGGCACTACCCGTGCACTCTTGCAGTCACCCAAGCATTACCCATGCACTCATACAATCACCCAGGCATTACCCATGCACTGCTCCAATCACCCAGACAGTACCCTTGCACTCATGCAATCAGCCAGGCATTACCCATGCACTCATTCAATCACTCAGGCAGTACCCATGCACTCCTCCAATCACCCAGACACTACCTATGCACCTATGCAATCACCCAGACATTACCCATGCACTTATGCAATCACCCAGGCATTACCCATGCACTCCTCCAATCACCCAGACATTACCTCTGCACTCATGCAATCGCCCAGGCATTACCCATGCACTCCTTAAATCACTTAGGCAGTACCCATTCACTCCTCCAATCACCCAGACATTACCTCTGCACTCATGCAATCACGCAGGCACTACCCATGCCCTTCTTCAATCACTCAGGCAGTACCCATGCACTCCTCCAATCACGCAGACATTACCTCTGCACTCATGCAATCACCCAGGAATTACATATGCACTCCTTCAATCACTTAGGCATTACCTGTGCACTCCTCCAATCACCCAGACATTACCCCTGCACTCATGCAATCATGCAGGCCCTACCCATGCACTTCTTCAATCACTCAGGCAGTAACCATGCTCTCCTCCAATCACCCAGGCACTACCCATGCACTCATGCAATCACCCAGGCATTACCTATGCACTTATGCAATCACCCAGGCATTACCCATGCACTTACAAAATCACCCTGGCATTACCCATGCACTTACAAAATCACCCAGGCATTACCAAAGCACTCCTTTATTCACTCAGGCACTACCCATGCATTCCTCCATCACCCAGACATTATCCCTGCACTCATTCAATCATGCAGGCACTACCTATGCACTTCTTCAATCACTCAGGCAGAACCCATGCACTCCTCCAATCACCCAGGCACTACCCATGCACTCATGCAGTCACCCAGGCATTACCCATGCGCTTCTTCAATCACTCAGGCAGTACCTATGCACTGCTCCAATCACCCAGACACTACCTATGCGCTTATGCAATCACCCAGGCATTACCCATGCACTCATGCAATCACCCAGGCAATACCCATGCACTCCTCCAATCACCCAGACATTACCTCTGCACTCATTCAATCACCCAGGCATTACCCATGCACCCCTTCAATCACTTAGGCAGTATCCATGCACTCCTCCAATCACCCAGACATTACCCCTGCACTCATGTAATCATGCAGGCATTACCCATGCAGTCCTTCAATCACTCAGGCAGTACCCATGCACTTCTCCAATCCCCCAGACACTACCTATGCACTTACGCAATCACCCAGGCATTACCCATGCACTCATATATTCACCCAGGCATTTCCCATGCACTCTTCCAATCACCTAGACATTACCTCTGCACTCATGCAATCTCCCAGGCATTACCCATGCACTCCTCCAATCACCCAGACATTACCTCTGCACTCATGCAATCACGCAAGCACTACCCATGCACTTCTTCAATCACTCAGGCAGTACCCATGCACTCCTCCAATCACCAAGGCACTACCCATGCACTCATGCAATCACCCAGGCATTACCCATGCACTCCTCCAATCACGCAGACATTACCTCTGCACTCATGCAATCACCCAGGCAGTACCCATGCACTCCTCCAATCACCCAGACATTACCCCTATACACTTGCAATCACGCAGGCACTACCCATGCACTACTTCAATCACTCAGGCAGTACCCATGCACTCCTCCAATCACCCAGGCACTACCCATGCACTCATGCAATCACCCAGGTATTACCCATGCACTCATGCAATCACCCAGTCAATATCCATGCACTCCTCCAATCACCCAGACATTACCTCTACACTCATGCAATCACGCAGGCACTACCCATGCACTTCTTCAATCACTCAGGCAGTACCCATGCACTCCTCCAATCACGTAGACATTACCTCTGCACTCATGCAATCACCCAGGAATTACATATGCACTCCTTCAATCACTTAGGCATTACCTGTGCACTCCTCCAATCACCCAGACGTTACCCCTGCACTCATGCAATCACGCAGGCACTACCGATGCACTTCCTCAATCACCCAGGCACTACCCATGCACTCATGCAATCACCCAGGCATTACCTATGCACTCATGCAATCACCCAGGCATTACCAATGCACTTACAAAATCACCCTGGCATTACCCATGCACTTACAAAATCACCCAGGCATTACCAAAGCACTCCTTTATTCACTCATGCAGTACCCATGCATTCCTCCAGTCACCCAGACATTATCCCTGCACTCATGCAATCATGCAGGCACTACCTATGCACTTCTTCAGTCACTCAGGCAGTACCCATGCACTCCTCCAATCACCCAGGCACTACCCATGCACTCATGCAGTCACCCAGGCATTACCCATGTGCTTCTTCAATCACTCAGACAGTACCTATGCACTGCTCCAATCATCCAGACACTACCTATGCGCTTATGCAATCACCCAGGCATTACCCATGCACTCCTCCAATCACCCAGACATTACCTCTGCACTCATGCAATCACCCAGGCATTACCCATGCACCCCTTCAATCACTTAGGCAGTACCCATGCACTCCTCCAATCACCCAGACATTACCCCTGCACTCATGTAATCATGCAGGCATTACCCATGCAGTCCTTCAATCACTCAGGCAGTACCCATGCACTTCTCCAATCCCCCAGACACTACCTATGCACTTACGCAATCACCCAGGCATTACCCATGCACTCCTCCAATCACCCAAGAACTACTCATGCACTCACGCAATCACCCAGGCATTTCCCATGCAGTCCTTCAACCACTCAGGCAGTACCCATGCACTGCTCCAATCATCCAGACATTACGCCTCCACTCATGCAATCACCCAGGTATTACCCATACACTCCTTAAATCACTCAGGCACTACCCATGCATTCCTCCAATCACCCAGGCACTACCCATGGACTTATGCAATTACCCAAGCATTACCTATGCACTCCTTCAATCACTCAGTTAGTACCCATGCACTTTTCCAATCACCCAGACATTACTACTGCGCTCATGGAATCACCCAGGCATTACCCATGCACTCCTTCAATCAATTCGGCAGTACCCATTCACTCCTCCAATCACCCAGATATTATCCCTGCACTCATGCAATCACGCAGGCACTAACCATGCACTTTTTCAATCACTCAGGCAGTACCCATGCACTCCTCCAATCACCCAGGCACTACCCGTGCACTCTTGCAGTCACCCAAGCATTACCCATGCACTCATACAATCACCCAGGCATTACCCATGCACTGCTCCAATCACCCAGACAGTACCCTTGCACTCATGCAATCAGCCAGGCATTACCCATGCACTCATTCAATCATTCAGGGAGTACCCATGCACTCCTCCATTCACCCGGACACTACCTATGCACCTATGCAATCACCCAGACATTACCCATGCACTCCTCCAATCACCCAGACATTACCTCTGCACTCATGCAATCGCCCAGGCATTACCCATGCACTCCTTAAATCACTTAGGCAGTACCCATTCACTCCTCCAATCACCCAGACATTACCTCTGCACTCATGCAATCACGCAGGCACTACCCATGCCCTTCTTCAATCACTCAGGCAGTACCCATGCACTCCTCCAATCACGCAGACATTACCTCTGCACTCATGCAATCGCCCAGGAATTACATATGCACTCCTTCAATCACTTAGGCATTACCTGTGCACTCCTCCAATCACCCACACGTTACCCCTGCACTCATGCAATCACACAGGTCCTACCCATGCACTTCTTCAATCACTCAGGCAGTAACCATGCTCTCCTCCAATCACCCAGGCACTACCCATGCACTCATGCAATCACCCAGGCATTACCTATGCACTCATGCAATCACCCAGGCATTACCCATGCACTTACAAAATCACCCTGGCATTACCCATGCACTTACAAAATCACCCAGGCATTACCAAAGCACTCCTTTATTCACTCAGGCACTACCCATGCATTCCTCCATCACCCAGACATTATCCCTGCACTCATGCAATCATGCAGGCACTACCTATGCACTTCTTCAATCACTCAGGCAGAACCCATGCACTCCTGCAATCACCCAGGCACTACCCATGCACTCATGCAGTCACCCAGGCATTACCCATGCGCTTCTTCAATCACTCAGGCAGTACCTATGCACTGCTCCAATCACCCAGACACTACCTATGCGCTTATGCAATCACCCAGGCATTACCCATGCACTCATGCAATCACCCAGGCAATACCCATGCACTCCTCCAATCACACAGACATTACCTCTGCACTCATGCAATCACCCAGGCATTACCCATGCACCCCTTCAATCACTTAGGCAGTACCCATGCACTCCTCCAATCACCCAGACATTACCCCTGCACTCATGTAATCATGCAGGCATTACCCATGCAGTCCTTCAATCACTCAGGCAGTACCCATGCACTTCTCCAATACCCCAGACACTACCTATGCACTTACGCAATCACCCAGGCATTACCCATGCACTCATATAATCACCCAGGCATTTCCCATGCACTCTTCCAATCACCTAGACATTACCTCTGCACTCATGCAATCTCCCAGGCATTACCCATGCACTCCTCCAATAACCCAGACATTACCCATGCACTCCTCCAATCACCCAGACATTACCTCTGCACTCATGCAATCACGCAAGCACTACCCATGCACTTCTTCAATCACTCAGGCAGTACCCATGCACTCCTCCAATCACCAAGGCACTACCCATGCACTCATGCAATCACCCAGGCATTACCCATGCACTCCTCCAATCACGCAGACATTACCTCTGCACTCATGCAATCACCCAGGCAGTACCCATGCACTCCTCCAATCACCCAGACATTACCCCTATACACTTGCAATCACGCAGGCACTACCCATGCACTACTTCAATCACTCAGGCAGTACCCATGCACTCCTCCAATCACCCAGGCACTACCCATGCACTCATGCAATCACCCAGGTATTACCCATGCACTCATGCAATCACCCAGTCAATATCCATGCACTCCTCCAATCACCCAGACATTACCTCTGCACTCATGCAATCACCCAGGCATTACCCATGCACTTACATAATCACCCAGGCATTAACTATGCACTTACAAAATCACCCAGGCATTACCAATGCACTACTTCAATCACTCAGGCAGTACCCATGCACTCCTCCAATCACTCATACATTACTCCTGCTCTCATGGAATCACCCAGGCATTACCCATGCACTCCTTGAATCACTCAGGCAGTACCCATGCACTCCACCAATCACCCAGACATTACTCCTGCACTCTTGCAATCACCCAGGCATTACCCATGCACTTATGCAATCACCCAGGCATTACCCATGCACTCCTCCAATCACCCAGACATTACCTCTGCACTCATGCAATCACCCAGGCATTACCCATGCACTCCTTAAATCACTTAGGCAGTACCCATGCACTCCTCCAATCACCCAGACATTACCTCTGCACTCATGCAATCACGCAGGCACTACCCATGCACTTCTTCAATCACTCAGGCAGTACCCATGCACTCCTCCAATCACGCAGACATTACCTCTGCACTCATGCAATCACCCAGGAATTACATATGCACTCCTTCAATCACTTAGGCATTACCTGTGCACTTACAAAATCACCCTGGCATTACCCATGCACTTACAAAATCACCCAGGCATTACCAAAGCACTCCTTTATTCACTCAGGCACTACCCATGCATTCCTCCAATCACCCAGACATTATCCCTGCACTCATGCAATCATGCAGGCACTACCTATGCACTTCGTCAATCACTCAGGCAGTACCCATGCACTCCTCCAATCACCCAGGCACTACCCATGCACTCATGCAGTCACCCAGGCATTACCCATGCGCTTCTTCAATCACTCAGGCAGTACCTATGCACTGCTCCTATCACCCAGACACTACCTATGCGCTTATGCAATCACCCAGGCATTACCCATGCACTCATGCAATCACCCAGGCATTACCCATGCACTCCTCCAATCACCCAGACATTACCTCTGCACTCATGCAATCACCCAGGCATTACCCATACACCCCTTCAATCACTTAGGCAGTACCCATGCACTCCTCCAATCACCCAGACATTACCCCTGCACTCATGTAATCATGCAGGCATTACCCATGCAGTCCTTCAAGCACTCAGGCAGTACCCATGCACTTCTCCAATCCCCCAGACACTACCTATGCACTTACGCAATCACCCAGGCATTACCCATGCACTCATATAATCACCCAGGCATTTCCCATGCACTCTTCCAATCACCTAGACATTACCTCTGCACTCATGCAATCTCCCAGGCATTACCCATGCACTCCTCCAATAACCCAGACATTACCCATGCACTCCTCCAATCACCCAGACATTACCTCTGCACTCATGCAATCATGCAAGCACTACCCATGCACTTCTTCAATCACTCAGGCAGTACCCATGCACTCCTCCAATCACCCAGGCACTACCCATGCACTCATGCAATCACCCAGGCATTAACCATGCACTCCTCCAATCACGCAGACATTACCTCTGCACTCATGCAATCACCCAGGCAGTACCCATGCACTCCTCCAATCACCCAGACATTACCCCTATACTCTTGCAATCACGCAGGCACTACCCATGCACTACTTCAATCACTCAGGCAGTACCCATGCACTCCTCCAATCACCCAGGCACTACCCATGCACTCATGCAATCACCCAGGTATTACCCATGCACTCATGCAATCACCCAGGCATTACCCATGCACTTACATAATCACCCAGGCATTACCCATGCACTTACAAAATCACTCAGGCATTACCAATGCACTTCTTCAATCACTCAGGCAGTACCCATGCACTCCTCCAATCACTCATACATTACTCCTGCTCTCATGGAATCACCCAGGCATTACCCATGCACTCCTTGAATCACTCAGGCAGTACCCAGGCACTCCTCCAATCACCCAGACATTACTCTTGCACTCTTGCAATCACCCAGGCATTACCCATGCACTCCTTCAATCATTCAGGCAGTACTCATGGACTCCTCCAATCACCCAAACAATACTCCTGCACTCTTGAAATCACCCAGGCACTACCCATGCACTCCTGCAATCACCCAGGCACTACCCATGCATTTATGCAATCACCCAGTCATTACCTATGCACTCCTTCAATCACTCAGACAGTACTCATGCACTTGTCCAATCACCCAGGCACTACCCATGCACTCATGCAATAACCCAGGCATTACCCATGCACTCCTTCAATCACTCAGGCAGTGCCCATGCACTCCTCCAATCACCCAGGCATTACTCATGCACTCATGCAATAACCCAGGCTTTACCCATGCACTCCTTCAATCATTCAGGCAGTACCCATGGAGTCCTCCAATCACCCAGACATTACTCCTGCACTCTTGCAATCACCCAGTCATTACCTATGCACTCCTTCAATCACTCAGGCAGTACTCATGCATCCGTCCAATCACCCAGGCACTACCCATGCAATAACCCAGGCATTACCCATGCGCTCCTTCAATCACTCAGGCAGTACCCATGCACTCCTTCAATCACCCAGACATTACTCCTGCACTCTTGCAATCACCCAGGCATTACCCATGCACTTATGCAATCACCCAGGCATTACCCATGCACTCCTCCAATCACCCAGACATTACCTCTGCACTCATGCAATCGCCCAGGCATTACCCATGCACTCCTTAAATCACTTAGGCAGTACCCATGCACTCCTCCAATCACCCAGACATTACCCCTATACTCTTGCAATCACGCAGGCACTACCCATGCACTACTTCAATCACTCAGGCAGTACCCATGCACTCCTCCAATCACCCAGGCACTACCCATGCACTCATGCAATCACCCAGGTATTACCCATGCACTCATGCAATCACCCAGTCATTATCCATGCACTCCTCCAATCACCCAGACATTACCTCTGCACTCATGCAATCACCCAGGCATTACCCATGCACTTACATAATCACCCAGGCATTACCCATGCACTTACAAAATCACCCAGGCATACCAATGCACTACTTCAATCACTCAGGCAGTACCCATGCACTCCTCCAATCACTCATACATTACTCCTGCTCTCATGGAATCACCCAGGCATTACGCATGCACTCCTTGAATCACTCAGGCAGTACCCATGCACTCCTCCAATCACCCAGGCACTGCTCATGCACTCATGCAATAACCCAGGCATTACCCATGCACTACTTCAATCACTCAGGCAGTACCCATGCAGTCCTCCAATCACCCAGACATTACTCCTGCACTCTTGCAAACACCCAGGCATTACCCATGCACTCCTTCAATCATTCAGGCAGTACCCATGGACTCCTCCAATCACCCAAACATTATTTCTGCACTCTTGCAATCACCCAGGCACTACCCATGCAATCCTGCAAGCACCTAGGCACTACCCATGCATTTATGCAATCACCAAGTCATTACCTATGCACTCCTTACATCACTCAGACAGTACTCATGCACTCGTCCAATCACCCAGACATTACCTCTGCACTCATGCAATTACCCAGGCATTACCCATGCACTTACATAATAACCCAGGCATTACCCATGCACTTACAAAATCACCCAGGCATTACCAATGCACTACTTCAATCACTCAGGCAGTACCCATGCACTCCTCCAATCACTCATACATTACTCCTGCTCTCATGGAATCACCCAGGCATTACTCATGCACTCCTTGAATCACTCAGGCAGTACCCATGCACTCCTCCAATCACCCAGACATTACTCCTGCACTCTTGCAATCACCCAGGCATTACCCATGCACTCCTTCAATCATTCAGGCTGTACTCATGGACTCCTCCAATCACCCAAACAATACTCCTGCACTCTTGCAATCACCCAGGCACTACCCATGCACTCCTGCAATCACCCAGGCACTACCCATGCATTTATGCAATCACCCAGTCATTACCTATGCACTCCTTCAATCACTCAGACAGTACTCATGCACTTGTCCAATCACCCAGGCACTACCCATGCACTCATGCACATACCCAGGCATTACCCATGCACTCCTTCAATCACTCAGGCAGTGCCCATGCACTCCTCCAATCACCCAGGCATTACTCATGCACTCTTGCAATAACCCAGGCTTCACCCATGCACCACTTCAATCACTCATGCAGTACCCATGCACTCCTCCAATCACTCAGACATTACTCCTGCACTCTTGCAATCACCCAGGCACTACCCATGCACTCCTGCAATCACCCAGGCACTACCCATGCATTTATGCAATCACCCAGTCATTACCTATGCACTCCTTCAATCACTCAGGCAGTATTCATGCACTTGTCCAATCACCCAGGCACTACCCATGCACTCATGCAATAACCCAGGCACTCCTTCAATCACTCAGGCAGTACCCATGCACTCCTCCAATCACCCAGGCACTGCTCATGCACTCATGCAATAACCCAGGCATTACCCATGCACTACTTCAATCACTCAGGCAGTACCCATGCAGTCCTCCAATCACCCAGACATTACTCCTGCACTCTTGCAAACACCCAGGCATTACCCATGCACTCCTTCAATTATTCAGGCAGTACCCATGGACTCCTCCAATCACCCAAACATTATTCCTGCACTCTTGCAATCACCCAGGCACTACCCATGCACTCCTGCAAGCACCTAGGCACTACCCATGCATTTATGCAATCACCAAGTCATTACCTATGCACTCCTTACATCACTCAGACAGTACTCATGCACTCGTCCAATCACCCAGGCACTACCCATTCACTCATGCAATAACCCAGGCATTACCCATGCACTCCTTCAATCACTCAGGCAGTAACCATGCACTCCTCCAATCACCTAGGCACTACTCATACACTCATGCAATAACCCAGGCATTACCCATGCACTACTTCAATCACTCAGGCAGTACCCATGCACTCCTCCAATCACTCAGACATTACTCCTGCACTCATGGAATCACCCAGGCATTACCCATGCACTCCTTGAATCACTCAAGCAGTACCCATGCACTCTTCCAATCACCCAGACATTACTCCTGCACTCATGCAATGACCCAGGCATTACCCATGCACTCCTTCAATCACTGAGGCAGTACCCATGCACTCCTCCAATCACCCAGCCATAATCCCTGCACTTATGCAGTCACCCAGGCACTACCCCTGCACTTTTTCAATCACTCAGGCAGTACCCATGCACTCCTCCAATCACCCAGGCACTACCCATGCAGTTATGCAATCACCCAGGCACTACCCATGCACTCATGCAATCACATATGCACTACCCATACACTTCTCCATATATTCCACTTACCACAATTCATACAACACTTACAAATTTATCTATTTTTAACCAAATAGGCGGTTCTGAAAAGAACCATTGATTTTCTTCTTTTTTTATTATATTTTTTTTTGTTTTTGGAACTCTTTTTGGAATTTTTTGTGTGTTTTGTTTATAAAAAAAAAAGAAAAAATAAACAGAACCAACAGTGAACATGTTAAAAAAATTATGCAATTATGAAGTCATTGCATAGAAGAAAAAAAAATTAACACTTGTGGTTCCTAATAGCAACCAGGATGGCATCCAGTGATTGCTCACCAAAACATAGGATCTTTTAACATTTTACACAACGCTGCTCCACTCTAGCAAAGTCAGGGATGATGTTTGGTGTGCCACATGATGTAGAAGCAGATGACGTGCTAGGTCCAGCAGTGTTGTCCTCAGTTGCCTGCTTTTCATGTTCCCCTCAAAGCTGTTCTCTTGCAAGACGTCGAGGGTGTATTGTCTGCAAATGTTTTAACATCGATGACGTCCCGCAGGAATACTTCTTTTCGGAACCTCGTGAGAGGACATTCTGACAAATGGTGCAGGTTACTTTTCAGGCTTTCACCTTTTTCTCCCCAGGTGGTATGGAGAAAAATGCCCACACGATACTTTCGTACCTTTTCGTGTCGGGAGCCTCCAGGTCTTCTTCCTCTTCAGGTGGAAGCTGCTGAGGTGCATTGCCAGCTGCCATTTTTAGATCAGTGAAAAAAAAC
This sequence comes from Calotriton arnoldi, assembly GCA_963921515.1. Classification (NCBI taxonomy): domain Eukaryota; kingdom Metazoa; phylum Chordata; class Amphibia; order Caudata; family Salamandridae; genus Calotriton; species Calotriton arnoldi. Next base: position 1,725,179 of record CAWUFW010001028.1, on the reverse strand, counting down.
ACCAAAAAAAGGCTAAGAAGAGGAGCAGAAGACAACAGGTGTGTCTGCTGAGATGCTCTTGAAGGAATGGAAAAAATGGGTGGGGTCCTTCAAGTTCTAGAATCAAAAGGTTCTTAACCAATGAAATTGTTTCTTTTGAAGTCACATGGGATTCGCGCACCCGGCGTGTAACCAGTGCGCACCCAACGTGATTCCTGACAAATATGATATTTATAATTAGATTAAATAATCTCTTGGTATAATATACATATTAAAGTTATATACATATACTTTTAAAACATAAAAATTTGCGGTGGATTTGCGCACCTGACGCTACCCCCGGAAATACGTGTGTGACGTTACGCGGGGCCGAGAACCGCGCACCCTTCGCATACCAAACGCTCATCCTACACGACTTAACCAATATGGCAGTTACAAACAACAGGGGAAACCCTAGAACCTGAACCAGGGGTTAAATAATACTGGAATCCAAACAGTGGTTCAAGTACAACATTAAAGTGAGAAGGGATTTGAAACAAAAGGAACTAAATCCTAAGAGCATTTAGTTAAAAGAGAGAAAAGAGAAAGCCCAGAAGCTAGTGCTGACCAACTAATGAAACACCCAAAACCCATTTACAGCGAATCCCTTTTTAGATTTGTAAAATTTATTATCAAAAAAACTTTTTTATACATAAAACAATAATGGCGCTCACAAGGTTACACAAACAATGTTACAATTATAAACAGTGACATGTGTAAACAAACAAAAAGTGGCTGAGAAAACCTACAAAGACATGGTTCAAAACAAAACAGAAACACACAACAAAATATTTATCCTCTTCATTTAAGGCCACACATTAGCGTCGACGGCGTTTCGACCAGTAATTAATTAAAGGGTCATCATCAGGACAGAACATCAAACATTAGAGCGTCCACTGGATATCAATAAAATATCTGTATTAGCAAAAGTAAGTACTCCAAGAGGGAGGTGCATCAAGCACGCAACCTTCAAAACAGCGATCGCGAAACCAAGAACTCTATAGGCAATATCAATGCCACATAGGAAGTAATTAATACTGGTCCTGTAGGCCTTAATCGCCAGGGATATGAAAATGTTGGGATCAAATCGCAAGTTCAGAAAATCCACCGGTCATGCTGGTAATAGAAAACCAGACGGTGTGCACATATAAATTGCAAATTGGCACTGCTTCGTTTCGCCAGCATACCGGTCCGGATCGCCACCTCCGCCGAAATCGGCGGTGGATTTTCTGAACTTGCGATTTGATCCCAACATTTTCATATCCCTGGCGATTAAGGCCTACAGGACCAGTATCAATTACTTCCTATGTGGCATTGATATTGCATATAGAGTTCTTGATTTCGCGATCGCTGTTTTGAAGGTTGCGTGCTTGATGCACCTCCCTCTTGGAGTACCTACTTTTGCTAATACAGATATTTTATTAATATCCAGTGGGCGCTCTAATGTTTGATGTTCTGTCCTGATGATGACCCTTTAATTAATTGCGGTCGAAACGCCGTCGACGCTAATATGTGGCCTTAAATGAAGAGGATACATATTTTATTGTGTGTTTCTGTTTTGTTTTGAACCATGTCTTTGTAGTTTTCCTCAGCCACTTTTTCTTTGTTTACACATGTAACTGTTTATAATTGTAACATTGTTTGTGTAACCTTGTGAGCGCCATTATTGTTTTATGTATAAAAAGTTTTTTGATAATAAATTTTACAAATCTAAAACGGGATTAGCTGTACATGGGTTTTGGGTGTTTCATTAGTTGGTCAGCACTAGCTTCTGGGCTTTCTTTCTCTCTTTTAACTAAATGCTCCTAGGATTTAGTTCCTTTTGTTTCAAATCCCTTCTCACTTTAATGTTGTACTTGAACCACTGTTTGGGTTCCAGTATTAACCAATATGGCGGCAAAATTCTTGGATTCGAGCACCCACCGAGATTGGTACACGATGGGTACGCAAATCCACTTTAAAAAAATATATATATTTATATTTTAGAAAAGAGAAAACATTACATTATTTTTATAACAAATAAAAAACTAAGAAAAAGTATTTTTTGGGCATTATACTTAGAAAATAGCATTTAAAAAATCTTTGAAATTCACTGAAAAAATCCATAGATTTCAGTGACGTTATAGTTAGAAATTAGCATTTAAAAAACCTTTGAAATTCACTGAAAAAACCATAGGTTTCAGGGACGTTATAGTTAGACATTAGCATTTAAAAACCTTAGAAATTCACTGAAAAAACCACAGGTTTCAGAGACGTTATAGTTAGTTGGACATTTCACTCCTACAAAACCAGAGAAATTCGGCCGTTATAGTTTGTTGAGCTAACTATAACTTGCGCCACCACAATGCACTGCTGATGACATCACATATTACATCACTCATGACATGGTCAGTGACATCACTGATGACATCACTGATGACATCTCAAATGACATCACTGATTACATCATCCACGTGATAATCTGATGCACCTCCTCACACCCTAATATAACCTTTGATACACCCACTCTAAAATACAGACTACCATTCTCGAAACCATTGACACACCAATACCAATTACTACATACTCACTCACTGATTCCTAGGTCCACACACCCATCCACTCACTCACCAATACAGTCACTCATACATGCAGTCACTCATCAATACAGCCACTCTCATATGCATTCATACACCCATACAGACACTCACACACTGCCACTCACCCATAGAGTTACTCACACAGCTAGTCAGTCATGCAAAGAATCAATCACACTCCCATTTACTCACCTATACAGTTATACACACACCACCTCACTTATTCATACAGACGCTAACACATACTTACTCTCTTATACAATCACTGACACAAGCACACACTCATCTACACAGCCACCCTCACAATCACTCACTCGCACATATAGTCATTTATATACTCCAACACTCACATATACTGCCTTTTACATATGTAGTTACTCACACATGTACAACCGAAACATCCATTCACTCGCCAACACAGCCATACACGCACTCACCCACCCATACAGCCCCTCACAGACGCACTCTTGAACCCATACACCCACTGAATCACCCACTCACACATCTATGCAGGGAGTCACACACACCCCACCCATCCACACAGACACTCAGGCACCCATACAGATACTCAGACAACCAAACAATAACCCATATAGACACTCATGTAGCTACTCACCAACCCATGCAACCGCTTACACACCAACAGACAGACTGATACAGACATTCACACAGTTTAGTCACTAACCCATGCATTCAGTAAGACACGTTTAATCACTCAGTTATATAGTCAATCACGCACCTACTAAATCATCCATTCAGACAGTCATAGACCCACTCATTCTTCAATACACCTTGGCCTATAAATATATAAAACTTATTTAAACTTTACAGAAACACAGTCACTGGATGATGTCATCAGTGATGTCATCAGTGATGTCATTTGAGATGTCATCAGTGATGTCATCAGTGATGTCAATGACCATGTCATGAGTGATATAATATGTGATGTCATCAGCAGTGCATTGCGGTGGCGCGAGTTATAGTTAGCTCAACTAACGACCGAATTTCTCTGGTTTTGTAGGAGTTAAATGTCCAACTACCTATAACGTCCCTGAAACCTGTGTTTTTAAAGTGAATTTCTAAGGTTTTTTAAATGCTAATTTCTAACTATAACGTCCCTGAAACCTATGGTTTTTGGGCGAATATACATACATATATATATATATATTTATATATATATATATATGTATATATTTTGCCCGTCGCCAGTAAGTAGTTATAGTTAGGACCTTGTTTCTATTCAAAAAGCGTTTTTTCTTTTGCCAATATCTTTGGCGCCGTTTGACAAATCTTTGCCAGATTTTCAAAACTAATGGGGTGCTCCAGACAGCTCCTGTCTTGAAATTTTCTGGTTGATTCGTCAAGCGGGGGCCCAAAAAAAAGGGGGGTCCCAAAACACGTTTTCTCCATGTTAATTTAATATCCCTGGAGCCGGTCCTCCAAACAAGCTCCGTTTTAATGACTGAGACATCCTCCCTACCCTAATACAACCCTCACTGCAAACTCAGGTGGAGGAGTTAGAAGGAGAAGGAGGAGCACTGCCCAACCAACCGGCATTGATAACAAAGACCAGAATATCTACCAGGCGTACAGGGGGAAAAAAGGTCACGGAAACTAACTCGGAAAAAATAGGAAAGAGAAAAAGAGGGGGAGGCCCACAGAACCAAAAACCGGCAAAGGCGCCCAGACAAGCTAAAGCTAAAACAATAGGGATCTACGATGAGGTGGAATCCGTACAAGATATGCAAGAAGGAGAACGTATCTTGGTAATCCCTATGGCATCTATCGGCCCCTTGACTAATGAGGACATGTGGCATAGACTGGAGACTCTAGTAGCCACGATGCTGAATCTCATTATCGCAACACTGACCCGGATGGAAGGGAAGCTAGAGGCCCTAGAATCACAGATGGAAAAAAACGAACAAGTACTAGGGACATTGGCGCTCCCATTAAGGACTGAAATAAGTGTAAGAGGGAGGTCGGACCAAGAGACTCAACCTCAAAATATCTTAAATTGCACAAATGAGAGGGGGGCCAGACCAAACAATGACCCCCCACTTACTAACCTCAGCAATGCTCCACCCGGGATCTCGAAGATGCATGCAAGAGTGGCCTCGAGTGAAACCAGCAATAGACAATCATACCACCAACAGACAAGTGGTATGGGTGATGCAACAAACCATCTAATGCCACCCTCTAACATTACCACCACTTTCCGAGGAGGAATGATGCCTGCCATAGGGATACGGCCAGGTAAACGAACAGATCTCCAAAGAGAGGAAAGGGCGAATGTCGGCTCATTACTGAATGAATTACAGATCCTACATCTCCCCCCGGCAGCCGCACCCTTGGTATTGGTCCTGGGGAATACACCTCTGATGAACGAGGGTCAACCGGAATCCACAAGACAATTGATGTTTAAAGCATTACATTGGTTGACAGAAATACTGAATGAGGGGGGGGAGAGTCGGGAATCTTGCAAGCCAGTTGATTATGGCCAGAAGGGCAGCGTGGGTGGGCCCAGCAAGAAAGGAAATGGTGGGAGACTGTGTGGTTTTAAATTTTAATAATGAATTTGTAGTCAGATATATTTTGGAATACCTAGGTAATGTCACTATAAAGAATTCTGAAATTGTTGTGTTACCGCTAGGTTATTTTTATAAACCAGTTTTTTTGCCACCCCAAAGGAACAATTTATTTCAGAGGGAGAACCAGGACTAGAAGACCCCGGGGGTTCTTCTATGGTGCAAAGTTTAACCCTTGAGAATTGATTTTCCCCATTGACTGACCTGGAGCGTGTGATTGACTGCATCCATCTCTGAAAATCTCTCAAACTAATTGTGAGAGTCAGGTGTTCTTGCCTTGTCCTACCGAAATGATTTCTTACTCACCCGAGCCAAAAAGAGGGGCTACCAAAACGGCCCTTAAGATAGCCTCATGGAATGTGGCTGGTATTTCCCAAAAATTAAGTGAGGAGAATTGGTTGAAAATATGGCAAGGACACAACATTGTATGTTTTCAGGAGACATGGTCTATTGACCCAATTTATGTAAATGGATATTGTTCTTATCAAACTCCAGCTAAACCTTCATCTTCAGGAAGGGTTAAGGGGGGTATTTTGACTTTAATCCCGAATAATTTCTTAGGGAAGGTAATAAAATTTGAATCCCCGAGTGCAAACTTCCATATTCTTACATTGGAGATACACCAAGAAGGTAGATGGCTTTTAATCAATACCTATAATAATGAGTTCGGCCCAAACAGACACGTTATTGTCGGTGAGATTGATAAGGCTGTAGAACATGCCACAGGCAATAGTAGGAACTATGCTTTTAATGTTGTGTGGGTGGGGGACTTTAATATATATCCCTGCAAATACAATGCAGCCCCTATATGTGGCTTAGAGGATTTGGGGGGCAACATTATAAATCACTTTGCACACAACGAATATGGCAATTGTTTAAATAATATGCTAACATCGCGAAATATGGTAATGACGGGTGATCTAGAACTATCATCAGGTAACATGGCAGGGACCTTTTCGAAGAAGCGACCTAGAGTCAACTATTGACTATATGTTAGTTACTGCCCCAATTAGCTCTAGAGCCACCAGGTCGGCTAACCAATTTACAATCTTTAGCGATCATGCCATTTTATCACTACAGATAAAAGTATCGATAGGGGAACCCCTATATAGCCAAAATGTTGATACTCCAATAGTGGCAAGAAGGAATGGTATACAACTAAAATGGGCTCATGTTGATCAACCTAAATTGACGGCAGAAATTATATCATCCACACTGAGCAAGATAGCAATTTGCCTAGACCCAGAGGCTGAAGCAGGAGAAACTGTGAAGGCCTTCTGTGATCTCCTAGAGAATGTAAAATTGGCTCTTACACGTACAAAAGAAACAAACAAGAGACCCGAAAGGGGCTGGTTTGATTCCTCTTGTACAATAGCAAGGAGAGCCTTGATGCATGCTTTGAAAAGCAGACCCAGAATCCCAGACGAAATCAGGGGACTGCGGACTATATATAAACTTACTAGGAGAAATAGAGAGAAGGCTATAAAAGAAAAAATTTGGGAGGATCTTGACAAAGCAGTAAAATGGGTAATACCCGTGACTTCTGGAGGATAGTAAATGCACCGCATTTTAAAACCCTGCAGATCCTACATTAGATAACAACGTAGATGAGGAAGCATGGATAGCCCATTTTGAGATCATCTTTGCCTCAACTATAACTCCCCAAACACAATTTGTTAATATGGAAACAACCCACCAGGCTCCCCTTTCCTTTTCACTCTTGGAAGTAAGGGAAAGTCTGATGTCGTGCAGCTCAGGTAAGGCCCCAGGACCGAATGGGGTCCCAATAGATTTTTTCCAGGGACCACCAGAGCTATGGGCACCCCTATTAACGAACGTTATGAATAGTATAATCCGAGTTGGTCCTCCACAGTCTTGGTCTGCAGGTGTTATAGTCCCTATTTATAAAAAAGGGGACAGGGCAGATCCAAAAACTATAGGCCAATTTCCTGCTGGACACAACAGCAAAACGTATGGGCCGGCTTCTCCTTTCTAAGTTAGAGGGATGGGCCAAGGAAAACAACATCCTAATCCAGGCTCAATATGGATTCCAGCAGGGAAGGGGCACCGCAGATCAGTGCCTGAACTTGGCACTTATAATAGAAAAATACACCAGGATGAAGGAGGGGAAAATATACATGGCTTTCATGGACCTGTCGGCAGGGTTCGACTGTGTAGTCCATGAAAAGTTATGGACTATAATGGGGGAAATGGGGGTTGACCCAGCCATATTAATTTTTATTAGACAGTTGTACTCCAATGCCATGGCTTCGGTCCGATATACTAAAAACGGGACTGCACACGTTCATTTAAAATCGCCAGAGGAGTAAGGCAGGGATGTGTCCTTGCTCCATTCCTATTCTCCATTTACACAAATGGAGTAGAAAATGCTCTAACCAAGACTACAAGAGACGTTCCCATATTTAATTCGCAACTCCTACCTATTCTAGCATATGCAGATGATGCGGTGCTGATCGCCAGGACAGGGCGTGGTCTTCAACACCTGATATCCTCGTATGTATCCTTTATGGACTCATTAGATCTGAGGGTAAACCGCACTAAGTTATTTGTAGTTATAGTGGGAGCAAGGAAAAGGGATAGAACTCCCTATTTCAGTGTGGAGAACGAGAGGATAGAGGTGGTTGACTCCTTTCCCTATTTGGGGGGTTCTCTTTGACAAGGACTTGTCGTGGTCAAGGTTAGTGGAAGGAAGAAAGGGTGTAATGGAAAGAACCCTGTCTGCCGTAAAATCATTTGCCAAAAAATTAGGTGCTAGACCTCTCTTACCAATAAGAAACATTTACCAGGCAAAAGTTAAGGCAGCAGTAACGTATGGGGCTGGAGTGTGGGGCATTGTAGACACGGGTGCCCTCCAAACTATTGAAAATAGGTTTTTTAAATCTCTAGTGGGCCTCCCTGTCTCTGCCTCTAACTATATTTTACATTTGGAATTGGGCCTTCCTTACATCGTAGATACAATACAACTGGCCCCCATCCTCCTGTGGCACTCAATCTGGCGAAGGGACACAGTGCCGTTGACGCAAACAATAATCAAGAATTGTTTGAACATGGATAACCGTAGGAGGTCCAGATGGTTGGGTTATGTAGAAACACTCTTGAATAAAATTGGCCTCTCTCAACTGTTTAAGGATCCATTTGCATGTAGAAAGGTCTCAAAGCAAAAGAGCAAAAGCATGTTTCTGAAGAGGGTGGAGTATGAAAGAATGGAACTCCATAGAGAGAAGCATGCAGTTGTAACCTTTCGCTTAAACCCGCCTGTGACAGAGAGAGGATTCTTTTATTTGGCAGATGTCACTAATGCACAACATAGATTTATACTGCTGAGGTTTCGATTGAACATGAGCCCACTCATGTCAGGCTACCCTGATAAAACATATAATCACACTGATCTAATCTTGTGCCCATGTGACAAACTGTCAAAACAAACTGATTTGCACTTAGTTTTATTTTGCAGGCTATATGAGAAGGAAAGGAATGACTACTTAAAACCGTTATTACGGAAAATGAATTTTAATCAATGCCGGGTGGCATTATATTTTTAAAAAATGTTATCTGACCCCTTGATGTGTTTTTCGTTAGCTTCGTTCCTATGGGCCTGCATGAAAAAAAGAAAAAAGAGGGGGATGCCATTAGCCACTGGGTCGGCAACTTGATAATCATTTTATATCATATGGGGCTTGATAGGGTAATGACTGGTTTTATATTATGGAAAATCCTTGATTGTTTTTAATTTTTAATTATGGATGAAATGAATTATTTTATTTCCTAAATTGAATGAATATTGAAAACAGGTTTTTTATCTTGTACTTTTATGATCATTTTGTAATTGATCGAATAAAGGATTTGACTATGACTATGACTATGATCTATGTTTCTAAATCAGATCGAATAAAGTTTATTGAATTGAATTGAAGTCTCCCAAGATGGCCACCAGAGAAAAAGGAGCCCAAATGTAGCATAAATATCACCCAGATGTAGCCCACGTTTAGCCCAATGACAGAAGTGTGGAACACACTTTTTATTTTTTGTGTTTTTGCAGTTTTATATAGTGCAGACTGGTCAGGTATTGGAGTGCTTTACATGAGCATTGGTTACATCACACAAGGATAAATTCATTTTGGTTGTAGGCATGGGGAGATTAAGTGATTTGACCAGAATCACAGAATATCGAGCTGAAGCAGAAACTCCAACCTGGTTCCCCAGTTGCAAAGTCTGCAGCTCTGGAAGTAACACCACATCCTCTCCCCTAAGTGCAACATTTAATCAAGTGGTCAACTGGATAAAAAACATAAAGATAACAAATAATTTAAAAGTGCTTTGTCGCTATTTGAGAACTCAGAAAATATGTACTCATTTTAGTTTTTAGAGCACTACCCATAATTTCGATGCAAATAAGACCTTCTCATTTCTATAATTTCTAAAGGAAATGCTTTAGGTATTACAGTTTTGATTACATCAAGATAACGTCAGGCGTGCCACACTTTTGTAATAAATATAGAGTGTTAGCAATCTAGTTGTTCGTTAGGATACTGTTGAGAGGCAGGGGTCAGGGGCACGGACTCGGAAAATTGAAGGCAGGTAGGAGGGTGCAGAGGCAAACATTTGACCACACTAGGCAGGCAGGAAGGGCAGTGGCAGCACAACAGACTATGGAGGGCAGTGGAAAGGGGGGGCAGGGGGCAACAAACTAACAATGCAGGACAGGCAAGAGAGGCTGTGGCCATATATTAGACCATTGTGGGCAGAAGGAAGAGGCAGTGGTAGTACAACCATATATGCCAACAGACCCGATTCAACCAGGAAACAGCCAATGTTTTTAAGCCCAAATGGGCTTTATTTTATCTGCTCCTGTCTGCAGTCTCCTCTTTTTCAATGTAAGTCAATGGGGAAAATCAATACCCCAGTTTTTTTTCAAAATTTCCCTCTTACCAAGTTCAAAATGTTAACAAGTATGGTACATTGGTTCATGGAAGGCAGGAGGAATTGGGGTAGGGACATGGACTCGGATAACAGAGGAGAGGAGGGACATGGACAGGTGCACCAAACTGGCCTTACTGGGCAGGCATCAGGGTTTGCAGCAGCACAATACACCACACAGGGCATGTGGGATGGCAGTGCAGCACAACAATCCATGCAAAGCAATAGGGAGGGGACCGGACCATGCACATGGACAACAGAGAACAGAGGGGAAAGAGGCAATGGCAGCAAGCTGACCATAATGGACAGATGGGAGAGAAAGCTGCAACACAACGGACCATAAAGGGCAGGAGGGAGGGATCAGAGGCATTACAATAGAACAGACAAGCCACAAGGGAGGGAATAGGGGTCTGCACATGGAACACAGAGGTCAGGGGGCAAGGGGGCAGGGCAGGAGCAGCAAGCTGACCATGGAGGTCAGGCAGGATGGGCACTAGAAGCACAACACACCATGGAGGGCAACAGGGAGACTATAATGACATACACACAGACCATGGAGGGAAGGTGGGAGGGGGTCAGGGGAAGCTACCTGACCACACAGGGAAGGTGGGAGGGGCCGTGTCAGCAGAGAAGACCATGCATGGCAAGTGGGAGGGTTACTGGCAGCACAATAGTCATGATGGGCAAGAAGGAGGGGGCAGGGGCATGCACAAAGGACCATGGAGGATAGAAGGGAGGGGTAGGAGCTGGGCACAGACAAGAGAGTTCAGGGGAAGAGGCCTCACAACAGACCACACCGGGCAGGCAGGAGGAGCAGTTGCAGCACAAAAGACCAGGGAGGGCAGAAAGGTGTGGCAGTAAAATGGACCATGGAGGACAGGAGGAAGGGGATAGGGTCATGGAACGTGGACAGGCAGGGTGGAGGAGGCAGGGACAGGTTACAGTCATCTGACAATGCTAGGCAGGTGGGAGGGGAGTGGCAGCTCAACAGAACACTCAGAGTAGATAGAAGGGGCAGGTCCATGGAACATGGTGGGCAAAAAGGATGGAGCAGGGGCATGCACACAGACATCGGAGGGCAAGGGGAAGGAGAGTAGGGGCAGCAAGCTAAGCACAGAGGCTAAGCAGGAGGTCAATGATGGGGCATAGAATTGGGCAATTGAGGGCAGGAGGAGTGGACTGGGACATCATACTAAATAGAGGGCAGTGGCAGCACATGAGACCATGCATGGAAGGAGGGAGGAGGCTAGTGAATGGATTCAGACAACAGAGGATTAGGAGGAAGTGGATGGGGCAGCAAGCTAACTGTTCAGAGCAGGCGGGAAGGCCAGTGGCAGAACAACGGCCACACATGGCTGTAATGAGGGAGCAGGGGCATGGACTTGGACAATGGATGGTAAGGAGGAGGGAAGGCAGGAGCAGCAAGCTTGGGTGGGGGCAGCACAATGCCAGGCAAGGCCCTGCTTCCAACCCCCCACCATCCACTGTGATAGGCATCTTACTTAACGTTAAAAAAACCTAGAAATTCGCTGAAAAAACAAAGATTACAGGGACGTTACAGTTAGACTCAGATTTTACTCATACAAAACCAGTAAAATTCAGCAGTTATAGTTACCTGAGCTAACTATAACTTACGCCTCCGCAATGCACTGCTCATGACCTCAGACTTTACATCATTCATGACATGGTCAGTGACATCACTCATGACATCACTCATTACATCTCAAATGAGCTGTGAATGGAATGGAACTATAATCGCTAGAACTTTATTTAGGGATAGTGTGTGTATATTAACACCCCTTTTTTCCTTTTCTTTCGTGTGAGAACCATTATAATACACAATGTGCAGAGATCAATCTGGCCGATAGCCTTTCACTTTAAAGTAATGTGTAGTCCATTGTTTATGTTGATGTTTGCAATCGTAACTATGTTTATTATGAACAAGTCACGTTGATGAACATACAGTTATGGCGGTCACGGGGCAAGATATGCTGAAGTGACATTGTGTGCATATTAACACTTGTTTCTTTTCTTTATTGTATGAATTCCTGAATTTTCACATCGTGACCAGGCCAATATGGCCGCCAGCTTTTTTGATTAATGTAATATGTAGTCCTTTGTTAATGTTGGCAACTGGAGGCATTTGTACATTTAAATAAGGAAGCTACAATGACGTCTTGTATCGTTATCAAGGTTCGAACGAGCCGAAACGCGTGGATCGCGTCCTTTGCGGATAAAATACTTCCAAACTACAACCTGAGAGCTGATTTCTTCCTTGTAAGAGTGAGAAGAGATTGAATACATATATATAAAATTCACTGAAAAAACCACAGGTTTCAGGGACGTTATAGTTAGAAATTAGCATTTAAAAAACCTTAGATATTCACTGAAAAAAACACAGGTTTCAGGGACTTTATAGTTAGTCTGACATTTCACTCGTACAAAACAAGAGAAATTCAGCCATTATAGTTAGCTGAGCTAACTATAAGTCACGCCCACGCAATGCACTGCTGATGACATCACATATTACATCACTCATGACATGGTCAGTGACATCACTGATGACATCACTGATGACATCTCAAATGACATTACTGATGACATCATCCAGTGACTGTGAGTGTTTCTAAAAATTTTAAGAATGTGATTTATATATATGATGATTCAGTCAGTGTATGCCTGACTGTATAAGTGAGTGATTATACGTGTCTGGGTGAATGTATGGGTGAGTGAGTCTGTCAGTTGGTATGTAAGTGGCTGCATGGGTTGGTGAATAGGTACATGAGTGTCTATATGGGTTATTGATTGGTTGTCTGAGTACCTGTATGGGTGCCTGAGTGTCTGTGTGTTGTGTGACTACCTGCATGGATGTGTGAGTGTATGGGTTCATGAGTGCGTCTACAAGGGGATGTATGGGTGAGTGAGTGTGCATATGGCTGTGTTGGTGAGTGAATGGATTTCTCAGTGGTATATATGTGAGTACCTGCATATGTGAATGGCAGTATATGTGAGTGTTGTAGTATATAAGTGACAGTATGTGAGAGTGAGTGATTGTGAGAGTGGATGTATGGATGAGTGTGTACTTGTGTCAGTGATTGTATAAGAGAGTAAGTATGTGTTAGTATCTGTATGAATAAGTGAGGTGGTGTGTGTATAACTGTATAGGTGAGTAAATGGCATTGTGATTGACTCTTTGGGTGACTGACTAGGTGTGTAAGTAACTCTATGGGTGAGTAGCAGTGTGTGAGTGTCTGTATGGGTATATGAGTGCATATAATAGTTGCTGTATTGATGAGTGACTGCATGTATGAGTGACTGTATGGGTGAGTGAGTGGATGTGTGTGTAGACCTATGAATCAGTGTGTGGGTATGTACTAACTGGTATTGGTGTGTTTATGGTTTCGAGAATGGTAGTCTGTATTTTAGAGTGGGTGTATGAAAGGTTATATTAGGGTGTGAGTAGGTGCATCAGAGATTAGGTGGATGATGTCATCGGTGATGTCATCAGTGATGTCATTTGCGATGTCATCAGTGATGTCACTGACCATGTCATGAGTGATGTAATATGTGACATCATCAGCAGTGCATTGCGGGGGCGTGAGTTATAGCTCAGCTAACTATAACGGCTGAATTTCTCTGGTTTTGTACGAGTGAAATGTCAGACTAACTATAATGTCCCTGAAACCTGTGATTTTTTTCAGTGAATATCTAAGGTTTTTTAAATGCTAATTTCGAACTATAACATCCCTGAAACCTGTGGTTTTTTCAGTGAATATATATATATATATATATATATTTATATATATATACATACATATATTACCTAGTTATAGTTAGAACCTAGCTTCCATAGGAAAAGTGTTTTTGATTTGCCAATAACTTTGGCGCCGTTTGATGAATCTTCACGAGATTCTCAAAACTAATTGTTCACTCAGGTCAGCTCCTGTCTTGAAAGTTTCGAGGTGATTCGGTCAAGGGAGGGACGAGAAAAAAGGGGGGGTCACAAAACATGTTTTCTCCATGTTAATTTCCATAGGAAACTTTAGACACGGCTACAGCCTGAACTGCTGAACGGAATTACACCAAATTTGGCAGAGAGATAGCTCTTGGTCCAGAAAGCACACTTTTATTTAAATGGTGGAATTCCGTTCAGTAGTTTTTGAGATATTTAAAGATTTACAGATATCGATATTTGAGAATTATGAGATCTGATTGGCTGAGCCCTCCCGAGCACGAGCTTGCCACTGATTGGCTGCCAACACTTCAAACCAGGAAGTGTTGGCAGCCATTTTGTGCTTCAGACCGAGGGAGATGGAAAAAGGTAAAAAAAAAAGATTACAAACAAGAAAAGGGGGCAGGGTAAAAACACCCTGACCCCCCAGGCCTGCTCAGGGGGTCCCACAGGGACCCCCAGGCCCAAAAAAACAATTTTTTTTCTTTGAAATTTTCGGCCGGGTTGCGCTGGGTGTGCTAACCCCGTCGAAAATGAAAAAAAACGAAGCGCGGGCTCCCGCGCTTCGTTTTTTAAAGCCCCCGGGTGGGCCAGGTCCCGGGGGCAATGCTTATTTATGTAGTGGGGGCCCACGGGGGCCCCCGCAGCCTCGGGGACCACCACCTCCCCGGGGCTTAATTGTTTATGCGCAGGGGGCACGCGGCCCCCCGCAGCCCCGAAGACCGCCACCTCCGGGGCTTATATGTAAAATGCGTGGGGGGGCTCCTGCCACCCACGCTGCCCCGGGGACCGCCACCTCCATGGGGCAATGCTTATTAATGTGCGGGGGCCTCGCTGGCCCCCCCAAGCCCCGGGGACCACCACCTCCCCAGGGCTTAAAATAAAAAAATGAAGTGTGGGGGGGCTCCTGCCCCCCCACACTGCCCCGGGGACCACCACCTCCCGGGGTACTCTTTAATTAAATGCGGGGGTCCCGAGCCCCGGGGACCACCACCTCCCCAGGGCTTTAAACAGCAAGGGATTGGGGCCACGCGGCCCCCCTCCTGGAGCCCTTGATGGCCCTGGGACTGCCACCCCCAGGGCCGACTCCTGCAATGTCCCAGGGTGCCCACCCCCGGGACATTGTTGTTTGCTATGGATCTCAGGACACAAGTGGACTTCATCCTCCGAGCAGCAGTGCGCCAGGAGCTGCATTTGCAGAGTGGTGTAAAAAGGGGCATGGCCTCAGACCACCTCTCTGCAATCCAGCTCTGTGGTGCTTACTGGAGGTACCTGGTGGGCTGGTTGGCCCCCAGGGACCCTCAGTATTCAAGGGGAATTAATTCCCCAACTTACAACGCGCCAGGGGGCGCATTTGCAGAGTGGTGGAGAAAGGGGGTGCGGCCTGGTATGAGAAGTTAGAAATCCTGCTGTGTGGGACTTACTGGAGGTAATAGGAGGGGTAGTTGGCCCCCAAGGTTGACGTTGGGGGCTAGCTACCCCTCCTGTTACCTCTAGTAAATCCCACACAGTGGGATTGCTAAGAGGTGTTCGGAGGCCACGCTCACCTTTCTTCACCACTCTGCATACGCGACTGCTATGTTATAGTTAGAAATTAGCATTTAAAAAACCTTAGAAATTCACTGAAAAAACCATAGGTTTCAGGGATGTTATAGTTAGAAATTAGCATTTACAAAACCTTAGAAATTCACTGAAAAAACCATAGGTTTCTGGGACGTTATAGTTAGAAATTAGCATTTAAAAAACCTTAGAAATTCACTGAAAAAACCATAGGTTTCAGGGATGTTATAGTTAGTTGGACATTTCACTCATATAAAACCAGAGAAATTCGGCTGTTATAGTTAGTAGAGCTAACTATAACTCGCTCCCATGCAATGCACTGCTGATGACGTCACATATTACATCACTCATGACATGCTCAGTGACATCACTGATGACATCACTGATGACATCTCAAATGACATCACTGATGACATCATCCACGTGATCATCTGATGCACATCCTCACACCCTAATAAAACCTTTTATACACCCACTCTAAAATACAGACTACCAATATCGAAACCATAGACACACCAATAGCAGTTAGTAAATACCCGCTCAGTGATTCATACGTCTATACACACATTCACCCACTAACCCATACAGTGACTCATACACGTCATTCATCAATACAGCCCTATATATCCACTCATACACCCATATAGACACTCACACACTGCCACTCACCCAAAGAGTTACTCAAAAACCTAGTCAGTCACCAAAAGAATTAATTACACTGCTATTTACTCAGCTATACAGTTATACACACACCATGTCACTTATTCATACAGACACATACTGTCTTCAACAATTACTGACATAAGCACACACTTATCCATGCAGCCACTGTCACAATCACTCACTGTTACATATACTCACTTATATACTCCAACACTCACAAATACTGCCTTTCACATGTGTAGTTACTTACACATTTACCACTAACACATCCATTCACTCACCAACACAGCTATACGTACACTCACTCACCGATACACTATCTAACGCACGCACTCATAAACGCATACACCCAGTGAATCACCCACTCACACATCCATGCAGGGAGTCACACACCCCCCACCCACACAGACACTCAGGCACCCATACAGGTTCTCAGACAACCAATCATTAATCAATATACCTTGGTATATATAGATATAATGTTCTTGAACTTTTTAGAAACACTCAGTCACTGGATGATGTAATCAGTGATGTCATTTGAGATGTCATCAGTGATGTCATGAGTGATGTCACTGACCATGACATGAGTGATGTAATATGTGACGTCATCAGCAGGGCATTGCGGGGGCGCGAGTTATAGTTAGCTCTACTAACTATAACAGCCGAATTTCTCTGGTTTTGTACGAGTGAAATGTCCAACTAACTATAACGTCCCTGAAACCTATGGTTTTTTCAGTGAATTTCTAAGGTTTTTTAAATGCTAATTTCTAACTATAACGTCCCTGAAACCTATGGTTTTGTCAGTGAATATATATATATATATATATATATATATATATATATATATTCACTGAAAAAACCATAGGTTTTAGAGACAGTTATAGTTAGTTGGACATTGCACTCGTACAAAACCCGTGAAATTCCCCTGTTATAGTTAGTTCAGCTAACTATAACTCGCGCCCGCAATGCACTGCTGATGACGTCACATATTACAACACTCATGACATGGTCAGTGACATCACTGATGACATCACTGATGACATCTCAAATGACATCACTGATGACATCATCCAGTGACTGTGTTTCTGTAAAGTTTAAATATGTTTAATATATATAGGGAAAGGCGTATTGAAGAATGAGTGGGTGTATAAGTGTCTGAATGGATGATTTAGTACGTGAGTGACTGACTCTACAAGTGAGTGATTAAACATATCTTACTGAATGCATGGGTTAGTGACTAAACTGTGTGAATGTCTGTATCCGTCTGTTTGTTGGTGTGTAAGTGGATGCATGGATTTGCGAATAGCTACATGAGTGTCTATATGGGTTATTGATTGGTTCTCTGAGTATCTGTATGGCTGCCTGAGTGTTTGTGTGGGTGGGGTGTGTGTGACTCTATACATAGATGTGTGAGTGGGTGATTCACTGGGTGCATGATTTCAAGAGTGCATCTGTGATGGACTGCTTGGGTGGCTGAGTGTGTGTATGGGTGTGTTAGTGAGTGAATGTATATCTCAGTGGTACATGTGCGAGTAACTACATATGTAAAAGGCAGTATATATGTGTGTTAGAGTATTTAAATGGCTATAAGTGAGAGTGTGTTATTGTGAGAGTGGCTGTATGGATGCGTGAGTGCTTGTATCAGTTATTGTATAAGAGCGTAAGAATGTGCTAGTATTTGTATGAGTAAGTGAGCTGGTGTGTGTATAACTGTATAGGTCAGTAAATGGGTGTGTGATTAATTTTTGCATGACTGACTAGGTGTGTGAGTACCTCTATGGATGAGTGGCGGTGTGTGAGTGTTTATATAGGTGTATGAGTGCATATGATAGTCCTGTACTGAGTGACTGTAAGTATGAGTGACTGTACAGGTGAGTGAGTGGATGTGTGTGTAGACCTAAGAATCAGTGAATGGGTATGTAGTTTTTGGTGTTGGAGTGTCTATGGTTTTGAGAATGGCAGTCTGTAATTTAGAGTGGGTGTATCAAAAGTTATATTAGGGTGTGAGAAGATGCATGAAATTATCACATGGATGATGTCATCAGTGATGTCATTTGAGATGTCATCAGTGATGTCATCAGTGATGTCACTGACCATGTCATGAGTGATGTAATATGTGACGTCATCAGCAGTGCATTGCGGGGCGCGAGTTATAGTTAGCTGAACTAACTATAACAGGGGAATTTCACGGGTTTTGTACGAGTGCAATGTCCAACTAACTATAACTGTCCCTAAAACCTATGGTTTTTTCAGTGAATTTCAAAGGTTTTTAAATGCTAATTTCTAACTATAATGTGTCTGAAACCTATGGTTTTTTCAGTGAATTTCAAAGGTTTTTTAAATGCTAATGTCTAACTATAACGTGCCTGAAACCTATGGTTTTTCAGTGAATTTCAAAGGTTTTTAAATGCTAATTTCTAACTATAACGTGCCTGAAACCTATGGTTTTTTCAGTGAATTTCAAAGGTTTTTTAAATGCTAATTTCTAACTATAACGTGCCTGAAACCTATGATTTTTAAGTGAATTTCAAACGTTTTTTAAATGCTAGTTTCTAACTATGCCAACAGAGGTAGGACATGTGAAGAAAGAAGAAAAAACGCACAGAAAGAAGCAAAAGATGTGCAGAAAGAAGCAACAGAGGAGCAGAAAGAGGCCTTGTTGCAAAATCATCCTGTGCCCACAACTTTTTCAGACGGGTACTGGTGGTAACTGACTCTGACTAACCAGAGCCAGTGCGCGTTTGCACAGTGGTGAAGGGAGGGTGGGCCTGAGGTGACATGTGTGCAAACGCGCCCCGTGGCGCGTTTTAAGTTGCGGGATTAAGTCCCCTTGAATCCTGAGGGTCCCTGGGGCCCAACTAGCCCCCAGGTACCTACAGTTAGGACCACAGAGCTGAGTTGCAGAGAGGCGTTCCGAGGCCACGCACCTTTTTCACCTCTCTGCAACGCAACTCTGTTGTGCTTACTGAAGGTACCTGGTGGGCTAGTTGGCCCCCAGGATTCAAAGGGAATTAACTCCCCAACTTAAAACGCACCACAGGGCGTGTTTGCGCACATGTCACCTGAGGCCCCGCCCCCTCCCTTCACCACTGTGCAAACGTGCCCCGTGGCGCGTTTTAAGTTGGGGTATTAGGTCACCTTGAATCCTGAGAGTCCCTGGGGCCCAACTAGCCCACCAGGTACTTCCAGTAAGCACCACAGGCCTGCGTTGCAACGCCTGTAACAAATTGTGCAGTTGTGTTTAGGTAGTGAAGAGGGTCGTGCTGGGGGTAGTGTTTTAGGGTTTAGGGTAGTGCAGTGGTGTTTGTGTAGTGTAGGGGGTCATGCTGGGGGTAGATTTAGGGTTTAGGGTAGTGCAGTGGTGTTTGGGTAGTGTAGGGAGTCGTGCTGGGGGAGTGTTTTAGGGTTTAGGGTAGTACAGTGGTGTTTGGGTAGTGTAGGGGGTCGTGCTGGGGGTTAGTGTTTTAGGGTTTTAGGGTTTAGGGTAGTGCAGTGGTGTTTGGGTAGTGTAGGGGATACTGCTGGGGGTAGTGTTTTAGGGTTTAGGGTAGTGCAATGGTGTTTGGGTAGTGTAGGGGTACTGCTGGGGGTAGTGTTTTAGGGTTTAGGGTAGTGCAGTGGTGTTTGGGTAGCGTAGGGGGTACTGCTGGGGGTAGTGTTTTATGGTTTAGGGTAGTGCAGTGGTGTTTGGGTAGTGTAGGGGTTCGTGCTGGGGTAGTTTTTTAGGGTTTAGGGTAGTGCAGTGGTGTTTGTGTAGTGTAGGAGGTCGTGTTTTAGGGTTTAGGGTAGTGCAGTGGTCTTTGGGTAGTGTAGGGAGTCGTGCGGGGGGTATTGTTTTAGAGTTTAGGGTAGTGCAGTGGTATTTGGGTAGTGTAGGGGGTTGTGCAGGGGTAGTGTTTTAGGGATTAGGGTAGTGCATTGGTATTTGGGTAGTGTAGGGGGTCATGCGGGGGTAGTGTTTTAGGGTTTAGGGCAGTGCAGTGGTGTTTAGGTAGTGTAGGGGGTTGTGCTGGGGGAGTGTTTCAGGGTTTAGGGCAGTGCAGTGGTGTTCAGGTAGTGTAGGGGATCGTGCTGGGGTGAGTGTTTTAGGGTTTAGGGCAGTGCAGTGGTGTTCGGGTAGTGTAGGGGGTTGTGCTGGGGGAGTGTTTTAGGGTTTAGGGCAGTGCAGTGGTGTTCGGGTAGTGTAGGGGGTCGTGCTGGGGGAGTATTTTAGGGTTTAGGGTAGTGCAGTGGTGTGCGGGTAGTGTAGGGGGTCATGCTGGGGGTAGTGTTCTAGGGTTTAGGGCAGCGCAGTGGTGTTCGGGCAGTGTAGGGGTCGTGCTGGGGGTGGTGTTTTAGGGTTTAGGGCAGTGCAGTGGTGTTCGGACAGTGTAGGGGGTCGTGCTGGGGGTGGTGTTTCAGGGTTTAGGGCAGTGCAGTGGTGTTCGGGCAGTGTAGGGGGTCGTGCAGGGGGTGGTGTTTCAGGGTTTAGGGCAGTGCAGTGGTGTTCGGGCAGTGTAGGGGGTCGTGCAGGGGTGGTGTTTCAGGGTTTAGGGCAGTGGTGTTCGGGCAGTGTAGGGGGTCATGCTGGGGGTGGGGTTTCAGGGTTTGGGGCAGTGCAGTGGTGTTCGAGCAGTAAAGGGGGTCATGCTGGGGGTGGTGTTTCAGGGTTTAGGACAGTGCAGTGGTGTTCCGGCAGTGTAGAGGGTCGTGCAGGGGGTGGTGTTTCAGGGTTTAGTGCAGTGGTGTTCGGGCAGTGTAGGGGGTTGTGCTGGGGTGGTGTTTCAGGGTTTAGGGCAGTGCAGTGGTGTTCGGGCAGTGTAGGGTGTCGTGCTGAGGGGTGGTGTTTCAGGGTTTAGGGCAGTGCAGTAGTGTTTGGGCAGTGTAGGGGGTCGTGCTGGGGGAGTGTTTTAGGGTTTAGGGCAGTGCAGTCGTGTTCGGGTAGTGTAGGGGGTCGTGCTGGGGGTGGTGTTTTAGGGTTTAGGGCAGTGCAGTGGTGTTCGGGCAGTGTAGGGGGTCGTCTTGGGGGTGGTGTTTCAGGGTTTAGGGCAGTGCTGTGGTGTTCGGGCAGTGTAGGGGGTCGTGCAGGGGGTGGTGTTTCAGGGTTTAGGGCAGTGCAGTGGTGTTCGGGCAGTGTAGGGGGTCGTGCAGGGGTGGTGTTTCAGGGTTTAGGGCAGTGGTGTTCGGGCAGTGTAGGGGGTCATGCTGGGGGTGGTGTTTGAGGGTTTAGGGCAGTGCAGTGGTGTTCAAGCAGTAAAGGGGGTCATGCTGGGGGTGTTGTTTCAGGGTTTAGGGCAGTGCAGTGGTATTCGGGCAGTGTAGGGGTGGTGCAGGGGGTGGTGTTTTAGGGTTTAGGGCAGTGCAGTGGTGTTCGGGTAGTGTAGGGGGTGGTGCAGGGGTGGTGTTTCAGGGTTTAGGGCAGTGCAGTGGTGTTCGGGCAGTGTAGGGGGTCGTGCAGGGGGTGGTGTTTCAGGGTTTAGGGCAGTGCAGTGGTGTTCGGGCAGTGTAGGGGCGGTGCAGGGGCTGGTGTTTCAGGGTTTTGGGCAGTACAGTGGTGTTCGGGCATTGTAGGGGGTGGTGCTGGGGCTGGTGTTTCAGGGTTTAGGGCAGTGCAGTGGTGTTCGGGCAGTGTAGGGGGTCGTTCTGGGGCTGGTGTTTCAGGGTTTAGGGCAGTGCAGTGGTGTTCGGGCAGTGTAGGGGGTCGTGCTGGGGCTGGTGTTTCAGGGTTTAGGGCAGTGCAGTGGTGTTCGGGCAGTGTAGGGGGTCATGCTGGGGCTGGTGTTTCAGGGTTTAGGGCAGTGCAGTGGTGTTCGGGCAGTGTAGGGGGTCTTGCTGGGGCTGGTGTTTCAGAGTCTAGGGCAATGCAGTGGTGTTCGGGCAGTGTAGGGGGTCTTGCTGGGGCTGGTGTTTCAGGGTTTAGGGCAGTGCAGTGGTGTTCGGGCAGTGTAGGGGGTCGTGCTGGGGGTGGTGTTTCAGGGTTTAGGGCAGTGCAGTGGTGTTCGGGCAGTGTAGGGGGTCGTGCTGGGGCTAGTGTTTCAGGGTTTAGGGCAGAGCAATGGTGCTCAGGCAGTGTACGGGGTTGTGCTGGGGGTGATGTTTCAGGGTTTATGGCAGTGCAGTGTTATAGGGCAGTGTAGGGGGTCGTGCTGGGGGTGGTGTTTCAGGGTTTAGGGCAGTGCAGTGGTGTTCCGGCAGTGTAGGGGGTCGTGCAGGGGGTGGTGTTTCAGGGTTTAGTGCAGTGGTGTTCCGGCAGTGTAGGGGGTCGTGCTGGGGTGGTGTTTCAGGGTTTAGGGCAGTGCAGTGGTGTTCGGGCAGTGTAGGGTGTCGTGCTGAGGGGTGGTGTTTCAGGGTTTAGGGCAGTGCAGTAGTGTTTGGGCAGTGTAGGGGGTCGTGCAGGGGGTGGTGTTTCAGGGTTTAGGGCAGTGCAGTGGTGTTCGGCCAGTGTAGGTAGTCTTGCTGGGGGTGGTGTTTCAGGGTTTAGGGCAGTGCAGTAGTTTTCGGGCAGTGTAGGCGGTCGTGCTGGGGCTGGTGTTTCAGGGTTTAGGGCAGTGCAGTGGTGTTCGGGCAGTGTACGGGGTTGTGCTGGGGCTGGTGTTTCAGGGTTTATTGCAGTGCAGTGGTGTGCGGGCAGTGTACGGGGTTGTGCTGGGGCTGGTGTTTCAGGGTTTAGGGCAGTGCAGTGGTGTTCGGGCAGTGTAGGGGGTCGTGCTGGGGGTGGTGTTTCAGGGTTTAGGGCAGTGCAGTGGTGTTCGGGCAGTGTAGGGGGTCGTGCTGGGGCTGGTGTTTCAGGGTTTAGGGCAGTGCAGTGGTGTTCGGGCAGTGTAGGGGGTCGTGCTGGGGCTGGTGTTTCAGGGTTTTGGGCAGAGCAGTGGTGTTCGGGCAGTGTAGGGGGTCGTGCTGGGGGTGGTGTTTCAGGGTTTAGAGCAGTGCAGTGGTGTTCGGGCAGTGTAGGGGGTCTTGCTGGGGGTGGTGTTTCAGGGTTTAGGGCAGTGCAGTGGTGTTCGGGCAGTGTAGGGGGTCTTGCTGGGGGTGGTGTTTCAGGGTTTAGGGCAGTGGTGTTCAGGCAGTGTAGGGGGTCTTGCTGGGGGTGATGTTTCAGGGTTTAGGGCAGTGCAGTGGTGTTCGGGCAGTGTAGGGGGTCTTGCTGGGGGTAGTGTTTCAGGGTTTAGGGCAGTGCAGTGGTGTTTGTGCAGTATAGGGGGTCGTGCTGGGGATGGTGTTTCTGGGTTTAGGGCAGTGCAGTAGTGTTCGAGCAGTGTAGGGGGTTGTGCAGGGGGTGGTGTTTCAGGGTTTAGGGCAGTGCAGTGGTGTTCGGGCAGTGTAGGGGGTCGCGCTGGGGGTGGTGTTTCAGGGTTTAGGGCAGTGCAGTGGTGTTCGGGCAGTGTAGGGGGTCATGCACGAGGTGGTGTTTCAGGGTTTAGGGCAGTGCAGTGGTGTTCGGGCAGTGTAGGGTGTTGTGCTGGGGCTGGTGTTTCAGGGTTCAGGGCAGTGCAGTGGTGTTCTGGCAGTGTAGGGGGTCGTGCTGAGGCTGGTGTTTCAGGGTTTAGGGCAGTGCAGTGGTGTTCGGGCAGTGTAGGCGGTCGTGCTGGGGCTGGTGTTTCAGGGTTTAGGGCAGTGCAGTATTGTTCAGGCAGTGTAGGGGGTCCTGCTGGGGCTGGTGTTTCAGTGTTTAGGGCAGTGCAGTGGTGCTCGGGCAGTGTAGGGGGTCGTGCTGGGGGTGATGTTTCAGGGTTTAGGGTAGTGCAGTGGTGTTCGGGCAGTGTAGGGGGTCGTGCAGGGGCTGGTGTTTCAAGGTTTAGGGCAGTGCAGTGGTGTTCGGGCAGTGTAGGGGGTCATGCTGGGGGTAGTGTTTCAGGGTTTAGGTCAGTGCAGTGGTGTTCGGGCAGTGTAGGGGGTCGTGCTGTGGGTGGTGTTTCAGGGTTTAGGTCAGTGGTGTTCGGGCAGTGTAGGGGGTCTTGCTGGGGGTGATGTTTCAGGGTTTAGGGCAGTGCAGTGGTGTTCGGGCAGTGTAGGGGGTCTTGCTGGGGGTAGTGTTTCAGGGTTTAGGGCAGTGCAGTGGTGTTCGGGCAGTGTAGGGGGTCATGCTGGGGGTGGTGTTTCAGGGTTTAGGGCAGTGCAGTGGTGTTCGGGCAGTGTAGGGGTCGTGAAGGGGGTGGTGTTTCAGGGTTTAGGGCAGTGCAGTGGTGTTCGGGCAGTGTAGGGGGTCGTGCTAGGGGTGGTGTTTCAGGGTATAGGGCAGTGCAGTGGTGTTCAGGCAGTGTAGGGGGTCATGCAGGGGCTGGTGTTTCAGGGTTTAGGGCAGTGCAGTGGTGTTCGGGCAGTGTAGGGGTCGTGCTGGGGGTAGTGTTTTAGGGTTTAGGGTAGTGCAGTGGTGCTTGTGTAGTGTAGGGGGTCGTGCTGGGGGTAGTGTTTTAGGGTTTAGGGTAGTGCAGTGGTGTTTGTGTAGTGTAGGGGGTCATGTTTTAGGGTAGTGGAGTGGTGTTTGGGTAGTGTAGGGGGTAGTGCTGGTGGTAGTGTTTTAGGATTTAGGTTAGTGCAGTGGTGTTTGGGTAGTGTAGGCGGTCGTGCTGGGGCTGGTGTTTCAGGGTTTAGGGCAGTGCAGTGGTGTTCGGGCAGTGTACGGGGTTGTGCTGGGGCTGGTGTTTCAGGGTTTATTGCAGTGCAGTGGTGTGCGGGCAGTGTACGGGGTTGTGCTGGGGCTGGTGTTTCAGGGTTTAGGGCAGTGCAGTGGTGTTCGGGCAGTGTAGGGGGTCGTGCTGGGGGTGGTGTTTCAGGGTTTAGGGCAGTGCAGTGGTGTTCGGGCAGTGTAGGGGGTCGTGCTGGGGCTGGTGTTTCAGGGTTTAGGGCAGTGCAGTGGTGTTCGGGCAGTGTAGGGGGTCGTGCTGGGGCTGGTGTTTCAGGGTTTTGGGCAGAGCAGTGGTGTTCGGGCAGTGTAGGGGATCGTGCTGGGGGTGGTGTTTCAGGGTTTAGAGCAGTGCAGTGGTGTTCGGG
Organism: Calotriton arnoldi; assembly: GCA_963921515.1. Classification (NCBI taxonomy): domain Eukaryota; kingdom Metazoa; phylum Chordata; class Amphibia; order Caudata; family Salamandridae; genus Calotriton; species Calotriton arnoldi. The sequence goes on along the minus strand of CAWUFW010001028.1, from coordinate 1,699,917 downwards.
CAGTGTAGGGGTCTTGCTGGGGGTGGTGTTTCAGGGTTTAGGGCAGTGCAGTGGTGTTCGGGCAGTGTAGGGGGTCTTGCTGGGGGTGGTGTTTCAGGGTTTAGGGCAGTGGTGTTCAGGCAGTGTAGGGGTCTTGCTGGGGGTGATGTTTCAGGGTTTAGGGCAGTGCAGTGGTGTTCGGGCAGTGTAGGGGGTCTTGCTGGGGGTAGTGTTTCAGGGTTTAGGGCAGTGCAGTGGTGTTTGTGCAGTATAGGGGGTCGTGCTGGGGATGGTGTTTCTGGGTTTAGGGCAGTGCAGTAGTGTTCGAGCAGTGTAGGGGGTTGTGCAGGGGGTGGTGTTTCAGGGTTTAGGGCAGTGCAGTGGTGTTCGGGCAGTGTAGGGGGTCGCGCTGGGGTGGTGTTTCAGGGTTTAGGGCAGTGCAGTGGTGTTCGGGCAGTGTAGGGGGTCATGCACGAGGTGGTGTTTCAGGGTTTAGGGCAGTGCAGTGGTGTTCGGGCAGTGTAGGGTGTTGTGCTGGGGCTGGTGTTTCAGGGTTCAGGGCAGTGCAGTGGTGTTCTGGCAGTGTAGGGGGTCGTGCTGAGGCTGGTGTTTCAGGGTTTAGGGCAGTGCAGTGGTGTTCGGGCAGTGTAGGCGGTCGTGCTGGGGCTGGTGTTTCAGGGTTTAGGGCAGTGCAGTATTGTTCAGGCAGTGTAGGGGGTCCTGCTGGGGCTGGTGTTTCAGTGTTTAGGGCAGTGCAGTGGTGCTCGGGCAGTGTAGGGGGTCGTGCTGGGGGTGATGTTTCAGGGTTTAGGGTAGTGCAGTGGTGTTCGGGCAGTGTAGGGGGTCGTGCAGGGGCTGGTGTTTCAAGGTTTAGGGCAGTGCAGTGGTGTTCGGGCAGTGTAGGGGTCATGCTGGGGGTAGTGTTTCAGGGTTTAGGTCAGTGCAGTGGTGTTCGGGCAGTGTAGGGGGTCGTGCTGTGGGTGGTGTTTCAGGGTTTAGGTCAGTGGTGTTCGGGCAGTGTAGGGGGTCTTGCTGGGGGTGATGTTTCAGGGTTTAGGGCAGTGCAGTGGTGTTCGGGCAGTGTAGGGGTCTTGCTGGGGGTAGTGTTTCAGGGTTTAGGGCAGTGCAGTGGTGTTCGGGCAGTGTAGGGGGTCATGCTGGGGGTGGTGTTTCAGGGTTTAGGGCAGTGCAGTGGTGTTCGGGCAGTGTAGGGGGTCGTGAAGGGGTGGTGTTTCAGGGTTTAGGGCAGTGCAGTGGTGTTCGGGCAGTGTAGGGGGTCGTGCTAGGGGTGGTGTTTCAGGGTATAGGGCAGTGCAGTGGTGTTCAGGCAGTGTAGGGGGTCATGCAGGGGCTGGTGTTTCAGGGTTTAGGGCAGTGCAGTGGTGTTCGGGCAGTGTAGGGGGTCGTGCTGGGGGTAGTGTTTTAGGGTTTAGGGTAGTGCAGTGGTGCTTGTGTAGTGTAGGGGGTCGTGCTGGGGTAGTGTTTTAGGGTTTAGGGTAGTGCAGTGGTGTTTGTGTAGTGTAGGGGGTCATGTTTTAGGGTAGTGGAGTGGTGTTTGGGTAGTGTAGGGGGTAGTGCTGGTGGTAGTGTTTTAGGATTTAGGTTAGTGCAGTGGTGTTTGGGTAGTGTAGGGGTCGTGCTGGGGGTAGTGTTTTAGGGTTTAGGATAGTGCAGTGGTGCTTGTGTAGTGTAGGGGGTCGTGCTGGGGGTAGTGTTTTAGGGTTTAAGGTAGTGCAGTGGTGTTTTTGTAGTGTAGGGGGTCATGTTTTAAGATGCAATGCTCCAATACCTGACCAGTCTGCACTACATAAAACTGCAAAAAAACTAAAAATAAAAAGTGTTTTGCACACTTTTGTCATTGGGCTATATGTGGGCTACATCTGGGTAATATTTGTGCTACATTTGGGCTCTTTTTTCACTGGTGGCCATCTTGGAAGACTTCTTTGTTATGAAGTTTCCTAATTTCTTCATTTACTGCAGTCTCCTCAGTAGGAAATGCTTTCAGTTTTTACTTTGATTCCATCAAGAAGGCATTCAGATGTGTCTCACATCTGCCATAAATTCAGAATGTTAGCACTCTAGTTGCTTATTAGATCACTGGAGTAAAGCTACTGCTCACCAGGGAGTTAACTGGTAGTCTGCTGCTGGTATTGAAAGTGATTGTTTCAGTCTGCATGTCAGAATTTTCTAATGAAATAGAAGAGGATATGAGATCTCACTTAAAACATGCCCTAATTTTTCTTTCTGCAGCACTAACCATAATTTCTATTTCAAAAAGAACCCCTCATTTTGTTCCTTTTTAAATTAAATGTTTTAAGTGTTACCGGTTTATTCCAATCAAGATGGCTTCAGGTGTGCCATACTTTTGTCATAAGTAAGGCTGTTAGCACTCTAGTTGTTCTTTAGAACACTCTGGGAAGCTGCAGTAGAACACAAAGGCATCAACTGACAGGCTGCTCCTGTTGAAATATAACAGGAAGATATTTGAGATCACACTTGAAATATGTCCTAATTTTTCTTTCTACAGCACTAACCATAATTTCTATGACAAAATGAACCCCCTCATTTTGTTCCTTTTTAAATTAAATGTTTTAAATGTTACCAGTTTATTCCAATCAAGATGGCTTCAGGTGTGCCATACTTTTGTCATAAGTATGGCTGTTAGCACTCTAGTTGTTCTTTAGAACACTCTGGGAAGCTGCAGTAGAACACAAAGGCATCAACTGGCAGGCTGCTCCTGTTGAAATATAACAGGAAGATATTTGAGATCACACTTGAAACATGTCCTAATTTTTCTTTCTACAGCACTAACCATAATTTCTATGACAAAATGAACCCCATCATTTTGTTCCTTTTAAATTAAATTGTTTAAGTGTTACCAGTTTATTCCAATCAAGATGGCTTCAGGTGTGCCATACTTTTGTCATAAGTAAGGCTGTTAGCACTCTAGTTGTTCTTTAGAACACTCTGGGAAGCTGCAGTAGAACACAAAGGAATCAACTGACAGTCTCTGCCCTTGTTGGATGTACATGTTTTACTGAGAATGTCAGACTTCATTCTCACATGAGTGAGAAAGATAATGTGTATTTACAGAAAATATGCTCTCATTTTAGCTTCTGGAGCACCTTCCAAACCTCCATGGGACAAGCATGAGAAAATAGTGTTCTCTCAAACATGATTCATGATATCCCAGCAGAAGGTTTTTCACATGGTAAAATCACCTTAGAATACACCACAATTCCTAAAATTAGTATGGTACCATCAACAAATACATTCTAATGTAACTAAAGCCTGTTATCACCCTTTATAGTTCTCCTTTTGGTGACCCTCAAAATCTTCTATTCACTACAATGCATTTCAATGAGATACTATCATTTATATTGGTCCCAAGATGGCTGCCAGCAATTCCAGGATGAAGTGCTGACAGCCAATCAGATCTCACGATGACATGTGTGGTTAGGCTCCGCCCAGATATATATGTGACTTTACTTTTGATTTTCTCAGGAACTACTGAACGGATTTACACCATTTAAGCAAAAGGCACGACACTGAACCAAGGGCTACCTCTTTGCCAAATTTGGTGTAATTCCATTCAGCAGTTCGGGCTGTAGCTGCGACTAAAGGTTCCTATGGAAAAATGAATGGGGAAAACGCGTTTTGGGACCCCCTTTTTCTCGGCCCCGCTTGACGTATCACCCGAGACTTTCAGGATAGGAGCGGACCGGAGCGCCCCAACAAGTTGGAAACTTTCGCGAAGATTCGTCAACCGGCGCCAACGTTATTTCAAATAGAATGTCGCGGATTTCCTATGGATAATAGGTTTTAACTATAACTATCTACTGGCGACCGCCAGTAGATATATATATATATATATATATATATATATATATATATATATATATATATATATATATATATATATATATATATATATATATATATATATATATATATATATTACCTACTGGAAGTCGCCAGTAGGTAGTTATAGTTAGGACCTCGTTTCTATTCAAATAGCGTTTTTGTTTTGCCAATATCTTTGGTGCCGTTTGACGAATCTCCGTGAACTTTTCAAAACTAGTGGGGCGCTCCGGTCAGCTCCTGTCTTGAAATTTTTGGGGTGATTAGTCAAGCGGGGGCCGAGAAAAAAGGGGGGTCCCAAAACACGTTTTCCCCATGTTAATTTCCATAGGAACTTTAGACAAAGCTACAGCCCGAACTGCTGAACGGAATTACACCAAATTTGGCAAAAAGGTAGGTCTTGGTTTAGAAAGAGCCCTTTTTGTTAAAGGGTGTAAATCCGTTCAGTAGTTCCTGAGAAATTAGAAAAAGAAAAATATCGATATCTGAGCACCGAGGAGGGTTCGCGAACCCTCCCGGGCACAAGCTTCACTCTGATTGGCTGCCAACACTCCAAACCAGGAATTGTTGGCAGCCATCTTGTGACTCTGTAGAACCGAGTCACAAGAAAAGAGAAAAAAGAATATGCAAATTGAGGGAGGGGGGCCGCGCGGCCCCCCTCCAGGAGCCCTTGATGGCCCTGGGGACCGCCACCCCCCAGGGCCGGCTCCTGCAATGTCCCGGGGTGCCCACCCGCGGGACATTGCTGTTTGCTATGGCAGGGCGGGAGCACGGCTCCCGCCCTGCCATAGCAAACCCTGCTTTGCTTCATTGAACCAAAGCAGGATTGCTTTTGAGCAAGGGGAGCTACATGTTAGCAGCTCCCCTTGCTCAAAAGCAATGCCGGCTCCTGCAGGAGGCGGGGAGCCGGCGGGACCGTGGGGGCATTGGGTCTCCTCCCACAGTCCCCAACGCAAAGGGCCGGCCCCGGGGGATGGGGTCCCTGGGGCCAGGAGTGGCCTGGAGGGAGGCCACGCGGCCCCCCTCCGCTTTAATTTTGTAAAAAAAATGGCCGGGCCCCAGGGGATGGGGTCCCCGGGGCCAGAAATGGCCCAGGGGAGGGGGGCCACGTGGCCCCCCTCCCCGCAGATATATAAAAAAAATAATAATAAACCAGGCCAGGCCCCGGGGGATGGGGTCCCCGGGGCCAATAGTGGTCCAGGGAAGGGGGGCCACGCGGCCCCCTTCCCGTTTGTTTTTATAAAAAACAAAAATGCTCAGGCCCCGGGGGATGGGGTCCCCGGGGCCAAAAGTGGCCCAGGGAAGGGGGGCCACGCAGACCCCCTCCCATAAAATAAGAATTTTAAAAAAAGAAAAAAGAAACCGGCAAGTCGCCGGAGGCCCCGCCCCTCCCTGCAGCACTCTGCAAACGCACCCCCATGGTGCGTTCTAAGTTGGGGGATTAAGTCCCCTTGAATACTGAGGGTCCCTGAGGGCCAACTAGCCCACCAGGTACCTTCAGTAAGCGCCACAGAGCTGCGTTGCAGAGAGGTGGTCTGAGGCCATGCCCCTTTTACACCTCTCTGCAACGCAGCTCTGTGGCGCTTACTGGAGGTACCTGGTGGGCTAGTTGGCCCCCAGGGACCCTCAGGATTCAAGGGGACTTAATCCCCCAACTTACAATGCGCCAGGGGCGCGTTTGCACAGTGGTGCAGGGAGGGGCGGGGCCTGACATAACAAGTTTGCAAACGCGCCTCCTGGCGCGTTGTAAGTGGGGGATTAAGTCCCCTTCAGTCCTGAGGGTCCCTGGGGGCCAACTAGCCCACCAGGTACCTCCAGTAAGCGCCACAGAGCTGCGTTGCAGAAAGGTGGTCCGAGGCCACGCCCCTTTTTACACATCTCTGCAAGGCAGCTCTGTGGGGCTTACTGGAGGTACCTGGTGAGCTAGTTGGCCCCCAGGGACCCTCAGGATTCATTGGGACTTAATCCCCCAATTTACAACGCACCAGGGGGCATGTTTGCACAGTGGTGCAGGGAGGGGGCGGGGCCTGATATAACATGTGTGCAAACACGCCCCCTGGCGCATTGTAACTTGGGGAATTAAGTCCCCTTCAATCCTGAGGGTCCCTAGGTCCAACTAGCCCACCAGGTACCTCCAGTAAGCGCCACAGAGCTGCGTTGCAGAGAGGTGGTCCGAAGCCAAGCCCCTTTTTACACCACTCTGCAAACGCGGCTTCTGGTGCACTGCTGGTGGGGCGATGAGGTCCTCTTGTGTCCGGAGGACCTCAGGACACAAGTGGACTTCATCCTCCAAGCAGCAGTGCGCCAGAAGCCACATTTGCAGCGTGGTGTAAAAAGGGGCTTGGCCTCGGAACACCTCTCTGCAACGCAGCTCTGTGACACTTACTGGAGGTACCTGGTGAGCTAGTTGGCCCCCAGGGACCCTCAGGATTCAAGGGGACCTAATCCCCAAAGTTACAATGCGCCAGGGGGCGCGTTTGCACAGTGGTGCAGGGAGGGGGGGGCCTGATATAACAAGTGTGCAAACCGCCCCCTGGCGCGTTGCAAATTGGGGGATTAAGTCCCCTTTAATCCTGAGGGTCCCTGGGGGCCAACGAGCCCACCAAGTACCTCCAGTAAGAGCCATAGAGCTGTGTTGCAGAGAGGTGGTCTGAGGCCCCCCCTTTTTACACCACTCTGCAAACGCGGCTTCTGGTTCACTGCTGGTGGGGCGATGAGGTCCTCTTGTGTCCTGAGGACCTCAGGACACAAGTGGACTTCATCCTCCGAGCAGCAGTGCACCAGAAGCCGCGTTTGCAGCGTGGTGTAAAAAGGGGCGTGGCCTCGGAACACCTCTCTTTAGCGCAGCTCTGTGGCACTTACTGGAGGTACCTGGTGGACTAGTTGGCCCCCAGGGACCCTCAGGATTCAAGGGGGCTTAATAGGGACGTTATAGTTAGAAATTAGCATTTAAAAAACCTTAGAAATTCACTGAAAAAACCATAGGTTTTAGGGACGTTATAGTTAGAAATTTGCATTTTAAAAACCTTAGAAATTCACTGAAAAAACCATAGGTTTCAGGGACGTTATAGTTAGAAATTAGCATTTAAAAAACCTTAGAAATTCACTGAAAAAACCACAGGTTTCAGGGACGTTATAGTTAGAAATTAGCATTTAAAAAACCTTAGAAATTCACTGAAAAAACCACAGGTTTCAGGGACGTTATAGTTAGTTGGACATTTCACTCGTACAAAACCAGAGAAATTCAGCCGTTATAGTTAGTAGAGCTAACTATAACTCGCGCCCCAGCAATGCCCTGCTGATGACATCACATATTACATCACTCATGACATGGTCAGTGACATCACTGATGACATCTCAAATGACATCACTGATGACATCACTGATGACATCATCCAGTGAATGTGTGTTTCTTTAAAGTTTATATATGTTTTATATATATATATGCCAAGGTGTATTGAAGAATGAGTGGGTATATAAGTGTCTGAATGGATGATTTAGTAGGTGCGTGACTGATTGTATAACTGACTGATTAAGCGTATCTTACTGAATACATGGGTTAGTGAGTAAACTGTGTAAATGTCTGTATCAGTCTGTTAGTTGGTGTATAAGGGGCTGCATGGGTTGGTGAGTAGCTACATGACTGTCTATATGGGTTATTGATTGGTTGTCTGAGTATCTGTATGGGTGCCTGAGTGTCTGTGTGAGTGGGTGGGGGTGGGTGGGTGACTCTGTGCATAGATGTGTGAGTGGGTGACTCACTGGGTGTATGGGTTCAAGAGTGCATCTGTGAAGGTCTGTATGGGTGGGTGAGTGTGTGTATGGTTGTGTTGGTGAGTGAATGGATGTCTCAGTGGTATATGTGTGAGTAACTACATATGTGAAAGGCAGTATATGTGAGTGTTGAAGTATATAAATGACTATACGTGAGAGTGAGTGATTGTGAGAGTGGCTGTATGGATGAGTGTGTGCTTGTATCAATGATTGTATAAGAGAGTAAGTATGTGTTAGTATTTGTATAAATAAGTGAGGTGGTCTGTGTATAACTGTGTAGGTGAGTAAATGGGTGTGATTGATTCTTTGCATGACTGAGGAGGTGGGTGAGTAAGTCTATGGATGAGTGGCGGTGTGTGAGTGTATGTATAGGTGTATGAGTGCATATGATAGTGCTGTATTGATGAGTCACTGCATGTATGAGTTACTGTATGGGTGAATGAGTGGATGTGTGTGTGTGTAGACCTAGGAATCACTGAGCGGGTATGTACTAACTGCTATTGGTCTGTCTATGGTTTCGATATTGGTAGTCTGTATTTTAGAGTGGGTGTATAAAAGGTTTTATTAGGGTGTGAGGAGGTGCATCAGATTATCACATGGATGATGTCATCAGTGATGTCATCAGTGATGTCATTTGAGATGTCATCAGTGATGTCATCAGTGTTGTCACTGACCATGTCATGAGTGATGTAATATGTGATGTCATCAGCAGTGCATTGCGGGGGCGCAAGTTATAGTTTGTGATAGTTATAGTGCGACTCGGCGATTCGGCGCTGGAATCCAACGACCGCAACCCCGCAGGAGAGGCCGATTTACTGTCTCAATCCCCGGAGACAACTGCACTGTGCAGCGGAATCCACCGGACGATGGATCCTTGAAGACCGGGACTCGTGAACACCTGGGGAAGTAACCGGCCACCGGAGCTGCTCATCCAGGCCCCGATTGAGCGCCTGCTGGGGCCTGGATGCAGCTCTAACGGGGCCAAAGCAGGTGACGGTGGAGGGCGGCAACATCCACTAACGAGACCCCGAGGCTGCGGCGGCAATATGCGAGGAGCGGAGGCCGATTGTAACCGGAGAACGAGACGAGGCGCCCAGCTGCAAGACTGAGGGCAGCTTCCGTCATCCGCCCTGCGGGGCGCACCGGTAGGAGACTTCTGATGTTGATGGTTGGGGACTGCCACTGATGCCGAGGGCCCCCCTGACATTGAGAGTGTGTGCCTCTCGAGATACCCTGACTCTGGGGGATGCAGCACGGGCCGACCAGATCCCAGCTGCCTGACCTTAAGATGGCGGCCATTGTGCCCAGGCAATGCATGGAAAATAAGCAAGGATGAGGGGAGCAAAATGGGAGGCAAGAGGAGGAGGAGGAGGAGGAGTAGCCAGTCCCCATCATGGCCGCCCGGTGCTGATGCACCGTGGCGAACCCTTTTTTCAGCCTCCTGAGTGGCGTTCCGCCCCTGTAACATGGACCAGAGTCTGCATACTCTTCACGCCGAATGAGCTTCGACCTGCTGTTGAGAGACGACTGCCAGAGTGCTGGAGGTTGATGCGGGCGGCGCTTCCCAGTATCACCGGGATTGGTGCCGCTGACTGAACTATGACGATGCCCCCCCGGGCGGAAATCATTTATATTTGTACTGACTGCCGAGCCCGAGCAACCATGGCCGATGCCCGGTGGAGCTGTTTAGGCAGCTATAGAGGAGATTGGCTTTGGTTTCACCCCCTTGGCCGTCACCTACCCAGCCGGACCTTGGACAATGTTTTTCCTCGTCTCTCTGCTGTGTTTCCTTTACCTCCCATGCCACCTCCCTCCGTGATCCTGCGGCTGCCTCCCCCTTCCTGCCCTGCCTGACTTTGTTTGTTTTCCTCCTACCCCCTTGTCTCAGTCCCCCCCTACCTACCCCATGCTCCAAGTGACTTATATCTGTTTTTATTTTATGCTTTTGTAACTGATGTAACTTCTGTACAACTGTTCTCATGTAAAGCGCTCTGATACCTCCGGGTCTAGCCAGCGCTATATAAAACTCTTCAAATAAAAATAAATAAAAAATAAAATAGTTAGCTCTACTAACTATAATGGCCGAATTTCTCTGGTTTTGTACGAGTGAAATGTCCAACTAACTATAACGTCCCTGAAACCTGTGGGTTTTTTCAGTGAATTTCTAAGGTTTTTTAAATGCTAATTTCTAACTATAATGTCCCTGAAACCTGTGGTTTTTTCAGTGAATATATATATATATATTGTACATATTACAGTTTTTTATCAACTATTTCCTAAAAACCCTAAAAACTAAACATCAACCCCCCACCCACTTATCAAAATAAACACCCATTTCCTCACCTACAAAATCATCACTATAAACTCTATCATAAAACTTGACCTAAACTAACCTACAACTATACTAAGAACTAACCTAACCTAACCTATTAGTCTATACTATAATAAAGGCATCATAAAAACTGGGGAGGGCATAGATGACTGAGGGAGAGCCTACTTCTGTTGCTCTATGCGGGTCACAGCCTGCTGTAAGCTGGCAACCATTTGCAGCAGTGTTGTCAGCTGCAATTGTACCCCTGACACCTTCAGGCTCATGTCCTGCTGGCCCTTTTGTAGTTGCTGCACCATGTCCACTAGTTGGTGAGGTTGTTTTGCAGAGGGTGTGGCAGAGGAAGGTACAAGCTGTGGGGCAGTGGAGGGTCCAGAGGGAGTGGCAGAGGAGGTTCCGGGTTGTGGGACTGTGGAGGGTCCAGAGGGTGTGGCAGAGGAGGTTCGGGGTTGTGGGGCAGTGGAGGATGCAGAGGGTGTGGCAGATGAGGGTCCAGGTTGAGGTGAAGAGGAGGGTCCAGCTTGTTGTGAATTGGAGGCTCCAGCATCAGGACCAACGCATCACCAGGTCCACTTCCCAAAGAATGTCTTCCTCTTGCCCTTCTCTGCACTGGTTGTGGCTGAGGTGGGGACATCGAGCTCCCTGCTCCCTTGGCTCTCCCATATTGCCTGTGCATCTTCCAAAAGGCCATTGCGATTTGGTGGATGTGGCGGTATCTTTCAAGCAGGAGCCTATACATTCTTTCCTCAGCTGGGGTCATGTTGGCTGTCATAGAGGAATGACACATGGGTCAGACAATGCTTATTTGTCACCCTTGACCACATTTACATGCACCATTAACTATTATCCACACAAGTTGCCTGGGATGCCCAACACACTTACATCTATCTACCATTCAATTAATAAACATCATGAGAATAGGTCTTCCACAAAAATGACAATGGTAAATCACCAATGATGTGGCTGTGTGGGTACATGGACAGCCAGTGGCAGGCCTCATAACCATGTACTCATGTGCATATGAGAATCAAAGTAGTAATATGCAGTTATATACACATGGAATGGTACACATAGTTCATCTATTTACACTCTAGTGCAGAGATCTTCAAACTGTCGGGGAGCCCCCCTGGGGGTCCGTGGCTGCATTCTCAAGGGGGCGCAAATGTCTCAGTAAAGACTTGTAAATCTTGTAAATGAAGATGGCATGGAAGCACGAACTTGTTTATTTGTCCCGTTTCCAGGCTATCTTCATTTACATGCAGCCAAAGGGCATTAAAACAAGCATTTGCAATGCAATAGGTCTCGCATTTATGAGAGTTTGAGCTACTGGCAATGCAATAGCTTAACCTCTCGCAAATGTGAGACCTATTGCATTGCAAATTACTAGCGCCCATGCACCGCTTTCACATTTATGGAGGCCGCGTTCCTTTCTTTAGACAAGCCGCGTCTAAAGAAAGGGGCGTGTCTGACATTAAAGTGAAACCGCGGATAGGGGCGCTTTGACAAAAAAAGCATCTGTCTGTCAAGTTGACAAACAGATGGTTTTTGTTGTAAAAGCGCCCATGCCGCGATTTCACTTTATTAGCGGCCGCGCACCTTTCTTTAGATGCACTTATCTAAAGAAAGGGGCGTGACCTCCATGAATGTGAAAGCGCCGCATGGAAGCTAGTAAACAAAAAAAAAAAGTACGCGCGGCTGCTATACTTTAGGCGGACCACGCTGCTAGCATAAATAAATAAAGAAACGCGGCCGCTATAGATAAAGTGGACCGCCATTAGTAAATAAAATAAAAGCAGGTAGTGTGCTGCAACGTAGTGGGTGGTATAGGGGCAAATCATCAAACAAATTAGTGCTCACAGCCAAGATAAATGCAAAAAGAACAATTGATGGACAGAATGCAGAACAATGTCATATACTCACCCCAGTACAGAGATCTGGGCCTAAATCCATTGTTTTTTTGCTCCCAATGCCATTCCAGTTTGAACCCAGCCATATGCAAATCAGTCTTGACCCTGCGCCCAATGGGAACAGTCCATATCGAACTGGCAGGCCAGGTCCTCCCTGGACTGGAAACAAGCATCCTAGGACCGGTTTCAGGGTTTCACCCCTCATCAGCCAGGATAGCTTGACTCCAGTGCCATGGAGAGCACGGGACCCATGTCTGGGCATACCCGTCCCACTCGGGGTGACGAATGCAAAAAGAACAATTGATGGACAGAATGCAGAACAATGTCATATATTCACCCCATTACAGAGATCTGGGCCTAAATCCATAGTTTTTTTGCTCCCCATGCCATTCCAGTTTGAACCCAGCCATACCCAAATCAGTCTTGACCCTGCGCCCAATGGGAACAGTCCAGCCCGAACTGCCAAGCCAGGTCCTCCCTGGACTGGAAACAAGCGCCCTAGGACCGGTTTCGGGGTTTCACCCCTCATCAGCCAGGATAGCTTGACTCCAGTGGCATGGAGAGCACGGGACCCACGTCTGGGCATACCCGTCCCACTCGGGGTAACAAATATAAAAAGAACAATTGATGGACAGAATGCAGAACAATGTCATACATTCACCCCAGTATAGAGATCTGTGCCGAAATCCATTGTTTTTTTGCTCCCCATGCCATTTCAGTTTGAACCCAGCCATATGCAAACCAGTCTTGACCCGAGCCCAGTGGGAACAGTCCAGCCCGAACTGCCAGGCCAGGTCCTCCGTGGACTGGAAACAAGCATCCTAGGACCGGTTTCGGGGTTTCTCCCCTCATCAGCCAGGATAGCTTGACTCCAGTGGCATGGAGAGCATGGGACTCACGTCTGGGCATACCCGTCCCACTCGGGGTGACAAATGCAAAAAGAACAATTGATGGACAGAATGCAGAACAATGTCATACATTCACCCCAATACAGAGATCTGGGCCTAAATCCATTGTTTTTTTGCTCCCCATGCCATTCCAGTTTGAACCCAGCCATATGCAAATCAGTCTTGACCCTGCGCCCAATGGGACCAGTCCAGCCTGAACTGTCCATCATCTGTGTGTCTTTTGCTTTCTCGCCCTAAGTGCGCCGGGTATGCCCAGACGTGGGTCCCGGGCTCACTGTGCCACTAGATTCAAGCTAGCCTGGTTGATATGGGGTGATGCCCCGAAACCAGCCCCAGGATGCTTGTTTCTGGTCTAGGGAGGACCTGGCTTGGCAGTTCGGTCTGAACTGTTCCTATCAGGCATAGGTTCAAGACTGATTTGCATATGGCTGAGTCTCAACTGGGGTGGCATGGTCAGCAAAAGAACAATGGATTTAACCCAGATCTATAGACTGGGGGAGAATGTTTGATTTGCTCTGCATTCCTTCATCATCTGTGTGTCTTTTGCTTTCACAGCCAAGATAAAGCAGACCATGTAACAAGACAAGTAAAAGGTCCAGTCGTTATCGGAGGTAACAAATGCAGAGAAGGCGGTACCAAGGAGGGACTAACAAGCCTAATAACAACTCGGAAGCCAGCCTTTTCGAAGGACAATGACACAAGCCAATTAAAAATATGGGTTGAGAGTGGGCGGGGCTTCAAAGCCATACTGCAATACTGCATGCCTCGCAGCAGCGCATGCGCTGCCCAGGCTCACCTAAAAAGCATGGGAACTGTAATTTTAGGTGCCATGGGGCAGAGGTCAGTCGGTGTGGTGGCAGGGTCAATTACTGGCCTACAAAGAACAAAAAAATATTCAGTACCTGGTTTTAAGTGTTTTTTTCAACTTCACGTTTACTGCATATAAAATAATAAGCACACAAATTAATCAGTGGGGAAGGCACTCATAAAGGATGAAATCTCAGTTGGTTAATGCAATTGCTGCAGATGTCTGTGTGTGTGAGAGAGTCAGAGAATTGAATCCTGCTTGGTGCAGTGGGGAATAGTGACTTTTGTTTTTATAATGCTACAAGGTCCCTGTCTTTGGAAGAAAGCACTGTGAATGTGTCATTATTTAAAGATTTTCTTACGCACAGCATAAGATAGGCTGCAGCAAAATAATTTATTCCCAGATTTACAAAGACTTTGCATCAGGGATGTGCTACTTTTTAACACAAAATGGATGCAAAGTGTTGGTATTAACAATCCAGTGCAAATCACGATTTGCACTGGATTGTACCCAACTGTAATGCAAGGCTGCGCAGCGCCACTGTAGGGACCAGATTTACTAATGCTTTGCAACAGGTTTGCGTTACTTTTGTAATGCAAACCCAATGCAAAGTGTTATGCTTGGATTTACTATCCAAAGCAAGTCAGGATTTGCACTGGATAGTTTCCCAAAGTAACACAAAGTTTTGCTACATGCTGCCTTGCATTACTTTGCATCAAGGGTGCGTTCCATGGGTAGCTCATGGGTGTCTTTGCAAAAGGGACATTAGAGCTCATATTCCTTGCTAGCATTAAAGCAGAGGGAACCCTTTCTGCAGAAGGGACAACGTGTGGGAGCTATTTTTTCTGAAAGGAATAGAGAGCCTATGTCAAGACTGGAGTGACGGCCAGGCATGGTGGGGAAGGGGCGAAAGAGGCCCACGAGACAGCCTGCTACTCAGGAATGCAGCTATCATTAGTGAAGCAGGTGGTGTTGTATTGGGCCCAGGATTGTGAAGGGCTCACAACTCCTGCAATTATGGGGAGCAGTGTTTGTTGATCAATTTTTGTTTTTGTTTCAAGCATTTACTCTTTTATAAGTCTCACATTACTGTGGATTGTGAGCTACAGAAAACGTATCCCTGAAATGGTCTCACAAGCCTAAACCTCTGTGCTGAGCCCTGCCCCTCCAGCTCTTCCAGTCCTTGCCATAAAGTTTTCGAGGGGGGCCCGACTTCAAAATATTTAGCTTAGGGGGACTCAGCGCAACAATGTTTGAAAACCTCTGCTCTAGTGTATGACATGACACATGGCAGAGGGTACAATCTATGTGCAAACAGCTAATTGAAATGAGGGACGGGTAGCACATACCTGTATTGTGAACAAACAATGCATAGTTAAACTCAGTGCCATGCATTTAATACATTACTATATTGTTGCCATCTAGCTCACACTCAACAGACCTGTTGTGACTCTTTTCATGGAGATTGACACATGGCCATACCTCCACCACAATAACATAGATCAGCTACAGAATATTAGACAACAGCATGTGCTCCATGACAAATCTATGATTACGTTTCAAACTTCCTGTCCAGATTTGTACCGAGAAGCACATCAACTCATACTTAGTCCATCTGATAAGTGTGTACATGCCTGCCGTATTGTGCATATTGTTTATTGTCTATAGCTGTATATTTCAGGTATCTTTCAATACTTGTTTGTATTATGGGTATCCAGGTTATGAAATGTGGATACCTGCTGCCATTAGAGTCACGTGTAAGGACCTGAATGCTGACAACACAGTGCATAAATGCTTGTGGCACTTTACACATTGGGCTTATGTCTCACCAAACACTATAAACTGATTGTATCTTGTATGTTACAGGGTATGTCATTTGTGGTGCAGGAGTCAGATATGTTACAGCATTTCCATGTGTCTAATGTTTACCCATCACACATACACTAATACTTATTAAGGGCCTCTGGTAATACAAAATATTGCAGTGCTGCACTGCATGGCTTAATGCTGCGATGCACAACAACATAATAATTTACACAGGTTGAGACTCTGCTTGCAGAAATGGCTCCCTCCATTTCTGCAAGGCCATGAAAAGCCACGCATGGTGGTTTCATGTGGCCTTGTTATTCTGGCCCTGCACTGTGCATTGCTGACACATCAATAAAAGTGATGTTCCAGTAGTGCACGGATGCTTGCTCATAAGGCCCAAAGTCTTCCCTGGTGTTGGGATGATCACAGCCTGTGTTGACCTGCCACACATGAGTGTTCCATTAATGAGTATGTGTACACATTTAGTAGCAATGTTCTGTAGCCAAGCAGAGACTTCTATTTCCAAACATTGCATGTTTACAATGAATCAGATCACTACTTCCTTAGTTCCACCATGCCGTATTGCCTATCTCGCCTCTGCCACAACATTTCACATGT
The DNA here is from genome assembly GCA_963921515.1 of Calotriton arnoldi. Lineage (NCBI taxonomy): Eukaryota > Metazoa > Chordata > Amphibia > Caudata > Salamandridae > Calotriton > Calotriton arnoldi. The sequence goes on along the minus strand of CAWUFW010001028.1, from coordinate 1,683,924 downwards.
CAACGTTGTGCAGTACTCTGAATGATGTGCTGGTAACCATTTTGCAGGATGACAGCTGTGGCATCTTATGAGCAATGTTGACTGAGGGGTGAACCCAACTGACTCAATTACAATGACAGTGGACGTATGGTCTCACTGAAACAAATGGGAATACAAGAGCACAATTAATTTTATGTTTCTATCAAGTAGCTATGGTGGTCTTGTCCGGAATTTTAAAATCTTGCCAAATTGCGCCAGTGACAATAATCCCTTAGCAGCCTCCCTCAATCCAGACATGCGGAAAGGGAACTCGAAGTCAAATCCCCCACCCCCATCCACCATAACTAAAATAAAGGCCTAAGGCTGAAATGGGACCAGGTAAATTCCCAGGATTTTGAGTAAAAAATTGTGGGTGCGAATATTGCCCTCATGGATAGGTGTCTGACTTTAGGAGCTGTGCCCGGTGCCCTAGTTCAGGATTTCAAGATCCTTTGTTCAGCTATCTCTTCAGCCCTATCCGTTAGATGCTCTACTAAACCTGCCCCTCCTGAACGCTGGTTCAACAGTGAGTGTACAAAGGTGCAGAGAGAGTTGAGAACAGCCCTAAACACTATCCCTTGCAACAAAGAATGAGGGCATTGAGAAAGAAATATAAGGTGGTGATAGCCCAGAGAAAGCTGGATCTTAGGACAGAGGCCTGGTCGGATCTGGTGGCTGCCGGGAACTTGAAGGAGATGAAAAAGTTCTGGGTAGTCATCAACCGTCCGTGTTCTCAGATACCCCTACTCAAAAAATGGATTCCCTGATACAAGGAGACGCCTGGGTCGAACATTACTCTCATATTTTTAACCCCCTAAACAGAGCCTTAAATTCTGAGTAAAGGGACATCACTGTGATTGAAGATAGAGAACAAGCTCTGCAGTTTAGTCAATCAATTTCTGTTAAGGAGGTGGAGGCAGCAATAACTCAAGGTATCCGCCTCAAAGCGCCCTGCCCAAATGGGGTCCCCCTTGACTTGTTCAAGTATAACCCCAACCTCTGGGCACTCCTTCTGATTTATATTTTTACGGCTTCTATCACAGGTCCCATCCTTGTTTCATGGAAAGACGCTATAGTGATCCCTATCTTCAAGAAAGGGGATAGAAATGACCCGGCCTGTTACAGGCCGATATAATAGATGCAACAGTTAAGGCTTTGGGCAGGATTCTCTTGGTTAGTCTAGAAGAGTGGCCCTTTGTAACAAGGTGCTTTCTAAAACCCAATATGGTTTTAAACTGGGAATGGGCACGACGGAACAGTGTCTGAACCTGTCACTGATTGTCAGTAAATACACTAGGTCCATGAAGTGCTTCTTACATCTGGCCTTCATGGACTTATCTAGTGCGTTTGACACTGTCAGTCATGAGACTGTGGAATATGATGGGAGAGATGTGGGTGGAGGAAGCCCTTGCTGTCCTACTGCTCAGGCTACAATGTGACACTACGCTGAAAATACGCTACGGCAACAATGGTGAGAGAACAGATTCAATTGTCTCAACGATGGGGGTCCGCCAGGGTTGTACACTGACCACATTTTTCTTGTTTTTACAAATGGCTAAGAGGCCCATCTACTGAAAAATGGTCTAGACTGTCCAAAAATTGGCCAAAACTTCATTAAAACGTTACTTTATGCCGATGACGCTGTTCTTGCAATGACAGCTATGAGCCTGGAGAGATCCATAGATGCCTATGTAGACTTTATGTCTCCCTGGACTTAAAAGTGAATCACAAAAAGTGTCCTTTGTTATGGTGTGTGGCCCCCAAGTCAAAAAGTCAAAATCCTTCAACGGACAGGGCAATTGGGTCGAGAAAGTTATCCCAGTTATCATGGGACCCCCTGCTGACCCTTAGGGCACAGCAAACGACTAGAGCCACAGAGACACTGTTTTGTTTTGCAACAAAATTAGGTCACAAGCCTATCAAAGAAATGACAACCCTCTATAAAACTAAATGCCTCGCAGCGCTACTTATGGTGCTGGAGTGTGGGGTTTCAGCAATTGTTGAAAACTCCAAGTAGTGGAAAATAATTTTATTAGAAAGCTTTTAATGGTCCCTAAGAGTGCATCTATAGCTTTTTGCCACTCGGAACTGGGCCTTGAGTATATTACAGATCGCATTGGACTTGCCCCTTTGTTATTATGGGTGAAAATCTGGATCCATTATTATGGATTGTCTTTCCATGGCCAACACTGAGAGGATCCCCTGGCTCGGTTAACTGAAACCTGCATTCACTGAACTGGGTGCAATAGATTCTTTAATGACCCCTGTAATATGCCTCCTCACGCAAAGTCTCTAATAAAGTCCTGATATTGTTCAAGTGACAGTGCACGCCATAACCATCAATTAAAACAGTGAAGAGTCTTGAGCATGGACAAGGATAGTTTTTCTACCAAGCAGATGCAACCCTACTTATATCTTTTTATGGAGCCTCAACACAGATTTTATCTAACCAGATTTCGGTTAAGCACGCTACACTTTTTGGTAGCCTTTCCTAATCAAGGTGGTTAGCATGACTTCCTTCCGCCCAGCACATGTAATAATGTTACAAAACAATCTACCCTGCACTTTGTTTTGTTTTGTGCATTGTACAAAAATTTGAGATCCAAATTTTTGTTTCTGATACTGAGGCCGTGTCGGCCTTGTTCTTATAGAGAAGGTTTTAATCACTTATAGTCGTCTCTACTCCTTTGCTATTTGTGTTGCAGAGGAGCCCTCATAATATGAAAATGGTATGGATAACTAAGTGTATCAGGTCGTAGCGCATGCTATAGCATTTTCATTTCTTCTTTTTCCATATGCACTTTATCTTTCTTGCAGGATGGAAATGGGATTCTGTTGAGGCTATTGCAGATTTGCCAAAAATTGTACATATGAACAGTCTTATCAAGTTGCCATTTTGCTTCATAACTTATTTGTTCTTATTTTTCATGGTTTTTCAGGATTTAGTACCCTTTTAATGATTTAATGATCTTGAGTATTTTACCTAAATTATGTATTTTTACTCCATGGCAGCTTCTTATTGAATGTACTGTTATTTGTGTGCTTTTATGATTTGCTATCAAATCGAATAAAGTTTGTGATTGATTGATTGAAATGGGGATATGTGTCTATACAACTGTTAATGTCATCTCAAATGTTACATGTCACCTATGCCACCTAACTTATACATATGGTGCATCTATACTAGGATGGAACTATGTATTGTGACGTTGAGCCTGCACACATTCTCAGTCAAGTCCATTGCAGTCCACACTTTGGATAGATTCTGTACTACAGGTAAATGTCAGGAAGGACAAACAATATGCTGTGTGAGTGGCATGATTGTCTGACATGCTGTCAATCAGTTAAACTGCAGCAAATGTAATTAGGTTGAAGCTAGGTTCGTGTCAGTGATGCGCTCGGTATGATGTGTACACACAATAAGACAACACATACATTTGTTACATGGCCATTTTGCACTTGTCAGCATCCGATCTGCTGTTGAGTATTTGTGTCTTGCTGTGGGGTATGTGTAAGGCACCTCAAATATCATGAGTCCTGACAAAGCAATGACTTGAGCACACATACTGTGTCGGGGAGGTTACAGCCTAGACCATGCAAAAAGTGTCTCACAAATTTTGTAGATGATGTTGGCAATAGTGTGCCAAATTTATGTATGACTGACAATATGAACATTTGGCAACATTGTTGTTTGTGGCAGGTGATGGTACATGTGGCATAAGCCTCTACACCATAGCTGACACTGCATTAGCACAGATTCTCAAGAGTCATACATCATGTGTGCCTGCACACATTGTTAATCATTATGTATTGCAATATTTTGTCTCTCATGAGCACATTGGACTTGGTCCTCCTTTGGTCATCCATTTACATGTGAGGTGCAGCTGAACTCTCCATAATGCTGATGCACCTTGCACATCTCACAGCAAAACATGTCTGCAAAAACACACAATCAGAACAGATAACACTTACAATGAGGTGACACTCACCGGTGGCATTTGCATCTCTGAATGTGTGCACCTCTGCCTGTGTGTATGGTTGGGGTCCACCTACAGGACAAAATAATGGTACATAGCTCTGTGAATGCAGAACATTTACACTGTGTACATATGAAGCACAGTACACAGTGTTCATAAATGCAATGATACTTTGTGTACTTAGGACTCATAGCACAAGGCACAGTTGTAATGCCAACATAATGGACATATGTATGCCATCTTGCATTGTATTGAGTTGATACAAGGCACATCACATATGAGATGCACTGAGTGCAGAAAAGGGACTGGTAAAGCCGATATTGTTACATGGTGGTAGTCTGGATGACTTTGATGCCTATATGAAAATAACAATCTAGGGCCTCATATACTACATTTGGATGCACTGCAGTGCAACGAGCCTTCCTGCTGTACTGTTGTGTATCTACATAAAAGGGCAGGAATGTGCCATATTGACGAGATATGTCACATTCCTGTCCTTCTCCCCTGCACCGGTGCACAAACAGCAGGCGTGCACCAATGCAGACACCCTTGCGCCATGGTGCAAGGAGCCTGCATTGCATAGGTGATTGTTTCTGTGACGGAAGGGGCACCTTCCTGCACAGAAACAATCATTGATGGCATTTTGCTCTGTGTATATGTGCTGCAGACTACAGCACACATAGAGAGAGGAATATACCAGGAGAGTTTTACATATATCTCTTTTTTGGTCCACTCTTATGCCTCCCCTGGGGAGGCATAAGATTCGGACGCATTTCCCTGGTTTACAACACTACGTAAATCTGGGAATGTGTCAGATTCCATGAATGTTGTGTAGGAACACACACATCAACACCCATAGAATGCCCCTGTCATGCAAAGTAATGCATGAAAGGGGCCCATATTTACAAGGCCATGATAAGTCACGCAGGGTGACTTTACGTGGCCTTGTCAATATGTGCAGGCCCATTGCGATGCTGGTGCACCTAAAGAACAGATGCACCTGTGGCACAATGGCCTTGTAAATGAGAACCTTAATGACCACACTCTGCAGAGTATGGCAGTGCTGGTGCCTTCTTAGGTACATACGTAGATTTTGCCAGGCAAAACACATCAGTCTATACCAATGCTTGTTTATGTCATTCACTTAGCTCTGCACATGTCATCAGTGCACTGTAAATTAACAGTATGCAACCTTGATACATACAGGCTCATTAAGTTATCAGAATGGAGTTATATAACAGAGACACATGTATGACTATTGGGGGTATAGACACCCTGTGCAACCTCTGGCCTGTGGACATGTGAGTGGGCTCCCCTGCATCAATTGGGGGGGGTAATACATTTCAGGGTCACTTATGACCTAGCATATAGTAGTACAGAACTCCCTGTACAGTGCTGGATGTGTCTGACCTCATATATGTTACCATCCCTTGCAATGCATGGATCTGGTTTTAGATTATATGATTCCCTTGCGGCCAGACCCCTGTGTCATAATCAGTGGTTATAATTAAATAATGTTTTATAATGCCATACTCAGCTACGTACATATCTGGCACTTCCAATTCCAAAAGCAATAACAGTATATGGCAACAGAAAACAGCTAAAAGTTCATGGTATTTGCCAACTTACCAACATTTCCTGCCACTTCAAGGCCCAGATGATCCAGGAGATCCCGCTCACTGTTGACAATGTCAGCGCCCCGATGCTTATACTACCTGAGTTTCCTGTCCACACCATACAATCTTTGCATTTGGTACTGCACCTTCTCCCACCGGTACCATCTCTCCTGTGCTGGGTACCCCTGTACTAATCTGCCTCCACTTCCAAGCATGTTGGATAGGTAGTCGACGAGGAGCCACAGGGGGACCCCAAACTCCTGCTCAGTCAGGTTCCTATATATATATATAAAACTAACCCTTCCCCCTACAACTATTACAAATTGCCCCTGTTTGGACAGACACTCATTAATACACGACACAAAGTACACAAAATACAAAAACATGACAAAGGTAACAATTTAGGGACAGGACACACAATGCACAGACACACAAACAACGAGCAATCACCACCAAAATCTCTAGCAACCAACTTTCACCTCCAACACCAAGCACAGACAAAAAGACATTAAAAGTGAAAGTGAAAGGAACTTGAAACTTTCTGGTTTGCAGCATAGCTGGGCCATGACATAATTTCCTGTGTGGATGTGACATGTTTTAGATGTATGTGTAATTTTTCTTCATATGCATGAACATTTTCAGACGCATCACTTGACAAAAGTAAAAAACGCAAGTTACAGAATGGGCAATGCATTGTTTTTCACGCAGGACCCCTGATGCTTGTTTTCCGGCAGGCGCTCTTTTGACCCAAACGCCACATTTAGTATGAAAGCGTCATTTACAATAGAAAATTTTCAAAGTCAAAAGATTCAAGACTACTTCATTGCCATTGAGTCATTTTAACTTGACCAATGTCACTTTGTATGTGTCTGCGTGACTTTTCATGGTAAATTTTGATGTTTCCTACACAAACGTCAACTTTCATTCAATTGAGTCATTTTAACTTCACCAATGTCCCTGTTGCTAATAATGCATGACTTTTAATGGCAAATTTTGACGTTTCCTACACAAAAGTCATCTTTCATTCCATTGAGTCATTTTAACTTCACCTGTGTCCCTGTTGATGCTCATGCATGACTTTGCATGAGATTATTTGACGCTTCCTATAGTGTAGTCCCCTTTCATACAATGTTGTCACCTTTCAAACTATAGTGTGACCTTTAGTGTGACCTTTCCTACTATGGTATCACCTTCACATAAGTACCATGTTTGTTTAAATACTATGCCATTTGTAAAGGCACAAGTGACAAACAACATTTGACAATGTACTGTGCATATTTTTCAGCTGTTGGTGGCTTATGCCTGGTATTCAACATGATTGTGCATTTCTGAGGGCTACTCCTAGTTGACAGAATGTATGTAATTTGATATTTCCTGGTAATATGAAATGGACACAAAGGCAAGTAAAGGATCCTCACATTTATTATGATGTTGAAATTTCCATTCAGGTCGTATGATGTACATTCACAAACATGTTTCATGAAAAACAAATTGCACAATGTATGCACGTCTGCAATTGCCTGCAGCTGTGTTTTGATTGTCTTGAGCCTGGGCATCCTCCTCATCCACCTCCATCGGGTCAGGTAGCTGAATCTCACCATCCCAGGGGATATTTGTCTGCACACATATTTTGTGCATTATTGCACATAGCAATATCATTTTGCAAATCATTGGGGGGAGTACAGCAATCTTCCCCCTGAAATGTCAAGGCAACTGAACCTGGCCTTCAGCAGGCCAAAGGTCCTTTCCACAATGTTGTGTGTCCTGCTCAGAGCCTGGGTATAGGCCTTTTCCGGGTTCATCTGAGGGTTATCATAGGGTGTCATGACCCATGGCTGAATCCCATATCCCTGGTCAGCTGAAAAAATAAGACAGAAAACAACTGTCAATACTTTAGAAACAGTTACTGATACAAGGCAGGCCGTATGCGTTATGTGTTGTTACATTGACATACACATCACTAACATTGTTTACACAATAGGTGTTAGTCATTCAGTTGTCGATAGGTTGACACTTTTCTCTTCCATTACTCTGTGTTATAGTAAATGATGGGCATGGGCTGCTAGATCATACACGTACATGTCATGACTGTGATGTGGTTCTTGTAATTTTCACTGATGTCTATTTGGAGTACCTCGTATACACTGCATCTTATGTGCTCACACAACATGTTTCAACCTGCAGGATATGCTACATATTTGGGTACTTGGTCCTCCATAGGTAGCTGTTGACATGGGAGACCTGCGTTATACTGACAATGCATATGTCCATGGTTAACCACAAATGTGGGTATCGGGATACATGACATGCCTGATGAACCATGGGCTTGCAATGTAGACATACCCACGTCCCCCTAGAAACAATTACTCACACACATGGATGCTACACCACATTTGGCCCAGACATGCATTGCTCTATGCCGTTCCACAATTGAACTTACACCATAGTGCCTTTATGTGTCTTGACATTGTTATCTTAATGGATTTACCTGACTCATGTACCATGACACATGGTGCATGTATGAACCACACCCCTCTTACTTCAGTTCCTATCTGCCTCAACAGACACTATCATGTGTATTATGTGATCCATTCCTACCTGTTAGGGTTGTGTTAGGTATTACTGTTTAGCTTACCTACAAGTAGGCCATTCCCATATTGTCCATTCTTGAAGTGGTCATTAATGATGCAGTGCTGGAATATATATGCACCATGCACACTGCCAGGGTATTTGGCCAGCACGTTGGTGAAGAGGCCCCGATGATACACAATGGCCTGTACATTGATGGAGTGGGTGTGCTTCCGTTCCTATAAATATGTGATGTGGCTGCAGGAGGTACAAGTTACACATGAGTGAACTCCATAGCATACAGCGCGTGTGGGAATCCAGCGATGTCATTAAAACCTTGCTTAATCTCCATTTGCAGTTCCTGGGTTTTGGGAAAGAGGAGGTAGCAGGGTGTCAGCTGGATGATGGCATCCAGGACAGTGGGAAGGAATGAGGAGAAAGATGGCTGGGATATTCCTGCCACTGTGACGGCTGTTGTCTGGAAGGAGCCTGACGCCAGCATATGTATTACCACCATGAGCTTTGCCTGTGGAGGAATGTTGATAGGCCTGTTATCTGTGTTGTAGCCTTGGGGCAATCAGGCGTAGCAGGTCTACAATAGACCACGTCTTCAGCTGATAAAGAGTGTTGACCTCCTCCTCCCTGAGTTTTATCAGGGTGGTCCTTTGGCGAAATATGCTCTCCCTTCTCCTGCGTTGCCTTTGTGGGGGAATGTGAGGGGGGAGGAGGGTCGTTGTGGTGGAGTGGAGGGTAGTGGTCGTCTCCGTGTGACTCCCAGCTGCAAAATTACTACCTCCATGCTGTAGTTGTAGTTGCAGCACTGTCCTGTCCAACTTCTCTTTATAAAGCAAAGTAGAGGCGTCATTTCCTAGGAATGTGTTCTGCAGGCGCAGGAATTTTGACATTACCGCAACGCTGTACCACTTCAGCTGCATCATTTTTAGAAAATGGCATAAATATCCATGTGTCACTTTCACGCAGGAATTTACGACGGGATGCCTTCCTTGCATATTTTAATAATTACATGGCACAGGCAATTCCGATGCAGTTTATTTTTGACTCTGAGGTTAGAAAAGTGACCCATCTTCACAGATACATCAGCTTGTAAATATAGTGCAATTGTTGCGCCGCAAATGTGTCAAAAGTTTTGGCACATTGGCGGTGCAAGCTCTTCAGAAATAAGCCACCAGGAATTTCTATATAACAGCCACTTGGTGTAAAATTGCATCCGGCGGAGGTTGGAGCCATTTTGCAGAGAAAAGTTGAACAAATTAATCTTTTGCAAACCCTATTCGAAATTAGCATTTCCTCCCTTGACTGACATTTTTGTCTAGCTTTACTAGACAGGTCCCCCTCCTTGTACTTTCGAAATGTAGTTTTCCAGTATCTAACAGGTCTACAAGTACTTAACTCAATCAGTTCTTCCACTAAATCAGAGCTGGTCTTAATTTTTGTAAGATCCAATTTAAAAAAAAAAAATCTAATTTAAATAAAGTACCAAAGAGGAGAGGTCTCCCAGTACCTAATATCTGGTTCAATATCTGGCCACTCTTTTCAGGTATCTATTTTTAGAAAATCCCCAATACTCTGATTTATCCCACATTCATGAGCAGCATTCCTGTCAAGAATGCCATGTGATCCTTTAAAAAATAAATCAGTAAATCGAGTATAACCGTAAATAGCAAGTATATCATAATATTTAAATAATTGTTCTTTGTGTTTTAATAGCCACTGCAGATGTTTATAGCGAACTTTTTTTGGTGATTTGGGGCCATATGTATCAAACAATGGTTTTGCGATTCTCAAATAGCGATTCTTAGAGAATCGCTATTTGAGAATCGCAAAACGAGATGTAAATAAAAATGTGCACATATTTTGCGATTCCCTGACATTCCATAATTGCGACTCGCAAATTGCGAGTCGCAATTAAGGAATACCTTCCCATTCATTCCTATGGGCCTAGAGGCCCATAGGAATGAATGGGAAGGCATTCGCAATTTGCATGCAATTTCAAGGGTGCAAGGGTGTCAAAAGGACACCCTGTTGCACCCCTGAAATGTGCATGTGTGCACATGTGGCACACATACATGCCCTAAGGGCATGTATGTGCGCCACATGACACTTTGAAAAATGCAAAAAAGTGCATTTTTCAAAGAAATCGCAAATTACCACCAACTTGAAGTTGGTGGTAATTTGCGATTCCTTAAGGCCAAATCACACTTTTTTTGTGCTTCTTACATTGCATTTAAGGAATCGCAATTTGCGATTCCTTAAATGCATTCGCAAAATAGGGAATCGCAAATTTTGCGATTCCTTATTTTGCGAGTGGGTTTTTGTGTGATACATTGCACACTGCTAAATTGCGATCGCAAACGCTGAAATTCTGTGAATTTCAGCGTTTGCGATCGCAATTTAGCTTGATACATATGGCCCTTGGTAAAGTGTAAAAAATCCTTAATTTTATATTTCTACATTATTACGTTTAAAAAAACATTTCCATTGGTTTACAGGACCTTAGAGGTAAAAAAAAATCTAAATGAAAAATGCACAAAGTTGGCAAAATAGTATTCCTTGACGTTTGGCAGTGCAAGGCCTTCTGCTTGCTGGCTTGTATACTGCGCTCAGTGCAATCCACAGTGTTTTATTCACTGAAATAAAAAGAGAAAACAGTCCCTCAATTTCCCTAAAACTTTATCTGCAGGGCACAGGTCAATGCAGCAAATAAAAAATTAAACAGAGGCAATACTGACATACGAATCAGCAAGACCAGTACCATTAAGGATATCGCCAAACCTGTCCAACTAGCGAGGAGTCTTAATTTTCTCTTGAGCTTCGAATTCACCTAAGGGCGGAGTTCTCGGGGTCAAGAGTCAGTCATATAATTACATAGGAGAATTTAGTTTTTTAGCCTATTTATTTTATAGCTGCCTACAGACTGAAATTCCCGAGAAATGTCTGAAACCCTCTGTTGTGTGACCACATTAGGTTTCAAAAACACTGCCACATCGTCAACATATAACTTAATTTTTGACATTCCTCCCAAAAGGGGTCTATACATTCATCTCTTCTAATCGCAGTCGCCAAAGGTTCTAATAAAAATTGCTAATAAGTTGGGTGAAAGGGGCACCCCTGTCTTGTGCCCCAATTTTTCTTACAGATGCCGATATCATCGGAGTTTATAATTAATGAGACTGTTGCCCCCTCATAAATCTTTAAAGATAGTCTGAATAAAGTTAATAGGGAAACAAAACTTCTCAAGAGTAAAAAGAGACTCTTGCAGCAAACCAGGTCGAAAGCCTTCTTGGCGTCAAATAAAAGCACTGCTTATTTTTGTTTAAAATAATCTAAAGCTTCATCCAAAAAATTTGTATTCATTGAAAGTTGACTACCCAAAATAAACCCACACAGATTTAGATGAATAAGGGCTCCTACTAAATAATTGATTTGGTTGGGTATAGCTTCATTACTATTTTATAGTCTGCATTAAGAAGGCTAATAGGCCGATACGAATTAATGTTCTCTGGGTTCTTATCTTTATTCAAAAAGCTTAGCACAATAGCAGTGTTAAAAGATGATAGAATGTTACCACCATTCAAGATGTAGTTAGCGAGTTGCACTATTTTATTTTTCAACAGAGGCAGATATTTTCTCATAAAATTCGACCGGCAGACCATCTTCCCTGCAGGCCTTCTTGTTGGCTAATGATTTGATGATCCCGTCCCCCTCCTCTGAAGTGAATGCGGCCACTAAATCCTGAGCTTGATTTCATTTTAGCCTGGGAATGGGAAGTCTACTCCAGAAATGTCCAAGGTGTTCAACATCGATCTCCTGCCTGACGCTGTATATCTGTTCATAGCATTTCCGGAACTTGGTCTGAATTTGCCCTGGGTCGGTAGTCCGGATCTTAGTCTCCTCATCATACAGCAAAATAGTTTTATTCTGAGCCTTCTTCTCCCAAGCTTGCCATGCCAACAATCTCCTTGTTTACTCACTCTCTTCATATACTTTTATAAATAGGCACTATTGGCAACGTAGGCTTGCTCATGATAATAATCCTGCCTTAACAATTTCACTTTACTAAGCTGTCTTTGATTATTAAGACTGTTATGCAGTAAAACCTTTTCATTGGCCCTCTTCAGTCCCTCCTCTAGTTCAGTTCTTCTTTTTGCAAGACACTTTTTTTCGCAATACTCAGACATTTTAATGGCACGTCCCATACAGGTTCTAGGCTAGCAGTATGTTGGTTAACCTTGAAATAGTGGTCAATCTCATCCTCAATCTCTTTACATCCGGCCTCATCCTCTAGCTTGACCTTACTAAAAGTCCATCTAACTAGTGGCTTATCAAGCTGCAGCCCCACCACTGAGACTACTATTAGGGAGTGGTCAGAAAATCCATTTGGCATATGTGTGTAATCCCTTAAGGCCACTGCAGGGAGTACAAAAAGAATCCAACCTTGCTGCTGACCTATACCATTCTTAAATACATCTATATTTGCACTTGGATGAATATTTATCTCCCCAGCCATCCACCAAATTCAGAACCTTTATATAATTGAATATAAGTTTGCAGACTGCAGTTTATTCTGTTTTCGAGTAGTGGTGGACGAATCTAGCTCTGGGTTCAGAAGTATATTGAAATCACCCCCCAGAATTAATTTACCAACGAAAGATGACAAGACCTGAAAAAGCTCCAACAGCGGGGCTAGACCATCAACAATGGGAGCATAGATTGCGTCAACAGAATTTCTGACATAATTTATTATTCCGTTGACCAATGCCCACCTCCCCTCTTTATCTGTCTAAAAAGTGCTTATGCTGTATTTAAACAATATGTTGACATATATGACCACCCCCCCTTTGGGCTGCCCTGGCATTTGATATACATAGAAATCCGGCCCAGTTTCTAAACATAGCAGGGCAAGGCTCCCCCACCCCCACTTGAAATGGGTCTCCTGAAGCAAAACAATGTCGGGGGAGTGATCTTCTTAGTTATTTGTTTGATCGGTTTGTACCTGATGAGATGCAATGTAATGCCTCAAAAGGATGGAAGTGGCAGTAATCTTGTATGCGCTTCAATTTTTGGCACGGAAAATTGCGGTCTATTAATGCTGCTATAGCACAGAAGAATTGAGAAATGCCAATGTGACTACGTTAAATGTGAAGATCACGACGGATGATTACACTTAGTCGACAAAGTAGCACCAGCATGTTGCCCTTATGTTAAATGAAAATAAAAAGTTTTTTGTTTTTTTAAAGTGCTATTTTTGCTGAGATAAGGACACCTGTTAGACCTGACATCCTTGGCTTTGTACTTTTTAGTGCTATTTCCACCAAAAGTTTTGCATATCTCCGGTTACACTGATTGGATTTTTGTAGTTTTGGTCTTGTTTTATTTATTAAAGAAGTTTCTATGTTTCTAACTTGGTGTGGGATCCTTTTTGTCTGGTGTTTTCTCTTTATTACTGCTTGTGGTGTTGCACAAATATTTTACAAATTGTCTCTAAGCCTGACTGCTCTGTGCCAATCTACCATAGGGTTGAGAACAGGTTAATTTAGGGTTGGCTTGTGGCTCACCCTGACAAGGATTGTGGTTGCTGCTTGACCAGAGCTCACACCTAAGTCAACCAACAACCCCAATTTCTACAACACCTTTCCAGCTCATAATAACATTTACACTGGAATGTACAGACATTGGTAAGAGTTTGCACTGCTATGGGTCTTTTGCCCTAATGCAAAGGCTTCGTGTATGTGGACCTAAGTTTTTGTTGAAAATTCTCAACTTCAAATTAGAAAAGGAAGCTTTTTTTTAGCAACATTACTATGGCAGGAATTTCGACAGCCAAGGGGGGCCCTTGGAAGGTGGGGGCCCTGGCCAACTGTCACTCTGCCCAAGCCTTAAAACGTCTGTGTCAGAGGGTCTGTTTCCCACATGTTCATCCTTCGAGCATCTGTGCTTCGGGTCCTGGCGCTCATGCCTACCTTTCCATTTCCACACTATTTCTAGAATCATTTCGCCTTAAACCCTGGGTTCACATTAATACTAATTTTTCCTTCTTTGGACTCTTTCCAGTTCTACCCACACAACCATTTTCCTTTTCCTGTCATGTCCTACCCTCACAACAATCTTTTGCACCTTTTAACAATACATTACCCACAAACAATTAAGCCATGCGAGCAAGCAACAGACAAACTGTAAATGCTATTAGACTTTACCTAAAATGCTGGTTCGTTGTGCACTCATTTTACAGCCAATTATATGAGTTGGCGCTGGTCCATTCTCTACCCCAATGCCCCATAGAAAACCTTTCACTTTACCTCTGGCACCTGGGGTATTCGAGTTCTGTCCTGCATTACCCTGATTCTTTATATGGAGGCAGTTTTCCAGCCAATGCTCCATCTGTTTAGGCTTACATGTCTGTAAGCCTAAATTCCAACTAGTGTTCATGCAAAACATCAGGTAGCAAAGCAAAAGATAAAAGATAATTGACATTTCAGTTGACCAGAGTTCTCCCTAGAAAACGAGCAGTTTGAGTTAAAAGTTAAAATAGGTAAAATAGACCTTATATTTGTACAGTTTTCTTTCAATACAAGTCAATCTAATGTGCAGCTGTCAGGATCTTTTGCTCAACAACGCACAGGATGGCTTTAAATAGAAGTTATCATTCATATACCAATACTAGATCTACTAATCTCACAAAATCCTGCTCCCCTTGCCAGATTTGAAAATAAGGTTATGGCACTGGAAATTAGTAATTTAAAACATGGAGCATTATGGCTTCTGGGCCTTCAAGGCCATGAAAGGTTTGTGATTAATACAATGCCATGGGAAGCTTCCAGCAAATCAAAGACAATATTCATATTTGATTACTACTGCCTATATACGTGATTACAAATATAGGCCTTTGTTACGATGTCGGGCGGACTTGCGTCCGCCTGACACCGTTGTGAGAAAGGAAGTGCCCGACCATGGGTCGGCGGTTCCGCAATCCTAATTAGGATGCGACTGCACATAGTGTAGTCAGTAACTTCCATTTTTCAACGCCTGCAGCACAAGCTCCCATTTGAAAAATATAAGCTAGTAAACATCCATTCTCCATGTGGCAGACACCTCACTGTGCCTGCCACATGGTGCAGGGATGTTGAGGGGGGCACCATATGTGCCTTCCAGGGCAGTATGCGGAGGGCCAGGGCGGAAGGGATCCTGCTAGGGCCCCCAATTACACTTTTCCAAAAACCTTTCCATGTCGCAAAGGCCGACATGGAATGGCTGTCGGAAACCAACATCATAATCCATACGGCAGACACGCCATCCTTAGGGGATTATGCTGCCTTTCCGACTGACCGACGGACTCCTTTAGGCCATCGGAACCGCGTCAGATCCCCCCGCAGGTTTAAACTCCAACTGCCGTCATCTTAATACGGCGGTTGGACTTCAAACCTACCATGTCGTGTGGAAACCTCTGACCAGCAGTAAGAGGCTTTCCGCCCAATATCATAATTGGGCCCATAGTTGTTAGCTTTTCTCTTCATAGATCTATATGAACATAATACAAACAGATTTAAGTATGTGTTCACAGAATTAATTCAACCCTTTTAGCTTTGATCTCAATCTAAATGTAATCTTACTTGTTGATGGAAAGACACGCCTGGTTATGGAAAGCATCTAAAATAGTGAGAGATTCTAGGCCAAAAATGTCCAAGGATGTCTGCAGAAAGCCATGAGTGGTGGAGGTGGCCGGTAAGTAAGTAGAACATGTTCTGCAATTGAAATTCCCCCATACTATTGAGTACAGAATATTGTGTTACCAGAATCACATGGACAATATATCGAGGATCAAAATAATTTGAAGTTAAGTTTATATATAAGCATAGATTTTCTTTACTTAACTCCACTTATATGCACATTGACTATATACATATACATATATATATGTATATATAT
This sequence comes from Calotriton arnoldi, assembly GCA_963921515.1. Classification (NCBI taxonomy): domain Eukaryota; kingdom Metazoa; phylum Chordata; class Amphibia; order Caudata; family Salamandridae; genus Calotriton; species Calotriton arnoldi. The sequence continues at coordinate 1,667,801 of CAWUFW010001028.1, read as the reverse complement.
ATCTTCAAGGTACGTAGTAGGTGTGAGGTTAAGAATATTAAATCTATACTTACCAATATGTACTTACCTTCGCGATATATTAGTCCTTAATATTTTGCCCATGATATTTTGTATCACAATATTTCTTTTGTCGATATATTGACACACAATCCTGTGATCTGCCTGGAAGACTGTCTGCAGATGTGTAATAATTCAGCTTTGTCTACATAGTTACCGGGTAAAGCAATAGTCTGTGAGCCCATTTGAGGTTCATCACCAAACTACTACCTCTATTTCCAAGCAGTTCATAAGGATTATATTCTGTTCTAGTGGAGCTGTCTCCCTGAGGATAGAAACACAATTCTATGGGATCCAGTCCACCATCAGGAATCCAAAGTTGGTGTGATTTTAAGTAATGAGTGAAGCTTGCTGAACTTACTCTGTCCCCAGCATAGGCTCCAGAAACAAGGCAGGCTTCAAGCAGTGTACAGAGGATGTTTTAAGATGTTCGGTCTGTACAGACGTTTATTCCTACTTGAGAATAGATATGATGGCCTCCACCTTTGCTCTGAGACATCCTCCTACAATGGGATTCTGCTACTGTTTTGACACTTTCTGCCAGCAACCATTGCTCCGGTGAGCAGTCACTGCATTTGGGCTCCATATCCTTCCCACTTACCCTTCAAGGCCATCTCCTCCATCGTTTAGTGGCCATTCGCCTGGTGATTAAGCCCTCTGTGTCCTTTCCACAGGCCCTCCCTGGTCTCACTGCCTACACAGGCCCCCCCCCGGTTCACTCCCTACACAGGCCCTCCCTGGTCTCACTCCCTACACAGGCCCTCCCTGGTCTCACTCCCTACACAGGCCCTCCCTGGTTCACTCCCTACACAGGCCCTCCCTGGTCTCACTCCCTACACAGGCCCTCCCTGGTCTCACTCCCTACACAGCCCCCCCTGGTTCACTCCCTACACAGGCCCTCCCTGGTCTCACTCCCTACACAGGCCCTCCCTGGTCTCACTCCCTACACAGGCCCCCCTGGTTCACTCCCTACACAGGCCCTCCCTGGTCTCACTCCCTACACAGACCCCCCCTGGTTCACTCCCTACACAGGCCCTCCCTGGTCTCACTCCCTACACAGGCCCCCCCTGGTTCACTCCCTACACAGGCTCTCCCTGGTCTCACTCCCTACACAGGCCCTCCCTGGTCTCACTCCCTACACTGCCCCCCCCCCCTGGTTCACTCCCTACACAGGCCCTCCCTGGTCTCACTCCCTACACAGGCCCTCCCTGGCCTCACTCCCTACACAGGCCCTCCCTGGTCTCACTCCCTACACAGCCCCCCCCCCCTGGTTCACTCCCTACACAGGCCCTCCCTGGTCTCACTCCCTACACAGGCCCTCCCTGGTCTCACTCCCTACACAGCCCCCCCCCATTGGTTCACTCCCTACACAGGCCCTCCCTGGTATCACTCCCTACACAGCCCCCCCCCTGCTCTCACTCCCTCCACAGGCCATCCTTGGTCTCACTCCCTCCACAGGCCCCCCCTGGTTCACTCCCTACACAGGCCCTCCCTGGTCTCACTCCCTACACAGGCCCTCCCTGGTCTCACTCCCTACACAGGCCCCCCCCTGGTTCACTCCCTACACAGGCCCTCCCTGGTCTCACTCCCTACACAGCCCCCCGCCCCTGGTCTCACTCCCTCCACAGGCCCTCCTTGGTCTCACTCCCTCCACAGGCCCCCCCTGGTCTCACTCCCTGCACAGGCCCTCCCCTGGTCTCACTCCCTACACAGGCCCTCCCTGGTCTCACTCCCTACACAGGCCCTCCCTGGTCTCACTCCCTACACAGGCCCCCTCCTGGTCTCACTCCCTACACTGGCCCTCCCTGGTCTCACTCCCTACACAGGCCCTCCCTGGTCTCACTCCCTACACAGCCCCCCCTGGTCTCACTCCCTACACAGGCCCTCCTTGGTCTCACTCCCTCCACAGGCCCCCCTGGTCTCACTCCCTGCACAGGCCCCCCTGGTCTCACTCCCTACACAGCCCCCCCGTATCACTCCCTACATTTGGGGCAATACGTACTAATGTGTGAATGGGTTTTACTTTTAACAGACTCTGTGATGCACTTTTAATCTGTCAGAAGTAAAAAGACTTTGCGAGCACTCTGCAGTGAAAGATGAACCCACGGAGATATCTGGTAATTTAATTGCCACGCGGTCCTATCTCCTGTGAAGACTTTGTAATCAACCTTACTTTGCTTTCTTTGGAAAATATAAGAGGTCACAGTAGACTGAAGTTGTCACACACAACGGGGATAAGTTTTAGCGTCGTGTTGGCGTCACAAAAGTGATGCAAATCGAAGCTAAATCTTTTGTTACTAATTTACTTTCCAGCGCTAAACTTGTTCAGCTGGAAAATCACTCGAAAGTAGTGCAAAGCAGCGCATAGCACTGCTTTGCCTTACTTACCACCAAGGGGGCATACCATGGGTGGTGCATGGGCGTTCCCATGCAACCACCCAAGGTTTCCGATGCTAAGCCCTATTTACTTAAAAAAGTAGACAGGGTATAGTGTGAGAATATAGTGCCTATTTCAAATAGGCGCTATGAAGGAGAAATGCTTTTATTTCTCCTTTCTTTTCCGACTCTGTATGTGTGCTGCACTGTACAGCACACATAAAAGTGAGAAAAGGTTTAAAGTTAGTCTAAGCATTGTATTTTATACTGGAAGGGTTCCCTTCCAGTACCAAACCAATGCTAGGCTCACAAAGACATCCTTCAACTACGGTGCAAAGGTGTGTCCGTGGCGCAAGGCAGCATATTTATGTGCCTGCGCTAGGGAACAGGGGGGAGAGTGCCATATTTCTGTAAATACTGCGCTCTCCTGCTCTCTCCTCACGCAGGGCGGCGCAGCGTTTGCGGCTGCTGCACTGCACTCAGTGAAAATCTAGTAAATCTGCCCCTAAGAGTGAGTCTCTTCAACCATAGTATGGAGGTTTCCCTAAAGTGGTGGAAGGTTTGGAGTGATTGGTGTTGTTTTGCCCATGTCATTGTTTTACATTTAGTCCATCAGAAGGGTGAAATGCGTAGGGATGATATAAATTGTAAATGGAGAATTGGGCTTTGAAGATGAAACACTCATTGTAACTCAGTAAATGCATCATTGTTAAGATTTCAAGCAGTAGCTTGTGTGTGGGTGAGAATGGCCAATAGAGAGGCTTTATTACCCAACCAGAAGGTTCCAACCATTCCATTCAATTCCTTTGCGTCATACAGAAGCAGCCAAGTGGCACCATGAAACGTGTGCTGTGATCTTCATCCAGTGTGGGCCATTTGCCAGCATTTCTTTACATTTTTGCACTGCACTGTGATTAAAATCCAGAGGCTGAAAGCTTAACACACAACATGGATTTCCTTGGCAGCCTTAGCAAGCATACAGCCTAGAAGCGGGGGACTGGTGTTAGCCACAGGTGCTATTTTTGTTCAACTGAATTCAAAATCAGAAGTGGGATGCTTTTAATCAATTCACACTGCACCGTGGCTGACTGCTGTGCAATACTCTATCTACTGTCCAGCAACGGAGGATAGTCAAAGCAACCTCAAGGACAGGGAGGGAGAATGCATAGCTTTCCTCTTGCCATCACAGACAACAGAGGCGACTGCCTTGAACAGTATGGACACCTGTCAAGGAATTTCCATGTGTGATGCAAGATTAGAGCATCACTGTTATGCCTTATAACTAAATCATTGTAAATTCCACAGATCTACTCCAGGGCGCATACCATAGCCCGGAATAAGGACTGCAAACATAATAATAATCCCGCTCAAGATCTTAAACAACGTGTTGCCAGTATCATTAAGCAGCCTATTCCAAACATAGGACTATTCTAGATCAGTGCTCTTCAAACTTTGGGGTGCGCACCCCTGGGGATTTGTAGTGTTAAAATAAGGGGGGTGCCACGATTCTCACAATTAAGGAAAACTACCTCGCCGGGTATGTTTTCTTTCCTAATGTGGATTGTGAGTAAGGACAACTGCCTCTAAAACAAGCATTTGCAATGCAATAGGTCTCGCATTTGCGAGAGTTTGTGCTATTGACATTGTAAATGACACTGCCTTTTATTTATGTGTTTTGAAAACCTGCAAGTGGTGCGCGTAAACACACACTTTGTAGGTTTTCTTAACACATACATAAAAGGCATTGTCATTTACAGGCATGCGTACATAAAAATGTCATGCTAAATAAAGTGTAGCAATGACGCTGAAGCAGCAGGATCACACAGGCCTCCACAGTGGTGTAGCGCAAAATGATGGGGACCACCCTGCAGAATGTGATGAGGGTCCCTGAGTCTCAGATATCTTACTGATACTCCTTGGCCTGAACTGGGGCCCCATTGTTTGAGGGTTGGGGGGTTCCATGGTGTGTCCCTACCCACGCCGCATGGGTTTGTGTTACGCCCCGGGCCTCCACTCCCGAGGAGAAAGGCAACGTGCTGAAATTGCATGCAAATCACAAGTACAGCATACGTAACAACCTTTTCACTATGGCTTATCATTTTGTGCTTTTATATAGCGCTAACTCGACCTGAAGGTATTGGAGCGCTTTACACGTGAACCAGTTACACAAGGTTACATTCACGTTATAGGGACGGGCAGGTTAAGTGATTTTCATCAGAATCAAAGGATGTCGAGCTCACACTGAATCTAGAACCTCGTTCCCCCAGTTCCAAAGTTGGCCGCTCTGGATGTAACGCCACATCCCATCCCCCCAGGGCTGCATTGACCATTAAGCAAAATAAGCACATGCTTAGTGCATCAAGGGAAGGGGGGGTACCACAGATATTTTCCATTGCCGGATTTACCATGGACCATATGGTGAAAAACTGCAAGCTGAAAATATAAAGTGGAAGTATACAAAAATAAACATTATTTTCCAACATTTTGTTTCATTTCAAAAAATTAAATTTTATTTTACGGTTTATTATTGTTTATATTTTGATTTAGATATATATGGGGGCACCAAAATCTTTATAAAGTGCTTTGGGCCTCTACAGGTCATAATCCGGGCCTGCCTCCCCCGTTGCCTGGATTCCCACAGGGCAAAACAATACAACCAAAACAGAGTCTTAGAAGAGAAGAGAAGTCACTCACGTCATCAGATAGTGCGATATTGGTTTGTTCTTATGTTACACTTGGTCTCTATCTGAAGCCCTGAAAGCGCGCCACGAAAATGTTTTGGCTTCTACAATCAACAACATGGAGCACTGTGATCCCATCAAAAATGACAAGTATTTATCAAAATACTGAAATCAATTTCGAGTTCACCATAAATTACAGTCTCATGACACAGTGACAACTAACTCCTGCTTGAGCATTTCAAAACCGCTTCACTGGCACAAATCCTTCTTGTATCAGCCAAGGTCTGTTAAAGGCAGGTACCAATAGCAGCAGCTACATTCACCCTCAGAAACCATTAGTAAACACACACACAGGGCAGCTCCTTTCCTGGTTTCAGACTGCATGAAACATTGACGCAGACTCACATTTCCTGCAGGTCCTTAGAGAAGAAGGAATAGATTGTTGGCTGTTGTAAAAACGTGTTCAGAATGCGGGGTGGCTTTAAGTGGGGTGGGTCCCTCCGGTACTAAAACCTGGCAGTAATTAATGACAGACCTTGAAAGGGGCCCCCTATCTAGCCTTATATTCATGTTGCTAACTTTAAAGGAAAAAACACTGATCAATTTCTGAACAATAACTGTAAAAAAACAATTTGTCAGGGATGTAGTTACTATTTACATTTCAGATGTTTTACTTAATCTTGCTTTCCCTAAGAGTTTTTGCTTGCTCCAGGATGTTATTTAGTATTTTTTTTTTTGCAGTGCATTATCCCTGAATAGTGCCTACTGTGAACTGAGTCGCCTTTAGGCGCCTGTGTGATTGTTTATAAAGGGTCATGTTTGCGACCTCTGGAGTTGAGGCTGAAAGTAGTGCTAGTTTCCCACAGTGCTTTTCAGTGGGCCATATATATTTAGAACACATGGTCATTCAATCCTTGGCCTCTCCACAGAGCGCACAGAGCAATTGACATGTTTGCTACTTGTAATTGTGATTCTATTTGCAAGTGTGCAAAGGAAGTACATACTTGTCAAATATATTGACAGGCTGAAAGTAATCCGCAGTGCTTAGAGGTGAGTGGGTGAGCAGGGATGGTGAAGTGAAAAGATACAAGGAAGTAGAAGCAAGAGAAACTGAAAACAGGGAGTTGTGAAAAAAAGAGAGAGAGAGATGAGAAGAGGCTTTCTGGCTGGTCTGCTCGCCGGGTCTCGGTGGGTGACTGCAGAGATGTGGCACGGCTATCCGACTGCTTTCAGTGCTGGCACAGCTCTGGGGCTATTAGGTGCCGCTGGTTCCCGGCACAGTTTATATCTATTAGCTGGGGCTCCCCGGTGGCACGGATATTTCTCTTCCCCAGGAGGGCAGAGAGGAAGCTGGCAGGTGACATTTCAAAGGCAATCAGTGAGTAATTTGGCACACTGGGTTCCAGCATCCTCGTTTTTAGTTCTCGCCTACGCAGCGCGCATGCGCTGCATAGGAGAGACCTTTAGCTATCGGCACAGCTTTGGGGGCAAAAACGTGCACGCGTTGCATTGCTTGCAATGGCAACGCGTGCACGTCTGGCGATTCCCTTGCGGGAGCGCGCGGCGCCATATGGTGGCGCCATATGGTCACAATCATCGCGCCTTGCTGCACGCTCCCGCAAAGGAATCGCGCAGGCCCCCTCCCCCTGCTGCCGCGTGAGGCGCGCGCTTGTTTTAGAGAGCATCGGAGGAATGCGCTTTCTGGAGATAAGCCGAGAATTTATGGGGGTCTGTGTGTTCGACCTGAAGAATCCCTTGTGTCCGCTTTAAAGTGGAGTGGGGTGCAGGGTTTTTAGGAGCATTATAGTTGCTTCTACTGTACAGTTTCCATTCTCTGTTTTCACCACCGTATTGCATATTAGTTATATTTTAAATGCATGTTTTTATTTACACGTATGCTATTTTTTTCGGTATTCTTTTTCAGTTTCACATGTGTACCCTGCATATTTGTTTTCAATGTCACAACAAGTCTTTTTCTTCTTTACAATGCCTCCTTTAGGATACTTCACTTTAAAGCCTAGATTTAATTCATCTTCGTGGCTAAACTCTTGACCCATGAGATTTCTCAAACTGAGATGACTGTTTTATATAACTGGTTGCTTTCCGTGCCATGCCGTGGAACAATGTGTGACTGCATTTGGAGTCAGAAACATTCCAAAGTAATTCTGTCCATTATGGGATACGTTCTTCATTTTTTCCAGCTGCCACAGCAAAGTGATGGTTGAGCACACTTGCGTGCGCATAACCCGTGCCACCACTCCATGCAGACTGAGTTTATTCACTGAAAGGGAAGCGTGGTTGTTACATAGGTGGATTTATGCGAAAAGTGTTACCCGTCGTTTTGCACACGCCAGGTGTAAAAATGTCCTGATTTTCATAGCTCTTATTGCTTGCGATCAGTCTGCTTCTAAGCGCTTTCAAATCCAATAGAGAAGGCTGTAAACTAAAGGGACGAGAAGGTGTCGTGATTTGCTCAGAATCACACAGTGTGATTGAGCAGTGAAGTCAGCATTACAAATTAGAACCGCTTGCCCAAAAGCCCCAGCAGTCTTTAAGTATTTTGCGCTGAGCTCCATACTGAGCAAAATACTTTTTTGGGGGGGTGGGGGGGGCACTCAAATGAACGTCCTGTGAGTACTTTCCCTCGGTGTTTTCATGAACTATTACGAGGGATCTTATTAAGGAAGCTGCCAATTAATCGAAATGTTAAGGGAGGTGGCTGGAAATGCCCTGCAACGAATGTACTTAAGGATGTATCACGAGGCATATCTTCTCACAATAAATAGGCACTGGATGAAAAAAAAAAGCATTGGCATAGCCAATAGGTCTCGCGTTTGGGACCTTATAAGTGTTTAGGAAGTCAGTTCCAGGGTGAAGAGGAGGCAGGGGTGAGAACAGAGAAAAGAAGTCAGCCCTGAGGTGAAGATGGGGATGGTGTAAGAACAGCGGAACAGCTGGTCAGTGTGTGCGTGAAGAGGAGAGAAGAGGATGGTTGTAAATAGAGGAGAATGTGAAGACAAGCATTGGCATAGCCAATAGGTCTCGCGTTTGGGACCTTATAAGTGTTTAGCGATTGTACTGCATAACTAAATACTTATAAGGTCCCAAAGCGAGACCTATTAGCTATGCCAATAGGTCTCGCTTTGAGACCTTATAAGTATTTAGTTATGCAGCACAATATCATTGGTGCAACAACATAAACTAAATACTTATAAGGTCCCAAAGGCGAGACCTATTGGCTATGCCAATGCTTGTTCCTCTTTCTACAAAGAGCAGGGTTGGATGTGCTGATGGCGAGGCACTGTTAAAGGAAATGTATGTGTGGCACTACATTTGTGACAACCTCTTACTCGCATGGAGGTTTAAAGCTCCAGCCTCTGTTACGCAGAAAATAGCACTTCAAAATCTCTGCCTATTACACACACAGCACTTTAAAGACAGACCGGATCTGGTTTTTGCTACACTCTGTCTTCGGATTCTTGTGGTGCATGTGAAATGTTACACACTGAAGGGAAAGGGATTACTGAGATGTCTTACATGGCAGACGCACAACAGAACTCAAGGTGCGAGTAATTTATTCAATCTTGTGTATTTTTTGTGTGTTTTTACATCCTGGTACAAGCTATACCTGAAAACAGATGTTCAAGAATTAAACAAACACAAATACACACACACACACACTCTCTCTCTCTCTCTCCCCCCCCCCAGACAGCCATGACACCACCTACCGAGCAAAACTGCTGTGTACAATACAGCCTCCCGTCACCTGAACAATTGGTACAATGTAACACCAAGCACAACAAACTTAAAAAAATCAACCTAAATTAACGAGGCTGAGGTTTTGAGTTTCAAGGTGTGCGTGAGAGACGCGGTCTGTTTCATGTACCTCTATGTTTGTGTTTCTGTGTGCAAGTGTTTTGTCTAGTCTAGGAGTGTGTTGTGTCTGCGTGTGAGATATTCTGGATGTGTACATGTGCCCTGCTGGAAGTCTACAGACCCCCCACCCCACTCTGAGAGGCTGTAAAGGGTCATCGGCTTATCTCGTGCCTGCACCTGGTGCCCTCTTGTAAAGCGCCGGCTCCGGATAAAGAGTCACACACGTGGGTCTGCGGTGGGAGCCGGGGACCCCCACATTCTGCCTCAGAGTAACCACACCCCCTCTTCCGCCTGGGGTGCTGATACCGGAGCAGGCTCATAAACAACGAGGGGAACACGGGGTGAGAATATTTAGAAAGAAATTATGAGGGTAGAGGAGGGAGGTCCGGGGAGATAGGCGCCCGCTTTAGCGATGTTTTGTGTTAGGCGTGCGCTTGTCGTCTCTGATGGGGCAGGTGCCACTGGCATGAACCTTTTTGCACCTTCTGGCTGCAGCTCTGATGGGGACCAAAGGCAGCCGTTGGAAAGGAATGCGAGGAATAAAGTAAATTTAAACGAAGAGCCAAGCACAGACATGTAGCGAAGCCCAGACCTAATCCGTATCTGATGCCAGGCATCCGGTGAAAGGGAAACAAAAGTTTAACAACTCCCCGCAGGAGACCTGGGAAGAAGCATCCGACCCATGACTGCCGTCTGGATTCATAGAAGCACAGGGCATCAGTGGGCACACAGAGCCCCCACACGGAGAAACGCCATAAAGACACACATCACCACCGGTTAGGGAACGATCCCTTCAATTTGTCAAGTTGGAAAGTGTACTATGGTGAAAGAAGCGCAGCACCCGGAATGTGTGTAACTGCCAGTGAAGCAGGCATGGCGAGCTGCTCCCTATCGGCTTCCGTGGGGGTCGCGGGCGAGTCCATGGTGAAGCCGGAGGAGGAAGACGAGGAGACCGTAAAAGAATATAGTGCTCACCAACTACAGATGAACACATAAAAGCGGACGAAAACTGTAGTTAGGCGGTGCTGCTTCCGGAATAAACGGAAGTGAGTATGGGAACAGCAGCCAATGAAAAGCCCGATAAGAAGAGCAATGCCAGAGTTAAACCAATGGCAAGCAGCAGTAGAAATTACCTTGAGTTTCACCCAACATACTGAGGGGCAGATTTACAAGCCTCCTGCGCCACCAGTACGTCACTTTTTGTGACGTACTGGTGGCGCAGAGGGCTGCTCCATATTTACAAGGAGAGGAAAAGCCACCCTGCGTGACTTTTCCTCTCCTTGTAAATACGGCCCCTTCACACGCAGCACTTTGCGGTGAAGGGGCGTTCCATGGGTGTTGCTGTGGGTGTTCCCACGCAACACCCATGGAACAAGACACATCTCCAGAATTACGAGAAATCGTAACTCTGGAGATGCGTTTGAAGCTACGCCACCCTAGAGGTGGCGTAGCGAGACGCACCGAGGAGAAATGTTTTCATTTCTCCTCGTTTTCTCTTTCAATGCGTGCTGCATTCTGCAGCACGCATTGAAAGAGGAAAATGGTTGTAGTGATTGTTTTTGTGCAGGAAGGTTCCCCTTCCTGCACAAAAACAATCTCCCACGACGCAGGCATCCTTGCACCATGGTGCAAGGGTGCCTGCGCCGGCGCATGGCTGCAGTTTGTGCGCCAGCGCAGGGAGAAGCACAAGGATGCGACATATTCTTGTAAATATGTCGCATACCTGTGCTTTCCAAACTAACGCAGCATGGCGCAGCAAAATGACTGGCTGCGCCGTGCTGCGTTAGTTAATTGTAAATCTGCCCCTGATTACTTAATGCCTCGGAGAGGCAGCGCATGCGCTGCCCTATGCGAGACCTAAAAAGGCCCAAAACTATCAAATACAATGAAAGTGAAAAATGTATCCCCATCATTGTATGGGTTAACATTGTTTCAGGTCTCTTTTTAAGAGCAATTCTGCTCATTCTTGGGGAACGTCTCTACTGCTCTCTGGAGAGTGCTTAACAGCTGAATCCAAATGCATGGTTGAGAAGAGATGGAACAGCAGTAATAAAAGTGGGTCACTGGAATGTGAGAAGGGCAATGGTAGCTATGTGGGCACCGGCAGGTGAGCAGGGCAGTGGCAGTTCGGTGGGCAGTAACAGGAGAGAGAGAAGAGGTAGGATAAAACATTTTGTAGCTCACACATCTAGAATTTTCAATTCTATTAGGAACTTGGATGAAAGAATTATGATTTATCATTCTTCACTGTTTATTAACACATTTTTTACTGCAGCCAATCCGATTTAAACTTTAAAAAAGATTACATTTCCCAACATTCCTTCAATTACTAACTCTGTATCACTCAGCCTGCGTCTGGGCTGATATAATGTAGTCCCACCCTTTTGAGTCCTCTTTCTTTGCCTAAAGGAAGGAACTGTCTCTTTGAAACTTCCATAGAACTGTCAGCAAAACTCAACAGGAGAAACAATGACTGTGTCCACTTGGTCCGGGGATGGAACGATCTGCCGGCATCATCTGGAAGGAGAACATGAATGCAGCTCAACCTGCCCACCGTCGTCTATTCTTGTTTCTGGTCAGTACCTCAAAAAACGAAAGTATGCATAACTTCTACACCACAACACAATGAATCACAGTTAACATTGCTAGTAATAAGCTTGGGTGGGTTACAAATTTCATGGAAAACTTGGGCAAATAGTTTGAGAAATCCTCAGGGTGGGATAATCCTCAGGGTGGGATAATCCTCACCTCCGAGTCCTTAAAAAAATTGAAAATTATAGGCGTGTTAGCTTGAAAAAATGTATTCTCTGTCAAGGCCGGAGGTTTTGGATTATGCTTGTTCAGCGGTGGTCCAACACCACTGAGACAACATCAACATGGGCTTGCATTAAATGGTCTTGAAGGTAGACTCAGATGACCAATCTGCCGCTCTCATTATGTCCTGTAATTGGTAACCTAACAGATAAGATTTGGAAGGCATCACTCCCCTCACTGAATGAGCACTGAATTTATTGGTGTCAACACCGGCCTCTCCTATGAGCCATTTCACCCATCTCGCTAGTGTGGCTGTAGATACCAGTTGAAAGGTTTCTGAAGGGAGATTAAAAGATTACCCCAATGGACTGACAGAGTTCCCTTCTACGATCCTCATATTCCTTCATACATTGCACAATACACAGTTTAGTATTGTTCGAAAAATTTGGATAAGAAATCTGTCTTGAACACATTTTCGTCTTCCTAGGTAAAATAAAAGAGACCCCATTGGGGACAAACACTCTACCTGTTAGATCCAGTGCTTTCACATCCGATCCTCTCCTGCAGGACACTAGACAAAGGAGAATTATCAATTTAGCTGAAAGTTGTTTCTGGAAAAGTTCAGAGTTGATGGGCCATTTTTGCAAAAATGTGAGAACAATATTCACATCCCACTGGTGGGAATATTTTGGACGTGGAGGATTAGCTAGGCGAATACCTCTCATAATTCTACTTACCAGATGATGATCTCCTATGGGTTTACAGTTAACCAATGAATGTCCTGCAGATATAGCCAAACATTAGTCTTTTACTGAGGAATAAGCTAGGCCAGAAGAAACCAGTTGAGCTAGGAAGTTGATGACATAGGTAATGGAGGCCCCAGGGGATCCCAGACATTCATTGCACCAACACAACCATCGTCGCTAAGCTGAGGCATATCGTTTATTTATTTATTTTTTATTTATATAATTTGTAAAGCGAAACTAATGCCCGAGGGCGTCTCGGCGCTAAAGGAAAGAGAGAAAAGCTACAGCAGATGTCGGAAGCGAGTCTGGCCGGTGGCCAGGTGCCTTCTACTCCTGCGGGAATAGCCAGGTCTTTAAGGCTTTTCTGAAAGTAAGTAGGGAGGGAGCAGCTTTTAGTGTCAGTGGGTGGCTGTTCCAGATCACAGCTGTGGCCCTAAAAAAGCTCTTCCCACCCCAGGTGGTTCTCCTAAATAGGGGGACAATCAGGTTCATGGCGGAGCCTGAGCGGAGCGTCCTTACAAGGACATACCAGTTGAGTTTCTCCCTGAAGTGGGCTGGCCCCAATCCATGCAATGATTTATAGGCCAGACAGAGAGCCTTAAACCTACATTGTTGTTTAATCGGCAACCAGTGTAGTTTCCTGATGGCTCCTCTAGCCGATTCATGTTTGGGGATTTTGAAGAGGAAGCGGGCAGCAGCGTTTTGCAGAGTCTGGAGTCTCTTTTCGAGCCCCACTGCAAGAGTAAGCTAGAGGCTGTTGCAATAGTCGATCTTAGTGAGAACCAGTGCACTGATAGCCATTCTCAGAAGTTCAGGGGGCAAGAATTTTTCAATCTTTTTTATGAGTCTTAACGAGAAAAATGAGGCTGATGTAATTTTATTAACTTGGTCCTTGAACTTAATTTCTCTATCTACCAGGACGCCTAGATTTTTTACTTTGTTAGAGGGTTTCAGGAAGTGAGTCTAGTTCGGGGGGCCACCAGTCTGGCGTCCAGAGTGAGGGGTTGTTACCAAAGACGATAACCTCAGTTTTAGTGGCATTTAATTTAAGGTAATTGTAGTTCATCCACTTGCTCACATTGCTCATGCATGTTCTAAGTGCTATGCCAGAATTATTTTCAGGCTTTGCCAGTGACACCACAATTTGAGTGTCATCGGCGTAGGACACCAGGAGGAAACCTGCATTTTTGATGATTGACGCGAGTGGTGTAACATAAAGATTGAAAAGTGTTAGACTCAGTGCCGATCCCTGGGGAACTCTGCAGGGCAGGGAGAAAGGCCTAGATGTAAACTTGCCCATCGACACGGTGTGTTGTCTGTTAACCACGAAGGATTGGAGGACATCTAAAGCTGTGTCCTCTATCCCCAGGTTGCGCAGATGGTCAGCCAAGATCTCGTGGCTGACTGTGTCAAACGCCGCGGAGAGATCCAACAAGATTAGGGCAGCGGTCCCTCCCCTGTCCAGCACTTCTCGAATGTCCTCTGTAGCTACTACCAGGGCAAACTCAGTACTACGATTTTTCCTGAACCTGTGTTGTGTGTCCTACAGAAGGCGATTTTCCTCTAGGTACTCTGAAAGTTGCTGATTCATCACTTTCTCCGCCAACTTGGCAGCAAATGGAAGTCTTGAAATTTGGTGGTAGTTATGCAGGTCCAATGCATTCAAATTGTCTTTCTTTAGCAGAGGCAGAATGGAGGCATGTTTCCAGTATGTTGGGAAGGTTCTTCCTGCAAACATGTTCATTCAAAATATGGCCCAGATATTGTGCCACTTGTGGAGGAATCATATGCATTATCTTAGGGGGACAGGGGTCTTGTGGTGCCCCAGATTTGATTAGTGGAATTAATTTTGCAAGTTGCTCTTCCGAGGGGGCCTTAAAGGTGGAGAATCTGCTTTCACCAATAGCGGCAGCTAGGGTACACCCATCCTGTTGACCCGCTACCCTCTTTGCTCAAAGACTAGAAAAGATGTTTGCAACCTTTTCCTGGAAAAAGTTTGCCACCTCATCACGTTTATGAGTAGTGTCAGACCAAGGATAAAGGATTCAGATTGTTCTGAAAGGCCCGGCAGGGTCCAGCTGCCCCTGAAATGCGCCACACCATGAGAAGTAAACGGTCATGCATCATGCATGGGGAATTTGACATTGAGAGTCACAAGACATCGCCATAAGGACAGGGAACTAGGGTTGAGATATCCATAGGGCAGTGATCAAAATCAGCTTCACTTGCTGGCTGCACGCTTGGTCAAAGACTTTGGGAATCAGGAGGAAGCGGGGAATGGCATAATGCAATGGGCGGTTCCAGTCCTGAAGAAAAGCGTCAGTAGCCAGGGCAATCAGATCCAATCTTGTAAATTCTCAGTAGTATACAGCAACTGGAGGCATGCAGTGACAGGTTTTTGATTGCAAAAGACCCTGCCAGGAGTTTCAGGGATTTTATGTGAAGGCATGATTCATCTGGAACCCATTGTCCTCCAGTGGAGATGCTTCCATATCTGACTCCCCAACCCCAATCGCTGGCATCCAATTCGATGACTACATCTGGGCGGGAGCCGGAGATGGCCCTGCCCTTCCAGGATGTCATGGGATTGAGCCACCATTAAAGTTCTACTTTGGTCCCTAGAGTCAGAATGACTATCTCAGAGTATGACAACCCTAGTTGGAGATGTCGCGTCTTCAGGCACTGGAGAGCCCTTTAGTGCAGAGGAGCAGGGAAGATCATTTGTATAGAAGACGCTAACTGGCCTACAATCCTGGCTAGCAACCTCAGGGAGACCTTGTCTCTGTGCAGAGTGGAACGGATTTCTTTTTGAACCGCTTTCAATTTCTGGCGAGTGAGCGAGAGGAGTGTTGACACTGAGTTGATCTGAAAACCAGGGAATTCTGTGCATTGAGTGGGAGAAAGGATGGATTTTTTCTCATTCACCAGAAAACCCAGGTCCTAAAGTAGCGGAATAGTCCAGTTCATTTGAGTCAAGGGGGTAGGGTAGCGCGGATCTGCTGTGCTTGTTCATTAGTAACATGCTGCAAGGACAGATGTATTTTGCTTTAGTCACCTTTCATCCTGTATGTATAATGGGATGCTATTTCGAAGGAGTTGAAGCAACATGAGACAAAGTTATTTTAAATATGGCAACTCTGGGGGCATGGCCAAGATGACAGCAGCATAACACATTTCGAGCATTCCTCTGCTATCCAGACTTCTAATATCGGGGAATCAGTATGATACGGGGGCCTTAATTCACTCATCTCTGGGCTGAAGGAAACAACTATCTCTCCCTTCGGTGCCTGTGAGACCGTAAGCGAGGCAATGTAGAGAAGCAAACCCAGCAGAAGTGAGCCAACACAGCACCAACTCAAAAAGATGGCCGTGGCCTGAGGAGAGGCTTTACTACCATGCCGCTGTACTCCTCCATGGCTGGTTCCCCAGTGCTGCAACGAGCACTTCCAGGTAACACTGCCGCCCAAGACCTTTGGAGGCCCACTGCGTGGCTGCGCAGCACCCTGGGACAAAAGAGAGGCACTTGGCCCAGAGGCGCCATTACAAAGTGAGCCACAACCATCCCTTTCCCTGCCCAGCTTCTGCAGCAGCTTGTAACACATACCTCTTGCTCCCCCCAGCCAGCAATCTCTACATAGAGGCAATGGACCACACATACAAACCCACACGTCCTTGATACTGCATTGCGGAAGCTGCCCCGGTGATGTGGGCCTTCCTAGAATTCCTATTTGACTCCCTCAAAGCAGACCTTCAGTCGGTGAAGCAAGATCTGTCGTAGGAGCTGAGGAATGTGTGGCAAAACCCGGGCTCACTGGACGACACAGTGTCCACTTTGGACGACAAAGAAGTAGCCAGAGGTGAAGAATTTGAAATGCTCCAGCAAGAAGTTTCACGCCTACATGAGCGACAAGCAGACCTCCAGGCCCAAGTGAAAGATCTGGAGAACAGATCACGTTGCAACAACATGAGACTGTGAGGCATTCTGACAAAGCATATCCTAGGTGTGAGGGAAACACCACACTGCAGCTGGACAGAGTCCACTGAGTAGGTCGCCCCAGAGAGCATGGTCTCTGGATATCCTTGGCTGTGTTTACAACTTCCAGCTTAAAAATGAAATTCTCAACAAAGCCAGAGACATGCACCCTCTCCACTTTAGAGATCACAAACTATCACTCTTCCAGGATTCCTCATCACTCACCTTACAACACTGCACGGACGTCATAAGATCACATAATTCCTGTGCTCTAAGGAGAACTACTATGGGTAGGGCTACCCTTTCTGGATTATCTTCTGCTGCAAGGGCCAACTTTACCAGCCCAAAACACTCACAGAGGCACGTTGCATTTTGAACCTGCAGATGGAGGCCACCCTGCGCTCCTCTTAGGAGACCCCTGGAGCATCACTTTCATGCGCATCATACTGGCAACGGTCAGCCAAAGCTCTAATACACCCCTGCCTGAGTCCAGGAGTGATTACGCAGGAATGAAAAGTGGTCCTACAAAACATAATACTCAGAGACCAGGAGTGGCCTGCCTAGACCAGCACTATCGCGAAGAAATGGCTCACCTCTAGACAGCACAGTAAATAAGGCCCCATCCCCTAAAGCAAGCCTGGTACATAGGGCGCTCCACCACCTCTCCACCACCCAGGAAGGCCACCACCACATTCCGGTATGAGTTATGCTCCACAGACTGTGAATGCATTCTGACATTATTAATGGACCTGTTTTGGGTAATATTGTTTAAGTTTTAGTTTGTGGGGTTATGATTGAATTTCACTCTTGCCATTCTCGGCCCTTGCAATGTATGGTACACTCTCTCTAGGGCCTCCGAGACTCATATACTGAGTCCTCCCCTACCCGGTCACAGAGCACTAACTTTAGGGGTTAACACGATATCAACACCACCTCAGGACATCATTACAGAGGTTATGCCAACCAGCCTGAATGTCAGAGGCTTGAACAATCCGGTCAAGCGGACCACTGATTTGTCTCTAGCAAAGGATGAGGTCCTGATGGTTTCCCCGCCAATATTGATTGTCTGGAGTGACAAAGAAGGGAAGGGTAGCTATATTGCTGTCACAGGGCTTCTGTCCCAGGCCTGAACGTATCCTCAGGATCGAACCGATGCTCTTAGGGGTCCACCTCTCAACAGCCCCAAGTCTGGATAATAATAATACACAGACTAAAGAGTGGTTAAGCGGGGGAAGGGAAGGATGGGGACAGCAGGGAGGGAGACCTGTAGTAAAACACAAAGAAGAAATATTTTTACTATGGGAACCTTTCACCGTTCTCTCTTTCTACACCTCCCTTGTTACCCATACTTCCACTAACCTGTAAAGAAAATTAAAGAGTGCCGACCAACAGGGGTGTTGAGCTTGTAACCTCCAATTCATACAGTATGCTGGAAGACACATAGGACCATATGAGCAAAACCCTATTCTTTCCGATGATAGATACATATATAAATATCTCATGCATAAGGCTTATACCTGCGATTGCGAGGTACACATTGACGCTCAAGATGCCCCTTGGTCCAGGACACCCCTGTGCAAAAAAGAAAACAGCGAAAGCCAAAATATAAGAGTAGCTGTAATTGTCACATAAGGTTAGAACGAATAATACAGTGTATGAAACACTTAGTTGCATTCAAGACCACTACTCCAGGATTTCCTATAGATGCAGGTACCCCTCAGAAGGTGAAGAGTTACGTCACTCTCACGAGAGGAAGTACCTCACTTAGATAATTAGTGGTAGAGCAACCCCGAACTCGAAAGACACATGAAAGTATTCCCTCGCATGAACTCCTCCCAAGATTCAGAGAAGAGCTCGCCAACGCAGGGAAATGTAGAACTGTGCACCAAAATAAACCTCCAATGTAAATAGGCACCAAAAGTGAGCAAAGCGTTTTTCCTCGCATGAACTCTTCTTAAGATTCAGAGAAAAGTTCGCCAACGCAGGGAAATGAAGAACTGTACACCCAAAATAAACCTCCAAAGTAATTAGGCACCAAAAGTGAGCAAAGCGCTTTTCCCTCGCATGAACTCCTCGTATGAGATTCAGGGAAGAGTTCACCAACGCAGGGAAAAGTAAGCTTCAGCACACTCCTATGCCGGATATCCTAAACGGCAGAGATAGGCTTCAAGAGTATAACCAGGATTATCACAAGGGTAGAATGGAACAAGCGGTGCCAGCGGCACCCTTATCCGACCCAGCGCAACTTGGAACTGCCAACAAGGATCCAGGGACCAGCGAATAATCGGCAGCGTCTTGCCCCGCATCCTCGCTACTTCACTCGCTTCCGCCTCACGTGACGCGTGGCGTCCGACACCAGACGTCACGCTAAGGCCGCTGGGAATTGTAGTCATTCCCTAGTCTCAGCGCTTGCTTGTGCGAACGAGGCTGCCGTGTCCCCTGACAGTACATCCCCTCCCGGAGAGCACAGGCAGGCGCAAGGCTTGTTGGGATGTCGTCTGTAAAAAGCAGCAACCAATCTAGGGGCATGCACCGATGATTCGGGCTCCCAAGAGTTCTCATCAGCACCATACCCCATCCATGCAATCAAAAACCAGAGTTTGTTACGACAGATCTTGGAATCAAGGATTCTAGCGACTTCATACTCCTCCTCCTTCTCTATCCATACTGGCGCCGGTCTAGCCTGCGCAGGGCCGTAAGCAGGCTTCAACAAGGAGACGTGGAACACAGGGTGAACTCTCATATGAGAGGGTAGAGCTATCTTCACTGCCACCGGGTTAATAAGTCTCACTACTCTGTAGGGGCCTATATACCGGGGATTGAACACGCTATATCTCTTGAATCGGATATTACGGGTTGATAGCCACACTAAGTCCCCTTTCCTGTAAGTGGGCCCTGGTCTGCGATGTTTATCAGCCTGTCTTTTATACAACACCTTAGCATGAATCAAATGTTTCTTTGTGTGTTGTAGGACATTTTGTATCTGCACTATTCTTTCCTGTACTTCTGGAATACGTTCACACCTGCCTGGCGTACTGAATGGTATAAAACGAGGGTGATAACCGTAGGTGCTATAGAAAGGAGAGTGTTTGGTAGAACTGTGTTGGGCGTTGTTATATGCGATTTCAGCTAACCATAACCACTCCACCCAGGTGTCCGTATTATGGTCAACATAACTACGCAAGTATTGTTTCAATGTTCTATTCAGTCTTTCTGTCTGTCCGTCAGTTTGGGGGTGAAAGCTGGTTGACAAGGCTGACGAGATACGTAACGCTGAACACCATACTTTCCAGAATTTGGCTGTAAACTGGGTTCCACGGTCTGACACAATCACCTTAGGTAAGCCATGCAATCTCACTACATGTTCCATCAAAAGTTTGGCTAGATGTCCTGCTGTAGGAATTGATTTGCAGGCCACGAAATGCCCCATCTTTGTTAAAAAGTCAATAACGACCAGAATCACGGTATGTCCTTTATCTGATGGAAGCCCGACTATGAAATCCAACGAAAACCATTCCCAGGGAACATCCGGAGTGGGTAGGGGTTGCAATAGCCCTTGTGGTTTTCCTGGTATGGTCTTGGTTTGAGCGCACACAATGCAAGCTTTTATCCATTCAGGTATATCTTTTCTGAGAGAAGGCCACCAGAACTGGCGCAAGATTTTTTCACAAGTTTTATCCTTGCCATGATGACCAGCACTGGGATCTGTGTGGCACCACTGAAAGACGGTTTGTCTCAATTTCAAAGTGGGAACAAGAACCTGAGTCCCTTTCATGACCACACCTTGTTTCTTTGTCCATTCTGGATGGTGTTTCAACCAATCCTTCCATTGAAAGGTCTGGAGTCCTTTCTTAACGTCTCGTATGAACGGGTCAATATGTACTACTCCGATAACCTTTTGAGGATCAAGGATAGTTCTTTCTGGGCAGGTCCAGGGTATTATTGTGGAATCTTGTCTGGACAAGGCATCCGCTTTTTGTTCAGGCTTCCAGGACAGAATGTTACTATGAAGTCATATTCTTCAAAAACGTCATCCATCTTAGTAAGCGAGGAGTAAGTTGGCGAGCGGTCTTTAGAAATTGGAGATTACGGTGATCCGTATATACTGTAACAGTATGTTGTGCTCCTAACAGCCAATGCCTCCATTCCCCAAATGCTTCTTTGATGGCAAGTAATTCTTTTTCTGTTATGGTGTAGTTTTGTTCTGCTCTGTTTAGCTTCTTTGACATAAAAGCAACCGGATGCATTTGTCCTGTGGTGGTGTCTCGCTGGGAAAGTACGGCTCCAATTGCAACATCGGAGGCATCCGCTTCCAGTATAAATGGCAAGTTGGGATTGGCATGCGTTAAAATGGGAGCGGTAACGAATGCTTCTTTCAGTACATCGAATGCTTTCTGGGCTTCCTGTGTCCACTGAAACGATACATTCTTCTTAGTTAGGCGAGTAAGTGGTGCTGCTTTGTTGGAAAATTGGGATATAAAACGCCTATAAAAATTCGCGAATCCCATAAAACACTGTATGTCTTTGACATTCTTTGGACAAGGCCATTCAGTAATAGCTCTCACCTTGCGCTCCGCCATTTCCTGACCTGATGGTGTGAGCATTACACCCAAAAATTCTACTGTGTAGACATGGAACTCACATTTGCTGATTTTGCAAAAAAGATGGTGTTCCCTCAAAGCCTGTAATATCAAACTCACATGTCTCACGTGATCTTCTTCTTGTGTAGAGTAAATCAAGATGTCGTCAATATATACTACGACTATCCGGTCTAGGTATTCCCGTAAGACATCATTTAAGAAGAATTGGAATGCCGCAGGCGCATTGCATAAGCCGAAAGGCATGACTAGGTACTCGTGATAGCCCATACCTAGTCTTAAATGCAGTTTTCCATTCGTCTCCCTGACGCATCCGTACCAGATGGTATGCTCCGCGAAGATCCAATTTAGTGAATATCACGGCTCCCTTCACCTGCTCCAATAATACAGAAATCAGCGGGAGTGGATACTGATTCCGTATAGTAATGGTATTTAAGGCACGAAAGTCAATGCATGTCCTTAACTCTCCGTTCGCTTTGGGTATAAAAAAGAGAGGGGAAGCCGCTGGAGAACTGGATGGACGGATAAACCCCAAGGCCAAGTACTTATCCAAATACTGGCGCAGATGTTTGTTTTCGGGCTCGGTTAAGGCATAAACCCTGCCACAAGGTACCACTGAACCTGGCTTCAAATCGATCCTGCAATCGTAGGGCCTGTGGGGAGGCAGTACTTCCGCCTTCTGGTCATTGAAGACATCTTCAAACTGTTGATAGCATGAAGGCAGTTCAATCTCCTTCTCAGCAGCAGTGGCAATGTGCAAATGTTTTTCTTCGAGGGGAGTAAACGATTCAGAGAGTTTCCAACAATGTTCCTTACAATATTCAGAAGTCATGCTCAAAGTTCTCTGATTCCAGTCAATATCGGGGTTGTGAGTGGAGAGCCAAGGCAACCCCAATATCACACCATAGAATGGGGCTTGGATGATGTTAAAAGCTATGAGTTCTTGATGTCCTTTTATGCATTCCACAATACACGGTTCGGTGGCCTGGCATATGGGACCAGATTCCAGTTGTTTACCATCCACTGCAAATACCGCCTCCGGTATGGTTTTGGAGACAAGATGGACCCCTAATCTGTGGGCTTCTGTAGTATCCATGAAACAACCTGTAGCTCCAGAATCCACCATGGCTTGTGTGGTACAGGGTTCTTGGTTGATATACACAATTATGGGTACGAAGAAATGTTCCTTGCTGACAACAGGTTCTTTCTTAAGTGAAGGGATGCACATTACACTCGAAGACTCCCTTCTATACGTCTCGAGCTCTTCAGTTTTCCTTTAAAGGCTTCAGATCATTCACCATAGATGTTCCCAGGCGTGTACGACTGAACTTGGGTTTTATTGGGCACTCTCTCAGATAATGGCCCTTCTTCCCACAATATAAACACAACCCGTTTTTTCTCCTGTGATCTCTTTCGTCCACGGTCAATGAGGCTCTCACCGTTCCGATTTCCATGGGTTCCGGGTGGAGATTCCAGGTTCCGAGGACCTTGTTCTTTCAAAACGAGGGGGTATCTCTCTTTTTCTTGCCTTCCCTCTACGTTCCCTCAATCTATGATCCAATCGCATGGTCAATTCGATTAACGCAGAACACATCTGAGGTTGGGGATCCACTTGTGCAATCACATCCTTTAATTCTTCCCTGAGGCCCTGATAGAAAATCGCGGACTGTTTGCTTTCAGGCCATTGAGTTTCTGCTACCAACCGTCGGAAAGTGTTCAAGTATCCCAATAGGTCTTTGTTCCCTTGCCTCAGTTCCAGTAATTCTCTATCCGCTGAAAAGGTGTCTGCCCTGCGGTCAAAAGTTTTCTCAAACTCCTCCCTAAAAGCGATCCAATCGTGTAGAATCGGATCATCTCTTCTGACAAAAGGGACTGCCCATTGAGCTGCATCTCCAGCTAAGTAGGAAATGAGAAAAGACACTCTTGCCTGATTAGTTGAAAATAACTTAGGCTTGCAATTGAAGTGCAGTAAAATCTGAGTTAGAAACACCTGGACCTTATGTATGTCTCCTGAAAATTTTTCTGGTGGGGCAAGAGGTATAGGTGTTGGGATTTCTACTACCATGGAGCTAGTTGTGGGTTGTGCAGGATTGCCGAAGTCAAACGGATTTCGCTGTAGTCTGTCTACCCTTGCTTGTAAAGCAGCGGTTTCATTACGTGAAGCCGCCAGCTCTACCTGCACTAAGGCAAGGGCTGCCATGACATCATCTAACGTGGCCATACCAGTATCAGCTCGACCGGGAGGATAAAGCTATTCGTGGGCCGATTATTCTGTCCCAGGCCTGAACGTATCCTCAGGATCGAACCGATGCTCTTAGGGGTCCACCTCTCAACAGCCCCAAGTCTGGATAATAATAATACACAGACTAAAGAGTGGTTAAGTGGGGGAAGGGAAGGATGGGGACAGCAGGGAGGGAGACCTGTAGTAAAACACAAAGAAGAAATATTTTTACTATGGGAACCTTTCACCGTTCTCTCTTTCTACACCTCCCTTGTTACCCATACTTCCACTAACCTGTAAAGAAAATTAAAGAGTGCCGACCAACAGGGGTGTTGAGCTTGTAACCTCCAATTCATACAGTATGCTGGAAGACACATAGGACCATATGAGCAAAACCCTATTCTTTCCGATGATAGATACATATATAAATATCTCATGCATAAGGCTTATACCTGCGATTGCGAGGTACACATTGACGCTCAAGATGCCCCTTGGTCCAGGACACCCCTGTGCAAAAAAGAAAACAGCGAAAGCCAAAATATAAGAGTAGCTGTAATTGTCACATAAGGTTAGAACGAATAATACAGTGTATGAAACACTTAGTTGCATTCAAGACCACTACTCCAGGATTTCCTATAGATGCAGGTACCCCTCAGAAGGTGAAGAGTTACGTCACTCTCACGAGAGGAAGTACCTCACTTAGATAATTAGTGGTAGAGCAACCCCCGAACTCGAAAAACACATGAAAGTATTCCCTCGCATGAACTCCTCCCAAGATTCAGAGAAGAGCTCGCCAACGCAGGGAAATGTAGAACTGTGCACCAAAATAAACCTCCAATGTAAATAGGCACCAAAAGTGAGCAAAGCGTTTTTCCCTCGCATGAACTCTTCTTAAGATTCAGAGAAAAGTTCGCCAACGCAGGGAAATGAAGAACTGTACACCCAAAATAAACCTCCAAAGTAATTAGGCACCAAAAGTGAGCAAAGCGCTTTTCCCTCGCATGAACTCCTCGTATGAGATTCAGGGAAGAGTTCACCAACGCAGGGAAAAGTAAGCTTCAGCACACTCCTATGCCGGATATCCTAAACGGCAGAGATAGGCTTCAAGAGTATAACCAGGATTATCACAAGGGTAGAATGGAACAAGCGGTGCCAGCGGCACCCTTACCCGACCCAGCACAACTTGGAACTGCCAACAAGGATCCAGGGACCAGCGAATAATCGGCAGCGTCTTGCCCCGCATCCTCGCTACTTCACTCGCTTCCGCCTCACGTGACGCGTGGCGTCCGACACCAGACGTCACGCTAAGGCCGCTGGGAATTGTAGTCATTCCCTAGTCTCAGCGCTTGCTTGTGCGAACGAGGCTGCCGTGTCCCCTGACAGCTTCAGGGGTTAGGTAGTGGATTATTTAGCCATAATCAGAGGGTTTATGCTGCCATATTGCGTAAGGATAGGGCACCTCCAAGTAACAATAGCCCCCAAATATCCTCCTAGTTATCAACAGGAACACTTTATCAAAGAGGCTGTATCACAGGTCCTGCATTCCCTGGATGCGGCCACTCTGGTGGGACCTTCACCTTATTGTGAACAATGACGTGGACCGGTCAGGCCAGCGATTTGGCCATACCAAAGCCTTCTCAGCAAAGGGCCTCCAGTGGCTGCGTGAGTGAGGCCTAGAGGATGTTTGGAGGAAGTCGTACCCTAAAGTGCGGGCGGAGCTGGAAAGATGGTGACAGCTTCAACTCTAATGGCTAGGCAGAGTGGCGGCTATAAAGATGACCATTCTCCCCAGATTTTATTCATATATCCAGTCCTACCACTGACACCTCCCAAAAATTTCCTACGGTCCTTATAACTTGAGGTCAACAAGTTCATATGAGATGGAAGGAGGCCTTGCATGCAAAAACAGCTCTTCTACCATACCTTGCAGGAAGGGGATCTGGGTGTCCCCAGCATCACATGAAACTATAATGCACCACAACTTCGCTTCATGGTCTGAGGGGGTAGAGCAGCCATGGAAAAGCACTGGGCCAAGTTGTGGCTGGTACACACATTTGGAGATTTCCATGGCTATCTCGTAAACATAGGGCATAGGGTCTTTACTCATCCCATGTCACCAACTCGTGTCTGCATGTTTGGGATGGAGTGGGGATTTAAAGGTGCTGACCTTGTTTCCTTCCCCAATCACCCCTATCCTTGCCAGCCCAGATTTCACACCGGGCTTACAGGCTGAGCGCTTCCACAGAAGGCAGGAGGGGGGCTGTAAATGGATAAGTAGTCTCTACCACACCAATTAAATCATTCCATTTGAGCGCACAGAGATGGACTATGTGCTGGAGGAATCAGATCGAATACACTACCTACAAGTTAGACACTGGGCAACAACACCCCACATTAAACTGTATGCAGAGAGGCCTTTAACACCCTTTGAGAGATGGCTATTTTTCAAAAGGAATGATAGATGCCTTATCACTGAGATCTATGCACTGCTAGCACAGATGCCCCCAAAGGATAAATCTGCAGGGCAGAAGAGATGGGAAACAGATTTAGGCCATACACTCATAAGCAAAGAATGGGAGGACATCTACTGCTGAGCCAAATACAGAGCACAGGATATGTCCAGTACAGAGACAACTTACAAACTAGCTTCATATTGGTACTTGACTCCAGCTCAGGTTCAAAAGTGGAGCCCAGAACGTGAAAGGGAATGCCGGAGAGGCTGTGGGGGCACAGGCACTTTAATACACTTGCTCTGGCACTGCCGGAAATTGGTTCACTTTTGGGGATAGGTGTTAGAAAACAGTGATAGGGCCTTCAACACACAATTACCACGGTTCCCAACATACACCATACTGGGGCTTCTCAACCCACTGATATACCCTCTAAATTTGCTGCAAGACCGACAGATGGCTCTCGCCTAGGCGGACCACCAGGCTATACTCTCCCTATGGGCCCCCAATAGGTTCACAGACTATACAACATGGCTCCATAAGCTCTGGTTCATAATAGGTATGGCAAAAACTGACACTCTCAACTAGGCTTAAACTGGACACCTATCAGGGTCTTTGGGTCATATTTATTGATATCCTTTCTGGTGAATTCAACAAGCTGACCTACCTGTCCTAAATATATTAAGCTGCTGCATTTGTTCCCACATACAACAGAACCTGCCGATATATGCCAGTAAACCCCGAGATGAAGCACAGAGTTCTCTTCAAACTCCGACCTAGGCCGACTGCCAGACTGCAAGTGACCAACATGTATTTTCCATTTTACAAAAGAGTGATGAGGAAGGGCTAGGGAGGAGGGAGGTTTTTGAGATAACATTGGATATTATTAGCCAGTTATGTTAAGCCTTTCCGCTACTGGCCCATGGGTAGTAGACCACAGAGCTGTGTAAGATGATTATGTTCTAATAGCTGTTTAAACCTAATAAACAGAATTGATCCATAAAGATGGCAGCTCTTCACTTGAAGTAAACTAGGTTTTTGGATCCATCTGCTTTAAAAAACCCTGCCTGTTGTCCATTTCATCTTTCCTGAAGTCCCAATACTGATGAATAAAAATCGTTCAGTTTTCTGGTCCATAAATGTTTTTTTAATTTTTTCTGGAAATGCACTAAATACAATTTTTCAAATGAATTCTTAATATCTTGAAAATAATAGATCTCTGACATTATAAAGGGAGATCAACACTGATGCCTTCTTGAGGGTTTTGAAATGACAGAGGACATCTTTGGGCCATCTACTAAACTAAGGATCCAAAAAGGGTTGTCCACATCCTATGGTAAAGGTCATAGAAGACAAGAGGACTTGGAGACTCAAGACTGAGCAGTTGGGGTAATTAGAACTCAGAAAAATTTGACATTATTCAGTGCAATTTGGCTTACACAAAATAGAAGCACTGTGGGCCTCATTTACTACTTTTTGACGCAGGGCATCCCTGTATGTCACTTTGCTGTGCTGCTCTGTGTCAAATGAAAAGGGCAGGATTGCGCGTTATCTATGAGTTACGGCACATTTCTGTCCTCTTCCACTGTGCTGGCACACAAATTGTCGGCTAGCGCCAAAACAGGCACCCTTGCACCATGGTGCAAGGATATCTGTGTTGTTGGCATGATCGTTTTTGTGCAAGAAGGGGCACCATCCTGCACAGAAACAATTGTTACGCCTCCCCTGTGGAGGCGCACACTTTTGACGCATTCCCAGATTTACAACACAGAGTAAATCTGTGTCAAATACCATGGGCGTTGAGTGGGAACACCCACCGCAATGCCCATGGGATGCCTTCGAGACGCAGTGTGAGGCAACGCAGTGACTTGCGCTGCATTGTCTTATACAATATCTATGAGGCCATGGAAAGCCACGGAGGGTGGCTTTTCGTGGCCTCGTAGATATGGCTAAGCCCTATGCGCCTCAGGAACATAAAAAAGTGATGTTCCGATGGTGCACAGGGCTTGTAAATAAGCCCCTATATTTCCTGCAATCCACTGAACTGGGAGACCCGTGAGCAGAATTTTCACGTTTTCAACCTTCCTGTTACCATGGTCCGCAGCCAGAAAATACATTTCCTAGGAAACTGAAAACAATGGAGACACATGTACACTTCCACAGATATGTAGTGTCGGGCTAAGGCAGCTTATACAAACACTGAAGCTATGGAGAGAAGGAAGAGTCAAAGGAAAGAGAGAGGCAGACCGATAGAGATATAGAGGGAAAAAGAGAGTGAGAGGCGTTAAAGCTTACTCTTTGTTTCCTGCATTGGCACGATTCAGTATTGATTCTAATTCCCTGCAGGAGTCTGATGGTTCTTCGTTATTAATTAGTAAGCCCTCTTTGTAACCATTCCAACTCTAGGATTGAGAGACTTAAGACTAGATTGTGATTGCAGTTATTGGACCCTTTCCTTATCTCCTTTTGATTTGGTGCACTTCTAAGCCGTGGCTGCTTTTTGTGGTTTACAATCCCAGTGTCCTCCAGAGGATCCAATCTGCCTACTTTCCTGTTCTAGGAAATGTACAGTTAGGTGCCCTTCTTAATCCTAAGGCACCCCGCTGTTGCTTGTGATCTACTGCGACCTACTAATTCACATACTCACAAATGCCTTTGTGAATTGTTTCCTTCGATTTTAGGGTAGTGTTCTGTGTGTTTAGTTGGCCCTCTGAGTCCCCTGTAGGTTGTTGCTCAGTGTCTGTGCTCAGTTTCCTTTCAGTGTTCAGTCTGGATTATCTTCATTGTTTGACTTCTCTATTTTATGGCAACTATTGTCACTTTTTTAGTAAGGTTGCTTGAAGTTTTATGTTATGCCTACTTAAGCTCTTGAACCTATCATTATTGTCACAACCAGAAACTAATCTAGGTCCTATTTGTGTGTGGGACACGGGTGCTACAATTGCAGTTTTGACCTCATAGAGTAAGTAAGACAGTGCTGCTTAGTAAAGACCTGCCCTATGCTTGTCTGCTTAGGAAGGTTACTGCGGAAAAAGAAAGATTAATGTTGAAGCGGGCACCGCTAATTCCCACTTGTCAAGCAGATTCAGTCTGTCACATGCATCAAGGGACTGCATAAAATTAGGCATGAAGAGCGCCTTCGGCTCTAGAAAGCCCCTTTTGGGAGCTACATAGAAGGTATGTTGGGCTTCCTCGCCAAAGGGACACAACTATGCTAGACTTACTTTACCCTACAAAGGCAACATTGGACTTGTTTAGAAAGTCCTTTAGAATAAAACAAAAACAAAGGAGCAGGAAGGCTACTAATAAAGGTGATTGTTTAACTATTGTAATAAAGGCCCCAGCCCTCTGTTTTAGGCAGCATATTTATTGGTTATGGTGCTTCTTAACCCATAGAGTTCTAAGGATGAGATGGTTTTGCTTTCAGCACCATTGGAGCTGGTTGTGCTGAGGATGAGATCATCTCAGGACATTTTTCTCAGGCGATGATGTTAGTTATGTATGAGCTGAATATCAGATGGGTCATGAACATACATTTCATAGTTGTCCGGGGGCAGTGGCTTAGTCCAGTATAGGTGTAGAAAGTAAAATTGAAGGGCAGCTTGTTGAAGTCTAGGAAGGGCTTAGGTAGGCGTGGAAAGGTGTGATTAGATGATGAAACCTTCATTTACTTCTAACAAGTGTGGAAGGGAGGTGCTGTGAAAGGGATGAGTGAGATGATGATAGTTCTGTCCGATATGGAGGATGGTTCTCTAAATACCAAGTTTCTTTAGCCTCAGTAGTGGGGAATCATAGGTGGACTGCATAAAAAGGGCAAGACAATTTGAGAAGTAGGTGAGTGACTACTCCATTCCTTTTGATCATGATCTCCATCCCAAATTGCAATAAGTGCTAATTCGGTTCTTCTTGCAGGGCAGAAGCAAGTTTGGTTGTTAAAGAACAGTGTTATTCTAGGAATTTAGAGATCCGAATGAAGGTAGTTGCTGTAAATGTTCCTAACAATACACCGCTGGAGGTCAGCCAGAAGTTGGCTGGGCCTGTATGTCCTATAGCCTCCTCCTTCATGATCTTGATCAAAGATTTGTAGATCCTGAGGTGACCTTAAAGGTATAAATTGTCACTTGGGCATTATGATTTCTGCAATTGACCCTTGTAGGGTACAAGGAGGTGTTGAGAAGTATCAACCCGCAATTCAATAGCTCATGGTACACTGGCTTTATTTCTCGTAAGTGATTGGTTGGCAAGGTCGTAGCTAAGTTAGAGTGAAGTGCAATGAAGTTGATCTTGCTGTAAGGTGTCTAAGTGGTCTTGATGGACTTTGTTGTTGTTGAAGTGTTTGTTGTGGGCAAGGTGATGATGATGGAAAGAGATGGTTGTCCCCAGCTGAAAGATAGATTTCCTGTTAATGTGATGAGCCCTGGCAGAGAGAAGATTGTTTGTAGGGTGTTCCCAGCTGGGTGTACCGGGCTAGTGACAGAATGGGAGATATTAAGTGATTCTGGGTATTTCAGGATGTATTCTGCTGGTTGAGAGCTGGTTGATCAAGCCAGATGTTCAGTTGTTTTAGGATATAGAGGTTGTTATGTTTGCAGAGATGGTCATGGTGGTTTATTGGTAGGCATCATCGAATTATCATTTCTTTGGATGAAGCCTGTATATCAGCAAGAAAGAGCTTGTCAAAGAAGGATGGGTGAGCAACAAACAAAAAGTGATTTGCATTCACCAGCTATGAAACTCTGGAAGCTGGTGATATTTAGGGAATGACAACTAGTTCTCTTACAGTCTTCTTGGCGACATTTCTGTTGAGAATTTATTGGGACAGAACATTTCCTGTTCTGACTGCCCTAGCTGTAATGGTGTCTTCTGGATGCCTGGTGCTCATTTTTGTTGTCATGTGCGAACATGGATCATGCATGTGTGCCATGACACAGCCCTGTCTCACGGATGATGGTATTTTTGAACCGGGAGGGGCACCCAAAGCTATACCCTCATAGTGGTGAAAGACTTCTGCCTTTGCCAGGAGTTAAGCAGCCTGATCGTGGTGGTGGCAGCATACCTTGTAGTGATCTGTAAGAGTGAACAGGTCATTTTACCTGTGTCACTGAAGAGAGGCCTACAGCATCACTCATTTAAAGTTCTGCTGCTATGTGCTTAACTCACACTCGGCCTACGTCTGTTTGGTGCATAGTGCTGTGCAATGCATGTATGTTACGTACATGTTCTGGGTGTATGTGTGCCTGTAAATTGTATAATACATGGGAGATGTAGTGCTGTACTGTGTGTGTTATTTGCATGTGCTGGGTGCTGGTGTGCCTTGAATGGTAAGATACATGGAATACTCTGGGCTTCATTTTGGGAGACCCAGGGCTAACTGGAAGAACATGAGGTGGTAGAGGAATCCCCCGGACATATTGGTGGATTGCTGCATTGATGTGAGCAAGGCAGGACATTCTGGAGGAAGGGAGAATCAGGCTCTTCAGTACACTTCAAAGGGTGCTCATTGATTCAGAGAGGTCACTGGAAAGAGGCATGGGCACATCTCAGGAAGGAGATGGGTCTGATAGGTGAATCATAAAGAGTAGGGCTGAGGCCCTGTGGGATCTTTTTAATACTCATATCACTGTTGCAGAAATCCAGGTGTGAACCTCCAGTCATGCCCATGGCCTGTATTGTGGAGCTATCAGATTATGAGCCACTCCTGCTGTAAAAGATTGCTTTCTTGAGGGTACTTTTAAAGGAAGCAGACCCCCAACATTAACTTTAAAAACTCAGACTCTAAATAACATTTGGTGTCTGGAAATAGACTAGAAGAAGGGGAGCTCGAGGCTCCCAAAATTGTCAACTGTCAAGCAGCCAGTCGGGCTCTGCAAGTCTTCTGCCTGTGACCAGGACTGGGGGCCAAGGCTTGCCTGTGTCCCAGCTGGTGAGAGGGTACATCACCCAGGGAATTCAAGACCACCTGTTCCTGGAGTCTGGAGCACCAGTGCCTGCCAGCTTGTCATGACAAATGTGCCCTGTGAGGGAGATGAGAGCATTGGAGGGAGTGAGGTGGGCGATCCTTGCGACTGAAACCTTGTAGCGAGGTGTGAGGAGATGGCTGCTGCAACGATCGGTCCGTTTCCCATGTGTAGGGCACAGTCATCGACCCCCTTGTGCCACAGGAGGACCACCATGACGTGAGCCTTGAACTTTGCTGTAGCTATTGGGTCATTGCCTGTGTTCAGGTTAGAGGTCGGTGACCCTGTTTGCCAGGTGGGGCCACAGTAAAAATTGCTGCTGTGCCAATCGGTCCATGCACGTTGTGAAGTAGGCAACACCATATGCCAGGAGGGGCGGCTGTGAAGATTGCTACTGTGCCAATTGGGTTGTTATCCCTGTGCAGGGTAAAGTCGGGGACCTCTGTATGCCAGAGGAGGGCCCCCTTGAAGTGAGCCATGAACTTTGCTGCATAGATTGGGTCATCGCCCATGTGCAGGTTGGAAGTCAGCGACCCTGTATGCCAGGTGAGGCCACCGTGAAGATTGCTTCAGTGCCAATCGGGCAGTTGCCATGTACAGAGCGAAGGCAGTGACCTCTTACGCCGAGGGGCGGGGGGCAACGGGACAAGGCAAAGAGCATGGTCTGGTCAAGACAGTTGTCACAGGGAGGAGGCCGCTGTGGTGACCTATTTTGGCCCAAGCCCTATTGATGACCAGCATCAGGAGCATCGCACCACCTCATTTCCCCCCACATGTGGGGAGGACCCCAGGAAACTTACCACCATCAGAGTAGCATCGACGACACCCTGGCCTCTGCCTCCGCAGGACCTTGAGCGAGGAACTCGAGGACACTCGACTACTGCCCCTCTCAGGCTGCCTGTGAAGAGCTTACTGGAGACGGGCGCTGCAGCTTCAGGGCCCTCTAAGGGTGTGAGCTCGGTGACTCTGGTCATTCAGATCCTGCTGGCAAGACTGATTTTGTGCCAGACGGCCATGGGGAAACTTGCCTGCCATATAGCACTTCAGCGCTTTAATAAGAGTCTGAGTAGAACTTCTGAGACTCGGACTACTAGTGGGGCTTAACCTGAACATCGCCCAAAGCCAGGGCCACTGGAATCATGCAATTCTGGGCCACAGCTTTTTTCACATAATTTTTTTTTTGCTGCATTTGCAACATAATCCATCATCTACTGCATAATCTGCAGATTTTATCAAAAAAGATTTTGGGTCCAATTCACATGGGTAAACTGAGACAAAAGTCTAACTTTACGGGTTTTTTATTCACAAAGGGCATTTACTACTCGTAAATGCCCGTGTTAATATCAAAAGTTGAACTTTACGACTTTCTGTATTTACAAAGGGCATTTACAAGTAGTACATGTCCTTTGTGAATACCGAAAATCATAAAGTTAGACTTTCGTCTCATTTTACCTTGGTGAATTGGGCCCTTTGTTTCTAGCTCTAACTGATTTAAAGTTATTGAAAATGTTGCATCGTGTTCACGCAAAGTGGAAGACCCTTCACATGGGTTAACCGGTCATCTTTCAGATGCTTATTTCTGTATTTAGTTGTTAAGCTGGTACTAATGAAGTGAAATCGTAGCCCAGACAGTATTACCATGTAGAAAAGTGTAAAAAATACAAAATAAGAAAGTAATAATATTAAAATAGTGCTGCATAATTTGCCTTTTCTTCCTGCATAATTTAGTCAACCCTGCTGCATAACTTGGTGCTCCCCTGCCTCATAATTCATGTGACCCTGCCTATTGGAAATGAGGAATAACCACTACCGCCAGTGAGAGGGGAGTGGGACTCCTGGAACTTACCTGTTAAAACAGTAGAGCCCCGACCTCAGGGATTTTATGTATTGTTTGTGAATGCCATATTCTATTTAAGTTGGTATATAAATACTAATTTTTTCATAAAAGCAGGTCTTTGACTGGACAATCATTTATTGCTGTTGGTGAAAATATTTTAAGTTTTGTTCCTTTGTTCACTCCCTGAATCTACCTCCCACCACCGAAGAAGCCTTGGACTGCTTGACCCGAGCTACCACTGAGAGTCAAGTGCTTAAGTGACACTTGACCCAGTTGCTCAGGACCCATAGTAGGTCGGGCTCTGGGACATCAGAAGTGAAAGTCCTCATTCCCCACAGTTGGGTCCAGTAGTTCCTGCTTGTCCCGTGGCCGTCTGAATAGGGTTCTGACATCGTCAATTCAGGTGCAGGAGCCTATTGAAGTGTGGTTATTATTTCATCTCCTGTCCAGGTTTCTGTGGGAAACAGGAGGGGCAGGCAGTGATAAGGCCACACAGGTTTATGGCGCTCATGTCCATCAATCTTGCATTTATTAGAAAACCACTTAGCCTAGGTAAAGGTTATGGAGGGCGTGGCTGAGGGAGGGATAGAAGCTGGTAGTAGAGATGTTGGTGGATTGTGGAGGATCAAGGTGCTGAGAAAAATTGTGTGACCCTGTTTAGACTTCACAGGGGGTAGTTGGGAGATGATGGGGTTAGTGTGAGGAGGGGAAGTTTAATGAGAGAAAAGAGAGAGAATATAATAGAAGGTGTGGAAGGAATCGAATGCCCAAGGTGAGATGAGGAGAGGAGAGGAATGTAAAAAGAGAAAATAGGAATGATAGGCGATAAAGGGGTTCCAGGAGGCATTGGGGACAGTTGGGCAGAAGCCTTCATTTATTAGTTAGAAGTTGGAGTGATGGGAGAGTATGTGTTAGTAGAAATAGCAGGGGGTCTTTTAAATCTGCAGTAATCTAATGAGGGCAATAAATGTATTTGGTGTAAATTGAAATAAAAAGTGGCAAACCAATCTAAATTACAGTTAGAAAACCAGAAGTAAGAAAAAAAAGCAGTGTCTGAAAAAATAAAAAAAGATGCACAATGCTTTTAAAATAGGTAAGAAAGAGAGTTAGGGTTAGCTTTAGAGCATGGTTAAGGATTAGGGTAAGGGTGAGCATTAAGGCTAGGGTTGGGGGAATGGCAGGGTAAGGATAAGGGTAGGGGTAATTAGGAATAGAGTAAAGATAAAGGAAAGGCTAAGGGTTAGAGATAGGATTTAATTTAGGCATACTCTTAGGGTTAGACATAGGGGTATGTTAACAGCATGGGCTAGAGTTAGGCTCAGTAATATGATTAAGTTTAGTGGTGTGGTGTGGTAGGGCCTGCAAAAGCCGGAGGGCTCGCTCCCACTCCTCCTTCGTGAGTTCACAGTACAAAATACACCACCTAGATCAAAGACATTAGTCAGAAAGTGTGTCTGCCAAGTTTTCACACTCACACGACACATTATTCTGTATGCCCCTGAGATACCACTTAGGGGTTTCCTTTCACCCAGGGACTTACATCTTTGGCACGAAAAAAACATATACACCCTAGGAGACCTTTTCTCAGAGGGTCACTTCCTCTCTTTCGAAAAACACATAGCACAGCACGATATCCATCCGGGGAGTTTCCTAATGTACAGGCAGCTTTGACAGACCGGGGGCCGTATTACGTATTGGCATTGTTTGCACCCAGCGCACCTTTGAAAAGGTGCCCCAGGCGCAAACAATGCCAATGCGTCCCATTACGGTGAATGCGCTGTCCTTGGGGCAGCCGCGAACTCGCGCTGCCCTGGGGGCAGCGCATTCATGTGAAAACACGGAGCAGCTGCTTCGTGTTTTCACAGTGCAGGCGGCACCCGCCTGCACTTTCAAAGGGGATTAGATATCCCCTTGCAGGCGGGTACAGTCAGTGACTGTACCCACCTGCAAGGGAATGTCTGGGGGGCCCATCGGACCCCCTTTACCCCCTGCAGAGGGCTGCTCTCAGGGGGCACACTGACAGTGTGTCTGTGCTCCCTTCTATAATACCAAAGTGCCCCCGGGGCACCTTATGTAACACGGCCCCAGGAGTATGCTGTGGGAAAACACTCACCAGGAGCCACAAACTTGCAGAGTTTTATAGAAACTGCTCGTAATGGGTGCAGGTTACACTTAGTTACCTGGCTAAATAAATCTCTAGGAACACGTTAAGCCACTTAAAGTGGCTTAAAGCTGCCTTGTAAATAAGGCCCCCTTTCATGCTATGCTTAGCGTGAAAGGGGTGGGCAGTGGGTGTTGCAGTGGGCGTTCCACCGCAACACCCATTGATTTGGACACTGCCCCCTATTTACAAGGGCAGCGTAAATAAGAGGCAACGCCAAAATTAAGACCAGGGAAAACCTGGTCTTAATTTGGCGAAACGAGGAGAAATGCATTATTTCTCCTCGTTTTTGCTTTTTCCATGTTTGCTGCCCTGTGCAGTACACATGGAAAAAGCAAAATGCCTTGGATTGTTTATGTACAGGAAGGTCCCCCTTCCTGTACATAAACAATCTTAAAAACAGAATACCATTTTGTTACTTCCATGTGTGCTGCATTAAGCAGCAGACATAGAAGTGACAAAAAGACATTTAAAGATTGTTTATGTACAGGAAGGAAGACCTTCCTGTACATAAACAATCTTTCCCTGCACGCAGACACCCTTGCACTATGGTGCAAGGGTGCCTGCATTGGCGCTACAGTGTAGCACCAGCGCAGGGGGAAACGCAAGGCTGCACCATATTGTTGTAAATATGGTGCAGCATTGCATTTCTGAAGTGGCGGAGTGAGGTGTTAAGCCATGACGGTTAACGCCTCACTCCCTTGAACATATGCCCCATAGTTTCAAGGCTCCACAGAAAACCAGCTGCTTATCATGCCACTTTACATGCCACAAGTGCCAGTCCCACATCTCAAATTCAATCTATCCCTTTTGGTAAAATGGCTAGAATTACACATAATTGCAATTAAGACACCACTTTTCACCAACAACGTTTGTTCATGGAATCATGGTTTCTAGACAGAGTATACAGGAAAGCCCTTAACTCTAAGGAAATAATATTACAAGAAAATAAAACTAAAACACTTTCCAAATGCAACTCCAACAACCTTAAATCCATCTGTCCCACTCTTATTACACCTTATAACCGATCTAGCAGCACCATAAAGTTGTATATAAAGATTGTCACATTTTGACAGCATATACCACATTGCCGAAAATGAATTCTCATAAACCTAAAATCACATTTTAGAAATCAGTTTTCCGGTTGGCTAGGGTATGCACCTAAGCCAGGCAGAATCCACCTCTCTAGTCTAAAATAATCCCTGCTCACCCCCTTGGTAGCTTGGCACGAGCAGTCAGGCTTATCCCAGCACAATGTGTAAACCATTTGCACACAACAAACAGTAATACAGCGAAAACACTACAAAAGGACACCACACCAGTTTTAGAAAAATATCCAATATTTATCTGTGTAAAACAAGACCAACACAATAAAAGTCAAACATACAGTCCCAAAATACCAATAAAGCAAAAGTATACAGTTCCTTGAAGTCAATAGCTCCGTCTGGGTATATTTCGGCGTCGTGAGCACACAAATTCCAACATTTCTGGCCGACCGCAGCGTCATTGGCCAGCTACCGTGTTGGGGAGACCTATAAAAGAGTACCTTTGGAGATGCAGGGCATTGGACCTTGCAGTGAGCTCCAGAGGAGCGGCTTCGGCAGTTGTCGATTCCAGGAGTCGGTGCAGGAGTCGTCAGGCCCTTGAAGTCACACACATTGCAGGTCGAATTTATTAAGTTGGAAGTCAGGAGCATCGGCGTTGGCAGGAGTCGGGGCTGGGGTTCGAAGTGAAGCAGTGCGACTTGCGGTGCCCTCAGGTTGCGGTGCTGTCAGGGGCTCGGTGATGGTCGTCCAGCGGCATCGGTGAAACCAGGGCTGTGGTGGGAAGCGGGCGGTGCTTGTTGCATTGCTGACAGGTCATGGTGCAAGCAGCAGCGGCGTTGTTGCTAATGCTCTGTCTTCGGTAGACCCAAGGCTGCGGTGTGAGATGGGGCAATGCAGTGTGCGGGGCCCACAGGTCGCGGTGCAGGCAGCGGCTTCGGTTGACAAACTGGAGTCGATGTCGCTGGCGTTGGTGGGCCAAGGCTGCAGTGTGGGAGGGGGCCATGTGCTGTGTAACTTACGAGCGGTGCCCCCAAACCACGGTGCAAGCAGCGGTGTCAATGTCAGTTTGGAGCAGCGGCGTTGGTGAGACCAGGGCTGCAGTACGAAGCGGGACAGTGCTCCGTGCTCTCCATAAGCGGTGCCCACAGGTCAGGGTGCAAGCAGTGGCTCGGTGGTGACGGACAGCGGCGTCGGTGACACCAGGGTTGCGGTGCAAAGTGCAGTGGTGCCCTCTGCGGTGCCTTCAAGTCACGGTGCCAGCAGCGGTGTTGTTGACGGCGGCGGGGTACTTTTCTCCTCTGTGGCAGCTGAAACATCCAGTTCCAAATGCTGGTACCCAGAAGATGTTGAAGTCTTTGATTTCCCTGAGACATCCAACAGGGGGCAAGCTATTGATGGAGCAAGGTAAATGAGAAATTTTTGAACCCCCTAATATTAATGCTAATAATTAACGTTAATAATTGTTTTGACGATTAATCAACATCTTGCATCTTTTATATTTTTGGTAACCAGCAATTTATGTGCAAAACTAACTTACTTACAATTGTAAAAGTGGAATAATATTAACATAATGGTTTGCGTACTAATTAGAGTGATATTGCATGATTTGTGCTATGTAGTAAATTGTATTGTGGCAAAAGAATGCGGATGGTAAGTAAAAATAGCTTTACATGTCGCTTTTGCTAGGTAACACCTAATTGGGGTACGTAGAATGACGGGTGGGAAACGAAAAGGCTTACTTTCTTTATTTTTAATTATGATTGTGTTTGTTTTCATGATAGTTCGTTCGGGCCTGTTAGGCCGCGCTGTAAAGATGGCTGCCAAGGCAGATGAGCTTAATGCGCAAGTGAAAATGGCTTCCAAGCGGAAGAATGCTGCAGAAACATATCACGTGATTGAAAGTAAAACCCAGAGTGAAACGAGTCAAGGACAGCATGACCTGTCACCAAATGAGTGCCAAGAAGGACTCAGCGAGAATGTATGAGAACCAAAGATGCAGCTCTGAATTAACAATGAACTGTTTAAAATAAAGTTACAAAAGAAGATACATGTGAGGAACTGTCAATCGGATTGGTAATGTCCTAAAGCCGTGAGAAAGGACAAAAGTTATAAACATTTTCGGAACCGGTTTAAGCAAGGAGGGCAATGAGGAGATGCTTGTCACCCCTCCAATGGACCAATTAGCGTGAATCTCGCCCCCAAAGATTGAAACATTTCTGTTTAGTAAGCTAGTAATAGGGTATAAGAGGACCTACTCTTAAGTAGGAGGAGCACTATTCATACATAATTTTTGACCACTGGACTTTGACGCTGGAGAGCTGCTGCTATTTTCCATAGGCCATTTCTTTTTAAATATAATTCATCTTTTTACTTTAATTCTGACTGGGAAGGAACGAGATTGTTGTGGGAAACCTGTATAGGTGGTCCGTCGAGGAGGCCTGTTTAGCGGGACAGACAGTCAGTTTTTGGGAGTTCTATGCTGTGATCTGCAATTTATCTGCTGTGGCGAACTTTTATTTTTCATCTAAAAAGGGTATGCATAAATTCTTTTAAAGTTTATTTCTTATAATGATATTGAATGTATTAAACTGATTAATAAAATTAAAACTTATTCATGCATTTTAAGAAAGTAGATAAACTTTATTATAATTAAAACTTCGAGTCTGTGGTTCATTAGCTCAATAATAAGTGTAATGTTTAAATGAATCTAAAAGTGATTGAGCTGGTCTTAATCACCATCAACTGATTCCTACTAGTTGGTCCATCGACCAATGAGCGGAATACCTTGATGTCTTAGAAACCAACAGGATTAAAACTAATTATGTATGATGTTTGAGAAATTATCTTGTCGACTTTAAAAAGGTATCCCGTTTTCTTCCAGCAGTCATAACCTTTTCTCCTAGGTGTAAGTGAATGGGATCCAGGGAATATTTGAGTGAGTGAATGTTTATGAGGTGTTATGGGCCCCACCGTCATATTGGTATAATTGTTAAAAGAGTGTTTTCAACCTGGATGTCATGTCCAAAGGAGAAGAAATTATATTAGTTGCGCTGGATCACTATACATCAAGCCCTTGGAGATACTTAGGATGCAGAAAGCACAGTCCAATCCTTTCCCTGCCCAAGATAGAAGCAGCAACTGCAGGCCAACCCAGCAGACCACTTCCAGCTCTTCTTCCTGGCAGGTTCCTTAGTCCAGCAGTAATCTAAACTTCTAGGGTCAGGGCTCCAATATTTATACCACATTTCCCTTTGAAGTTGGCACAAACAAAGTTCTACTTGCATACATAATCCAGTTCTGCATGGCTCAAGCCAGGCTCACTCCAGGGGGTGAAGACAGCATTGTGGAAGACAGACACAGTCCATTCAGGTGCAAGCAACAACTCCTCCCACCACTCTAAATGCAGCCAGGTCTATTCAGCCTGGCTATGAGTCACTCAGGAAAGGCAGGACACACCTCAACCTCCCCGGTGCCTGTCTAGTGTGAATTCACAAACCAGCCCCTGTCAGTCTAAAACCCAGACAGCTAATACACAAAAGGCAGAGGCACATAGATGGTTAGACAAGAACAGACCCCCTTTCTAAAAATGGTATTTTCAAACACATAATATAAAAATCATCTTTACTAAACGATGTATTTTTAAATCCTGAGTTCAGGCATACTAAACTCCATTTTCTATCTGCTCCCACTGGCAAGCTATGTTGGTAAAATGTTACCAAGCAGCTCCCATGTTAACCTATGAGATAGATAGCCTTTCAACAGTGAAAACGAAATACACAGTATTTTACTATTAGGACATGCAAAAATACACCACTACATGTCCTACCTTTTAAATACACAGCACCCTGCCCATGGGGCTACCTTGGGCTTACCTGACGGGTGTTTTAAATGTAAGAAAAGGGATAGTTAGGGCCTGGCAACTGGGTGCACTTGCCAGGTTGACATGGCAGTTAAAAACTGTGTGCAGACACTGCAGTGGAAGGTCTGAGAACCCCATTGAAAAGCTACTGGTGTGGGTGGCACAATCAGTGCTGCAGGCCCACTGGTAGCATTTGATTTTCAGGCCCTGGTCACACATGTGAACATTACTAGGGACTTAGTCGTAAATCAATTAAGCCAAACATGGAAACACTAATCCATACACAATTTACTTGGAGAGCATATGAACTTTAGCACGGAATAGCAGTGGTAAAGTGCCCAGAGTCCTAAACAAGGTCAAAATTAGGAGGCCAAAAAGCAAAAAGCCTGGGGGTAAACCCGCTGAAAAAGTCAAGTCTATCACACATGCAGTAGAGGAATAATGGATGGGATTTATTGAGTCACAGTTTGCTACCACCCATACCTTAACGTATTCCACAAGTTTAGTTAATCCCCAAACCATTTTGCTCCCACAAATGTTGTAACTATTACACATATCCCTTTGCCATGGACAAAACATCGGAATTTCATTGCTACATTAACAAAAAGAATAGAAGTAAAAAAAATCATCAACTGTAATATCATATTTGTCTCATATATTATCATCTGTCCCTACTCACAAGTAAATGTAGGGAGAACTATCAGAAGATTTTAGGAGCATATAAATGAGCATATCAGGGCTTTACGTAATTGAGATGACTTATACCCATTCGGATATACACAAAATGCATTCCAACCTATATAACATTTCACTGAAATTTCATGCATTCAAATCTGTAAAAGGACATCCCAGATGTGGTAAAAAAACACATTACATAATTACGTAAAAATGGGGCAATCTGATTGCGATCAGTGGACAAGGGACTGAACCAAAATAGGGAACTTTATCACTTCCTGAACTCTGACTGAACTGCATAGTGAGTTACTCATTTGTGGTACTTATTGTACAAGAACAGTATTCTGTTGGAGTTAGTAACTCAATCATGGCAAACACTGAATAAAAATGGATCACCCAGAATCGCAGGATTACAATTTTCTGTATTACATGTGTGTGTGTGTATATATATATATATATATATATATATATATATATATATATATATATATATATATATATATATAAGCAGGGCGGGTGGTTCCCAGGTTTAAGTTGAGAGCTGCTCCTGTATGGAGCACCATACAACACCACAGATACTCTGAATCTGCTCACCTCAAATGCCTGTTTTTAAGTATACAATTGGCACAGTGCCATCAACCTGAGATAGAGAGTGACAAAGCCTTTTGTCATTTTTACAGCAAAGTATTAAAGCAGAGGATTAGTGAGTGCCATCCACACAGAGCTGAAAAATAACAATAGCCTTTTACCACTCCAGGCACAGTATTACAGCTTAGGCTTTCCAGGAGCTGTGTTCCACATAAACTTGGGAATCACCCAGAGTTTTCTGCTTCCTTATTTGCATAATTTATGCAGCACTCTAAGACTGAATATTGTCTTGATAGATATGCGCAC
The DNA here is from genome assembly GCA_963921515.1 of Calotriton arnoldi. Lineage (NCBI taxonomy): Eukaryota > Metazoa > Chordata > Amphibia > Caudata > Salamandridae > Calotriton > Calotriton arnoldi. Next base: position 1,625,640 of record CAWUFW010001028.1, on the reverse strand, counting down.
ACACACAAACACCTACAATGGCGCATTGATGCCATCTGAATGTATGAAGGACCACTACAACCCTAACTATAATACTTAACAAGCTATCAGCATGAACTCATTTCTGCTGCTCATGATGATATTTAAAGGTTTTTGATTAATACATTTTCACCACACAATAATATGTCTATATCTCATGCGTCCACATTGTCACCTTGTATTTTTGTACTACAATTTTAAACATTTTGATATTTGTGGTAGGCATAAAATATCATAAAATATCATACTTAGTCCTGGAATTAGTTTTAAATAGTCCGGAGTTAGCGGCGTAATTTTGGTAATTCTGCGTTACTCTTTGATGCTGATTTACCAATATTAACGTGATAATGCCAGCTCATGTAATTAAGAGTAATTTGGGGGGAAAAAATCCTACTGCAAGAGCACATTTTGCAAACTTGAGCAGCTGCTCGCTCTGCTGTTTATGTTCTGTTGCATTTAGCGCTATTTTCTTAGCAGAAAATGCATCCTCACTCCCATTTAGGAGGCAAGGGTGCATTTTGTGCTCAGAAACTAGCACTTAATGACGTGAGTAAATTTGGTGAAAAACCTACCCCAAGTGCACATTTAGTGAGCGCGAGCAGCCGCTTGCACCCGCTTTTGATATTGTGTTGTGTTTAGTGCTATTTCTTAGCACCAAATGCATCCTTGCCTCCATTTTGTATGGGAGGGGGCATTTATGTGCTAAGAAAATAACACGAAATGCAGAATTACTCTTTTTGTGCGCTCTTGTGGAATTCTTATGTAATTCCGTATGATTATGCTACGAGGAATTACATGAGTTATGCCCATCCCTAATCATGATGTGAGCAGGAGAAAGTTAACATCATAATTTAGCACTCGTGGACACCTGTAACCTGGTGCCAATGTGCAGATGCCTTTTTAGCACCCAATTCTCATTGTTGATTATGCGTGTGTCATAACTGCATTGTTGTCTAAATATTTTTATATATCCGGATTCATGCAAGAACTATTAGGAGTTGATCTGCCTTTTGTTCAGTATAAACAGATAATATATTCTGTACAAAATGAACATTTGTCATCCTCACAACTTGGCTTATTATCTACACTGTACATCACGTATCTATAGGATGACTTCTCTCCTGGGCAGATAAACACATATGCACGCCATTACATGTCATTCATTTGTGCATAATCCCACCATTTGCCCCATATCTTCACATATTTTAGGGCATCCACAAGCTTTGTAGACCATTTCTTTTGTGACTGTGCAATTATCCACCACCCGAGCCACTCCACTGACAGGGGTGTATCTGGATCGCGGCAGTACTTTGCAATGTCTCTTTTGGCCAGCATTGTACCCATTCCAACAAATCATTTTACACCACTTCACCCCTCAAGGATTCCCAGTATTAACAGTTCCGTCCTCTTCATCACTTCACCTAAGATTTATATCACTTGCTCCTAGTATGTAGTTACTTTAGGGTAGGCCCATATGACAGGATAAAGGGAAGCCATTGGATCAGCCCACCTGGCAAATTAAGGTTTTGGAAGTTTACCCATCTTCCACCACCATTCAGGGCAGTAGTAAGACCTATGGAAGTATTTAAACTGCACTAGGTAAAGGTGGGAGGAAATTGCAAGAGTTCGGGCTGCCATCTTTGCCTCTGTCCGGTCTTTGTTCTCCAGCAGTATCATGTATGCTTCCCATTTTTGCCACAACTTGGCTAGTGGGTCCGGGGAATTAACAAGCACTGTGCAATAAAGTTGTGACACTCCCTTGAAGGCTTTTGCCTTTACAACCAGCTCCATCTCCCGTGGGTTATAGTCTGGAGTGTCTTGTAACTTGGTCCTTAAGTGTTCTAGGGCATGACAAACCTGTAAATATAAAAAAAAGCCTGTGATTTATGAAGTTAAAACTCACTTGACAATTCTGTGTGAGGCGTGGGAAGAGGAATAATGCATGTAGTGTTGGTCTATCCTATGCTTATTGCATTTTTCCTTCGCTTTCATTTGCACGTGTTCTCTCACCTATTTTCATCACCTTTTGACTACAGCATTGACTGCTTGTTTGGTAATATCTAGATTCATTTGGTTTATTGCATTCTAGGAATTTCCACTGATGAAGGGCTGGTCCCGAAATGCATTGGGTTATGTTAATACGGATATCTGATGAATAACTACTTAAATAGTGTGATTGGACAACACTATACCTATTAGTGAAACTCTATGATAATAAATGAAGATTGGATTTACTATCTGATGAAATTGTAGTTTATTACAAAAGAATCTAAATTCAAGAATTCTTAATGGTGTGACATGTGAAGATGTTTCTCCTCCTTAGGAAGAGGCAATTTACCCTTACGTCAGTGTCAGGAAGGTGCCTGCCATTGGCACCACCAAGGTAGCTCCAAAGGAAGACTCTGCACAGCCACAGTTACCGCCATTATGTCTGTATCCTAGCCAGCAAGGGTAGAAGGGTTCCACCACTTATCTAGCCCATTTTTATTAATGGCAGACCCATGTGGGATCGAGAAACCCGATGTCCACCCATATCCTAAGTAGAGCATAGTTACAGAAGGCTCTCTAAGTCTGATGAAGCATACATAGAACCCTGGTGGTGGTCCAGATGTTCTGACTGAGCGGTTAGCTGGGTACCCCTCAAGCGAAGTCTTCTCCTACTCCTGTTTCTGTGGCTCCTAGCGTCCCTCCAGTTTGCATGCTCATCCGGGGCATTAGGCTGATCCGGTTGATTATGTAAATATTTTGGACGTTGTTCTGCCAATGAACAGGCTTCTTCCAGTCCCTTGAAAAATAAGGATCTATTGTCATGGATAGCTTTTAACTTACCCAGAACAGCAGCATTTAGTGAATGTTCTGCAGAATTATTGCACCATGCGGTGTAGTCTGGGAAGATTAGGATTTTCTTTGACTCATAAAGCATCTCTCCCTGTGTCCTAGCAAACTGAAGGACGGCCTCCCTGTCTTTGTACTATTAGGGCCTGGGGATTGGGCCACTGGAGGAGGTTGCTGCCCAAGTGCTCTATGAGCATGTACGATTATGAAACAGGGTGAGAGTCTGTCTGAAGAGAGGAGATCACTAAAACAACACTTCCATAAAGCATTCCAATGTGCTCCCCTTGACCTCATTGGGAAATCCTCCCCCAAAATGTAGGTTATTGTGGCATGATTGCCCCTCTGCACCCTCTACTCTCTGGCATATTTCATGATCAGTGGCTTTTATTTTGTGCACAGTGGTGGTCAATGCTTTACCTGAGTTCTCCAACACCGAAATGAGTCTCTCTGCCTCCAATACGCATCCAGCTACATTCTTCAAGTCCTGACAGAGTAGAGCGACTTCCGTGCCCACCAACCCTATTTGTGATTTCAGGGCTTGCTGGAAGGCCCCGATGGCCTGTAGTATCTTATCTGTGAAGTCAGGGGAGTCTATGGACACAAATGCTGTTACCATCACCTCCTCCATATTCTGTTCTGAGGGGGCTATGGCACTGCAAGTAGTTTCACAAATTTCTCCATACGGCTCTTTTTGATGACTCTGATTCTCTTGTCCATCATCATCATTTATCTATAATGTAGTGGGTGGATTATACTTATTCCACTCTCAGATACACTCCCCATGGTCCAATGATCAAGCAGTCCCTGGCCAGCCAGCCGTGTAGTGGTCGACACGAGCAGCCAAGCTGTGGCCCCCCCGCAAGATCGTGCCAGAAAAGATATCCAGTTGTGCTGACTAGGAGTTTAAGTGTCCACAGAAGAGGGGTATGTTGAAGAATCTCCCTCGGCAGCCAGTCTGAACTCAAAGCCCACAATAAGTCAAGGTTGAATAGGTACTTTAGTGGGGGAAGAAATTTAGAAATTTGGTACCTATGGTTGTCCGGATTACCCAACCTGATCAGGCCTACCAGGCCCAGCCATTGGCAAAAGGAAGAGCTACAGGGACTGCAATCACCGATTCTTCATTTGCGGTCCACCCGGGCAGACCGCAGACCTCCCCAGCAGCTGCAGTGAGAGTTAATTCAGGGAGAAGGCCAGTGGTGGCTTTTTTGCTATTTTATTTTTTTCTTGTCAGGACTTTGTGCTTGGTTCAGATACATCAATCGTCACCTTCCACAAAGTCCTAATATTCATAAGTCATTGGTAACAAACTTGACAACAAGTGCACAAGCTATCCCATTTACCTTTTACCTGTTAAGGAAAAAGGTCTTGTCAGTCAACTACATTACAGTAAATCACTTTACATTTACTACACTTGTCTTCATCCGCATCCACCTCTCCCCGTCACCATCCGGTTCCTTAAGGAGAAAAAGGGACAAAGAGGTTAGTGGCCCCTTCGGGGCACTCCACGTGTAAGGGCAGGAGGATTCCTTTGGGACCTCCAGTGTTGTCGTCTTTGTCATTGCCTGAGCCTTCCAGGCCCCCCCTTGTGAGAGTACAATGGGACCCCTTTGGGTCCACAGGTTTTGACTTCGATGTCATCGTCTGATCCATCCAGTGCAGCGTAGTTACGCAGGAGACTGTGGATAATCTTCCGGCAGGCCATGGTTGATGTCTCCTTCTTCCTTACTACGAGGCAGTTTCTGGAAAACAGAAGAACATCTTTCAAGCAGCACAGGAGCCTCCAGCAGTCTTGGAGGTCCCAGAGTGCTTGTATCCCCAGGAACAGACCGTATATCACTAAGTCCATGGTAATGCATGATGTTGGTACGAAGGCCCTAAGCTCCGTTTCCATGAGGAGCAGGGTCAAGACTGATTTGCATATAGCTGGATCTAAACTGGGGTGGCATAGTGAGCAAAAGAATGATGGATTAAACCCATATCTCTTGACTGGGGGTGAGTGGTTGAATAGTTTCAGCACCCCGTCCATCATCTTGTTGTGTTTGCTGTGTTCGACCTAAATGGCCAAGGGTATGCCCAGACGTGGGTCCCTTGCTCCCTAGATTCAAGCTAGCCTGGCTGATGAGGGGTGATACCCCAAAACCGGTCCCAGTATTCTTGTTTCTGGTCCAGTGGGGACCTGGGTAGCAGTTCGGGCTGGACTGTTCCCATGAGGAGCAGGGTCAAGACTGGTTTGCATATGGCTGGTTCCAAACTGGGGTGGCATAGTGAGCAAAAGAAGGATGGATTAAACCCAGATCTCTTGACTGGGGGTGTGTGGTTGAAAAGTTTCAGCACAACTTGTTGTGTTTGCTAGGGCCTTCAGCAGGTTCTGCATGTACGCGCACTCCCAGAAGAGATGGTAGGTCGTCTCATCGGTGGTGCACCCTCTCGGGCATTACTTGTATCGGTTGAGCCCTTTTGCATGCATGAAGGCTCTCACTGGCAGACCTCGTTGGATGGCGATGCAGGCGATGTCCTTGTGGTGGTTGGTCAGGTGCTTAGAGGCAATGTTCTCCCTCATGTGGTCTGCTGTAGCAGAGGGGTGGGCGCTGATTGGTTCACTGACAACCCTCACACATATCTGGCTTTGGACGATCTTTGGAGTCCGCTTGGCTGGGGCTGCAGCCTCCAGATCAAACTCCTTGACAAACTTTTTCACTTTCTTGTAGAACCATGGGGTATTCCAATTGTAGGGGACAGCGCTCACCCACTCTGCCCATCTGAGGCACCTCCACATTGGCAACAGGAAGAAGCATGACATCAGACAGCCGGCATGGTTTTTATCTTTGGTCCTCAGGGTGCTCCTCACGCATTGACACACGAATATTCCCCTCAGGATGGTGGTGATGTCTAGCACTCCCTTGCCTCCCTTGTCGTGGGTCTTGAACATCACCTCCTTCTTCACTCTGTGAATTTTGGAGCTCCAGATGAAGTAGAAGATCATTCTTGTGATGGCCTTAGCCATTCGAGGCTGTATTGGCCACGCTTGAGCGATGTACTGGAGCACTGGCAGGGTCTTGTTCTGCAGGACCAAAGACTTCTGAAAACGGGCCACACAGTTAATGCAGAAGATCACAACAAAATGGCCAAGATGTCACCACCAAATCAGAAGGAGAGGCGGGTAGATAAGGCCAATCTGGGCCGTCTAGATCACTTTGAGATACCTTCTGAGGAGGATTTTAAGAAAGTAGCTGCAGGTGTCTTCTCAGGCTCTCCTATGGATCCACTACCTCATAAAATATGGAGAGAACTAGGTGTAGAGCTCTTCCCGGTACTCCGGTTGATTTGTAATCAATCTTTGAGTAGTGGGCTGGTACCTACTTGCTGGAAACAAGCAATAATTACACCACTTTTGAAAAAAGCTACTCTTGATCCAGCATGTCCAAAAAGCTACAGACCAATCTCTCTTCTACCCTATCCGGTGAAGATTATAGAGCGTCTGGTCAGCAAGACACTCTCCCAGTTCTTAGAGGTCAATAACAAGCTAGAGGATGTGCAATTCGGCTTCCGACCAGGACATGGGACGGAGACTGCTCTGGTGACCGTTCTGGACGATCTTCGAATGCGAGCAGACAGGGGACAATCAGCTATATTGATTTTGCTGGACCTGTCTGCCGCATTTGATACGGTCAACCATGAGGTCCTTCTAGCGAGGCTGGAAGGAGTCGTGGTGGGGGGCATGGCATAGAAGTGGTTTCAATCATATCTGGACAATAGACGACAGGCAGTAGCTCTCCCCCCTACCGATCAGAGTTTACTAACATCAAGCATGGCGTCCCTCAGGGGTCCGCAATCAGTCCGATACAGTTTAATGTTTATATGAGCCCTTTGGTTGCTGTTATTAAGTCGCATAACGTAAATCTTGTAAATTATGCAGACGATACTCAACTTATCCTGTCACTGGAGGGAAATCAATCCATATCCCTGGAAAAATTCCATGCTTGTATGCAAGATACGGCACAGTGGTTAAAAAATAATTCTTTGCAATTTAATGGCGACAAGACGGAAATCCTATGTTGTGCAGTCGGAAAAGTTCCACTTTTACTCCCAACTGGGTTTTGGCCTATTCCTTCGGTCACACCACTGATACCTTCCGAGACGGTGCATAACATGGGAGTTACTTTTAATGACAAGTTGAGTTTGGAAACTCAAGTAAACAAAACAGTCGGGAGTAGCTTCTCCCTTATTAGAGTGCTTCGGAAGATTCTTCCGTTGTTACCAACACAGGCCAGAGCGCCGATAGTAAGGAGTGTCATCTTGAGCCGGCTGGACTACTGCAATGCTTTGCTACTGGAGTCCCCAATGTATCTGATTGGGAGACCCCAAAGAATCCAGACAACGGCGGCTAAGTTAGCCCTAATGAGACCTCGACGCTCATCAGCCTCGCAGGCTCTCACGGAGCTCCCTTGGCTTCCAGTGCTACAGAGGATACAATTTAAGTCGCTCTGTATTGCTTTCAAAGCTCTGCATGGTCTTGGGCCTAAACCGTTGCAGAATAAATTCGAATGGTATGTCCCCACCCGTAGTCCTCGCTCTTCCTCAGCTAAATTGGTGAGAGTGCCCAGGTTTAGAAAAACAAAATCGGGAGGAAGAGCCTTTAGCATTGCAGCGGCGCAGCTCTGGAATAAACTTCCAACGGACCTTAGACAGATGGAAGACCTGCTGCAGTTTAGGAAGAAAATAAAGACCTGGCTCTATCCCAGAGCATAATTTTAGTCCTCTTCTCCGTTGGAAACTGCTTCTCCTATAGCATTTATGTTCAGCAGGGCACACGTATCTGAGCGCCAGGATACCCGTAGGGTCATAGTGCGCTTTACAAGTCCTGATGACATTAAAATTAACTTCCCATTGATCGCCAGCTTCCGAAGGCGCCAGAGTCCTATCTTCTGCTTAATCTTCGCCAGTCTCTCTTTCCATGTCTTCTCCATTGCCTCTTCCCAGCTGAACCAGACTCCAAGGATCTTCAGGAAATCCTGCTTGATGGGGAATGGCAATAGGTCTCCGGTGGGGTCCAGTGGCTGAAGAGTAGGGTATCTGACTTGGCGATGTTGATTTTTGTTCCTGATGCCCTTCCAAACTCGATACAAGTCCTTTCCAGCTCTTTCACGGACTGCCCGTCCGCACAGAAGACCGAGACGTTGTCCATGTGGAGGGAGCTCTTAACTTTGCCCTTCCTGTTGCTTCCCGGTACTGTTACTCCTATGATGCTCCTGTTCTGACTAATGCGTTTGGCGAGGATGACGCAAATGAACAGAAGAGGGGATAGTGGACAGCCCTGCCTAAAACCTGACAGGATGAGGAAGGGGTCGGTTTTCCATCCTTTAACCAATGCCGTGCTAGAGATGTCTCTGCACATTGTGGTCACCACATCGCAGAGGAAGTCCTCCTGTCCTAGCGCTCTTAGTGTCCAGCTCATAAGCTCGTGGGATACACGGTAAAACACCTTTTCCTGATCCAGGCTGACCAAGGCCGTCAGAATCTTGCTGCTCTTGACGTGAACGATCGTGTTATGGACCAGGGCCGGCCTGTCCGTGATTTGCCGACCTGGTATCCTGCAGAACTTGTCAGGGTGAACTATCTTCACTATCACATTCTTTAGGAGGTTGGCCATTACCTTCGCTAGGATTTTGCAGTCCACACTGAGGAGCAAAATGGGCCTCCAGTTCTTGAGGTCCTCTCTTTCTCTCTTCTGCTTGTACAAAAGCGCTATCATGCCCTCACGAAGGGATTGCGGCTTACTGCCCTTGTCCACCATTTCCCCGTAGAGGTCTAGCAAGTCTGGCCCGATCAGGTCCCACAGTTTGACATAAAGTTCCAATGGTAGACCGTAATTTCCAGGTGCCTTGCCTTTCTTGGAGGTTGTAGCGGCCAAGTGCAGCTCTTCCAGGATGAAGGGTGCATTCAGGCCCTCCGTCTCTTCTGGACCCAGCGTCTTCGAGATGACCTCCAGGAAACTGTCCATCTGGGATCTCTCTGATAACTTCTGTGAGTAAAGTGCGCGGTAAAAATCAGTTATGACTCTCATGACATGGTTTCTTGTCCTTCTTGGGGTTCTCAGTTCTAGTCCAGGAGATGATTTTCTTGGATTTCTCTCTAAAGTGCTCTGTTAGCCCTTTTTGGGTTTCTTCAAGTTCGTCATCCACGTCCCATCCCCTTAGCTTGAGTTCGTACAGTTGCTGCAGCTTTCTTTGCAGCCTCCTAAATGCACTGTTCTTTTCCCGTGCAGCAGCTCTGCTTGCATCCTGGAAGAAGCTCCGGAACCTGTCCTTCACCCATTCCCACCACTTGCTGGCAGAGTGGAAGAGGTCCCTCATGTCCCTCCACTCTACATACCCAACTCTAAGGTTCACCACTAAGTCCTCATTTTCCAGCAACTAGCAGTTCAGCTTCTATGATCCTGGGCCAGTTGGGAACTTCCCTGTAAGTTCCCCTTCGAAACTGACTGTTCTGTGGTCAGAGAATTGGATGGTGACAATGGAGCTTTGCCCAGGCTTTACCGTAAGGGAAGTGAATAGGAAGTAAATCTATGAATACACAGATCCGTCTGGCCTACTCCAGGAAAAATTCCTGGCATTCAGCCCCATGCTTCCGATGACATCCTGCAGGGATGCCTCACCTATCATCTCCTCCAACAACCTGGACATCACATCCATCCTCGCAGAGTCTGACCCAGTACGTCCCTCCATCTCAACTGTGCAATTGAAATCACCACCCATCAGGATGGTCCTAGAGGTCATAAGTTGCATTCTGTGCACCCTGAACATCTCGAGCCACTCATTCTCCTCTGGGGGGCATAGACATTGATGAGCCTAACGGACTCACCGGCCCAGGAGCTCTCCATGACCAGCACTCTTCCGTTGACCTGCTTGGTACCCCTGTACGTGGTAAAATGTCTCCCCTTGATCAGAATGGCGACTCCAAATGATTTGCAATTGTTCCATCCAGACCAAAACGATGGCCGTGTGTCCATTGCCATTCGAGCTGGCTGTACGACTGAGCGTACGGAATCCCGCATTCCTGCAGAAAGCAGATATCTTGGTTCTGGGCAGCCAGGAAGCGTAATGTGCCAACCCACCTGACCTGATCCTTCACACTCCTGACATTTAGGGAGAACAATGATATAGCCGTTGTCTCAGCTCTAGCTGTCAGTGTCCGGGTTAGAAACCACTTCTGTGGATGAGGGCATTGGGCTGCTCTACTAGATGTTTTCAGTTGTCTGCTGGTCCTTGCTTCCTTCTTCTTCACAATTCTTCAGCGTCCTTGATAAGGACCTTGTTGATCGCCTCTGGGATGCTTCCCCACTGTGCCTCTTCTCTTGGGACTCAGGCGGCTTCCATCATGGCCAGTTGCTGGTGTAGCACCTGGAGTGCTGACTGAATGGTCAGGTCCGGTTCTCCTGGGGTGGTCCCCTCTGTGTCTTCATCATCATCATCTTCGGTGGCCGAGTCGACGAGGGTGGGTTTGTCCTCTTGTTGAACGTCCTGGGCGTTGTTGAGCTTCTTCATGGAGTAGAACGCCTCTCTGCTGGGCATCTGCCACTTCCTGCCCCCCCTTTGGAGCCCTGCGTCTGTCTGCTTCTCCCCCATCTTTTTTCACTGTTTGGTGCGGGCTGCTTTACTTCATGTGGAGGTGCCTGATTTGTCTTGGCTGTGGCCTGTTGTCTTCCCTCCTTCTCCTCTTTCTCTTTCCTGCATCTATCACGCAGCGTCACTTGGGTCCACGCCTCCATTATCTCCTCATCATCCCCACTGCTATATTCCTTCTTGGGGAGCTTCCCCTTCTTCTTCTTCTCCTTTGGCTTGACTGGGGCCTTTGTCTCCTAACCCTCCTTGGCCTCAGCCTCAGGCGCTGGATCTGGCTACCGCTGGGTTACCATTGGTTGGGCAGGTTGTGGTTCTCCTCCCTCGGGTGTGCTGGTCCCTCCACTGTGGCCGGTTCTGCTTTAGGGTCCACTGTGCTCTTTGTCTTTCCTGGGCCTGGTCCTGAGAGTGTTGAATTCTTCTGGGCCGGTTCCTTGTGAGGGTCCTTCCTGGATGGCTCTGGCTTATTGGGCATTTCTTCCCTCACAGTCTTCAGGAGGGCATTCACCTTGGCATTGGCAGCTGGGTTCAGAGTCGGTCTGGTAGTCTTCAGGGCTGAGGTTCCCGCTGCTGTTCCTGCATAGGTCTTGGGCCTGTCGGATTTGGGGCACCGGCAGTAGGTGTGGCCTTCTCCTCCAAAGAAGTTGCACATCTTCTTGCCAGTGCATCCACGTGCCTCATGTCCGGTTTCCTTGCAGATCCTGCAGAACTTCATTGTGCAGTATTTTCTCATGTGTCCCATGGCTTGGCACTTCCTACAGGTGAAGGGTTGTCCTGGGTACCTGATCTTCTTGCCCTGGTCGGCCCCTAAGTAGAAGCTCGCCTGTGGATGCCTCAGTCCATCTCTCCCTGCAGGGTCTTTGTGGAGGTTGATGATTGCTTGCCAGGGCGTGTTCCACATGTCACTTTTGTCTCTGACCTTGGTGGGTCCTTTAACTATGATGCCGTATCTCTGGAGATGTGACGCAATGTCTCGGTCCTGGATATGGGGGTTTGTCATTATTATTATTATTATTACAAACACTTATAGAGCGCATGGCTACCCGAAGGCATTCCGGCGCTCGCAGTGTCTCACAGAAACAAATGAAGAGGCCTAGGGAGCAGCGTTCTGGTACAGCCAGGTTTTAAGAAGCTTCCGAAAGTGAAGATGTTGAATCACTGAGCGAAGATGAAGAGGGACGGCATTCCAAAGTCTAGAGACATTGTATGAAAAAGAGAGGCCTCCAAATCTTTCCTTTTTTTCTGGGAATTAAAGCTAAGAATAAATTGGCTGATCGTAAACTTTTTCCAGGACGATAGAAGGAGATGATTGAATGATTGATCGGGGGACCTTTGCCCCAGAGTGTCTTGTGAGCTATACAGGGGCATTTGAATTTTATTCTCTACGTGATCGGCAGCCAGTGTATGGTTTTAAGGGCTGGCTTAGCTGACTGAGTTTTAGGAATGTTAAGCAGCATCCTAGCTGCACAGTTCTGTATCACTTGTAGTTTCCTTGTGGTTGCCTTCGGGCCCCTAAGTAAAGGGAGTTCCCATAGTCCAGACGAGAAAGAATCAAAGCCTTGGCCATAAGTCTCCTCGCTGTGATGGGAAGCAGAAGTAGAACTTTACGAAGCATTCTGAGCATGCCATAACAAGTAGCTGCCAGCTTCACTGCTTGATGATCGAATTTAAAAGATTTGTCAAGCCACATACCCAATCTATTGATCATCGGTTTAGGAGCAGGGGGAGATCCTATGCAATTAAGCCACACCAGTTCATATTCTAATGTGGGGGTGTTGCCCAGGATCATCAGCTCTGTTTTCTCTCCACTGAGCTTAAGACAGGAGTGGTCCATCCAATTTGCCACTTTCTCTAAACAGGGTTCAAGGCAGGATGAAACATTTTGAGAATGGTTTAAAGACAGAACCTGTTGAGTATCGTCCGCATATGTGACAATATTAATCCCATAAGGAAGAACAATCTCAGCAAGAGGTCTCATATATACATTAAACAATGTGGGGCTCAAAGATGAGCCCTGCGGAAACTCCACATCTGAGCGGCAGGCTATTGGAGATATTAGGTCCTTCAAAAACCTGGAAAGTTCTGCCTTCTAAGAAGGACTGTAGCCAGGTAATCACGCTTCCTGAGATACCAATATTTCTAAGTCTGTTTATGAGTATGTCATAGTTCACCGTATCGAATACACAACTCAAGTCAAGAAGAAAAATAGCAACTGTTCCACCTTGGTCGAGGATCTTCTTAGACTCCTTTACCACAGTGAGAAGAGCAGTTTCTGTACCATTCTGCGGTCAAAATCCTGTTTGGGTGAGGTGAAGTAAATTGTGAGTTTCTAAAAACTTCAATAGAATCATGTTGACATATTTTTCAAAAATGTTGCTTATCCCAGGAAGAAGGGAAATGGGACCCAGAATCTCAGGGTCTAAATTTGGCTTCTTTAATAGCGCTTTTTCAGGGTAGCAGGACTTGGCTGGTGGATATAGACACGTTTATCAGCTCAAGTATGACCGGGAGCACTACTTCACCAACCTTAAGTAAAAGATGGGGAGGTACTGGGTCAGAGGGGGAGCCTGATTTTACTTGAGAGAAAAGTTCTAATAGCATATCCATATTCATAATGGGGAATTCCTCCAGCAATTGCTCAACATGGGGTGGAGAGTTATCCTTAATAGGGGGAATGTCGGGAGAAGAGGGGTGAGAAAATGTATTATATATATCTTGGATTTTTTTATAAAAAAATCCTGCCAGTTCATTACATTGAACTGGTGTAGCATCTAATAATGTGTCTGGTAAGGAAGGCTCAAGAAGTTTTTTCGTAATCCGAAAAATTTCCCGAGGGGAGTTAGATGCACGCATAATTTTTTCTTCGTAGTAAAGTGCTTGTGTTTTTTTACTTCTGCCTGATAAAGTTTTATGGTATCCCCATATTCCTGTTTACTTGATTCATTGTAATCTTTCCTCCATTTCCTTTCAGATCTTTTACAGTTTTGTTTATTTTCACAAAGCTTAGGGGAGTACCAAGGTGAAGCTTTCTCTTTGGCTCTCTTATGGCCACATTTCGTAGGAGTGACTTGTCCCAAAGAGGACTCAATCCAATGATTAAATGTTTCATTTGCTGACGAAGGGTTACAATCTAGAGTAGGCTTGGTATCTTTGTGGGCTAGAATCCATTGCTCCAGTGGAAGTTTGGCCCAGACGCATTCCATACTACTGGTGGTTCTAAGGGGGAAGGTTGTGTCACCAGGTCCCAGATAACTGGGATTAGGTAGTGGTCCGACCAAGGCACTAGAATAGGATCCCCGACGAGTAACTTTTTATTGTTAGAATAAATGGGATCTAGTAGGTGACCCTTACCGAGTGTAGGGCCATTGACTTTTTGTGTTAACTGAATAGCTGATAGATCTTGAGTAAGCTCAAATGCTTCGGGGCTTGAAGAGTCATCAAAATGTAGATTCAAATCCCCTAGAAGGGAACAGTTGGAGGAAGTACTGGCCAGATTGGTGTCAATTTCAGGGAGAGATTTAAGAAATCGTCCACAAGCTCCTAGAGGTCCTGTATATTAAGATTCATGAGTAAGTGTGAATAGGAGAGAAAGTGATTGCGAAAGTAAGATTTTCGCAATCAGGAATTAAATCAGGCTTAATACGGCATTTGAAGGAATCTTTCAGAATAATAGTGATGTCTCCGATTTTCTTATTTTCGCAATCTTTCCGTGGGATGTAATAGGCGGGAGGGTTTGTGCAATGTCAGAATCAGACTCCTTATGAAGCCATAGGCGTTGGGTTGTTCCTTTTCTATGAGTATATGAAGTTCAGAAGAGTGTTTAGGCAATGATCTGCAGTTTATTAAAAACATTTTATAGGGACAAGAAGTCTTGGGTTCAGGTCGGTTCCTTGGGGCAGGGCGAAGATTAAGAGAGCAGTGTGTACAAGAGAGGTCATCATTCATTAGAAAAATAGAATGCAGATATTTTCCATTGCACAGTTTCTGCAGCGCTAGAAGTTGACTAGAAGAATACATAATTTTACTTACATGAGAAGGACCAGGGTTCCTGGTCCCCGGCCCCGGTCGGACGCGGACAGGCGCAGACGGGCTTGCCTTTGGTGCACCTTCGGCATGCCCACTACGCATCCGCACAGTGGGTCTCATTAAATAGAGGAGACCCAGAAACACTGGAGTGCTGACCAAAATGGCATCTCCCATTGTCCCAACTATTAAAGTGCAATGTGCCAATTAAAAGTAATAAAAAGAGCAGAATGGTTCCCTTCAAATTCACTATGTTTTAGCACCACAGATTAAAAACAAGATAACACTTTGCTTAGTTTCCTGCCCCCAGCCACGTGAGGTCTGTGCGACGCTAACCGCACGTCCGCACAGTGAGTCTCATTAAATAGAGGAGACCCAGAAACACTGGAGCGCTGACCAAAATGGGGTCTCCCAGTGTCCCAACTATTAAAGTGCAATGTGCCAATCAAAAGTAATAAAAAGAGCAGAATGGTTCCCTTCAAATTCAATATATTTTAGCCCCACAGATTCAAAACAAGATAACACTTTGCTTAGTTTCCCGCCCCCAGCCACGAGAGGTCTGTGCGAAGCTAACCACGCATCCCCACAACGGGTCTCATTAAATAAAGGAGACCCAGAAACGCAGGAGTGCAGACCAAAATGGTATCTCACAGTGTCCCAACTATTAAAGTGCAATGTGCCAATCAAAAGTAATAAAAAGAGCAGAATGGTTCCCTTCAAATTCAATGTTTTAGCACCACAGATTCAAAAAAGGATAACATTTTGCTTAGTTTCCCACACCCAGCCACGAGAGGTCTGTGCGATGCTAACATGCATCTCCACCATTACCCTCTTCTCTGTTGATGTTGGCTCCCATCCTGTCTTCAGGTTGAACATGCTGTATCGTTTCTCCTTCTTCTTCCCTTGGAAGAAATACCAGTATTTTCTGTACAGAGCTTGGGTGGCAAAACTCAAAAGGAAGATCCATCCTGATCCTGACGCCTGACAGCTCAGTCCCTCCTCTCCTGGGATCCCTGCTGGCTTGATGACCTTGTTCAGGAGCAGATCTCTGTCCAGTTTGGGCCCTGCCTTATCCTTAATCACCCACTGCATGACTTGGGCATGCCTGAGGGTGAGGTTGTACCCATTGAAGGGTTCGGGGGCAGTCCCCTGTCTGGTCCCCTGCTCACTCTTCCCTTTGCCTCCTGGTTTGGCTGCTGTGGGGTTTTCAGGCTTCCCCTCCTTAGACCCTGGTGCCTTCTTGGTGCCAGCCTTCCTAGTGCTCTGTCCAGATCACCTGATGTGGCTGATTCTTGGAATTCAGCTCTGTCAAGGGGGCAACAATGGTTCCATATCCCTTGACAAATTTCCTGTAGTAACCAGTGAGGCCTAAGTCCTACTTGGTGTCCGAAGTAGACCACTGAATGCTGCCCTATCTGCACTTTCTGGCCTTGATAGTCAGGACTGCACTTTGCAGAGCCCAAAGCACTTCCTGGAGGTGCCACAGGTGGTCCTCCAAGCTAGAACTGAAGACTGCAATGTTGTCTAGGTAGGCAGCACTGAAGTTCTTCAACCCAGCCAAGAGCTGGTTGAACCACTTCTGGAAGGTGGGGGGGGGGGCGTTCTTTAACCCGAAGGGCATGACCCAGAACTAGGAGTGTCCTTCTGGTGTAGAGAACGCAGATCTCTCTTTAGCCCCCTTGGACAGGGCAGTCTGCCAGTACCCAGACATTAAGTCAAACGTACTAAGAAACTTGGCATCTCCAAGCCGATCTATGAGCTCATCAGCTCTGGGGATAGAGTGCGCGTCAGTCTTGGTGACTGCATTGAGTCCATAATAGTCCACACACAACCGGAGTTCAGGTGTGGTACCTGGAGGTGCAGCCTTGGGAAACCAACACCACTGGTCTGGACCAAGGATTGTTTGAGAGCTCAACAACCCCTACCGTCAGCATCTTAGAGACTTCCTCCTTAATGCTGACTCTAACCTTGTCAGATAGCCTGTACATTTTGTTCTTCGCAAGCATGCTGTCTCCAGTATCAACATCATGGGTATACCATATAGTCATTCCTGGGGTAAGGGATAATAGAGAAGCAAACTGCGCCAGCAACTGGCGGCAGCCTCTCTGTTGATCGAGGGTTAGTGTAGGGGAAAGGCTGACACCCTCCACTGACCCATCCTGCTCCTTGGAAGAAAGGAGGTCGGGAGGGATTCACTCTCTTCTTCCAACCCATCATCAGTAACCAGAAGCATGGTAAGCTCAGACCTCTCAAAGTGGGGCTTGAGGTGTTGACATGAAGGATCCTTAAAGGATTGCTGGGAGTCTTGAAGTCCACCAAGTAGGTGACATCACTGGATTGCTTGCTCCCAACCCTCATTCACCAGACTGAGAGATCCTCTCACATGGTGCTCATACAGAAGTTCAAAGGGGCTGAGGCCAACCCCCTTCTGTGGTACCACCCTGTAGGCAAACAAAAGGCATGGCAGGAGGACTTCACACATACACCTCATGGGTTCTGGTAGGCCCATAATCATACTTTTTAGGGTCCTATTGAACCTTTCAAAAAGCCTATTGGTTCAGGGGTGGTAAGGCATGGAGAACTACTAGTTTACCACATACACCTTCCACATGGCCTTCATGTACCCTGACATGAAGTTGGTACCCCGGTTGGATACCACCTCCTTGAGGAAACCCATATGGGTAAAGATCCCCATCAGTGCCCTAGCTACAGCAGGTGCAGTAACAGTCCTTAGAGGGATAGCTTCCAGGACCCCAATTGCATGGTCCACCAAGGTCAGAACAAATCTGTTGCCCAAGGCTGTCTTGGGGTCCAGAGACCCACCAATGTTACTGCTCACCTTCTCAAAAAGGGTGCTAAAAACAAGAAATGGCTGCGGGGGGCCTGCACTTCCCTCTGATTTGCCACTTACCTGGCAGGTAGGACAGGACTTACAGAAGGCATCTGAGGCCTTCCTCATTTAAGGCCAATAAATGTGGGTGACAAGCATGTCCAAGGTCTTGTCTTGCCCCAAATGACCAGCCAGTGGCACATCGTGAACCAGCTTCAAGAGGAAGGCCCTGTAGCACTAGGGGACCACCAACACATGGATTGCTTCAGGCTCAGGAGCCTTAGGCTCACTATACAGGAGACCATACTCCCAGTAGATCAGATGTTTGCCAGAGACATCACCAGCTGCATGAGTCTTCGTCTGCTGCCAAAGACCCACAAGAGTAACACATCCCTTGTACTTGCACTTTCTGCCCTGGTTTTAACATGTCCAGGCACATTAAATTACACTTTAATATTGTTTGACCTGGCACTTTTTACAGGGTCACCCCAAACATTTTGCTGAACTAATTTTTGTTGGCATTAGGGCTGCCTAACCAATGATAACCAGTGCTAAAGGGCTTGTGCTGTGTCCTTCAAACATGATAAAATTGGCTTATACCTAATCAGCACATTTAATTTACTTGTAAGTCCCTAGTAGATGGTATTACCTGTACCCGGGGCTTGTAAATTAAATTAGACCAGTGTGCCTTCAGCACTCCTTGTGCCACCCACTAAACTAGCACTTTAAAAACATGTCTCAGTTCTGCCACCACAGCCTGGTCATTTTGACCTGGCCAATTAAACCTTTTGGCAGGGCTAAACCTTTCTTTTTAATAAATCGCCCTTAAGGTAGGCACTAAATGCTCATAGGCCAGCGTGCATTGTATTTAAAAAGTAAGGCATGTGTACTTAAATTTTAGATCTCCTGACAGTGAAAAACTCCTAAAGTCATTTTGTCACTACTGTAAGGCCTATCTCTCCCATTGACAAACACTGGGTTGCCTTATTACATTTAATAAGAGCTAACTTTTGATTGTGAGCATTTGGAGGTATGCTGTTCACAATTAAATTAATTCTAATTTAATATAATCTTTAATAGTACAAGCAGATTTTATTTTACAATTCTGAAAATGGCACTTTTTATAAAGTCAAAAGAACAATTGATGGGCAGAATGTTGAACAATGTCAAAAACTCACCCCAGTACAGAGATCTGGGCCTAAACATTTTAGAAAGTTGGCATTTCCTTGCCCCAACTATTTATGCCTTCTGCCAGTGTCCTGGGCCACATGATTGTGAAAGCCTCTGTTGTTGGGGTTTGTGTATTGGTTCCAGACAGTAACAAAAAGGGGATTAGGTGTGGATCATTATGACTGGGGAGGGGCTATAACCAGCCCCGTTTACACTTCAAATGGCTTTGCCTTCTGCAAACAAAAAGAAACCTGACACCAGAACTATCCTGTCTTTTGTCACCCCAAGACAGTTTGGAGCCTTGACATAGGAATGGGAAGAATGTTTCAGAACCAGATGTAGGGGTAGGACAGGGAGTCCCTCACACAAAAGTTGGCACCAGGTATAAATATTGGACCTCCAGAGCCACTCATCAAAACACTCCTGAAGCTGTGGAAGGTGCAGACGTAGGACTGCCCTGCTGCTGGAGGACTGCCCTGCTGCTCGAAGGAGTTCCTTCCTATTTGAGAAGGAAGATTGGACCTGCTTGCCTTCATCCCAGGGTACCCAGAGTGATTCCAAGGGTCAGTTGGCTGACCTCCTGTGTGAGCTACAGGGACCCAACATGCTTCAGTACCCTGCCTGCAACTTCCCAGCTGACCTGCTGCAATTGGAACTGCCTGGACCTGCAACTGGAACTGACTGAACCCTACTGCTGGCCTGTGCTGGAGTGAGTCCTGATCCCCTAGAGATGCGCTCCCAGGTCCTGGAAGCTTGGCTGATATCAGCTGTTAGATTTAGGGGTCTCTAGTTGGCAGAGGTAGGTACCTTTGTCCAAATAGGGACCCTTGAGTCTAGTCAGGGAAAGTAGGTACACTTCTAAAATAACCCCTGCTCACCCTCTTGGTAGCTTGGCACGAGCAGACAGGCTTAGTTCAGAGGCAGTGTGTAAAGCATTTGTGAACACATACAGTAATCAAGTGACAACACTACAAATGGACACCACACAGGTTATATCATTATAAAAATAGGTATACTTTATATAGATTTATCACAAGACCATAAACGACAAAAATAATCCACAATACTGTCAAGAGTGCTTAGTTCTGATCAAAAAGGCTTAATTCAAGGTTCTGTGCGAGTCGGTAGCCTCCTCCGGCTACGGCGATGTCGAGAACAAACAGAGTCTAACAAATTCAGCTGACCGCGTCGAGACGGGCCAACACAGCGTAGACCGACTCGGTCACAGTACCTTTTACTTGAAGCGGCAGGCACGGGCGTGCGAGCCGGATGGCTGTTCGTCGCGGTCGCGATGCAAAAATGGAAGCGTTGCAGGACGCGTTGTCCCTCGATGCGGTGCAGGCAGCGGCTCGTTGACGCCGTCGAGACGGAGTCGGTGAGACCAGGGCCGTGCGTTGCAGGGCGAGACGGTGCTTCGATGCGGTGCTGGCAGGTTGCGGTGCGGCGACGGAGCCGGATTCAGGAGCTGGCGTCGATCAGTCCGGACAGCGGTGCGAGTCGGGCGGTGCGCCGCAAAGCGTGCGAGCGGTGCCCAACTCCGGTGCGGTCACAGGACTCGAACTCCGCAGCAGTGACCGTGTCGGTCGGACCAGTTCGATTCGGCGTAGCGAAGCGTTGCAGGACGCGTTGTCCCTCGATGCGGTGCAGGCAGCGGCTCGTTGGACGGAGTCGGTGAGACCAGGGCCGTGCGTTGCAGGGCGAGACGGTGCTTCGATGCGGTGCTTACAGGACACCGAGTCGGTCGTGAGAGTCGGTCACAGCTCCCTACCTCTGCAGCCACTGAAACAGAGTTTCCAGCAGCAATTCACAAAGGGGGTGAAGTCCAATGGTCCTGGGACTTCGGTCAGGGGGCAAGCTCTCTTCCAAGCCCTTGGAGATCCTTCACAAGTTGATGAAAGTCACAGCAAAGCAAAAGTTCCTTTCTCCTTTCTTTGGCAGTCAGGCAAACCACTGCAGGCCAATCCCCAAGCAGCACTTCAGGCTTAGGGATAGTCTCTCCTCAGTTTCTTCTTGGTTCCGCTCCTCAGCAAAGGTTTCTCCTTGTTCCCAAAAGTGATCTAATTTTCCTGGGGTCTGGGTGCCCCTCTTATACCCTGATTCTCTTTGTTCTCTGGAGGCAGAGAGGCCTCTGCCTAGTCCAAAACCAGTTCTGGTCAGTCCTGGAGCACTTTGTTTTTCTGACTCCTTCTTTCCTTTCAGAATGTGGGGCAGAGTGCTCAGCCGCCCGGCAGGAGGTGGAGCCAGCATTGTGGAAGGCAGGCACAGCCCTATTCAGACCCAGGTGCAACTCCTCCCTCCACTCTGGATGCAGATCTTTCTATTCAGCCCTGCGCTGACTCACCCTGTCTCCTGTAGCCACCCCCAGCCCCTGTCACTCAATCTCCAGACAAGGAATACACAACCTAGCAGGGGAAGCAACCTTTACAACGCATGCTTTACATCGCATGCCATTAGATCGCGGTTTTTACAATGCAAGTCGTTACAACGACTTGCGCTGGAGGGCGCTATAGGACAAGGAATAGTTTAATTTACTTTCCAACACCTTCCCTACTGTACGTAGGCTGGAGTTGGAATAGTAAATTAAACTACTCCTAAGTCCAGCGCCCTCCAACGAAAGTCGTTGTAACGACTTGCGTTGTAAAAACCGCGATCTAATGGCATGCGATGTGAATGCATGCGTTGTATCGTCATACATTCCCTAGCAGAGGCAGGCTTGGATAGTTAGGCAAGAAAATACCCACTTTCTAAAAGTGGTATTTTCAAACACAGAATGTTAAAACCAACTTCACTAAAAGATGTATTTTATCATCCTGAGTTCAGGCATACTAAATTCGTTTTTCTACCATGTTCCTGGGTCAGTTCTGACTATAAGGTGTAATAGTCAGTCTGCCCATTCTGGCCTATGGGGAGCAGGTAGCCTTGCAATAGTGAAAAACGAAAATGGCTGTAATTCACTATTAGGACATGCCACACACACCAGGGCATGTCCTACCTTATACTTACAATGCACCCTGCCCTAGGGCCTACTTTAGGGGTGACCAACATGCAGTAAAGGGAAGGTTTAGGGACTGGTAAGTGGGTGTACTCACCAAGTCGACATGGCAGCCCTAGGCTGCACACAGGCTCTGCGATGGCAGGCCTGAGACACATTTTACAAGCCGCTTCTGTGGGTGGCACAACCAGTGCTGCAAGCCCACCAGCGGCATTGGATTTACAAGCCCTGGGCACACTGAGTGCACTGTACTAGGGACTGACAAGTAAACCAATCATCCAATCATGGAGTCACTAATACATATATCAATTAACGATAGGGAGCACTTGCACTTTGGCACTGATTAGCAGCGGCAAAGTGCCCATGAGCATCTAGTCCAGCAAAAACATATCGGCAACAGTGGAGGCATTACGAAAAAATGGAAGGGAGACCCACGCCAAGGATGCCAGGTCTAACACGTGTCCCCTCCAGCTGAAATGTGGGGAGAACTCTCCTACCCCTAGGGAGTTCTCATCGCTAAGGCGGAAAAATCTGGACAGTCCATCAGCATTGGCGTGTTCTGTACCAGGGCGGTGTTCCACCGTAAAGTCCATCCCCTGTAGGGAAATGGACCACCTCAACAGCTTTGGGTTCTCACCCCTCATCTGCATCAACCATCTGAGGGGCCTGTGGTCTGTCTGAACCCGGAAGTGAGTCCCAAAGAGGTATGGTCTCAGCTTCTTCAGTGCCCAGACCACAGCAAATGCCTCACGCTCAATAGCACTCCATCTCTGTTCCCGGGGAAGTAACCTCCTACTGAGGAAGGCTACAGGTTGGTCTAGGCCCTCCTCATTGATCTGTGATAGAACAGCCCCTACACCATGCTCTGAAGCGTCCATCTGAACAATGAACTCATTGGAGAAGTTGGGTGCCTGGAGCACAGGCGCCGTGCACATGGCAGTCTTCAAGGTGTCAAAAGCTTTTTGACAGGCGTCAGTCCAAATCACTTTCCTGGGCTGCTTCTTGGAAGTCAGCTCTGTCAAGGGGGCAACAATGCTGCCATACCCCTTGACGAATCTCCGGTAATACCCGGTGAGTCCTAGGAAGGCTCTCACCTCTGTCTGGGTCTTGGGGGCTCCCAAGCCAGAATGGTATCAATTTTTGGTTGGAGGGGCGCCACCTGGCCGCTCCCAACCTGGTGTCCCAAGTACACCACAGAACCCTGCCCAATCTGGCACTTACTCGCCTTGATTGTGAGGCCTGCCCTCCGCAGCGCCATCAACACTTCCCAGAGGTGACGCAGATGTTCTTCCCAACTGGCACTGAACACTGCGATGTCATCCAGGTAGGCGGCACTGAAATCCTCCAGTCCAACCAACACCTGGTTGACCAACCTCTGAAAGGTGGCAGGGGCATTCTTCATCCCAAAGGGCATCACCCGGAACTGGTAGTGCCCATCTGGTGTGGAGAATGCTGACCTCTCTTTTGCCCCATCAGTCAAGGCGATCTGCCCGTACCCAGACGTTAAGTCATACGTGCTGAGGTACCGCGCAGCCCCTAACCGATCTATGAGCTCATCAGCTCTGGGGATGGGGTGGGCGTCAGTCCTGGTGACGGAATTGAGTCCCCTGTAGTCCACACAGAACCGGAGTTCTGGTGTGGCACCAGGCGCGGCAGCCTTTGGAACCAAGACCACGGGGCTGGCCCAAGGGCTGTTAGAGGACTCAATCACCCCTAGCGCAAAACATCTTGGAGACCTCCTCCTTGATGCAGGCTCTGACCCTGTCAGTCACCCTGTAAGCCTTGTGCTTCACAGGAAGACTGTCCCCAGTGTCCACCTCATGGACGCACCAATGAGTGACACTGGGAACCAGGGAGAACAGGTCAGGGAACTGTCCCAACAGTTGGCGACAGTCACCCTGCTGCTCCGGTGTCAGGGAGGTAGAGAGGTTTACTCCCTCCACTGATCCATCTTGCTCTCGGGCTGACAGGAGGTCAGGAAGAGGCTCGGTCTCCTCCTCCATTCCATCATCTGTAGCTAAGAGCATGCCCACTTGGGACCTCTCCAAGTGGGGCTTCAGGCGGTTCACATGCAGGACCCGCAAGGGGTTCCTGGGAGACTGCAAGTCCACCAAATAGGTAACTGGACTCTTGCGCTCCACCACCGTAAAAGGGCCAGTCCACCTGTCCTGGAGCGCACAAGGCTCCACAGGGGCCATGACCCACACTTTCTGACCAGGCTGAAGCTCTACCAGAGTGGCATTCTGGTCGTACCACCGCTTCATCTCCTCCTGGCTGGCTTCCAGATTTGCCTCAGCAAGTTCTCTGAAACGCCTAGTCTGGTTCCTGAAGGCCAGCATGTAACTGTATACATCCTGGGGAGGTTTCCTGGGAGATTGCTCCCAGCCTTCCTTGACCAAACTCAGAGGTCCGCGCACTGGGTGTCCATAGAGGAGCTCAAAGGGACTAAACCCTAGAGACTTCTGTGGCACCTCCCGGTATGCAAACAACAGGCATGGTAAGAGGACGTCCCATTTACGCCTCATGGGTTCTTCCAGACCCATAATCATGCCCTTGAGGGTCCGGTTGAATCTCTCAACCAGCCCATTTCCTTGAGGGTGGTAAGGAGTGGTGAACTTGTAAGTTACACCGCACTCCTGCCACAGGGACTTCATGTACTTGGACACGAAGTTGGTACCTCTGTCAGACACCACCTCTTGAGGGAATCCCACACGTGAGAAAATTCCCATCAGTGCCCGTCCCACCACGGGGGCCGTCACTGTCCTCAGAGGGATGGCTTCAGGGTACCGGGTGGCATGGTCCACCAAGACCAGGATAAACCTGTTGCCCATGGCTGTCTTGGGGTCCAGTGGCCCCACAATGTCAATACCCACCCGTTCAAAGGGGGTGCTGACCACAGGGAATGGCTGGAGAGGGGCCTTGTGCTTCCTCCCACTCTTTCCTCTTGCCTGGCAAGTCTGGCATGTCCTGCAGTGAGTGGCGGCACTCCTGCGCATCTGGGGCCAATAGAAATGGGTAACAAGCCTGTCAAAGGTCTTGTCCTGCCCCAGATGTCCTGCTAACGGTACATCATGAGCCAACCCCAGTAGGAAGGCTATGAAGCGCTGGGGTACCACCAGCACACGGGCTGACCCAGGCTCAGCAACCTTAGGCTCTGAATACAGGAGACCATTCTCCCAGTAAACCCAATGTGATCCAGACTGATCACCTGCTGCCTGGTCTGTGGCCTGTTGCCTCAGACCCACGAGAGAGGGGCATGCGTTCTGCTCCTCGCAGAACTCTTCCCTGGAGGGTCCTCCTTCTTGCTGCCAATGGGTCAGCTCAGGTAGGTCCCCCAGTTCAGCTACCTGTTCCCCTGTAGGCTCCAGGGCATCCCCTCAGGGTCTGCCTCCTCCTGGACCGTGGGAACTTCGGGGGCCGGTTTCCCGCGCCCCCTGCCTTCTCTCTCTCCGGCAGGC
Source organism: Calotriton arnoldi (assembly GCA_963921515.1). NCBI lineage: Eukaryota > Metazoa > Chordata > Amphibia > Caudata > Salamandridae > Calotriton > Calotriton arnoldi. The sequence continues at coordinate 1,600,692 of CAWUFW010001028.1, read as the reverse complement.
ACCTGGGCCTCCCTCTCAGGCTCCAGGTCCTCTTGAACACCTTTAGCTGCCATTGACCGGGTGGTCACACATGCCCAATCAGGCAAGCCCAACATTTCTAAATGCGCACTCCGCTCCACCTTAGCCCAAGGTGAGCTCTCCAAATCGTTCCCTAACAAACAGTCAACAGGCATGGCTGGCCTCACAGCTACTTGAAGAGTACCCGAGACCCCCCACTCGAAGGGAACCTGAGCCACCTTGCAGTGACTCTCTGTGTTGTCAGCGGCAACAACCGGATAGAATGCATCAGGGATAACCTGCTCTTTAGACACCAGGTGACACTTGACAGCTGTCACACTGGCTCCTGTGTCTCTCAGAGCCTCCACCCTATGGCCATTGATGGTCACCCACTGCCTGTATTTCTTAGTGTTCTCAGGCAGCGGGGTCCTAGGGACCATCTCAGAGTCTCCTAATGAGACAAGGGAAAACACTGTGGGATCCCCCCCACCTTGGGCACCCAACTCCTCCCCCAGGGCTACACTAGCCAACTGCCGGGGGACTGCACCAGGGGGTGCTGGTTTTCCATGCGAAGGGCAACGAGGATCGTTTGCCTTGTGGCCAGGGGCGCCACACTTGTAACACACCAGTGGTCCCTGGGGAACAGGGGGGCCTGTCAGGGCCACTGGCTTCTTCTCAGGGGAGGCTGGGAACCTTTCCCTTGGTTCCCTTGGGGTCTACTTTGGGGCCCTTTATGGAACTCCCTCTGTTTACCCTTGTCCCCCCACTCTTCTGCTGGGGACCCTGCCCACCCTTGGCGGAGTCTCCCACGTGACCCTTGTGGACCCGGGTACTCACCCAGCGGTCCGCCTCCTCAGCAAGCTGCCTAGGGTTAGTCAGCTTACTATCAATCAGGTGCTGGCGTAGCTCAGGAAAACAATTACCGGACAAGTGCTCCCAGGCAATCAAATCAAAGAGCGCCTGAAAATCAGTCGCTTTGCTACCCTTTACCCAACCATCCAAGGCTCTGCAAAAGAAGGTCACATATTCAACCCAGGTACTGCTTTCAATCTTACTACAGTTCCTGAACCTTTGCCTATAAAGCTCAGGGGTCAAACCATACCTAGTCATTAAGGCATCCTTCATGTGGCTGTACGAATTATAGACTTCAGAGGGCAAATCCAACAAGGTATCCCGCCCTTCACTGAGGAACCGTCCCCACAACCCCGCTCCCAATCCTTCTCAGGGACCCGGTGGGAAGACATGGCTACCTCATAGGCTTTGAACCACTGCCCAATGTCATCATTTTTAAAAAATTCCTTAACCACATCTTTTGGAATATACACCCTAGCTTCAACAGGCACAGGCGGTACACTGCCACCAGAGGGAGTAATCTCTAACCTCTTGGCCTTCAATTCCAACTCCCTCAAAACTTTCTCATGTTCAAACTGCATTTTCTTTTCCTCTAGGGCCAATTTCCTAGTTTGCATTTGGAATTCTAACTGCCCATTCAGCTTGAGCTTGGTCAGCTCCATTTCGTGCATTCTACTCTCTTTCCTGTCCTCCAACTCCTCTGGAGACAGTCCTCTGGCAGAAACACTGCTACCTACTGGGGAAGGTGGTCTTCTAGCCCCTAGACCCAATAGCCCCTCCAGCTGCCCTTCTGCATTCTCAGCCCCTCCACAGGGGCACTCCTTGATTCGACCCAGGCCCTCAGCGCCTTTTGAAGGTCCTCCTTCCTGGAGAGTCCGGTCATGGACACTTTAAACTTTTTGCAGAATTGCCTGAGCTGCTTAAGGGTGTAGCATTCTAGCCTCTCTTCTTCCCAATCACACTCAACAGAGGCTACTGATGCTGGTTTCTCCATAGTGACTGAACTTGGCATTTGCAAAAATAGGAAATCCCAGAAAAAATGCTATAAAAGTATGTGGTTGCGTTTTGGTCTGCACTCACTAAGTAGTGTTCACCAATCACTGTACATGAGTCACAAATGCAAGTCCAGAATCCTCACCGCTGACCACCAATGTTAGATTTGGGGGTCTCTAGTTGGCAGAGGTAGGTACCTTTGTCCAAATAGGGACCCTTGAGTCTAGTCAGGGAAAGTAGGTACACTTCTAAAATAACCCCTGCTCACCCTCTTGGTAGCTTGGCACGAGCAGACAGGCTTAGTTCAGAGGCAGTGTGTAAAGCATTTGTGAACACATACAGTAATCAAGTGACAACACTACAAATGGACACCACACAGGTTATATATTTATAAAAATAGGTATACTTTATATAGATTTATCACAAGACCATAAACGACAAAAATAATCCACAATACTGTCAAGAGTGCCTCGTTCTGATCAAAAAGGCTTAATTCAAGGTTCTGTGCGAGTCGGTAGCCTCCTCCGGCTACGGCGATGTCGAGAACAAACAGAGTCTAACAAATTCAGCTGACCGCGTCGAGACGGGCCAACACAGCGTAGACAGACTCGGTCACAGTACCTTTTACTTGAAGCGGCAGGCACGGGCGTGCAAGCCGGATGGCTGTTCGTCGCGGTCGCGATGCAAAAATGGAAGCGTTGCAGGACGCGTTGTCCCTCGATGCGGTGCAGGCAGCGGCTCGTTGACGTCGTCGAGACGGAGTCGGTGAGACCAGGGCCGTGCGTTGCAGGGCGAGACGGTGCTTCGATGCAGTGCTGGCAGGTTGCGGTGCGGCGACGGAGCCGGATTCAGGAGCTGGCGTCGATCAGTCCGGACAGCGGTGCGAGTCGGGCGGTGCGTCGCAAAGCGTGCGAGTGGTGCCCAACTCCGGTGCGGTCACAGGACTCGAACTCCGCAGCAGTGACCGTGTCGGTCGGACCAGTTCGATTCGGCGTAGCGAAGCGTTGCAGGACGCGTTGTCCCTCGATGCGGTGCAGGCAGCGGCTCGTTGACGGAGTCGGTGAGACCAGGGCCGTGCGTTGCAGGGCGAGACGGTGCTTCGATGCGGTGCTTACAGGACACCGAGTCGGTCGTGAGAGTCGGTCACAGCTCCCTACCTCTGCAGCCACTGAAACAGAGTTTCCAGCAGCAATTCACAAAGGGGGTGAAGTCCAATGGTCCTGGGACTTCGGTCAGGGGGCAAGCTCTCTTCCAAGCCCTTGGAGATCCTTCACAAGTTGATGAAAGTCACAGCAAAGCAAAAGTTCCTTTCTCCTTTCTTTGGCAGTCAGGCAAACCACTGCAGGCCAATCCCCCAAGCAGCACTTCAGGTTTAGGGATAGTCTCTCCTCAGTTTCTTCTTGGTTCCGCTCCTCAGCAAAGGTTTCTCCTTGTTCCCAAAAGTGATCTAATTTTCCTGGGGTCTGGGTGCCCCTCTTATACCCTGATTCTCTTTGTTCTCTGGAGGCAGAGAGGCCTCTGCCTAGTCCAAAACCAGTTCTGGTCAGTCCTGGAGCACTTTGTTTTTCTGACTCCTTCTTTCCTTTCAGAATGTGGGGCAGAGTGCTCAGCCGCCCGGCAGGAGGTGGAGCCAGCATTGTGGAAGGCAGGCACAGCCCTATTCAGACCCAGGTGCAACTCCTCCCTCCACTCTGGATGCAGATCTTTCTATTCAGCCCTGCGCTGACTCACCCTGTCTCCTGTAGCCACCCCCAGCCCCTGTCACTCAATCTCCAGACAAGGAATACACAACCTAGCAGAGGCAGGCTTGGATAGTTAGGCAAGAAAATACCCACTTTCTAAAAGTGGTATTTTCAAACACAGAATGTTAAAACCAACTTCACTAAAAGATGTATTTTATCATCCTGAGTGCAGGCATACTAAATTCGTTTTTCTACCATGTTCCCGGGGTCAGTTCTGACTATAAGGTGTAATAGTCAGTCTGCCCATTCTGGCCTATGGGGAGCAGGTAGCCTTGCAATAGTGAAAAACGAAAATGGCTGTAATTCACTATTAGGACATGCCACACACACCAGGGCATGTCCTACCTTATACTTACAATGCACCCTGCCCTAGGGCCTACTTTAGGGGTGACCAACATGCAGTAAAGGGAAGGTTTAGGGACTGGTAAGTGGGTGTACTCACCAAGTCGACATGGCAGCCCTAGGCTGCACACAGGCTCTGCGATGGCAGGCCTGAGACACATTTTACAAGCCGCTTCTGTGGGTGGCACAACCAGTGCTGCAAGCCCACCAGCGGCATTGGATTTACAAGCCCTGGGCACACTGAGTGCACTGTACTAGGGACTGACAAGTAAACCAATCATCCAATCATGGAGTCACTAATACATATATCAATTAACGATAGGGAGCACTTGCACTTTGGCACTGATTAGCAGCGGCAAAGTGCCCATGAGCATCTAGTCCAGCAAAAACATATCGGCAACAGTGGAGGCATTACGAAAAAATGGAAGGGAGACCCACGCCAAGGATGCCAGGTCTAACATCAGCGATAACTCTTACTTGCCCAAATGAAGGTTCCATCAGATCTGGTATGAAGCGACGCAGGGCCCCACAAACCAGTACAGCTCCAGACTGAAAGGTTCATGGGAACTGACGTCGAGTAACGCAAAGCCTCTCTTCCAACGCCCAATGACGCAAAGCTGCATAAAGCCTCACTGCACAGCTAAGAGCTTCAATGGAACTGATGCCAGGTGATGCAAAGCCTCACCGTACAGCTGAAAGTTTTATTGGAACAGACTCCGAGTGACACTAAGCCCCGGAAAGCCTTGCTGCACAACTGAAAGCCTCATCATAACGGATGCCTGTGTGATGCAAAGCCATTAAAAGCCTCACCGAAAAGCTGAAAGCTTCATCGGAACTGATGTCAAGCAACGCTAAGCCTCGCAAAAGCAAAGCCCCATCGACCTCACATAAGGTACAACTCCCAGTGGGCCAAATCTGGTCCTGTGCCCCATCTGCGCTCCATCATGGTCACCTGAACATGTGACTTTATTCCGGTGCAGCGCAAGCAGATACCCACAGTTGGCGCTTTTCTATTTTTCTTAATTGGTTTGGGATTTTTCTTGTGTTGTGTTTTCACTTTCTTACTGTTTATGTGCTGCATAAATACTTTACATATTGCCTCTAAATTAAGCCTGACTGCTTTGTGCCAAGCTACCACAGAGTTAAGCACAGGTTCATTTCTACCCTCTTCAACCAATAATCCAATTTTCTACAGATGTTCACTTATATGGTTTCTCAGAAATTGTTACAATAATAGAGCATTCTGTCTTATTTTAACAATAATTGATATAGAATTACTACCACTATGATAGAAAGAATGGCTTACCCATGTACATACAATATGAACGTATTTACTCTTGCTCCTAGACTTTAGAATTAGCAGTTGTGCGACTGACCAACTTTTTGGCTATTTGAGCCTCCCATCTTTTTTGACAACCAAGATTACCAGATCTCACAGCGTTACAACTATGGTTAGTTATGAACCATTTTAAGCACTGTGAGCATCATACCACTCATCATTATACTACTTATTTGTACAACCTTTTGCTGGAGGTTAGTTTCCATGAGGTCTTTTCTCCCGACAACATAGATCACTGATGCCTCCAGCACTCATATGTAAGTCACCATTACCTGGATCAACAGTGCAGATTACTAACTGTGCTGTGGAAATAGGAATTCATGTTTCTGTTCACTTTGGGCACTGTACCCTCATTTTGCACGGAGGGTGAATTTCTCTTTTTCATTTTGACCTGTGACTTTAGTAGTTATGTTAGTGTCCCATATGGGCTAATGGATCAAATATCTCCTTTTTATCTCCAATCCAGCAACCACTATTTGTGTCTTTTTGACTAAACTTGATTTATTCTTCTTCTGGGCAACTTCACGCCTGTTCTCTTTTCCTTACCTGCATTTCACTGGAGGTGTAACCAGGTGGAAGGTTTTCCTTTTCCTGTCTATGAGTTCAAGTTACCTATAACTATAATCTCTTCATCTACTTTTCAACACCTATTTTCCAGCCTTGAAAAGGTCTAGGTGACAAAACACGTTGTCGGCTGTATCTGATGCTCTTGGAAATCAATGATGAATCTTCGCAACTCATCATCTCATAAAATGATAGCAGCGATTTCTGTTAGACACTGGATATCACATTCCTGTTCCTTGGTTGGGCTATTCGCCTATTTATATCTAACATACTCTACACCCTTACTGGTTGGAAGAGACATAAATATTGGTACCTTATAAATAAGGAGGATTATCTTTATGATTTAACAAAACAAACCTTGAGTTACTCTTCGTACTATTAATATTCCTGCTGTGCTCCAGACAAACATTTTTAGTCAGTGATGCTCTGGTCATTACTCCAACTGCACTTACGGGAAGAGAAGGTGTAGTCTGTTGTAGCATCTGCCAGACTTGGCTCTTGTTCACTATAATAAGACACTCCAACTGAGGGATGTGCGGTTAACTAGAACCAAGACAAGACTTGACAGCTGTTGCAGCCAAAACCTCATTTAGTTTTACTGGTCAGCAGGTAAAATCAAGTCCTCCACACCTGAGAAAATCAGGTACATGAGCACTAAGCCAGGCAGGGTAGTCTCCCTCCCAGGGATACCGCTCCACCTGATTCAAATCAGGCCCCTTATGGGGGAGTGGTTACTGACATAGAGTATTCTACTGTGATGTGATTGGGCCATTACATTTTAGCACATGAGCTTACCTTTCACATAAACAGTAAGTGTGACAGTGGAGTCACAGACAATACGCCTCCCCCCCTGCTGGTTACACCGCACCCACTGAATCTTTTTAATTGCCCTTTGCATGGGTACCTAGCAGATGATCTTTTGGCCGCTCACCTCCTCTCCAGCCCTAATAATTCCTTTAAATGATGGGGAATGCACTATTCTGTCTTTTATCTCTGACATTGTATTAGAAATAGATACACAGCAGTTGATGAGACAGACAGATGATAAGAACACACACAAACAGCAAGGTCAACTCAAGTAACTTTATTTGGGCATAACAAAGGATACATAAAAATATAATGGAAACTGAATGTTTATTGTACAGGAAATATCGGAAATGGGTGGTATTTCTTGAGATTATTCGGGGTGAATATACAAAACACCTGTGTAAAGGTTTCTAAGAATAGGGTGAGGTGCTATTGGGCCACCTCACCTTCAAACGTAAGGCAATTGATCCACCTTAATGGCCTCATATACTGGCAAGTATGGTCTGATACATATGAGCTGCACAGTGAGACAATCATTCAATGCTTGTTTAACGAGAGAATCTTCCAGTCAGTTCTCCTTTGCATCTTCAGACTTTGGTAATCATCTTATTGACCATGGCCTTCACACTCTGAGCTGCGAACTGGGCCGGTTGTGGACAGTATCCGTTTCTGCTATGATTATTAGCTCAGTTCATATGAGCTTTTGTATCTTCATCCAGATTTACGTTTTAGCTAGTGTGCTACATTTAGCACCTCCTCAATGTCCTCTAAACCTTCATTGATCCCTCTCTTTCTGTCAGCATGCTTTTGTATTCCCAGGACAACAACATCACTCCTTTTCCTATGGTCCAAGAATCTACACATATGTGTATGTGGTGTACAGTGAGGATGATTGAACACTGATGGGAAAATCAATGGAACTCAGTTATTTAATCGACAAGTGGTTCCTTTTGCCTTCACAGGATGGGTCATGCCTATACAGCAAAGTCATGAGTACACCTTTCTTAGACTATCCAAGATATATCTGCACTTCCAACTCCCAACTAGTACCTAGATAGTCTTGGAAAGACTTCCCTCTAATGGGTTCACCCATAACAAGCTTAGATTGAGAAGCTGGCCATCACAGGTCAGCTGCACAAGCATGTAGATTCCTCTGCATGTAACACAGGGTTATTGCATGTACTGAGACACTGGGCTGCCCTACATTTAAAGCTCTACTTACCAGGATCACTACGTTGGTGGTTGGATTACATGGTTAGTGTGTATACCACTAACTGCGCCAATATTTTAAGAACAATGCAAATCTGTGAATATCGGGAATATTCAATACAGGGCATAGGTACCCCAGAGGCCTCCCATGGGCTGAGGCATGTATTAGGCCACCCATGAGAGTCCATGCAAAATGGAACTACAGGCCTGCCATTGCAGCCTGTGTAAGCTGGTGCTTGCACTACTTACTTTAGAAATAGGTTTACTATATCTATAGGTCACTACACTTAAAACTTATGTCACCCCTATAGCAGGTCTTGACAATCCTGAAGGCAGGGTTCTGGGTTTTACGTCGTGAGAGGGTGCCCCTGCATGAGCAGAGCCCCTCTGCAGCCTTCGGAGACCATTCTCCGGGGTTGTCGGTGACGCAGCCAGACATATAGGTAGAGGTGCATTATATGCTCGCATAAAATGCTATCTCGAAAACGGCTGCAACAAAACATGTCGTGTTTGGTATCAAAGACCTTGGAATCATACCTTCACACCAGTAACTGGTGTGGGAATACTGGTGTGGGAAGTATGATTCTACCCTTCTGAAGCAAGCTTCATGGGGTCACTGGTCTTTCCGTTACCAGCCTTCTCGACCCGGGCAGCCCAAAATGGTTGCTGCTGACCAGAGACACATTTCTGCCCTCCTGCTGCTGAGCCAAGCTCAAGCAGGGGAATGCAGGACAATAGGCATCCTGTCACAGGGAGGTGTGACCACCTCCCAGACAGGATTTAGTGTATTTGGACTGGGTGGGTGCACTTCCAAAGTGCCTGAAAGTCTGCATCTGGGGCACACTTGGTGTCCCTGTGCCTAGTCCAGTTCAAACCAGTCCTGGGAGCCGTTTGCTCCTGCTCTGGCGCGAAACTGGACAAAGGACATGGGAGTATCCTCCCCACTGTCCTGACCCTCCCCATAATCTGTCAAACCCTCTCCCGTGGGTACAAAACGGCTGACCTGGCTGTAGGACCCTAGATTCGACGTGGACAAGATTCTGAACAAGAAACCACTGAACTTCGACCGTCTGGACACTCTGGACTTCGCTGGACTTCGACTGGGCCCGACTTTATCTCCCTCTCCGTCCAAAGCCTTTTCTGTGCCCGTGCACCATACAGGCTCCATGCAGGACCTGTGGAGCATCAAGGACATCTGAAGTATCTCCCTTGGGGTGAAGGAGTCACTCCCCTGCATTCGCAGGCACCGTAAAGCAACTGACTGGTCTGCTGATCCTGAGCTCCTGTGGACTCCAAAGGCTCCAGCAACACAGGAGGTAGGTTCCTATGTTCCTTGAGGTCGAGCTGCCCTCTCACTGAGTTTGAGGCCAGTATCCCTCGTGGGGACCGCATAACCCGAACCCCTGTGCACCGCTTACTTTTGCCATTGCATATACTTGTTGGCGTTCCCCAACTAAGTGCATAGGGCTGTCAATAGCCCCAACCTCTGCACACATTTTGTACAAAGGACTTTGGTCTCCTCACACTCTCTGCCCTGCAAGCTGGTACTTTGTGAAACTGCTAGAGGTCCCCTCACGACTCCTGTGACTTCGGCCTGTGGGTCTATTTGAGGCACAACACTGATTTTCTTGGGATACCCTGGTTGCTCCAGGCCTTCCCTGACTTCCCTTGCTGTGGTGAGACTCCTGGTCCTTGCTGGGCCAGACCGTGACCTTCCTCAACCTTCTTCATGGGTTGCCGCTACCAAGGCTTGTTGGTGCTCCCGCCGGACACCAACCCCTCAGCACTCGACATCCTTCGTGGGACAACTTGTATCTGACTCCTGGTCATCTTTGCCGTCTCCTGGTCCCCGTGGCTGCAGAGTCAAGGTCTCCTTCTTCGCACCTGAAGCACCCAACATCGGTGGGCATTCGTCTACCGAGCCCCTGGTCACTCCTGAGTGAACCAGACTCTGTCCCCTCTGCTTTCAGGTTCCTTCCATCAAGAATCCACCTGTGGGTGCCACGGACACTTTTCTTCTTTCCAGCAGTGGCATTTCTTTGAAGACTCCCATTGAGAACGACTGCGGTTTCCGACGCCATTTCGACCCTATGCACCCGGCTTCCCTGGGATAAGTAACTCTGGCTTCAGTATCCACGAGTGGGGTGGCTCTCCAACCTTCTATGTTCCAAAGGGTTTCCTCGTAATCCACTGGGAAGGGTCTTTAAACACTAAATTTGCAACCCCGACTCTCCCATTGAATTGCACGTAGCGCGCGGTCGTGTTCTCACACTACACCCGTCCTCCATGGGGTCCCTACTTACTCACCTTGGGTGGTTCCTTGGGGTCCCAGCGATTCTACAACCTCTAGACATTGTCTTGCCTCGAGTCGTGGTGCTTATACCACTATTTTAGTATATGGTTTGGTCTCCCACTGGAGCCCACTGTGTATTAGTGCTACTTACGTTGAATTCTGTGCTACAGTATTGTGTGCTTTGTGTTTATCTGCGTGTAGCAGATACTGTGAGGTATTTAAGGTGTATTATAATAATAAATACATATTTTTATAACTACTATGTGGTTCTCCTTTCATTTAACCAATACATTAAGGTTACATTCTGGTAAAACAAGCTGCTTAACATTCCTTCAAGACTAAGCCTGAAGGCTGTTCTCCACAGCTACCACTTGGATAGCTTTCTAAGGTTATCTTTGACCTCGTAAATCATCATAAGGGTTGTTTGGACTGGTGCAAGGTGCCCACTTTAATTAGTGGACATCATATACCAGGCCAACTTCTCACATTCAGTCATTCTGGAATTTATCAATGGGGACCTTTCTGGTCCTAGGGCTTTAAGGCGTTTTTGACTTTGGATAACAGTAATTAAGTCTTTCTGACTAAATTTGTAATGCTCCTGGTTTAGGGGCAAGGGAATGAACTCTCCAATTAATTTAGCTGCGTTCCAATCTCAAGCCCATTGTTTATTGAACCTTCATCTAAAGTCTTCTGGTAAAGAATGGTAAAGTGCTGGATCCAGCTCCCAGGGCTTATGTTTAGTTCCAGTTGCATGGCTTTCTAAGCCTTTTGGTGTTAATTACCTTTTTTGATTTGTATAAGTTGCTTGTGTGTTTTTTTAGCTTCTAGCAGACGTAATTGCCCTTTCTCACTAGTGTGCCTATTTCTAAGGGTGCTAGCTAGATCTCTTTTGCGTGTAAAACTTTCCTCTTGATACCAATCAAAGTGTGAAATTTTCACTTGGCCGTCCAGCAACCAGTGTCTTTCTTCAGCACTGAGCCTTTATCTTTAAGAATCAGCACACATTTTTCTAACATTGTGTTCCTTGCAAGATGTTTTGCACACATCAAAGATGTATAAATTATACTCCCATTTTGTATTTGAAAAAATGTTCATTGGTTTCCTTTGGGAAGTGGTGCATTGAATGTTTTTCAAATTTGTATTCATATCTGCTGTGCAGGAATATTATCTTTGCCTGGGTGGCTGGTCAAGTTGAGAAGACACATTAAAGTAATCAAGAGCTGAAATGAGTCGTAATCACTTTCTAATGTCTGCACTACCTCCATATCTGTAATCAAGTGCCAAGCCTTAAGGTTCAACATGACTTAGTCAATAGTGTTTTAGGTGGATTGTCTGAGTCTGAGCGGCTATTCAGAGGTCATAACACTGACACCACTAATATGTTACACCAAAGCTCCCCCTATTTCTTTGTTACCTTAGAGATCCTGTGAATGAGTGGAGATACACCCCACACTAAGTCTTCCTCAACTACTCACTGGTCCAGCAACACAGAATGCAGTTTTGTATTTAGATTGCCATATACTAAGGTGATCTTGTTAGGGCATCTTAAGGATTCTTGTACGTTGCCAGGCAATTTCTCTTTCCTGTTGGGATTTGAGGAATGATGACTCAAGGATTCTAAGTATTGATGAGTTGTCTTTCTCCCCACCAGAGGGAGATACATGTTAAAAAGATCCAGCACCCACTGACCTTTCCACATCTGTAAATGATGAGTGCTATTATTTGTATTAGTACAGGTTATTTCCACCGTTTGTAAAGCTAGTTTTGACCCATATTGTGAGGCCTCCCTTTGGTCTTCCTTTGTTCTGTTTGGCTGCTGGAATATTGAACACAATATAGCCTTGCAAGTCAATGCTATCCTCAACCCATGTCTATTGGAAACCGCAGATGTTGTGGTTCTTTATATATGTGAACCAATCTTTGTCTTTCAGTTTGTTCCCCAATCCTGCTATGTTCTAGCTTACTAGGCTCAACTTCTATGGGTGGATTTTGCCATTTTCCTGCAGGCATCTAATGTCTACTTCAGCAGACGTTTGCTGCCGAACTTGCTGCTGTGATGTTAGTGCTCCATTGCTGGTTGAATCAATCAATCAATCAATCAATCACAGAATTTGTAAAGCGCACTACTTACCCGCGAGGGTCTCAAGGCGCTAGGGAAAAAAAGGGGGGGGGTGCTGCTACTGGTCGAACAACCAGGTCTTGAGTAGCCTCCTGAAGGTCAGCAGGTCTTGGGTCTGTCGTAGGCTTAGTGGAAGGGTGTTCCAGGTCTTGACGGCGAGGTGGGAGAAGGATCTGCCGCCGGTGGTGGTTCTTCGAATGCGAGGGACGGTGGCGAGGGAGAGGTCGGCGGAGCGGAGTTGGCGGTTGGGGACGTAGAAGAGGAGTCGTCTGTTGAGGTAGGCTGGGCCAGTCTTGTGGAGTGCCTTGTGTGCGTGGATGAGGAGTTTGAAGGAGATTCTCCTGTTGACGGGGAGCCAGTGCAGGTTCCTCAGGTGGGGGTGATGTGGCTGTGGCGTGGTACATCGAGGATCAGGCGTGCGGAGGCGTTTGTATGCGTTGCAGTCGCTTGATGAGCTTGGCCGGGGCTCCCGCGAGAGGGCGTTCCCATAGTCAAGTCTGCTACTGACAAGGGCCTGGGTGACTGTTCTTCTTGTGTCTGTCGGGATCCACCTGTAGATCTTGCGAAGCATGCGGAGGGTGTTGAAGCAGGAGGATGAGACTGCGTTGACTTGCTTGGCCATGGAGAGCGTTGAGTCGAGGATGACTCCCAGGTTGCGTGCGTGGTCGGTGGGTGTCGGGGCTGCTCCCAGCATCGTTGGCCACCAGGAGTCGTCCCAGGCTGAGGGGTTGGAGCCGAGGATGAGGACCTCTGTCTTCTCCGTGTTCAGTTTTAGTCGGCTGATCTTCATCCAATCGGCGACGGCCTTCATTCCTTCATGGAGGTTGGATTTGGCGGCAAGGGGGTCCTTGGTGAGGGAGAGGATCAGTTGAGTGTCGTCGGCGTAGGAGATTATGTTGAGGTCGTGCTGTCTGGCGATGCGTGCGAGCGGGGCCATGTAGATGTTGAACAGTGTTGGGCTGAGGGACGATCCCTGGGGTACGCCGCAGATGATCTCGGAGGCTTCGGATCGGAATGGTGGGAGGCGGACTCTCTGGGTTCTGCCGGCGAGGAAGGAGGTGGCCCATTCCAGGGCCTTGTCTCGGATCCCTGCGTCGTGGAGGCGTGCGCGTAGAGTGCGGTGGCAGACAGTGTCGAAGGCGGCGGAGAGGTCCAGCAGGATGAGGGCTGCGGTCTCACCGTTGTCCAGCAGGATCCTGATGTCGTCGGTGGCGGCGATGAGGGCAGTCTCAGTGCTGTGGTTGCTGCGGAACCCCGATTGGGATGGGTCCAGGATGCTGTTTTCTTCGAGGTATCGGGTTAGCTGTTTGTTGACGATCTTCTCGATGACCTTGGCTGGGAACGGAAGCAGGGAGATGGGCCGGAAGTTCTTGAGGTCTCTCGGGTCCGCCTTGGGTTTTTGAGTAGGCGTTGATCTCTGCGTGTTTCCAGCTCTCTGGGAAGGTCGCGGTCTCGAAGGAGAGATTGATGACGTTGCACAGGTGGGGTGCGATGGAGCTGCTGGCTTTGTTGAAGATGTGGTGCGGGAAAGGGTCTGACGGGGAGCCGGAGTGTATTGTGCTCATGGTCTTGATGGTGTCCTCGATGTTCACGCTGGCCCAGGCTGGCAGGGGGTCGTGGTCGATGGTGTGCGGCGGGTCTGGTGCATCGATCTTAGTTGGGGCTGTCTGGGTGTTGAAGCTGTCGTGGATGTCGGCGATCTTGCGGTGGAAGAAGGTGGTGAGGGAATCGCACAGGGGTTGCGGCGGCGGGATGTCGTTGGTGTTGGAGCTGGGGTTGGAGAGTTCCTTCACGATGTTGAAAAGCTCCTTGCTGTTGTGTGCGTTGTTGTCGAGGCGGTCTTTGAAGGAGATTCTCTTGGCGGACTTGATGAGGTGGTGGTGGTTACGGATGGCGTCTTTGTGGGCTGCGTGGCTGTCCGGTGTCTTATCACTGTGCCATTTCTTCTCTAGTTTCCGGCAGGTACGCTTGGAAGCTAGGAGTTCCGAGGTGAACCAGTTGGCTCTTTTGGTGGTGTCACTGTAGGTGAGTTTTTCAGCGGGGCGAGGGTGTTGGCACAGTCGTCCATCCATCGTCTGAGGTTGCAGGCAGCGTCGTCGGTGTTGGATGGGTCGGAGGGAGGGCTGAGAGCGAGGGTTGCCCGAAGTTGGTCTTCGGTGACTTTGCTCCAGCAGCGGCGTGGGATCTGTTGGGTGCGGTGGTGTGTGGTGGGTTTCTGGAAGGTGAAATGGATGCAGCGGTGGTCGGTCCAGAGGAGTTCCGTGGTGTGGCTGAAGGAGACGTGGGAGCTTGAGGAGAAGATGGGGTCAAGCGTGTGGCCGGCGGAATGGGTCGGTGTTGTGACGAGCTGGCTCAGACCGACGTTGGCGAGGTTGTCGATCAGGGTGGTGGAGTTGCTGTCATTGTTGTTCTCCAGGTGAAAGTTCAGGTCTCCGAGGAGGGATGTAGTCGGTAGAGGTCAGGGCGTGCGTGCTGATGAAGTCGGCGATGGAGTCGCTGAACTGGGGTCGGGGCCCAGGGGTCTGTAGACAAGGGTGCCTCTAAGGGTGGTGTTGGGGTCCGTGTGGATCTGGAAGTGCATGTGTTCGGCGGTGCTGAGAGTGTCGTCGGTGCTGGTCGAGACCCTGATGGTGTTCTTGTGGACGATGGCGATTCCTCCTCCTACTGCGTTGACGCGGTCTCTGCGGGTGATCTTATAGCCGTCTGGGATGGCAATGGCGATGTCGGGGGCGGAGGAGTCGTTCATCCAGGTCTCTGTCAGGAAGGCGACGTCTGGTGATGATGTGTCGAGCAGGTCCCAGAGCTCGACGGTGTGTTTGCGTGCGGAGCGGGTGTTCAGTAGGATGCATCGGAGGTGGTTGAGGTCCTTCTTGGCGGGCGCCTCGGTGACTCTGAGGCTGGTGTAGCTGCAGTTCCGGCAGGTGAAGGGACAATGGGTGCATTTCGGGGCGGCCTTGAAGCAGTTGTGCGTCCGTCCGGGGTTGAGAGCGTGGAGTGTGGTGGCATCGTATCGGCGTCGGTCCTTGAGGCTGGAGCGGGGGGCGCACGGCCCAGGGGTTCTGGCGCTGGGCGCGGTCCAGGCGCGGACGGGCGCAGACGGGCTTGCCTTCGGCGCGCCAGCGGCGCGGCCGCGCAGCGGCCGCCATATATGGCGGAGGTGGGAGGGAGGAGCAGCTGGGAGGCGGGAGGCAGGGGCAGCGAATGGGCAGTCAGGGGGGCGGGGACGCAGGGGACGCAGCGGCGGGAGTGGAGAGAGGCAGCGAGGGGTACAGAAGGCAAAATGGACACAAGGGAGATGGGGGCAGCGAGGGAAACAGAGGAAAAAATGGGCACAGTACAATGGGGGCAGCGAGGGAAACAGAAGGCAAAATGGACACAAGGGAGATGGGGGCAGCGAGGGAAACAGGAAAAAACGGGCACAGTACAATGGGGCAGCGAGGGAAACAGAAGGCAAAATGGACACAAGGGAGATGGGGGTAGCGAGGGAAACAGAGGAAAAACGGGCACAGTACAATGGGGGCAGCGAGGGAAACAGAAGGCAAAATGGACACAAGGGAGATGGGGCAGCGAGGGAAACAGAGGAAAAACGGGCACAGTACAATGGGGGCAGCGAGGGAAACAGAAGGCAAAATGGACACAAGGGAGATGGGGGCAGCGAGGGAAACAGAAGGCAAAATGGACACAAGGGAGATGGGGGCAGCGAGGGAAACAGAGGAAAAACGGGCACAGTACAATGGGGGCAGCGAGGGAAACAGAAGGCAAAATGGACACAAGGGAGATGGGGGCAGCGAGGGAAACAGAGGAAAAACGGGCACAGTACAATGGGGGCAGCGAGGGAAACAGAAGGCAAAATGGACACAAGGGAGATGGGGGCAGTGAGGGAAACAGAGGAAAAACGGGCACAGTACAATGGGGGCAGCGAGGGAAACAGAAGGCAAAATGGACACAAGGAGATGGGGGCAGCGAGGGAAACAGAAGGCAAAATGGACACAAGGGAGATGGGGCAGCGAGGGAAACAGAGGAAAAAACGGGCACAGTACAATGGGGGCAGCAGGAAACAGAAGGCAAAATGGACACAAGGGAGATGGGGGCAGCGAGGGAAACAGAGGAAAACGGGCACAGTACAATGGGGGCAGCGAGGGAAACAGAAGGCAAAATAGACACAAGGGAGATGGGGGCAGCGAGGGAAACAGAAGGCAAAATGGACACAAGGGAGATGGGGGCAGCGAGGGAAACAGAGGAAAAAAACGGGCACAGTACAATGGGGGCAGCGAGGGAAACAGAAGGCAAAATGGACACAAGGGAGATGGGGGCAGCGAGGAAACAGAGGAAAAACGGGCACAGTACAATGGGGGCAGCGAGGGAAACAGAAGGCAAAATGGACACAAGGGAGATGGGGGCAGCGAGGGAAACAGAGGAAAAACGGGCACAGTACAAGGCTGCTGGTCTAAAATTGACAGATTAGCTGGAACACTGATGTCTGTCGGAATATAGAATCTCACCTTTGGGAACTCTTCTCTGGATGGGAAGGACTTTAAGGGACTACAGGCTGTTTTCAAAATTGATTGAGCTGTAGACCATTATTTGTAGCTTAATTGACTTTTCATTTCCTACAGAAAGATCGCAAAATATGGTTCTGTTCTTACCTCGGTCACTATTACTTCCCAAGAGGCCAACTCACTGGCATTGCTAAGTATCTGGAGGACTAAGTTTCTGTTGAATGTTTTTCTTTGTTTTGTGGCACAGAAGGCAAGGCAAAATGTATGCTATGCAAATCATTTGAAGTTATATGTTGGAGGGCTGTGAGTGAGGCGATCAATATTAGAATATTTCCCCTCTCAAGGCTATCAAGGTTGCCTTTAGATTGGTACAACGGTGTGAAGGAAAGATGCAGCTCCTCACTGTTTATTTCTTGGTGCCTAAGAAGCATTTTGAGGTTGTGCTTGCACCTTCCTGTAATAAGTTCAGATTTCGGGGCACATAGAAAATCCATATAAAGTTTAGATGCACTATGAAACCCTGTTTTAGATTTATATGAGTGGAGGGTTTGAGGTTTACAGAGCTAGCATCTTGAGCTGCAGTAGCTTTAGTATTGACTTGGGAGATGGCAGTGGCTTCTGATGAGGTAACTGTAACCCTTGTACTTGATTTGTTGAAGTACCCGCCATTTGATCTCTTTCCTTGGCACTCTGTGCCCTAGGTTTTCTAATAGCAGAGGCAACTGCACCAAGGATGGGCTCTCAGTTGTCTAAGGGTCATCCCTGACCAGGAGACTGACTTTAGACCTCTTAATTGATGGTGAGTTGGTACAGGCGATGCAGCACGAGTGTGGGTGCAATGCTTTTTGGATTACCTACAGGATAACAATAGTTTTATTGTCATACACTGTGAGTACCACTTCTCCTTTAGGGGCAGCATTCTCGGCTGGCTGTAAGTCCCTGTATCCCGTTGGCCCTTTTCTGACATGTGTGTGATTGTGCCCGATTTGTCAGACAGGGTGCCTGGGTTGGAGTTAATAAATGAGATAAATTTATGGTTCATTTACCAGTCACTTCGGGAAGTCTTTTTTGGAGACCCAATCATAGGCCTTTTTGATTTATCCACTTGTGATTCGATGTCTTCCTCCTCCGTTTTTACACCTTTACCTCTTATCTTTGGTGGACTTTGCCCTGGTTAAGAGCCTGTAACTTTTCCTCATAAACAGATTTGGTTGTATAATCAATACCTTGCGTAAACTATTTGCTACATCGCAACTACATAAAGAAACATGCTTGGAAGTTGTTTCTCCTGTGTTAAAATTTGCAAAGCTCTGCTAGTATGATGGATGATAGAGAACGACCTCTTCTGTTTGTGCTAATTTCATCTTGATCTTGCGATCCTCTAGGATATAATTTATTACTGTTGGTACCTCAGACAGTTTTTTTTAAGATAGGTGAACAGGTATATGGTTATTTTTGGTCTGCTGATTGTTAATTTTATTTTTCACAGCTTATTCCATTGAGACCATTCTATGATCAGTATTAGCCTTAGACATTGAAGATTCACATAGCTCTTGAGCTTAGTTATCTAATTTTGCTTACTGTGCAGATAGTGCTTCCGCTGTTATGTTGATAGTTCTACACCTTGCTTTCATAATTCCCAAAATTGGATACACGGGTGGTATTTCAAATTCTTTTGGGATATAAAATTTTGTTTCAGGATTTTCAATTTTGACCAATCAGAATTCCCTGCTAATTTGTCTCCATTTTGCATGGAGGTCTGAGAAGTGGCAGCAGAATTATGTGGCTCCATACTCTTGAAATCTTCATCATCAAGAGGGAAAGAGTCAGACCAGATACTCAGCATGGGTTTATTTGGTTCAAGTTCATTGGGTGGTGTTTTAAAAGGAAAAGACAAAATGGATGATTCTCTATTTAAAGATCAGAGAGTTATGACCATGTAGCATTCAATCAGTTTGGGCTGGTGGGTTGTTGTAATTGTAACTGTGCACTTGTGTTTTGGCTGTAGTAGCACAAAACAGGATATCAAATTTTGTTTCAGGATTTTCAATAGAAGGTTTTGACCAATCAGAATTCACTGCTAATTTGTCTCTACAATGCATGGAGGTCTGAGAAGTGGCAGCAGCATTATGTGGCTCCATACTCTTGAAATCTACATCATCAAGATGGAAAGAGTCAGACCAGATACTCAGCATGTATTTATTTGTTTCAAGTTCATTGGGTGGTGTTTTACAAGGAAAAAGCAAAAAGGATGATTCTCCATTTAAAGATCGGAGAGTTAGGACTATGTAGCATTCAATCATTTTGGGCTGGAGGGTTGTAATTGTAACTCTGCACTGGTGTTGTAGCTGTAGTAGCACAGTATATCCAATTTCATATCAACTGGGCTGCACAGAATGGCAGTGCTCATCAATCTAGAATCACAAAAAAGGCATTAAGCAAATAAATAAAATGCAATTTTTTGAAACCAGTAACATACATGTTAATTAAATTGCTTTCTTATAACTGTTGCTAACAAGCCCTGCTTTGTAACACATAATAACATGCCTCCCACTAATTTCAATCACCTTTCTAAAACCAGGAGATGAGCTCAATTTGCCAAAATCTGCCAGGACAATTGGTGAAAAAACAGAAGTATCCAGACAAATTTGTGATGTCTGGTCAATCTAGGCAATGGTGACGTCTGGTATTATTGTGTAGCAGTCAGTACAGCAGCTAGTACTAGTAATGCATCAACAGTAGGCCCTCCTGGCCATTCCATTCTAGCTTGAAAAACAATTGCAGTAAAGTAGCCTAAGCTGGCAAAGTAAGCAGAGCAATAAACAAGCTTTTTGCCAGGGTGGCCAGGGAGCCGGGACTCTAAATATGCTAAATACTTCTAGTGGGACACCCTGATGACCCAGTTGCTCGAGGATTGGTTTTCTGGCAGGCTTTCTGGTAGACTATCTGGCAGGTACTGCTTGTTACAGACCACTGCAATTCAATACACAACAGCTTTCATTGTGCCAGTCTCAGCTCTAAACTACAAACTACTCCTGAACTGCTCAAGGCTCCAAGCTGTGCAAATCAGGCATTGGTCAACCCTGCTGCCTGCCACTATGGTCTGCAACGCCGCTAGGATCTGCAGCACTGCAGTGTCACAATATATGTTGGCAGCTTTGGCAGCCGCTTGCAGCCTTGTTGAATAACAGCGCAGCGGTATCTTCTCGGCTGTATATTTTCAGAGATGAAGAGGCATGAGGTGTTGCATCAACAACAATGAGACAGTAGCTAGGCTACAGCATTAAAATATTTATTGATCTCAATCTCATCAAAGCATATGACTGGGAAATATTAAAGTTTTGATTCACTGTATGAGCATCAAATCAACAAGAAATCACACCTAAGCATTGCATTGTGAACTAAATGAGAAAGGGTTATTTTTAAATATAGCAATTTTTCTATCACTGGACGGAATAAAATCACAATACAACTGCCATCCCTTTAATTAATTATTGGATAGACCCTAAATATAGTTACAACATGCTTGAAGCATTGCTTCCATCAGCACTTCTCGTGGTCAGAACTCTCAGTCCTACCTCAAGGTTCTCCACCTCATTCCTACAAGTCCCCACTGATAGTGCCCATCTCCACCCAGCACAATCACAGCTCAAGAACATAGGGAAACAGACTGAAGAAATGAGACGTACCAAGGCTGGGGTATAAGTAGCGAGACACTGAAGTTGATGGCAGGCAGAAGAAGCGCCTAAAAACAAGAAATAACAGATTTATAGGAGAAGAAAGCATGACCAATATCTTATCTTATCCCATCCGGTATTTATTACCTTATCTTATCTGTTAGGGTGTTATTTATCTTATCTTGTTACGGTATTTATTATCTTATCTGTTAGCAGATTTTGTTTGTTACAGTATCTGTTATGGTATCTGTAATGATATCACTACTCTTACCTCTCACATCTCATCTCTTATCTCATACCTCATCTCTCATATATTTGTTTATCTCACTGCTAGAGCTTATATGGATTACACTTAGCTCTTCTCTTGTCATTTTTGTTTCTCAACTCTCATGTTTTTTCTTTTATCTCTTGTTTTTAGCTTTCATCTCTTCCATCTCTTGTCTCTAAAGACTTATCTTTTATGCCTCATCTCATATCTGCTACCTCATATCTCTCATTCATATTTTCATTCATATCTTATTATTCAGGTCTCGTTTGATCTAGTACAAAAACACTTCAGGTTTTGCCAGTGCTCGTAAATGCTGCTCCGGCAACATCCTCTCCCACACCAGCACCAGCGAACAGACATGTCCACTAGTGCACCCAAAAAAACTGCACTTCATTAGTCCCTGATATTTATGCATTACATATCATACACCCTTCTGTTTAACGATGCCACCAAGGTACTTGAAACCTCATCAGAGAACAGTCTTACTGGAAGCATGTATAACTCTTCCAAAACATGACAAACCTACTCTGCAGAATCTGTTGCCATTGCAATAGTAAATTTAAGAGATATCAGCGCCAAAACACCCTGGTAATCTCCTGGTTGTTGCACCTGTTCTGTTTCATCAATTAGAACACAGTTCTTCCTACAGACCTCATTCCTGACCAGCAGAGTCCCTTCCCATTGCAACATTCAAGCCTATTTAGGCCAGCGCTGCCAAAACCACCGATAATCTCCTGACTACAGCTGTCTTTCTAATAATCTCTTGACTGCAGCCGTCTTTCTAAAAGTCTCCTGACTTTAGCTGTCTTTCTAATAATCTCCTGCCTACACCTGTTTTTCTAATAATCTCCGGACTGCAGCCGTCTTTCTAATTATCTCCTGACTGCAGCTGTTTTTCTAATAATCTCCTGACTGCAGGTTTCTTTCTAATAATAACCTGACTGTAGCTGTCTTTCTAATAATCTCCAGACTGCAGCTATCTTTCTAATAATCTCCTGACTGCAGCTGTTTTTCGAATAATCTCCTGAATGCAGCCTTCTTTCTAATAATCTGACTGTAGCTGTCTTTCTAATAATCTCCTAACTGCAGCTATCTTTCTGATAATCTCCTGACTGCAGCTGTTTTTCTGATAATCTCCTGACTGCAGCTGTCTTTCTAATAATCTCCTTACTGCATCCTTCTTTCTAATAATCTGACTGTAGCTGTCTTTCTAATAATCTCCTGACTGCAGCCGTTTTTCTAATAATCTCCTGACTGCAGCCTTCTTTCTAATAATCTGACTATAGCTGTCTTTCTAATACTCTCCTGAGTGCAGCTGTCTCTCTAACAATCTCCTGACTGCAGCTGTCTTTCTAATAATCTCCTGACTGCCGCTGTTTTTCTAATAATCTCCTGACTGCAGCTGTCTTTCAAATAATCTCCTGACTGCAGATATCTTTCAAATAATCTCCTGACTGCAGCTGTCTTTCAAATAATTTCCTGACTGCAGCTGTTTTTCTAATAATCTCCTGACTGCTGCTGTCTTTCTAATAATCTCCTGACTGCAGCCGTTTTTCTAATAGTCTCCTGACTGCAGCTGTCTTTCTAATAATCTCCTGACTGCAGCTGTCCTTCTAATAATCTCCTGACTGCAGCCGTCTTTCTAATAATCTCCTGACTGCGGCCGTCTTTCTAATAATCTACTGACTGCAGCCGTCTTTCTAATAATCTCCTGACTGCAGCCGTCTTTCTAATAATCTCCTAACTGCAGCTATCTTTCTGATAATCTCCTGACTGCAGCTGTCTTTCTGATAATCTCCTGACTGCAGCTGTCTTTCTAATAATCTCCTTACTGCATCCTTCTTTCTAATAATCTGACTGTAGCTGTCTTTCTAATAATCTCCTGACTGCAGCCGTTTTTCTAATAATCTCCTGACTGCAGCCTTCTTTCTAATAATCTGACTATAGCTGTCTTTCTAATACTCTCCTGAGTGCAGCTGTTTCTCTAACAATCTCCTGACTGCAGCTGTCTTTCTAATAATCTCCTGACTGCCGCTGTTTTTCTAATAATCTCCTGACTGCAGCTGTCTTTCAAATAATCTCCTGACTGCAGATATCTTTCAAATAATCTCCTGACTGCAGCTGTCTTTCAAATAATTTCCTGACTGCAGCTGTTTTTCTAATAATCTCCTGACTGCTGCTGTCTTTCTAATAATCTCCTGACTGCAGCCGTTTTTCTAATAGTCTCCTGACTGCAGCTGTCTTTCTAATAATCTCCTGACTGCAGCTGTCTTTCTAATAATCTCCTGACTGCAGCCGTCTTTCTAATAATCTCCTGACTGCGGCCGTCTTTCTAATAATCTACTGACTGCAGCCGTCTTTCTAATAATCTCCTGACTGCAGCCGTCTTTCTAATAATCTCCTGACTGCAGCCGTCTTTCTAATAATCTCCTAACTGCGGCCGTTTTTCTAATAATCTACTGACTGCAGCCGTCTTTCTAATAATCTCCTGACTGCAGCTTTCTTTCTAATAATCTCCTGACTGCAGCCGTCTTTCTAATAATCTCCTGACTGCGGCCGTCTTTCTAATAATCTACTGACTGCAGCCGTCTTTCTAATAATCTCCTGACTGCAGCCGTCTTTCTAATAATCTCCTGACTGCGGCCGTTTTTCTAATAATCTACTGACTGCAGCCGTCTTTCTAATAATCTCCTGACTGCAGCTTTCTTTCTAATAATCTCCTGACTGCAGCTGTCTTTCTATTAATCTCCTGACTGCAGCTGTCTTTCTAATAATCTCCTGACTGCAGCCGTCTTTCTAATAATCTCCTGACTGTAGCTGTCTTTCTAATAATCTCCTGACTGCAGGTGTCTTTCTAATAATCTCCTGACTGTAGCCATCTTTCTAATAATCTCCTGACTACAGGTGTCTTTCTAATAATCTCCTGACTGCAGCTGTCTTTCTAGTAATCTCCTGACTGCAGTCGTCTTTCTAATAATATCCTGACTATGGTTGTATGATGGAACAACTACCACTTGAACAACTACAGTCTAAACAACTACTCCTTAACCACTACTTAGTCTAAACCACTACAGTTTTAACAACAACTATTTTTTTACAACTACTATGCCTTTACCACGATTGCCTTTACCCCATTAATGTATCTATTTTACAGGTAAGTATAAACCTATATATATATATACATGTATGTATGTGTTATGGGTTTGTATGTACCTGTAAAACACTTACATTTCGTGGAAAAGGCATGCATGCTAAAGACATGTTGTAAAATTAATGTTAGTAATTATTAACACTATATACACACACACCCCCCTATACTCACTATTAATGTTATAAAATCCCTTTCCACCCCAAAAACCTACACCCACCCCAAACCCTATGAATTCCCTTTCCACCCCAAACCCCCACACCCACCCTAAAAATACCCATGCTACCCAAAAACCCACACCCACCCTAAAATTACCCTTGCCACCCAAAAACCCATACCCACCATAAAATTACCCTTGCCACCCAAAATCCCATACCCACCCTAAATCATAAAATGACCCTTGCCACCCAAAAACCATACCCACCTTAAACCCTAAAAATACCCTTGCCACCCAAAAACCCATCCCCACCCTAAACCCTAAAAAATACCCTTGCCACCCAAAAACCCATACCCACTCTAAACCCTAAAAATACCCTTGAAAATCCATACTCACCCTAAACCCTTAAAAATACACTTGCAAATATATATATATATATATATATATATCACGAACCCCCACACCCACCCTAAAAATACCCTTGCCACCCAAAAGCCCATCCCCACCCTAAACCCTAAAAAATACCCTTGCCACCCAAAAACCCATACCCACTCTAAACCCTAAAAATACCCTTGAAAATCCATACTCACCCTAAACCCTTAAAATACACTTGCAAATATATATATATATATATATATATATCACGTAATACTTACCAAAATACTTGCATTGTAAAGTATTTTTTTTTTACTGCGAGTATGCCTTTACCTTTAATGCATTTACAACAAAATTCAAACACGTTTTCACATAATAAACACTATTTCCCTAAACTTATTTTGTTAAAAAAAAAACAACACATCCACTCTACAAAACCATATAAAATGCGCCCAACCACCATTTTATCAATAGTAATACATCTGTCATATACAATCCAAGAGTGCCATCTACTGGCCAGAGGTAGTTGTAAATGCATTAGTGGTTAAAAGACTTGTGATTCAGGTTGAGGTCGTTGTTAAGGAGTCGTGGTTCAGGTCCTTCGTTGTCAATGAGTCGATGTAAAGGCTGTTTCCCCCTGACTATAGCTGTCTTTCTAATAATTTCCTGACTGCAGCTGTCTTTCTAATAATCTCCTGACTGCAGCTGTCTTTCTAATAATCTCCAGACTGAAGCTATCTTTCTAATAATCTCCTGATTGCAGCCTTCTTTCTAATAATCTGACTGTAGCTGTCTTTCTAATAATCTCCTGACTGCAGCTATCTTTCTGATAATCTCATGACTGTAGCTGTCTTTCTAATAATCTCCTGACTGCAGCCGTCTTTCTAATAATCTCCTGACTGCAGCCTTCTTTCTAATAATCTGACTGTAGCTGTCTTTCTAATAATCTCCTGACTGCAGCCGTCTTTCTAATAATCTCCTGACTGCAGCTGTCTTTCTAATAATCTCCTGACTGCAGCTGTCTTTCTAATAATCTCCTGACTGCAGCTGTCTTTCTAATAATCTCCTGACTGCAGGTGTCTTTCTAATAATCTCCTGACTGCAGCCGTCTTTCTAATAATCTACTGACTGCAGCCGTCTTTCTAATAATCTCCTGACTACAGCCTTCTTTCTAATAATCTCCTGACTTCAGCTGTTCTTCTAATAATCTCCTGACTGCAGGTGTCTTTCTAATAATCTCCTGACTGCAGCTGTCTTTCTAATACTCTCCTGACTGCAGCTGTCTTTCTAATAATATCCTGACTGCAGCCGTTTTTCTAATAATCTACTGACTGCAGCCGTCTTTCTAATAATCTCCTGACTGCAGCTGTTTTTCTAATAATCTCCTGGCTGCAGCTGTTTTTCTAATAATCTCTTGACTGCAGCCGTCTTTCTAATAATCTACTGACTGCAGCTGTCTTTCTAATAATCTCCTGACTGCAGCTGTCTTTCGAATAATCTCCTGACTGCAGTTGTCTTTCTAATAATTTCCTGACTGCATCCGTCTTTCTACTAATATTCTGACTGCAGCCGTCTTTCTGATAATCTCCTGACTGCAGCTGTCTTTCTAATAATCTCCAGAATATAGCTGTCTTTCTAATAATCACCTGACTTCATCCGTCTTTCTAATAATCTCCTGACTGCAGCCGTCTTTCTAATAATCTACTGACTGCAGTTGTCTTTCTAATAATTTGCTGACTGCAGCTGTCTTTCTAATAATCTCCTGACTGCAGCCGTCTTTCTAATAATCTCCTGACTGCAACTGTCTTTCAAATAATCTCCTGACTGTAGCTGTCTTTCTAATAATCTCCTGACTGCGGCTGTCTTTCTAATAATCTCCTGACTACAGCTGTCTTTCTAACACATCAATAAAAACACAGCTCTATCAGTACATCTCAGTCCTAACCTGCAGAGTCCCTTACGATTGCAACAGTAAGTCGCAAGGAGGGCAGCGCTGCCTAAACACCTCAATAATCTCGTGGCTGCAACACTGCTCTACCGATGCACCTCAGTCCAGACCTGCAGAAACCCTTGCCATTGCAATAGTAGGACCTAAGTAGGCCAGAGGTTCCAAAACAGCCAATTAATCTTCAGGCAACAGCTCCCATTTTGTTGCCTCAGTGGGGACACAGCTGTGTCAATGTGTCCCTTGTCCTGAACACCAGACCCACCTGCTTTGCTGGTAATGAATCCTCACACAAAGCTCCGCCCCTCATATCCAGCTTGTGGTACCTCCTGCTTGTACACACAGTCTTGCAAATACTGACTGAGATATAAGCAAGCCCTCTTTCTATTCCAGTCCTGACCTGTAGAATGTCTTCTTTAGAGAATAAGGCTCACGATCCAGCTCTGCAAAAACAACTCATTCTATGTCTGTAGAGCCTGCGCCATCTCAAAACTACACCCCTCTTTCAATGCACCACATTAGTGACCTGTTGCTTGGGTTGCCATGTGGCCAGGTTTATAGCTGCATGAATGCACTTTAATGTCCCTGCTGGCACAACATTAGAAAAGTTACCTAAATCTGGTATTCTTTCTCTTTATCTGTACATAGTTTACACAGTAAATGTTAGAAAGCACTTTATAATGTGTTCTTCAGCTACCCTAATGACCCCCGATAGATAATTAAAGAAAAAGAAAGACAGAGAGGCCATGTTAAAATAAATACAGACATTTCCAAAATCTTTAAATGGTGAACTGATGGCCGGTATTCTTCACTAGAAAAGGTGGCAACCCAAAACCATACTATGCCGTTACTGTGGACAACACACAGCTCTTACAATCCCGCTCAACTCGAACATAATGGTTTGGACCCGTTTCCCCTGCTGGGTGGCGCTTGTTGCTTACTGCCAGATGACGTGGGAGCATTCATAAAAAAGGGTCTGCCAACACGTGTGTTGCACATTACCCATGTCCTCCGTTGTTAACGACACTAGACAAACTTTACATCTCTTGTTATTCCAGCACTGAGACTAGGGTTGCCACCTGGCCACTTTTTATAACAGCATGACCTGCATTTTTTATAACAGTTATTATAACATCATGACCAGCATTTTAATGTCCTGGCCAATATAAAAATTAGGAAAACCACTTACAAACTGTCTTTTTTCCTTATCAGTACATACTTTATTGAGTAAATATCATAAGATTTTAAAGTTCCACTTAAGACTCATGTCCAGGACTTTGCAGAATGTTAAAACATGGGATGAGATTGCTGGTATTTTTCTCGGTGAAGAGGTGGTAACACTGGATGAGACCGAAACACGTAATTTGTTCAGTTTACCTCAAATAAATCTTGCAGCACCGCTTATATCTCAGCATACAGACCATTTATGCACCTCAAACCAAACCTACCACAACCGACAACGTGCCAATATCTGGACCAGGGAAAGCTCTAAAAATGTCACTCAATTCTGACCTCTGGTACAAATACTATTCTAACAACAGGACCTATAGATAGCGCTGTCCATGCACACCAACATCTGGCTGCATGGAATTGTTTTCAGGATTGTCACTCAGGGTTGAAATCTCTGAGTGACAGTGGGAAAACAAAACGACACTGACAGGTGAGCTTCATACTTCCTCATCTATGCTTAAGGAAGGGGTTTAAGGGGCATCCCTGCTGTCCCCGCATTGCGGGGGGGCTGTCCTCTACATTAAAGGGGACCCTTTCAGCTTGTCAGCTCGAGTGTATGGGTTCTGCCAGGACATCCTCATCCTCCCTTGGAAGGGGGGTGGGGGCCGGGAAGCTACGGTTTCCCTACGCCACTGGCTGAAGGAGTCCTGCCCTGGAACTTCCGGCATCATGGCAGTGGAGGCACATGGCTTGTCAGCAATACAGTAAATTGTGGCTTCAGGGCA
Source organism: Calotriton arnoldi (assembly GCA_963921515.1). Classification (NCBI taxonomy): domain Eukaryota; kingdom Metazoa; phylum Chordata; class Amphibia; order Caudata; family Salamandridae; genus Calotriton; species Calotriton arnoldi. Next base: position 1,572,411 of record CAWUFW010001028.1, on the reverse strand, counting down.
CTAAGCTAGCAGCCCTGTGTGGCAGCAAGAATGTTGCCACAACAGCACGGGGCTCCTTTTATTGTGTTTAAAAAGCCGATAAGCTTCCCACAAAGCAAAACTGAAAAAGGTTTTAAAAAGTTATGTGAGGATGCCAACGGACATTTTGAAACTTTTCAAAACCTTCAGTCCTTCCGCAGTTTGGAAGAATGTTATTCAAAGAGGGACAGGCACTGGGGAATATGTACAAGGAAATGGCGTAGCATGGCGCTGCAAAAATGTTGCAGCGCTGCGCCATTTCCAAAATGCAGGGATGCACCGTATTTACAAGAATACGGTGCACCCTTGTGTTTTTCCTAGCGCTGAAAATAGCTGGCTAGCGCCAACCCAGACACCCATGCGCCATAGTGCAAGGATGTCTGCGTTACAGGAATTAATGTTTATGTGCAGGAAGGTGCCCCTTCCTGCACATAAACAATCAATAATGGCGATTCGCTACTTCTATCTGTGCTGCATTCTGCAGCACACATACAAGTAGGAAATCGCCATTATTTAATGATTGTTTTTGTGCATGAAGGTTTCCCTTTGTGTACAAAAACAATCATTAATGGTGTTTTGCTCTCTCTATGTGTTCTGCAAAATGCAGCACACATAAAAAAAGCAAAAACGAGGCGAAATAAAAGTATTTCTCCTTGTTGCACCAATCTAATGCCTCCTTTTGCTTGGTGTTAGTTTTTGTTGCTTCCCCAGATTTACAGATCCTTGTAAATCTGGGGCAGCATCAAAAAGCAATGGGTGTTTCAGTGGAGCGCCCACCGCAACACCCATTGTATGCCCCTTTCACGCAGATACCTGAGTGAAAGGCACCATATTTACAAAGCGGCCTTCAGGCACAAAATGTGGCTTAGCGCCGTTTTGTAAATATGGAGCAGAGCGTTGTGCCTCCGGAACGTTGGTAAAAGGGACGTTCCGGTGGTGCAATCTCCTTGTACATATGCTACTCTGTTTCCTTGGGTCATGCAACAAATCTGCATTGCATCAGGCTGGGCTTTGCAATCTTAGTTTTACTGAGACCCATCAATATTTAATAATCTATCAAAACTAGAGTCTGTGGCCTTGTCTTGAGTGAGGCCAGATAAACTAGTACTGACTGCTTTCACTATGATAGCCATTGGTACCTGTACTGTCTGATTATTGACTACAGAAACATCATTCTACAAAAACATCATAGCCAGAGTTTTGACTACCAAAATATGATGAACACAGGCATAAATATATATAGATATGTAGTGATTTGAGAACTGTACATTTATCTACATACGCCTGCCTTCACAATATTTTGGTAGCCAATAATATTCTGGGAGTTATATTTTTGTAGAATTATATTTAAACGTGATAATCTACTGATATACATACCGCTCAGGAGCGGCCTGTGCAGGTAAGAGCAGTGGGGGGTTTAGGAGTCAACAGACGATAAAGGGGGAAAATAAAATGTAAAAAAAAGAAAACCATTTACCTTGCGCTTGCCGCATCGCCGACTCGGCGATGAGGCGAGCGCAAGGTAAGTGGGTTTACTTATTAAATTGTTATTTTTCCTTGTCGTCATCTGTCGACTCCCCACACTGCCCCACCACCAGACCTCTTACCTGCATGGGACACTCCAGATACTGCTGAGGATTTGTGCCTGAGCTTGCATCAGACCCACATGCAGTACAGTGAAGTTGGTTGCTATCATTGGTCGTCTGAGCCAGCATACCACCCACCCACACACACCACAGTGAGGCAAGGAGCTGGCACTCTTTCTGAACCAGCATCATGTACACCCAGAGCAGTGCATGGAGAAACAGTCACCACTTCTCTGAGCAGATATTGCTCCCATACTTAACACAGAAGCTGTCTGTGTCTCTCTGAGCCAGCATCTTACTCAAACGCAGAGTATTGCACTGCTCATCATACCTTGAGTCATGCACTCAAATAGTACAGTGCAGCAAAGAGTTGCCACTATTACTCTGTGTCCATATCACACCCACAAACAGCACAGTACAATAGGAAGCGTGTGTGGCTGTCTATGCTAGGATCATACCAGCAAACAGCATAGTGCAGAAATGAGCTGCCACTGTTCTACGGAGCCTCTAAAACCCATACACATCATAGTGAAACAAGTTCCTTTGAGGTAATACACCCATACACAACACAGCACAGCCAGTATCTATCAATGTTGCTCTGAGCCGGTGTTACCCCCACACCCAGAACAGTGCAGCATGAACTGGTACTGTTCCTCTACACCATTATCAGACCAACGCTTAATTTGAGCTGGTGGTTGCTGGCAGAGTCTCCTTGGCACTCATTTTTGGAGACCAGCACCTATTTTTCCTCATCGAATTTTTTCAGAGAGTAAGAAAGGGAAAACACCCAAAGAAACAGGAGGATAAAGACTGAAAAAACAGTCACCCAGGGAGAAAGCAGGATACTGCAAGAGTGAGATAAAGGGGCAGGGAGTGTCTGGCATTGGATTTAAGGGACCTGGGGTGGATTCAGGACTTCACAGCCTTGTCATTCTGCATGCTGACATTTAATAACGCTGGCCATGGGCATCTGAGAAGTGCTTGGACACTGGCTCTTATTATTTTAGAAATAAGGCACTGTATCAGACAAGCACAGTATACAGTCCAGTGAGGTGCTGTTATTGTTTTTTGTGAATTGTTATCAAACACAACACACTGTGGCAAGGAGCTGTCACTGCTCCTCTGAGCCAATTCAGACACAACAAAGTGGACCATGGAGCTGTCGATGTTCATCTGAGCCAGCATCACACACAACACTGAGCTGTCACTGTTAATATGAGCCCGTATCACACACAACACAGTGCAGCAAGCAGCTACTACTGTTTGTCTGAGCTGTTTCTGTTTATGCAAGATGGCATCACACACAACACAGTGCTGCAAGGAGCTAGCACACTTCATCTGAGACACTATCAGGGGCGGCTCCTCCACTATGGGGGGAGGAGCGTCGCCTCACTGCTGAAATGCAGCAGACAGAAGAAAATGACAATAAAGCTATTTTATTGTCATTTTATTTTTAATTCCAGTCTGCCGAGACTAGGGCGGGGTGGGGCAATGCCGAAGCGTCACACAGCAAGGGGAAGGAGGATCGATAGGCACTGAAAGTGTGCATGTTGGTTTGGCTGGCTGTCCACGGCAGGCCAAATCAACATACGCACTTGGATAGCTCCAGGTTGTTCCATGGAGATATCCTAGTGCCCAGGGACACAGGCTCCCAGTCCCTGCTGGAGCGTATATCCGGCCCACACCGCTCTGCCCAATCCACACACTTCTCTCATGCTGGGAGTAATAGCATTAGAGAAGCACTGGCATTATGTGCAGTCTGGGAGCCTGTGCTCCTGGGGATTGCATTGCCGGGACGGAAGCAGAGGAGCAGCGAGGCACGAAGCAGGAGCAGAAGATCATGGAAGCTGGCAGGAAAGGTAAGTTTATATTTTCCCTGCTGGAGTGCTTCTTTCATTCTGGGAGTAATAGCAAGAGAGAAGCGCTGGGATTGATTGGGGTCTGGGAGACTGGGCACCTGGGGATTGTAGTGAATGGCGTGGATCAGTAGCAGAAGATCGTGGTGACCGGCAGGAAAGGTAAGTTTATATTTTTATTAATATTATTTTTTCCACTCCCCACCTCGAATTGGCAGCAGCCACTGCTGGTCACTATCACACACAACTCCGTGTATCAAAGGAATTGTTTCTGTTGCTCTGAGCCAGAATCACTCACGACACTGGGTGGGCATCAAGTAGCTGTCACTGTTCTTTTTAGCTAGTATCACAGAGAACCCATTGCTGCAAGGAGTTGGCACAGCTCCTCTGATCCAGGCATAGACCCACTTACTCTGCTACATGGTAGGATTTGTCTCTGTTCACCTGAGCTGATATCACACAAAACAAATTGCAGCGAGCAGCTGCCTCTGTTCCTCTGAGCCACTATGACATGTAGCACCATGCAGCAAGCAGCTCTCTCTGTTCCTCTGAACCAGTATGACACACAGCACAGTGCAGCAAAGAGCTGTCTCTTTTCTTATCAGCCAGTATCACAACCATACGTAGCACAGTGCAGCTAGGATTTCAACTGCTCCTCAGAGATATCTTCTCACACATGGGACTATACCTGATGCCTCGGGAAATGCGGCCTCTCTGATTCTCCTCTCTACAGAGAGATGAAAAGTAACAAGTACACCAATTTAGAAAGATTGCATAAGGTTTAAATGTTCATACCGTAATCCTTCAAAAGACGTGGCCAGTAAAGTTAGACCTCAGTTTTCCTCTTGAAGGGCCATCCACTTTTAATATTGTAAGCAGTTTGGCAGAGCGTTAAAACCCAATACTTTTACGTAAAAACTGAGAGTGCTCAGTTCTACATGGCAAGATTCTAGTTTGTATTTTTAAGGTTAACATATTATTCTGTAGCAGAAGCATTAAATCTTTGAGCTATCTGATCGGTCCTTCAAAAGGAGGCAATGTTTTCCTCTGGGCAACTTGGACAAAACATACATAGGTAACTTGGACAAAACAAACATCCAAACCAGGATGACCAATGGAAGACTCCAATCGTCTGTCCACTGACTTCCAATGCACTCTCCAAAAATCACTCAAAACATTTCTACCTCCACCCACACCAAAGGACACAGCATGGACATGAATTTCTTAAAGCAGGGCCCTTCACCTGCAAGAAAATCCTGTGCACTGACTTCTGACCCTTGCTGTTTAGGATAAACAAACAAAAGCCATCAATTACTGGGAACCTGGCTACAGACATTTCCCTTTCTGATCATCTAAATCAGAATAAACTTGGAGACAAAAACTCCCAACCATCTTGGAGACCTTGCATGTACTTCGCACACACTGTAACAAACAAATTCAAAAGCCAGGCCAAACTACATCGCACAGCAAATGCAAACTACCAACAGTCAAGAAACCTGTTACACTTTAACGTGTGAGCAACTTCCTCTTACTCGCTCTGGATTCTCTAATTGTAAAATGATCAGATTCACAGTTTTATTCCTGAAGACATTTATCTGAGCCATTTACTTCTCAACCCATCAACTAATTTATCAAACCAGCTATTGTGTCTGGGACCAACTCTGTCCAAACATTAAAAAACTGAGATTTCAACCACATCAGTTTAACCATACTCAGACTCCTACTGAACCCAGGTTGGGATAGACTGCTTCCAAATCATGAACTGCTGTACATCGGTTTCATAAACATCTTCTTATCAACCAGCATTTACTCCACCAAATTCAAGTAAAGGTAAGTAACCCTGGTCATTAAAATAATGGAAATTCACCATTACAAATCTCTCTTTCAAGGGCAAAATCCATGAAAAGGGCAGTATCCACTGGAATTCAGGAACAGATTACCACAGACAGTGTCCTTGGCACCACTTGATTTTGATTGTGTCTTGAATATGCCTTTCAACACTGCGATTGTGCAACTCATGTCCCTTATGAGGGAGAATGGCATTTCTTATACTGGCCAAGGTTTTTGGCATCTTACAACACTGCTGCAAGGAGTTGACACTGTTCTTCTGATCCAGTCATAGATGCACCTACTATGAGTCATACTAGGATTTGTAACTGTTCTTCTGAGCTGGGATCACACATAACAAATTGCAGCGAATAGCTGCCACTGTTCCTCTAAGCCAATATGACACACAGCACAATGCAGCAAGGAGCTGTCTCTGTTCTTATCAGCCAGTATCACAACCATACATAGCACAGTGCAGCAAGGATTTCACACTTCCACAGAGCAGGCATCCACAGATTTACATGGTGCTCTTCTCACACATGGGACTATACCTGGCCCATTGGACAAAGCGATTTCTCTCATCCTGGTCTCTACAGAGAGATGAAAAGGAACAAGAACATCAATTTAGAAAGATTGCATAAGGTTTACATTTTCAGATCGAATCCTCCAAAGGACTTGGCTAGTAAAGCTAGACCTCAGTTTTCCTTTCGAAATGCCATCCACTTTTAATATTGCAAGCAGTTTGGCAGAGCGTTAAAAGCCAATTCTTTTATGTAAAAACTGAAAGAGTGCTCAGTTCTACATGGCAAGATTCTAGTTTATGTTTTGAAGGTTAACATATTATTCTATAGCAGACGCATAAATCTTTGAGCTGTCTGATCGGCCCTGCAAAAGGAGGCAATGTTTTCCTCTAGGTAACTTGGACAAAACATACATCAGAACTAGGATGACTAATGGAAGACACGAATCGTCTGTTCACTGACCTCCAATGCACTCTCCAAAAAATCGCTGAACACATTTCTACCTCCACCCATACTAAAGGACACAGCATGGACATGAATCTCTTAAAGCAGGGCCCTTCACCTACAAGAAAATCCTGTGCACTGACTTCTGACACTTGCTGATAAGATAAAAGAAAACTAAAAACATCAATTACGGGGAACCTGGCTACAGACATTTCCCTTTCTGATCATCTAAATCAGAATACGTTTAGAGACAAAAAGTCACAACCATCTTGGAGACCTTGCATGTACTTTGCACACACTGGAACAAACAAATTCAAAAGCCAGGCCAAACTACATCGCACAGCAAATGAAAAATACCAACAGTCAAGAAACCTGTTCCACTTTACCTTGTGAGCAAGTTCCTCTTACTCCCTCTAGATCCTCTAATTATAAAATGGCCAAACAGATTCACAGTTTTATTCTTGAAGACATTTATGTGAGCCATTTACTTCTCAACCCATCAACTAATTTACCAAACCAGCTATTGCGTCTGGGACCAACTTTGTCCAAACATTAAGAAACTGAGATTTCAACCACATCAGTTTAACCACACTCAGACTCCTACTGAACCCAGGTTGGGATAGACTGCTTCCAAATCATGACCTGCTGTACATCGGTTTCATAAGCATCTTCTTATCAACCAGCATTTACTCCACCACATTCAAGTAAAGGTAAGTAACCCTGGTCATTACAATAATGGAAATTCACCATTACAAATCTCTTTCGAAGGTCAAAATCCATGAAAAGGGCAGTATCCACTGGAATTCAGGAACAGATTACCACAGACAGTGTCCTTGGCACCACTCGATTTTGATTGTGTCCCAAATATACCTTTCAACACTGTGATCATGCAACTCATGCCCCTCATGAGGAAGAATTACATTTTTTTTATACTAGCCACGCTTTTTGGCATCTTACAACACTGTTGCAAGGAGTTGGCACTGTTCCTCTGATCCAGGCATAGATGCACTTACTATGCTACATACTCGCATTTTTAATTGTTCTTCTGAGCTGGTATTACACAAAACAAATTGCAGCGAATAGCTGCCGCTGTTCCTCTAAGCCAATATGACATGCAACACAATCCAACAAGGATCTGTCTCTGTTCTTATCAGCCAGTATCACAACCATACATAGCACAGCGCAGCAAGGATTTCACACTGTTCCGCACAGCAGGCATGCACAGATTTACATGGTGCTCTTCTCACACATGACCCATTCGGCACAGCGACTTCTCACATCCTGGTCTCTATGGAGAGACGAAAAGGAACAAGAAAATCAATTTAGAAACATTGCATAAGGTTTACATTTTCATATCGTAATCCTTCAAAGGACTTGGCCAGTAAAGCTAGACCTCAGTTTTCCTCATGAAGGGCCATCCACTTTTAATATTGCAAGCAGTTGTGCAGAGCGTTAAAGCCCATTTCTTGTACGTAAACATTTGAAAGAGTGCTTAGACCTTCATGGCAAGATTCTAGTTTGTGTTTTTCAGGTTAACATAATATTCTGTAGCAGACACAAAATCTTTGAGCCATCTGATCGGTACTTCAAAAAGAGGCAACGTTTTCCTCAATGTAACTTGGACAAAGCATGCATCCCAACCAAGATGAAAAATGGAAGACTTGACTTGACTATTCATTGACCTCCAAAGCACTCTCCAAAATCACTCAACACATTTCTACCTCCACCCCTACTGAAGGACACAGTATGAACATGAATGTCTTAAAGCTGAGCCCCTCACCCTCAATGCTTCTATGAAAATCCTGTGCACTGACTTCTGACATTTCTGGTTAGAATAAAAAAAACAAAAGCCATCAATTACTGGGAACCTGGCTACATAAATATTCCTTTCTGATCATCTAAATCAGAATAAGTTTGGGGACAAAAAGTCACAACCATCTTGGAGACCTTGCTTCTGGTTCACGCATACTGTAACAAACAAATTCAAAAGACAGGTCAACTACATCGAACAGCAAATGCAAAATACCAGCAGTCAAGAAATCTGTTCCACTTTACCATGCGAGCAACCTCCTCTTCCTCCCTCTGGATCCTCTAATTGTAAATGATCCTTGTAATTGTCCTTGGCACTACTCGATTTTGATTTTGTCCCCAATGTGCCTTTCAACACTGCTATCATACAACTCATGCCCCTCATCCAGAAGAATTACATTGCTTATCCTCGCCAAGGTTTTTGGCATCTTACAACATAACAGGCCATCAAAGTCTACAACAAGGCCTTTAACTGGTACATCCCATTCCTGAAATGACAAACAAGTGTGGCTAAACAGCCTCTAAACACAAGGAAGTCTGTTGAGCGACGTCAAGAAGGCAGACTGCATAAGGTAGCTCTGTTGGGTAAATCCCAGTTACCAGGAGAAATCCTGCTTGCAGCCATATCCTGGACACCTGTGGTGCCTTAATTGTGCACCTACCGTTGACCACCAACTGATGGTACTAGTCGTTAGCAGGGAGGCCGCCTGTGAACCCCCCTAGTAACTTGCTGCGCCTAAGCTGGCTTGCTGCTGGCGGTACGGACCTGCTAGTATACTGAGACCTGGCAGCTGCGGCACTGGCCCCTCTGAGATAACTGCAAGTGGAGAGGGGGGCCTCTGCTGAGATCAGGAGACTGAGGACGGAGCATCTGGTCATCAGTGAGTGCATTGAGGGGCGCGGGGACCCGGTTGGGGCCCAGTCACTGCCAGCGTGCCGCTGGCTTAGCTGCGAACATGTTGGTGCCTCTGCCTGACGGGCTGCGCTGACCTGGGCCCCCCTCTGGAACTGAGCAAAGAGTTCTGCTCTTTTGGTGCGGCTGCCCAGATGCTGCTTCCCTGGGCGCCGGAGGGGTGGAGGAGAACACGGCTGGCCTGACGGTTGGAGCTGGGCCTGCTCCCAGCCGTCACGTGTACGGCGCCCCTCCCCGCTTTGGCTCATTGGATCAGCGACCATTGCGGGCACGTGGAACCTGCTGCTGCAGAACTGTCATTGCCTTGAACTGAAGCCTCCAAGCGTACTGATGGTGCTCAGCCCCCCTAGTGTGGCCTCCAGACCCCGCTGGGGGGACATACCGGCGGAGAAGCCAGAAACCTACCACAGCTGCCTCCCCGACATGGCATAGGAAGCTGCAGCTGTGGCATCCACTTGTAGGAGAAACCGGGGGCTGCGGTACTGCACCGTTTAGGCTAATGCAACTTGGCCCCTGTGCCAAACTGGGCCCTAAATGTTGGGGGAAAGACTGACGCAACAACCTTACTGACCCTCTTGCCCTAACCAGGGACTCTGCCTGCTTGCCCCAGCCAAAGGATAATTTCTGCAAGTGCACACTTCGCTGCGGAGTGGGGACATTTTACTAAGCTCGCTAGACTGAAGAGGCTAATCTGACTTGTCCATCAACCTACTGCTCTCCAAGCCAACAAGCAGTGGCACCGGTGCCCGATCTGCGCTGGTGACTGCGGCACGCCCCAAGGAGGTCCTCAGTGAGTTGGGGGCCACCTGTGACTCAGGAGCATGCCAGGCCTGCTCATGCTGCTGCACTTCAGCGGGCTTCCAAAGTGCTACCAAGCGGGCCCACCCCACGTGCTTACTGCCACTTGAGTCTGCACTGGACCCAGGGGGGCATCCCCTCATGATGAGCCACCTCCGATCGAGCGCCATCGCCCCACCCACGGAGATGCCTGGCAGGGTGCTCCCTTGGTCGGCCACACCGAGACTGTTGGCACCCCTCGTCACTAGAAGACAAGTTGGATGTGGTACTGGATGCAGTGGAGAGGCCCGCACAACACTGTGAAGACTCGCGTCTCCTTAGAGAGCAAGATCGACAGCACAGCAATGGACCTTAATCTGCTGCATGCTGATCATCATAAACTAGCATACAAAGTGCGCATTGCAGAGTGAACCATTGCTGAACTCAAGTCGGCCTTCAAAGAACTGGAATCCTCCATCTAGCTGCTGACGGATTGTGTCCACACCCATGAGGCCAGGGCTGAAGGCGTGTAGGGCCGCCGTAGCAGAAACAACGTGCGTGTGGTTGGCCTCCTGGAAAGCATCAAAGGACGTAACCCTGTCGACTATTTGGACAACTGGCTGCGGAACCTGCTTCCACCTGATTCCCTCACGCAGTTCTTGTCAGTAGAATGTGCGCATTGCGTCCCGACAAGGAGGCCTTCATCTGGCTTCAGCCCCAGTCTGATGCTAATTCGCCCACTCCATTACCGTGACAGGGACAACATCCTACCCAAAACCAGGAAACTTGACCAAGTTGTGGTTGATAATGCCCGCATCATGCTCTTACCAGCTACACAGTAACAGTGCGATGCCACAGGGCCTCGTTCCTAGCTGTCAAATGCCATCTACATGAACTGAACCATGAAAAATTCGCTGCTCTTCCCGGTGAGAATATGTGTTGCGATGGATGGCAAAACATGCTTATTTTAACGCACCTGATGATGCTTGGGAATGGATGGAGGCCTTTGGCCAAGCCGCCGGAGCGGAACCTAGCACTGACAGAACTGACGGGGGACGCAGTCGTGGGGGACAGCAAGCAATGAGACAGCCTCCTAAGCCTGCAACAGTCCCGGATCTGAAACAGGTTATACAGGAAACAAGACAGGCCCTCCATTCTGTAGTAGCAATCAGGGATGGCCGACCTGACACCAGCGGTCTTCAAGCGAGGATGGTTCCTCCACTGTTTAGCCTGCCAGCTCTGACGCCTTGGCACCATCAGAGGTCACTCCACAGACAGCCGATGGCATTATTTGACTTACCCCTACCAGCACAAGACACTCTCATAGCGGCCAACTATGTCTGACCACAGGACATATTTTTGTTGGTGTTACTGGCTGTCATTCCACTTTTCAATAATCAATCCCTATTATATAACCAGCTCTTGCAGCATGTGCACACACTGCACACAATCACCCTTCTACACATCTTACATTGGCTGGAACACATACGCCTACATTACATGAGGTACACCGCCCTTGGCCACTGCACCTCCCACCAGTAAAACCCCTGGTCTCAGACTTTACTGCTGTATCTTGCAGACATTTTTTAACAACTTTGTGCAGGTAAACCTGTTGTTTGTCTGCCCCACTAGAATTAAATGGTTGCACCTCACCCCCCCACTTGGCATTACCTCCATGTCCTATGAAGCTCCACCCCAGCACTTGCCACTATGCCTCTTCACCGCAATCACAAGTTTGGTCCCTAGCTACATTCAAGACAGCAACCCTCCTCATGTACTCACACTACCAACATGACACATACTACTTTCATAAACTGGAACATGCGGGGTATGCACACCCCCTCTCGCTGATACTCTGTCTATGCCTACCTCATGCACTGCTCCACGCAGGTGGCCATGCTTCAAGAAACTCACTTAACACTAACTGACGCATATAAACTTCAGCGTCGCTGGCGTGGACAGGTCTATGCTACTACCTTTTCTTCCTTTGCTCAAGGGGTCCTGCTCTTGATCAGACCTGGGGTCCCCTTCTCCACGAGGAGGTGGTAGCAGATAGTGAAGGCTGGTACTTCCTTGTCAAGGGCAGCCTTAATGGTCGACACATTCTTATTGGTAGCACATGTGCTCCTAACACAGAGCAACCCCTGTTCCGCTGCCGGCGACGCTCTCTCACTGGGGTGGAATCCCATGGTTATTGGGTGATAATTTTAACAGTATCCTAAGCACTGACCTTGACAGATCCTTCCCTCCGCTACCCAGCACCCCGGCCACTTCCAACACACAAGCATTACGTGACGGACTTCAGCATTGGCACATAGTAGACATTTGGCAACAGAGCAATTCTCAAACAAAAGTGTACTCCTTTTTTCCTCACAGCTTCACCTCCACATTAGGCTCAATTGATTCATTGGCACAGAGTCCCTACAGCCGTCTGTAACACATGCAGAATACTTGGGCCGCACCCATTCAGATCTTAACCCGCAGAGCCTACAGCTAACATGGGACAATGGCCCTCCTTCCATTCCATCATGGTGCTTACAGCCAGCGGCACTTGAAAACTCCCCATTCCACACCTCAATACATGCCGCTATTAAAGAATATTACTAACACAACCATGGGTCAGCGACATCCAGGCTGGTTGAGTGGGACACACTCAAAGTGGCAGCCAGGGGACATTGTCTGGGGGTGACTTGGAATGTCCAACAACAGCTTGACGCTGATATATCTCATATAAACGCACCCTCCTGCAACACGAGACGGACGCAGTACGAAACCCCGGTAGCTCTTGCCACCTGCTGGTAGCACAGCATGAACATGTCTCCCTCTTGGAGCGGTTGCGTTGCTTGAACTATGCGGCCCACTCTGCACGTACACACGCCACTGCTGACAAATCTAGCACACTGTTGATATGGCTTATAAGGTTGGACGAGCTCGACACCCCATTGTGGCACTGAAATCCGCTACCAGCGACATACTCAACACACACCAGGACATACACCTAGAACAAACCAACACTATGCCTTGCTGTACCAATCAAGGATCCCTGTTATTCCACCAGATACGGACGCCTTCTTCAGAATGATTCCCCTGTCCTGCCTTACATCCATCTAAAAAGCGAAACTAGATGATCAAATTACACTATTTGAAATACAGTAGGCCGATCAAACCTCCAGCCACAGGCAAGGTGCCTGGCCCAGACAGCCTGCTTGTTGAAATTTACAAGGCATATAACACGCTCCTTGCATCTCGGTTGCTCACCCTCTACGAACAGGCTCTGGAAGCCTCTTGCCTTCCCACTTCCCAGCGCAAACCGCTGCTGATATCCCTCTCTATGCTACACAAAGACCACACCGAACTGGGCTCCCACCTAGCACTGCTTAACACAGATTATAAGGTGCTCACTAAAATCCTGATGACTCAGCTGGCACCCATGGTACCTACGCTGGTACACACTGACCAGAATGGATTTGTGCCATCACGCAGTACGTCCTTAAATCTGAGACGTTTCTTCCAAGTCCTAAAATGGGCATCGGAATTGTGGCCCGAGAGTGATGTCTGTGGATTTGGCCAAGGCCTTTGATTCGCAGGAATGAGCCTTTCTATTGAAACATTAGCACGTTATGGCATTGGAGGTTGCTACTTAAAGCTTCTTAAGCTACTATACACCTGTCCAACAGTCAGGGTTAAAACTGGCCCGTGATATCAAATTAATTCCAGATTCACATGGGAACCCGCCAGAGCTGCCCTCTTTCGCCCCTGCATTTCTCACTGGCCATAGAGCCATTGGCACTTGCCCTCCATGACGTTAGCGCAGAATGGGGCATCCTGCTGGGTGATGGCCTGCACTCCATCTCTCTCTACGTTGATGACCTGCTCATCTATCTTCGCGACCTTCACTCCATGCCAGACGATGTCGCCCTCATACTGGACCGCATTAGCCATCTTTCCGGCCTCGGGTCAATGGGACCAAATCAAGTTTGTTTTCTTTCACCCGCCAGCTGGAAGACCCCCATCTTGTTCTCAACCAGACCCATGTGCCCTGGCAACCCTCCACGCTCCACTATCTGGGCACTATGGTGTACCATGCGGAAGAGGACGTATATGATGGAAATCTACAAAGAGCTGTTACCTCATTGAGAGCGCAGATAACGTTCTGTCGTACACTGCTGCTGTCAGTGGTGGGACGTATAGCGCTTATTAAGATAGTCACTCTCCCTCACCTCCTTTATTATTTTACCAATCTCGCTCTCTACATCCACGCTACCTTTTTCCAATCCCTGGAAAAAGCATTGCAGGATTTCATTTGGGACAACTCCCGCTGCAGGGCAGCCTTTCCGAAACTATAACTGCCCACAGACCAGCCTAGCAATGCCTCAATTTGAGCACTATTATGTTGCATACCAACTCCAATGGGTGGCTAGGTGGATGTTGGGTTTACTGCTTGGGGACACAGCAATAGCGTCATCAGCCCATAGTCTGCAAGATGCACTCCATATCTTTCACCCTTGCACACAAATGTCTGCACCTATATCTCTATTGTTGGGGGTAGCACACCATTGTTATCGCCGTGCTCTCTTCCTAACACGTGCAGTGACCCTTATGCTCCAGTGATACCCTTGCTCGGCATGCCCAGAAGACATGCCATTACATCGTCAGCAGGAATAACCACTTGGCACGCGGCAGGTATCCACATAATTGGAGACCTTTACCACGGCAATAGCCTCCTGACCGACGGATCCCTAATGGAGGAGGACGGCCTCCCGCCAGGCCACCTCCTCCTATATAACTAATTGGTGATCGCCATGGGATGTCAATGGGGCGACATGGCTTTGGGCCCCCCGACACAACTCACCATGCAATACCTGCATGTAATGTGACCAGGCAGACACCAGATCTACTGGTTTGCGGACTCGCTGCGCTTGCATGCTGGCACCCCGCTCACCCCCCTTCATCACAGGTGGGAAGAGGTGCTGGCCCACCCCTGCACTGACAGGGAATGGAAAGTGCTTCTGCGGGGCCCGGTACATGTTCTCAGCAATGCCAAATTTCGCCTAATACAATACTACATAGTGCACAGGGCATACCTTAGCCCAGAAAAAATAAACTGATACTTCCAGCGAATGGATGCTACCTGCCCCCATTGTTATCTAGTAGATGCCGACCTTTTCCACATGCTCTGAGTATGTCAGCATCTACAACGCTACTGGCAGGGAATCACTACACAATTGTCTGCCTGCACGGGACTTTTGGAGCTGCACACTGGGGAGGTGTGCATTCTTGGTCTCTATTGCAGGACTAAGAAAAATAAGGTCATATTGCGCTTCCTCGACCTAGGGCTAATAATGGCCAAGCGCCTCATCACTTGTAGATGGAAGGCGCAGGAGCCAGGCGCGGTCGGTGGTAGGAGTGCCGGTCGGGCGGTGACGTGGGGCGGGGGAGGGGCAGGGTGGGGGTAGTAAACTACGGATTAAGGCCGAATACAGGTAAGTAAACATTTAAATAAATAAAACGAATTTCGTTGGGAGCGCTGCATCGCCAAATGCGCCAAATGCGATGCAGCGCTCACAACGAAATTCGTTTTATTTATTTAAATGTTTACTTACCTGTATTCGGCCTTAATCCGTAGTTTACTACCCCCCACCCTGCCCCTCCCCTGCCCCACGTCACCGCCCGACCGGCACTCCTACCACCGACCGCGCCTGGCAGGAGCCCCCGGTGCTCACAGCTTGGATGCAGTCCTTTCTGGCCTGGGCTCAAGCGAAGAGCCTCGCCCAGCGAAGAGGAGAATATCGAACTCCGCAAATACCCTATAGTGTCCAATTGGGATGATATTCTAGCAGATTTGTGGACTACTGTTCAGTCGGCCCCAACATCAGATACAAATTCGCCACTGCATCAACCAGACGACACAGCACACTGAACACCACGCCAGCCGCTGGGGCTTTATGGGTTGTACACCACATTCCCTACACATGGTTCCAGGTACTACCTGGTTACAGCGCTTCTATGCGCACACCAATTCACTGCTTAATATGTGTGAAACGGCTTTACTGTGGGGAGGGTGGTAACGGGTGGAGGAAATGTTGAGGTTTTTATTGTTGATGTTAACTTTTCTTTTTTACTCAGTTAACCTGTTTATTGCTAGATACACGACTGACCTCGTTGATGCGAAACGTTGGTTGCAGCACATAATTTGTCCGAAATCGTATAGCTCACATTGTCACCGGGGAAAGCAATACAATTTGCAAATGTTTTGATGAATCTGGATGTGGATGAATGCAATACAAGATAGAGCATGCTATTGTACATAGTACCCTGTTACCATGTATACTGAGCCAATTGTTATACCAACTGTGCTAACCATGTATACCGCTTGTAAAACAAATGTCAATAAACAGATTTAAACATAATAAATCATCTTAAAAAGTCTGTTTAGAAATCACCCAAGACTCAACCCTCCCACTCCTTGTGTTCAACCTATGCATAAATCCACTAGGAAAAGCAACTGCCATTACAACAGCACCATACGCCAGTGTGCCAAAGACATACAACTAACTAATGCCATCAAATCCCCTGAACCTGTTCTCAAACTCAATATCTGCTGTAAAAACTAAGCAGAGAAATTAAATACCCAATAATTGACAGAAACTCACATCCTACAATATATACTAAAGAAAGGCATCAGATAACAGCTCTTAGAATAAAGAAACTCAATTCACACACTACCATTTACCCAAAGCCACAACGGTATCTGTCTTACTCCATATTCAGCACAGTCATCAAAGTGCTCAATCTCCACTGAATGGGTCACTGCCAAACTTTCCTTTTGTGCACCTATACAGTATTCAGACAGAATATCGAGTTGGAAATGTCGACTTACACAAATATCGAGTTGGAAATATAGTCACACAGAAATATCGACAGGAACAATATCGTGGTCAAGAATATCGAATTTAAGGTAAGCAATATCGTTTTCAAAAATATATGTCATTAATATCGTTTGCAAAAATATAGTTGTTTAAAATATCGATTTTTTATTTAGTGTTATATATTTTAGTTTATATTTTAAATGTATGTGATGTATTTTTTTTGTACAAGTATTGTTTATGTTTTTTAATATATGTGTTAAATTTTTAGTAGTTGTCAATTTTATTTTAAGTACACTTTGCGTTTTTAGTTCTGTAGCGGATTGTGGATTTATAGGGGAATAGGGTGGGAAGTAATTTACTCATAATAAATTAATGATTATTTTTTATTTATTAATATTTATTTAATTGAGTTTTCATAGTGTTAATTGTGGGAAGTAATTTAATTGCAATTAATTATTAATTGGTTGTTAATTAATATTAATTAATTAATTGGTACATAATTATGGTAATTGTGTAATTTCTTTTAGGTGCGGTTTGTGGGGTTTATAGGGGTAAAGGGTGGGAAGTAATTTTTGATTAATTAATAATTAGTTGGTAATTTATATTAATTAATTGATTGAAAATTAATTATAGAAATTGTGTACTGAATTTTAGGTGCGGGTTGTGGGGTTTATAGGGGTAAAGGGTGGGAAGCAATTTATGTTTAATTAATAATTAGTTGATCATTAATATTAATTTTAATAATTGATATTTAATTAGGTTATTTGTTTATTTTTTTGTGTGGGTTTTACTTTTATAGGGGTACAGTGTGGGAGTAAATCAATTTTACTTACTTTATAATTAGTTGTTGAATACTATTAGTTTTTTAATTGAAAATAAGTTTTAATTGTGTAATTAATTTGTTTACAGTTTAATTTTAGCTGTGGGTTGTAGGGGCTATAGGGGTAAAGTGTGGGAAATTAATTAATTTTTCTGAGTTTTAATTTGTTTTTAAATAATAATATTTCTTTAATTGGTAATCAATTATGTTAATTAAGGAAGTACATTTAAAAAACAATTAGATGTGGGTTGTAAATTGTGTGGTGTTATATGGTAGGAAATAAAAAAAAGTAAATTTATGTAATAATTAATGTTTTTGTTTCTAAATAATTTCTAATTAAAATATGTATTTGTTTGAAAATAATTTTTTATTTTATTTAATATTATATTTGTAGGTATTTCTCATATGTATTTAACATTATAATATGTTTTTTAATATTAAATATATTTGTATTTGAATTTTTTACATATTTATATATTTTTTAATTTATTTTCTTTTGAAAATATTTGTGTTGTTGTTAATATTTAGTTTGTTTTTAATTTTGAACTGACTGGAGTGAGAATATTAATTGTTACCCCTCCGCAATCCAACACTTTCCATACTGTTGCACTTACTGGAGTGGGAATTGTAATTTTTGCCCCTCCGCTATCCAACACTTTCCTTACTGTTGCACTGATTGGAGTGGAAATAGTAAATTTGAACCCGCCACTATCCAACACTTTCCCTACTGTTGCACTCACTGGAGTGGGAATAGTAATTTTTACCCCTCCGCTATCCAACACTTTCCCTACTGTTGCCCTGACAGGTGTGGGAATAGTACTTTTTACCCCTCCGCTATCCAACACTTTCCTTACTGTTGCACTGATTGGAGTGGAAATAGTAAATTTGAACCCGCCACTATCCAACACTTTCCCTACTGTTGCACTCACTGGAGTGGGAATAGTAATTTTTACCCCTCCGCTATCCAACACTTTCCCTACTGTTGCCCTGACAGGTGTGGGAATAGTACTTTTTACCCCTCCGCTATCCAACACTTTCCCTACTGTTGCACTCACTGAGTGAATGAATGAATGAATGAGAAGTATTTGCTATAGCGCAACAGCTACTCAAAAAGAGTGTCCTGGCGCTGACAGGAACGAGTGGTAGGGAACTAGATACGCCGCTAAGTTTTAAAAAGCCACGTTTTCAGGTGCTTCTTAAAGATTGAAAGTTCTGAGGTGGCTCTCAGTGAAGCAGGGAGTCTGTTCCATGCCTGTGCACCCAGAAAACCAAACGACCTGCCTCCCATCTGAGCCAGAAGTACTTTGGGGGTGCAGACAAGGTCAGAGGAAGAGGATCTTAAAGATCGAGCTGGAATATAGCGATTGACTCATTTCCTAAGAGAGCTTGCTCCTTTTCCATGAAGGGCCTTGAAAAAAACAAGAGCTTTGAATCTGATCCTTTCTTTCAATCACAGCCAATGAAGGGATTTAAGAAGGGGGACATACGAGACCTTGGTTTGGGTCTGAGGATCCCCTTGCCGCGGAGTTTTGCACTACTTGCAGACGCTGTTTAAGGTAGCTGGGAAGGCCCAGATAGAGGACATTAATGTAGTCCAGTCTTGACGTCACCAAGCCTGGACCACAATTTTACTAGTGTCGTTTGACAGAAGTGGAAGAAATGTTTTTAACATACGCAAAATTCCAAAGCAGGTGCCAACCAGAGTCTGGACCTGGACCTTCATGGAAAGGGCGTTATCCAGAGAGACGCCTAGGTTTCTCACAGATGTCTGCTCTGTGTGAGGCAGCGATAACTCTTCTGGCCACCATACATTCCAATTATTAACTGCAGGTTGACCAAAGAAGACAATTTCGGATTTGTCCGGATTGTATTTCAGCTGATTCACCTTGAGCCACTGAAACACCCTTGTAAGACTCTGATGTTAGCACCTTCGAAATCCGTTCCTTTTTCGCAGGTGAAAATCAATTGTTTGTCGTCCATGTAGGATATAATCTTAGCACCGGTTGCTTCTGCCAAGGATGCCAAGGGGGACATATATAGGTTAAAGAGTAGGGCTAAGAATAGAGCCCTGGGGGACTCCAACTTCATGCAGGGCATGGGGCTGAAAAAGGAGGGAGCCATATTTCTTGGAGTGGGAATAGTAATTTTTACCCCTCCGCTATCCATCACTTTCCCTACTGTTACACTCACTGGAGTGGGAATAGTAATTTTTACCCCTCCGCTATCCAACACTTTCCCTACTGTTGCACTCACTGGAGTGGGAATAGTAATTTTTACCCCTCCGCTATCCAACACTTTCCCTACTGTTGCACTCACTGGAGTGGGAATAGTAATTATTACCCCTCCCTTATCCGACACTTTCCCTACTGTTGTACTCACTGGAGTGGGAAATTTAAGTTTGAAGATCTTTAAATAGTTTAATGTTTTAATTTGTAATAGATTGTTTTTTAATTAGATTTTTCGTTAATGTACATATATATATATATATATATATATATATATATATTTTTGTAAATTTTTAGATAATTTTAAAATTATAAAATAAATTAAAATTAATAGTTTATTAATTGTTTTAAAATATATATATTAAATATTATGTATGTGTGTTTAACTTTTTTAAATTAAGTTTGTTATATTTGTTAAAATTTATATTAAATCACTTTATTTGGTATATTAATTTTATTATTTAACATATTTTGTATTTAATATTTATATATATATATATATATATATATATAAATATCGATATTTTGTACAACTATATTTTTTACATCGATATTTTTTTTCGATATTTTTGTACTTACCTGTTTAAGTATAGGGAGTCGTTATTTTTGCATTCTTTATTTTTTCATCTATATTTCTTACATCTATATTTTTTTCATTGATATTATGTAACTGAACCACCAATATATTAACACTTACTCTAGATCACATTGCTTCCATCATTAGGGTCCCCTACTTGTTACCAACTAAAGAAAGGGTCTTTCCCCACAGGTGCAATAATTGCCCACACAGGTACAGTAATATGCTAGTCCTTCTCAGAAGGGTTGTAGTTTTTACTGGTGCTCTTTGCAAGGGCTGCATTAATTTACCAGCCCCTCTTACCTAAACCGTAATAATGTACTAATATGTTCATAATAACGTCTACAATAATTTACGAGAAAAAATTGTGCCTTCACAATTAATGAGGACCCCACCCCAATAATGCCCGGTTACTCACCGGTAATCTTAATTTCTCCGAGTCCTGGTCTTCCCGTTCCAATCCTTACGCATAAGCAGTTCACCTGCTCCACAGAAACTGTTATCTAGCTCAGGTCAAAATTCTTCCCCCAATATGGCGATGCCTACCCACCATGCATAAAGGGGGAAGCACATCACTAGGACATCCTGAGAATACCAAAGAAATTCATAAGAAAGAAAAACTGAAAAACAATCACCATAAACAGAAACCAGGAAGGGAGGGAGCAACAGGCTCAGGAATGGAATGGGAAGACCAGGACTCGGAGTAATGAAGATTACCGGTGAGTAACCGGTCATTATCTCCTTGTCTGTCTTCCCGTCCCATTCCTTACGTATGAGCCCATACCCAAATGCATGGTGATGAACCACACAGAAACCAAGGATGACTCAACATACATGAAAGGCAATGTAAAAAACAGCACAAACCCCAGATCATGTACAGCCAGCAAAACATGAGCATCAAACCCGGCGGACACGGCTATCCCCAACCGGAGACAGTAGTGCGAAACAAAAGTGCAGGGATAAGCCAGCGAAGGAGCGGTACAAATGGCATGCAGTGACGCAGCCTAAAATGATGCCAAGGATGAGTGAAACAACAACCATCGAGTCAGAATGGACAAAGAAGGCACAAGACCCCACCCGGAGAGACCACAGGCGACACATAAGGAAACCACCGCACAAATGCAAAGGAAATCAAGGCAGATGCGAAAGGTCTACAACACATCCAGAGAACCACAACCTCTGGAGAAGACGTGCCAGGAGAAAGCACCGGAAGGACAAAACCCTCAAGACCAACAGAAACCAAGGGTGCAAAGTAGGACCAGGCAATGCCAGAAGCGCCAATGGACAAACTTGGGCGGGGACCGCAGAGCCAGGGAAAGGACTCAGAAGCAAAAACACTCCGCAAAAATTGAGCCACCAATGGAAAGAAAGAAGACATAATGGAGCCCCTGAAGGCCAGAATGGAGACCCACCAGGCATAGAGATGGGGGATCGGCAGACCCAACAGAAAACCATCCCCAAAAATTCCCAACGCCCTGACTAAATCATAGAAAACAGGAGATAGACCCATCCCCCTACACCAAGAGCCAAAGCACTACCAATGATGGCTGCAAGATGCCAGGGCGAAGCTCCGTGAGAGAACCGGATGGTCTGAGTCACTACAAGTGAATAACCTTGCACCAACAGGGACAATCTCACAAGAACCAATCTCCCATATGGAGGCACAGGAGAGAGGACGGGCTGAAAAGAGGAGCAAGCAGTGGAGATGGGTGTACAGGAACCCACAAAAGCAGACAAGCAGTCAAGCCCTCAAGAAGGGTAAACCTCAGTCCCGAGACCAGTACGGAACAATCAGAAGAATGCCATCAGAACAACCCAAATCCCCTGAGGACCCGGGAAAGCAAGCACCATGAGATGAAGAAAGCATTGAATGCCCAGACCTAACCATGATGGAATCAGGCAGCAAACAGAGGGAGAAGGGCCAACTCTGCCAAGGCAAACAGACCCAGCCATGGAAGGCCGAACAAGGAGATAGATGGCTGAAGGAGATGGGGCACAACCAGTCCAAAATAAATCGCAGGCCCTTTCACCACCCCCAGAAGAGAGACCGCACAGAGAGAGAGAGGAGTCTACCCAAGGCTCACAAAACGGCCAATCCCCTGGAGAAAAGAGAAAAACAGAGACCCGCACATCCCCCTGCTGATCAACAGAGGCACGAAGGACCTGGCCATCTGTCCGAACACAGCTAGCATGGGCCCAAAGGAGAGGAGAGGAACAAAGACAGTGCCTGCCATAACGCCACCAAAATCCACAAGTACGAAGACCGGAGACCCCAGAAAGGGATCATCAGCCCAGGAATCCCCCAGCAGCACCTCTACCCCAGGCGCGCATATCGGTCCACAAGACCACTGAGGGAGAAGGAACTAGACCCTGAGGGAGTGAGAGGCAACAACCACCACCGGAGAAACCTTTGGGCACCCACAAATGAAAGCCACTGATCCATAAGAAGCCGGAAACCAGGGAACAAATGGATACAGGCCTCAGAGAGCAAGGACATTGTGGAGGCCAGCTCACCCAGACTCAGCATTTAGAGACGGGCAGGCACCCAAGGTCGGGAAAGAACCCAGGATACACGGAGGAACAGACAGAAGAGAGCCCCGATGAACATCAGGGCCAGTGGTGCCAAGAGGGACGGAAAAACCCATGGCATAGACGAAAAGCCATAAAAGAAGCACCTGGAAAAGGCAGGAGCGTGAGCCCACAGAAAAACAAAGAAACAGCGGGCCAGCCAGATGGATGGGAATATGCAGGCAGACTTCCATCAGGCCGAGGGATTTGAGGAAGCACCCCTCAGGAGCCATGAGAACAATGTCCTTGGAGACTGAGCTGAATCGCCGGCCCATGCTCGTATCCGGGAACAGACAAAAAGGAAGGGAACCAACATCCCCCCTCGACGACACACATAGGAACCATGTCACCTGGGCGTCCATCTGAATACACATCTCTTGACCCCCGACAGATGGGAGGAAATGAAAGCTCGAACTGGAGCCAATGCCTACCAGACTTAAAAAGGAGAGACTCTCTCCTGTACCAAACCCCTTGCAGAAGGGGCAGACCCAACTGAGGACCCTTGGGGAGGGCATCTGGGTACAGCCACCACTGCATGTCATGCAGTAGCGGCTGCTGTGCGGGCAGAGCAGCGGGCCAGGGGGGAACTGGTGGTCAATCCTGGCACTGCACTCATGTTTGAAAGCAGTGCCAGGATTGGCCTGAGTGCTGAGAATTTGCACTCTGAGTGAGACTGGGAGCCTGTGCTTTGCTGTCTCCAAACCAGCAACACAGCTGGGGTTGGAGACAGCTCAATGCGCATGTGTGTTTGGCCACCTGAGACGGCTGACTAAACACATATGCGCCCCAATACCAGTGCCCTCCACTACCTCTCCTGATTGCCCCAGCGATGGCCCCGCCCCCAAGACTAGAACATGAAAAATAAAACAATAATGAACCCGGTTTATTATCATTTTATTTTTCAAGTTTTGAGGCTGGCGGGGGGGGCCATGGGCGACGCTTCTCCTCCTTAGCGGATGAGCCGCCACTGATGTCATACAACACTGGCGAGTGAGTGGACCCAAAGTCAAAGACGCCACTGATAGAAAAACAGCTGCAAAGACGCAGGAAAACGCCGTGACAGAAATCAAGGGAAAAAGGATTTGTCTACCACCTGCAATGCATGCAACAGCACCCGTGCAACATAACATGTGTAAGTGCAAAGTGGACATACACCCAGAAGGGCACTGTGGCACGAAATAACTCAAGTGTATTGCAACTCAACTCAATAGGACTCAAAATATTGACCAGAGAAGTATGAAAGGCTGAGGGGACCCATCGGGATATCAAACCCGTGAACCTGAGGCCAAATACAGGGCCATACAGGGGTCGCATAAGTCCATCAAGCCACCAGACTCGGCCCGAATAGAAGAATTGAGTACACACTCAGGCACGATTCAGCTGAAATGAGGCAACAAAACAATGAAAATCAGCCCGAGTAGATTGAGAGGGGCGCAAGGAGGACTACCAGTGGGGAGAACCAGAAGATGACAGTCACCATGCACTTCCTCCGCAAAGAGAAAGAAGGAGAGACAAACAGCCAGGCAACAAGGCAAGGGGCCGATCTGCAAGATGAGGGGAGACCAGAGGCCACGAAGGTGCCTCAATAGGTCTGCCAGAGCAGAACCCAGAACATAAGGAACCCTCCAACTCACCAACACATTACCCCCATCATGCCAATCAGATCCCGCCTTGGGACCCAAAGTGGTGGATGTCAGGGCCAAAAAAGACGCCACCTTCAGATCCTTAACCATAGCCCAAATAAAGTGCACATTCACCCCTGGGGGCATTGATTGAAAATTGTTTATAGTGACATAGCACAAAGGAATTCCATTATCAAACCCCAGAAGGATGGAACGCTAAGTGCGCTGGCTGGTAGTTGAACCTATGCCCATGCGGTGAAACGCTGGTGACCGTGCATCAGTCCATCCAGACACCAGACTCAGCCTCCGATGGCACCATTGTAGCAACAGCCACAACCCACCAATCCCACAACTCGGAGTGACCTGTATGCCAAAAACATGAGGTAGCAAAGGCTACCTCCTGCGCTAAACCATATGATGGCAACCGGAGAGGCCAGACAGGTGGCGGAAACAATATACAGGAGGGGGAAATCAGGCACAGCAAACCCAGCCCCCTTGCCATAAAGATCACTTTGCAAGTCCCCGGGTGAGGGAAACAACCAAAATGATCATGACAGCAGAGCAAACAGTACATGTAGTCCCTCAAGCCCTGCCCACTAATGCCAATTGCATTAGGCAAGGGACTCCAATGAGCTAAACCCGGAGTCCCCAGGCCTTGCCCACTAATGCAGAACAACATGGGGCGGGGACACCGTAACAGCGCAAGAACACCATGCAAGAACGCGAGGGCCCCTTCCGTGGGCTGAAGCGATTAGGCAGAAGCATCATACAAAAAGTTGCGTGCTCACAGAGGACTCCACCAAGCAAGCCCGGCCCGCTATAGCAGGGCGAAGGGCACAACAGAGCCAACGGTCAGGCAGAGAGGCAAACTGCTCCTGTGGAGCAAAAAATGTCCACCAAATAAGGAGCCCAGACAGGAAAGGAGCCACAAACCCTGTCTGCGGTGGCACCATAAGGAAAATGGAACCGCCCACCTGCGGGGGATGAGAACGGGCAAAAAGGACGCTCAGCGCCACAGTCAAGAATCACGGACCAACACCCGCTGTGCAGGGCGGCCAGGTCTCCGAAAAACAGACCGCTAAAGCAAGTCACATGAGAAACAAAAACATGTAATCAAAAACCATGATCAACTTACCTGACCTCGCTTGGCAACATGTCTGCAGTGCAGAAAGAAAAGAACAGGATGTCCTAGTGACGTGCTTCCCCCTTTATGCATGCTGGGTAGGCTGCACCATATTGGGGGACGTTTTTTTACCTCAGCTAGGTAATAGTTTCTGTGGAGCAGGCAAACTGCTCATGTTATGTTATGTACGGAAATTTTTAAAGCGCGCGATTACCAAAGGTGTCATGGCGCTGTCAGAAGAGGCAGGTGAATGATGACTTAGAGGTTATATATCCAGGTCTTTATCTCCTTCCTGAATGATGTTAATGAAGGAATATCTCTGAGGTGGGGTGGGAGGCTGTTCCAGAGTTTAATTGTATTGTGGACTACACCTCTGCCACCCCATTGCATCTTCTTAAATGACGGAACAACTAAAAGATTGGCATTGGCCGAACTGAGTTCTCTGTTGGGCTTGTATATCTTGAAGGCTGAGCTGAGAAAGTCTGGCCCTGAGTTATGCAGTCCTTTGTGGGCTGAGCAGAGCGCTTTGAACTTAGCCCGACTACGCATGGGAAGCCAGTGAAGCTTGCATAGTCCCTGCGTAATGGAATGGAATTTAGGAAGATTGAAAATCAGTCTTGCTGCAGCATTTTGGACTAATTGTAGTCGACTCATATGTTTTTCTAACACAATTAGATAAAGACTGTTACAATAGTCCAGCCTGGAAAGTACAAGAAGGGTTATTAATGTTTTTCTGTGGCTATCCGGAATGAAAGGAATAATTTTTCTTATCATTTTTATGATATAGTAAGCTGCAGATGTGACAGATGATATTTGCGCGCTTATATTGAGGTTGTCATCAGTGATGATTCCCAAATTTGCCGCTTTAGGGACGGGGTGAGGAGGTAGGGGCAGATTATCCGGCCACCAACTTTTGGACCAAGCTGGGGAGGGGTTGCCGAACACCATAATCTCGGTTTTCCCTGAATTAAGCTTCAGGCAATGCCCACTCATCCAACCACTGATAGCCTTGATACAGTTACAGCATCTTAAGGGGCCAGACGAGTCATTATGAGCAGCTGCAATTATCAACTGAGTGTCATCTGCATAAGATGTTACCTCCAAGTTGAAGCTTCTTATGAGCAGGGCCAATTTCACTACATAAACGTTAAAAAGGGTGGGGCTAAGAGACGCCCCTTGCGGGACTCCGCAAGGCAGTGAGAAAGGTGGGGAGTTAAATTTCCCTAAAGCTACTGTTTGAGATCTGTCTCTGAGAAAGGAGGAGAGAAGCTCGAGCGCGACCCCCTTAACTCCTATTTCCTTAAGACAGCCAATAAGAGTGGTATGATCAACAGTATCGAAGGCAGCAGATAGGTCCAGTAAAATCATAACTGCCGAACCTCCACCATCTACTGCCTTCCTCACTTCCTCCGTTCCCTTGACCAGGGCTGTTTCTGTACTATGCCCTGGTCGGAAGCCATACTGAGAGGTATCTAGGAGCTGATTGTCAAAAACGTATTTAGATAACTCCAGATTCATTATCTTCTCACAGATTTTAGCAGGCAGAGGTAGACGTGCAATAGGACGATAGTTGGCCGTGTCGTTAACCTTTAAATTGGGCTTTTTTTAAAGTGGAAGGATAGAAGCATGTTTCCAGGCTGAGGGGAAGGTCCCAGTAGCGAACATGAAATTAAAAATCTGGGATAGGTTCCTCGCGTTAGTGTCAGGGACCAACTTCAAGATCTTTGCCGAGCAAGGGTCATAAGGGGAACCTGATTTAGATTGCAAAAGTAGGGAACTCACTTGTCCTGGTGAAGTGGCCGAAAAGTGGGTAAGTGAACAGTTGCCTAACGTGTTCCCAATATGGGTTCCCGGAGGATGAGGGTCCCCCTTGTCAAAGTCCTGGAAAATCACATTGACTTTCTCTTTGAAGGCGGTAGCGAGGGCATCACAAAAGGATTGACTATCAGAGGGACTGGTCTTATTCGAGATGGTCGTAAGTCTCTGAACAACTTGGAAAAGTTCTCATGCGTAAAGAATGGGACGGGAAGACAGACAAGGGGGTAATATACATGGTTGTTTTCTTCAGGTCTGTAATAGTTTACTTGGCTCTTTTAATCAAGACTGAAACATTTTCCAAGTGCTTCATGTGAGAGGTGTGATAAATTACCAGCTCAGCTTATCAGGGCCGTGTTAATTGTTTGGCTCTTCTTAGCAGGAGTCAAATACTATGCAGGTACTTCTCAGGAGGCTCGGTATAATTTACCAGTACTTGCCCCACAGGTAAGACAAGACACAAGTGCTTTTCAGCAGAAATGCAATATTGTACTGGCACTACTCATTAAATTATCAGCCCTTCCTACCAGCACTGCAATAATTTAGCACCCGTTCTCATCATTGCTTTAGTAATTAGTTAATATGTTAATAATAGTGCAATAAGATACCAGTGTTTCTCGACAGGGCTGCAAGCACCACTTATTACAACTGCAATAATTCACCTAGCATTCTCATGAGGGCTTAAAGATCATACCAGAACTTGTCATCAGGGCTGCTATTATGTAACAGGCACTTCTCATCATAGGTGCAATAATTTACCAATGTTTCTAACCAGGGCCACAATAATTTAACAGCATTAGTTATTAGGGCTGCAAAACATTTACCATAATTTACCAGTTCTTCCCATTAGCGCTGCATTAATTAAAAGAGTTTTACTCTAGTGCGGCTTTCGTTTTGTTGACAACATTTTCATTAAAGTCACTGGGAGAAAAATCATGTGGAAATGGGACATACATTTATAAGCTTCTAATTTTCTCAAAATTACCAAATTTTCTCACAGTTTGTTATTGATTGCTATCCTGTATGCGTATCACCCAAATACATCTAAAAAATAACTAGCAGAAGAAGCGCAACATAGAAGATTTGAAATTTGATGGTGTTCATCCTGAAAAACTGTGCATTCCCTGGAATGTATAGTTGCAGAAAAAGAGAGTTTTTGTTGTAAGAAAAGGGTCAACGAGCAGTGAAAACTGATGTCTTAGGAGTACCTATGAGGAACTGGTAACAGTGTGGCAGGCGATATTTCAGGTGTCGTCTGCGGTAGTGCAATAATTGCTTGGAAACACAAATTAATAATTGCTTGACATTAATGGAGTCCACTAGTCCACTTCACTTGTTTCACTGTTTGGACTAGCATACCTAGGTCTGGGTGATGAGACATGAGAACTGGTGACCTTTCTTACCCTTGGCATGGTTGACTCACTGGGATTATTTCACTTACCTATATAAATACACTGCTGTTGATCTTGAAAATTCCTGAAAAAGTAGAGGCGATTCAAATAGGTCAATCTACGTATGAATAGGAAACCAGGTACTTCACAATTTACAGATTTTTTTATTATTTAGGAATGAAGGTACATACTTCTGCTAGGGTTTTTTCTGGCCTTTTTTTCCATTCCTGTGAGATGTATATTCTGTAACAGAGGGGAACATTGTTAATACTTTGAACTGGAATTTCCATCAGTGTTTGGAAACAGGATGAGATTGAATTATGTTATGGCCTAGACGTAGATTCAGTGTTTACACCGAGGATCTAATATGTTCCATTGTGACCTGGAAAGAGAGGGATTGTTTGGCCAAAGACTTGGAATGTTTTATGTGTTGACCTGGAAGTAGAGTTAGTGTTTGTACATAGGACTGGAATCGTTCAAGTTCAGACCTGGAAGTAAGGTTACTGTCTGTATACGGGTGTAGAATGATTTATGTTTTGACCTGGAAACAGTAAGAGTTTGGACACAGTAACTTCATTATGAATTCTTAAGATATCCTGATTTTCGGACAGCAAATAGACATTAGGGGTCCAGAGTCATCAAATAAACATCTAGGATACTTCTGAAAGTTGCAGGTCACAAGGCTAACTGGTTCATTGTTTCTGAGCACAAAACTAGACAAATGTTTGCTCTCAAAAGATGAGAAGAATTAATCTTCAACTCTGACTTAAATGGATAGAGCTCGTAGTCACTGTGGTGCCCCAGTACATGATATCTCAGATATTTTCCAGGATATTGTGTTATTGTTAACAATATTGTGCAAGGCTAAAGCTCCAAGTTAATTGAAATGATGGCCAAAGATTTACAATGTAGGATTTTGTCGCTGTATAGCAACCTTTATTCAAGTTTTGTGGCAACATGTTAAGGATTGTTACCCCTCTGCATTATCCAGTTGTATTGGAGGACAGCTGGTAATAAATGTGGAGCGAGAGGAAGATGAAGTAACATTTTCAGTTTCTTTTATTTGATACAAGGTATGGGTGCTGCACATGCCTCCTAATGGGCTTGTGGCTAGCACATTTCTTTCATGTAATGGATAAACGTGCAAATAGTATCACATTTAGCAGATATATTGTTTTCAAACCACTTTTACAATGTACTCCTATGTTGTACCAAGATATACAGGCCTCCCTGTCTGTGAGGGCCTAAACCAGGTTTTCACCTTGGCACTTTCATGCAAGAAATTTAGGGGCATATTCTCAAGAACGTGTGATAACCACTGCAAGTTTAGCTTAACGCAACTCTGCACATCGCAGTCCATCGTGGGAAAACAACGCCGTGTTAACGTGCTATTCCCAACACGGCTGCACCATGCGATAGACACACGAGAACGCGACAAATGAACGCATTACAAGCAACGCGACACCGCAAAAACGCGAAACCCCAACGCGAAAATAGTAGCGATGACGCCAATAGCGATACAAAAATCTACAAAAAGCAGCCACAGGCCTGCAATTCCCACGCGTCATGCGGGAAAATGCACTATAAAAATAGAAAGAAAAAAAAACCAAAAGACAAACA
This sequence comes from Calotriton arnoldi, assembly GCA_963921515.1. Classification (NCBI taxonomy): domain Eukaryota; kingdom Metazoa; phylum Chordata; class Amphibia; order Caudata; family Salamandridae; genus Calotriton; species Calotriton arnoldi. The sequence continues at coordinate 1,542,030 of CAWUFW010001028.1, read as the reverse complement.
ACAGCGAAGCACAATGGAGGCACATGGAGCAAGCACAGAGGACAACCAGAACCCCACAAGCCCCACGGAGGACCAGCCCGGGACCTTGGGGTCAGGGAAGGGCAAGGACAAGAAGAGTCGGAAGAAGCGGTTCAGTCCGCAGGAAAACAGGATCCTGATAACGGAGGTGATAGAACACCATCAACTACTGTTCGTCACCTCCACCGTGTCACTAGCAACTAAAAATGGAATATGGCAGACCATCGTGGACAAGGTGAATGCAGTCGGAGTGCTGAAGAGGACAATGGACGAGGTCAAGTGGCGGTGGAATGATGTGAAGCGCAAAACCAAGCTGAAACTCGCAAACAATCTGAAGGCAGCAATGCAGACTGGAGGTGGGAGTCCAGCGACACAGGAGGAGCTGGACGAGATGGAGGAAATGGAGGAAATGGTCTCCACAGTCATCAGTGGGGAGACGGTGGCAGGAGTGGGGGGAACGGACACTGGTCAATATGACCGGATACAACAGCAACAGGGTGAGTAACCACCAGGGACTGGGGGGACGGGGGGAGATGGGCACAATGGCACACATGCACAAGTAAGCACAGCACATCTGCGTACAAACCATGCCCCAGACCCCCAACTCCCACCAAGGGACCAATGCACACAGGTATGCAACATCTCAGCACCGCATAAGCACAGAAGCCAGAGGCACACCGCATGTAAGGGATAAGGGGCAGCGAAACAGACCAGCAGGGGCGACTCCCCCAAAATGCGGCACACACACATTACATGCAGAGCACATCAACAATGACAACGATGTGGTACAAACCGCAACACGTCCACAACAGAACAGAGGACACAACTGCTGCCGCATGTGCGTAGAAACTGGCCAATCACATTTGGCACTGCATGGAAATGTGAGTTGACAATGTACAAGTACAAACACACATCCGTGATGTAGTCAGAATGTCCACTGTCCCGCATCAAATAGGAAGCCCCCCCAAACAGTCACAATGTACACAGTCATGCAGACTGAATGTGAACCTGTACAATGCGTCAACATACATGTGAACATGATGTTAAACTGCATCTCCTCTCCACATTGCAGGGGGAAATCCAACACCTCCTGCAGTGCACTCCGAACCTCTCTTCTCTGATGACGAAGAGGACCACCACACCTTCAACTCCAACGCCCTCCAACAGCTCGTGGAGTGCCTACGCAGCCCACTTCCAGGAGCAGGGCAGCCCAGCTGCCACGAGGAGAACCCACTCCCTGCACAGTACACACAGCAGGCAGCACCCACCACCACGGCTGCCTCCCAGGACCCCCACGACGAACACATGGTCTTCCAACGCCGTGTGTTGGGGTGCCAGGAGAAGCTGGCTGAACAGGTGCAGGTGGGCTTCGACCGCATGGCAGCCAAACTAGATGCCATACGTGGGTGTCTAAGTCCCATCAGGGACCACTCACAGTCCCTAACAGACACCCACAGTCCGCTCCATGCTCTCCAACAAACCATGGCTGACATCGCTAGAGTCCTGACTCTGGGACAGGAACGACTGTCAAGTCAGAGTGCCTCCAGCGAGCTCGCCCGGGAGTTGGGACACATGCGGAGGATCATGGAGAACATGGAGCGGATGCAGGCGGAAAGAGCGGCTGCCACGGCTGCACACCAGCGAGATCTAGCTGGGTCCCTCCATGCCATTAAGACCGTCCTCATGGCTTTGCTGCCACAAGGCCTTGCGCTGATGCATGCTGCTGCTACCACCCCATCCACATCTCCGGCCCCTGATGTGTCAGTGCCACACAGTGCTGGAGACATAACACCACCACCCACATGTGAGGGACAGGCAACAGCAGCGGACGAAGATGCGGATGAATCTGCCTTCATGGTTAGGAGGACGCAGTAGCATACATCTCCGCCATGTGGCCTGTTTCTGCTTGGTTCTGCCCTCTGCATCATCACCTTCCACTGTCCCCCGATGCACTCTGCGACACACACCTCGGACCCCGACATGAACTGCCATATTCTGTTTGCTCACCAATGACACAGCTATCAGACTGCGGACTGAACTCCTCCTCTCCTGATGTGCCGGTCACTCCCTGAAGGACTCTGGCTGGCCCTACATGGGCCGACAATGTGAAGTGGGGTTGGCATGGCCCTGTACTGCTCCAGTTGCAACACTCCCTTGAATGTGCAATAAACATTCATATTCACACAGATGTGTCATGTCTATGATCTTTCAAGTGTGGAAGTATGGATGGATGTAGGGTCAGTGATTCCCCCTTACGTCCATGTCGCCCATGTTGTGGGACTTTTGTCACTAGGTGGCACATTTCCGTTGTGGGCCGGGGGTTGCCGACACTTCAACAGAGACACATCCATTAGTCACTTCCTTGTCCAGCCCAGGACGGAACCACGCCCAGAGCCCCGGGGTCATTGTTCACACCCCTTACGCTGGACTGGCATACGCCAGGGCAGCCCACTCTGCTTACGCACACAGGGGGGACGACAACGCTACATGTCCCAGATCTGCACTGCAGGGATCTGCAGCTCACAGGTCTAGTTGTCAGCATGCCACAGCCACTCCCTCACGGCTGGTGTACACCCACACCACACCCATCCAGCACAGGCGTCACAGGACATGTGACCCTGCCAATAAAAAGGGCCTGGCGCACGTGCTGGACGCCATTTCAACTCTACAACTGGGTGTCTCCATGTAGTTCCCATCTACGCATGAGGGCCTAGGGCCCTGCCACCTCACATTGCCCAGTGCCGGGGGTGACATGATGGCGTCCGCACAACGGGACTCAATCATTAAGGGTCCATGGCTAGCGGGGCACAGACCTGGTGGCACCGGATACACTGCGGCAGGCACAGGCACCCCACCACGGGACGGTGTCTTGCGGTGCAGTGAGATAGGGGCACCTGAAATGCTGAGCGGGTGTGCAGCCTGCGATGATGTGCCGTCCTGGCGGTCCGGACTGGCATGGGTTTGTGTGAGACCTGCTGGCCCGCAGTGTGGGCCTGGGCAAGGGCAGAGCGGGCCTCCCGCCACGTGGTGTTGCGTTGCGGTTCACAGAGTTAGTGGCACCTCAAGCGCTGAGCGGGTGTGCAGCCTGCGATGATGCCGTGTCCACAGATGTGGTCTCTGCCATTGCGATATCAAGACCCAGCAACATGTGTGTGACCTGGTGGCCCACAGCGCGGGGCTGCATGATGTGGAGGGTGCCATGGTCGCGGGCCCCGGGCTTGGAGATCCCTCCAGAACGTGGTGGGCCCTCTTGGAGACACACCGATGTCGGAAGGTGAGCAGTGAGGCCTGGTTGCGCAGGGGCAGGCATTCACCGCTGGCCGGTGGGAGGGGCTGGGGTGCAGCAGCCTGTGTGCGCAGGGGCGGCAAGCGATGGTGGCGTGTGCAACTGTATGGGCTCTGACATTCATGTCTCTGGAAACTGTTTCAGATGAGGGTCCTGGGGGACTGCTGTGAATCCGGGCACGTGGTGGGAGACACACCGGTGGCTGCAGGTGAGCAGTGGGGCATAGGTCCGCAGTGTCGGCACTCTCTCTCCCTCTCTTTCTCTCTGTCTCTCTCTTTCTCCCTCCCTCTCTCCCTCTCTCTCCCTCTCTCTTTCTCTCCCTCCCTCTCTCCCTCTCTCTCCCTCTCTCCCTCTCTCTCCCTCTCTCTCCCTCTCTCTTTCGCTCTCTCTCTCTGTGATTTGATGTGCGCATGGCACTCCTTCTTATACAGATTTCTGTTTTGCAGGCTGTGACTTGCAGGATGTCGTGGGACGACACGCCATGCCTCTTCTGATTTTCTGTATTTGTTTTGTTCTGTAATAAACGTGTTATTTGGATGTTATGATATGGATGTCTCTCTCTTTCTCCCTCCCTCTCTCCCTCTCTCTCCCTCTCTCTTTCTCCCTCCCACTCTCCCTCTCTCTCCCTCTCTCTTTCTCTCCCTCCCTCTCTCCCTCTCTCTCCCTCTCTCCCTCTCTCTCCCTCTCTCTCCCTCTCTCTTTCGCTCTCTCTCTCTGTGATTTGATGTGCGCATGGCACTCCTTCTTATACAGATTTCTGTTTTGCAGGCTGTGACTTGCAGGATGTCATGGGACGACATGCCTCTTCTGATTTTCTGTATTTGTTTTGTTCTGTAATAAACGTGTTATTTGGATGTTATGATATGGATGTATGATTTCTCTCTTTTCCGAACACACATGTATGTTGAGTGTTGTGATTGTGCGACTTCAGGAGATTTGTTTGGTTCATGGTTTCGTGGAGTTGATGTGCAATATCTTTGTCCTAGGGGGGGGTGTGGGGGGTTCCCGGGGTAGGGCCCGGGGGGGGGGTTGGGGGAGGGGTCCTGGGGGTGGTGGCGGTGGGTGTTGTTGACCTATTGGGGCTCCGGGCTGCATGGTCGTTTGCTCCAGGCCATCTGTTGTTCTTCAGGTGTGGCTATGGGCTGTGCTCCCTTGTCTGGTGCCGGTTGTCGTCCGACTTTGCACCAGGTGGGAGCAGGTGTTAATTTCCTGCTGCTAACGCTCCTTATCGCATGTTTTGTGGTCTTATCGCCGATCAGGCTGGTCGTTGAGAATGTTGTGGAGTGGTGTTGTCGCGGATTTTTGCACGGGAACGCCTACTCTGCATCTCATTAGCGTTAGTTGCCGGGGTCATCTGTGGCGATGTTTTCTGCGACTGTTTTTGCAGGTAAACTGGTGTTATGGGCTGTTAGCACCTGCTTGGGAATGGGGCGTTAGATTTATCGCAAATTTGGCTGCGATGAAGTGCTTATAACTCGGCGATGTGTCCTTCAGAATATGCCCCTTAGACTCTTGTTTGCTCAAGGAGAAGCTTTTGCTGTGTATCTTAGTTACAAGGACTTTCAAATGTTTCTCATGAGAATGAAGAGTGCCTGCTCCACCCCCTATTATCATTAGGTTTGCTTTCTACCATGTGTCTCTTTCCTTAGCCTGTGTAAAGACAATGTATAAAAGTAAAGTTATTTTCGAGATGTGGTAACATTAGATACTCAAACAGAATGCATAGGTCAAGCTACTTGATTTGTGTTGCAAATACTTTGAACCCGATTTATATCTTGGAGGTATGTATACTCTGTCGCAACATTGACAGAGTATATATACCGTCAAGATAAAGGGCCGACCTCCAAATTTAAAAGTGGGTGGATCTTAGGTTTAATAATGGTAGAGACTACTCAGTTGCTACTGTGATTAACCCCCCGCCCCCTCCTGGCAGCCCGGTGGAGTAAGGACCGTCGGAGGCAGACCTCTAATTCCGCTGAACCAAATTTAGATGAGCAGAATTAGAGATCAGTTTTCTCTGCCCATCACCGCCTGGAAAACCCTGGTGGTAAGGGGCAGGGAAAACAGAGCCCTGCACCAAACTGTAAACAGCACTGAAATAAATCACTGTGAAGGTGGACCCGGCCAATGCTTTAGAAATGACTGCCAGCTTAGCGTTCATATCTAAATTGAGTAAGTCTAACTCTCTCAAAAGAAGATGACAACTTAAAATAAGAGCAAATTAGTGTAATTTCACATTCGAAGAGTGAAACGTTGACCGTGCTTTATAGCACACACACCATTACAGTGAATGAGTGTAATTTGAATTTGCCATGACCTGGTCACAGTCAAATACTTCCCAGACCAAAACATAGGTGCGTGTCATTTAGCATCAAACTATGGTATTTTTTTCCAATGAGGAACACGCACTGTTTTGCTTCAAGGTAGCAGATTAAATTCAGCGTATAATTTCATAACCTAAAGGTGGTGCTGGAACTTATTCTCAAATAAGAGAAAGTTTCACTAGTAGACATACCTCGGTGTATGATTTTCATACTTTTCCAGGTATATTCCCTTTTCAGCACCTCCTTTTTCTTCCAAGCACTACAATTTACATCAGAGAGACACTTTAAAGGATTTGTTTTAAAGGAAATGAGCATTAACCCTTTTTGATTTTCCTCTTTTTGTTCTCACTTAAAGCATCCTCTTTACGTGTGGAGAAATACTTTTCCCTACATGATCTGAAAAAATTGGTGTTTGGGGCCCATTCTACCTACACACATTAAGCGTTCTTTAGTAGGTGTAAGTTCGGAAATGAGGTCAGTGTTGAAGGCTTGCAATGGTTTTTTGGGGAAACCCATGTGGTTATGGCTTTTTAAGACTACGCCATCTGCATTTCCCACTTGTATGACTCTCTCATGATTGCACGTCCACACCGGTGACGTTTACAATTTTGAATAAAGCTCCTGAAATAAATATAATTCTCTTAACTACAGGTGATCAAAGATGGACAGCTCACACTTATGGCTACAGCTGTATGAGTTGCTGTCCTTCACTGCAATAGACACGATAAAAGCTCCACTGCCCTATTGTACAACAATATTGTGAACCTTTGCTTGAATTCATAAAAGCTAAAAGGTGGGAGCTTCTCTTTGAAAGTTTGGATAGCCTAAATGTATAGTTATGCCTAGATTCTGGGGTGAAAATGCATCATAAATAATCATGAGTATGAGGGACTGTATTAAAGCTGTGGGGTGTGTTGACTATTATAATGATTAGACTTTGTGTATTTCACTTTAATTTTTTCATTGCTCATTTCTATAATCCTAAGAAAACTTATAGTTTAGACAAATGTATTAAAAGAACTCATACCTTTCTCTGGCAATTTCCTCATCTAAAGAAAACAAAAGCAGACATTGCATTATTGGTGAATGTAAGTTAAGGAGGAGCAAACAACATTTGAATCTTGTGAAAATCATTATGTGGTGAGCATGAAAAGGAATGCAGGTGGCCGTTTAGCTATTTTCACACCCTTGTGTAGGGCTGTCGAAGAAGCAAAATTAATTATTATACAACAGACAAATCTATTTGTCAAAGATGAATTACAGAGTGCAAAGATGGCATATAAAGTGTCTAATTTGTGGGAAAAATGCAGATGCCTAGAGATTCTCTTAGGAGCCTTCGCTACCAGACTCCTTGATTGCCATATAGGTTGCGTGGTCCGCATTCCACCTCATCCCTCTTTCCTTCCCCACCCAACATTTCCTATCTCTTTGCTTCACTTTCCAGGTTCTTTTCATTCCTGTTTTCTTGTGTTGTCACAGTTGCCCTGTCATTCGATTTCTTTTGTTTCCACCCTTTTTCAGCCTGTCTCTCTCTTGCTCTGGGTTTGATGCTGGAAAAAAGACCCCAAAAAGAGTGCTGGTGCCTACCACCTGCGACCACTGGCACTTCATTTACGTTTTTTCATCCTCAATCTAATTTCCTGCTGATAAGCTAGCTGATGCTAACATCCCCGTGTATCTCTCTCCCAACTGAAGACTTTGCCCTGTCTAAAAGCCTCAAATATCTCACATGCAGCGAAATGCTAGTTTAACCTCACAAAGGTGGCATTCAGACTCGAACATACAACAGGAGATATGTTTTGCACCGACAAATGGGGAAGGATATGGGAGTGCTTTGCCTATTTTGAAAGATACCAACATGATTACCAACACTGACATGCAGTGATGCATCATTTCAAATATTATGTGAATAAACTCTGCACAGGCACCTCTCAGCTGACAATGTTTTTTACAGATCCCTCAAACATGTTTTGGATATATTTGGAACAACTATGAAGGTTTATAAGCATTGATCATTGATAGAGTAAGAGTAACATTAGCAACAAATTGAGAGGATATGATGGAAGGAGGCCAATAGCCCATGATATACATTGTTGTGGATCAAACCTCATATTGTTTGTTCCTGCTCAGTATATTTAGTTACATGTGGAATGCCATTCTGGTTTAGTGCCGCTTTTAGTGCTGAGGGCCTCTTTGTTTTTGCATACTGTGTATTCTATTTAAACTGGTGGTTTTTAGAGCCCTTGTCTTCCCATTTTGCACCTGTAAATTGTTCTCCAGAGGCTTGAGATCTGTCTACCTCTCTGTCATCCCTTGCAGCATGCCGGAATATCATAGTCAGAAATATTAACTCCAATGGGACAATATTTGTGGAAACAATGGGCTCGATTCACAGAACTAACTTAAGACAAAATACTAAACTTACTACCATTTTGGTATTCACAGAAGGCACTTACTCATCAATGAGTAAGTGCCTTCGAGGCACTTACTCATTTTGGTATTAAATGCCTTCTGTGAACACCAAAATGATTAAGTGCCTTCTGTGAATACCAAAATGGTAGTAAGTTTAGGATTTTGTCTTAAGTTAGTTCTGTGAATCGGGCCCCATATTTAGAACATGATGTTTATGTCAGACAACATTCAAACTATGACATTGAGGTGCCACACCCGCCTCTTCTGCTCACTCATCTGCATTTTCCTTCTCCCACATTAGGGTAATTCCCCTCCTCTATGTTTATACAAATGCTGTATCTCCCTCTTTAGAGATTCTGAGCTTAAACTCGCTACCTTCAAAGCCCCATGAAGGATATGGGAAAGGAACAGGAGGACATTCTAAATCTAAGAGGTTGGAGCAGAACAGAAAGACACAAACCAGCTGCTCAAGCAGCCCAGATGAAACAGGGTGAGTCTAAGAGAATATAACAGAGGACCATCATTTCTATCGTTAAACTATTAAATAATTAACAAACTGAACAATAAGCTTTGATAAAATCATCTCTAAAAATGAGCTGAAATGACATCCAAAAACATTAGGGGATATACACAGCTGAGCATCAGAAAAAACTAACATAAAACTCAGCAAATGCGATTAAAAAAAACGTATACAGAATGAAAAACTGAAAATAAATCTGTTACTTGGAAGACACCCTTGATTGGGAGAGAATCTCAACAATCACTGACTGGCAAGGGGGGCAGAATGGAGCAGAATGGGAGGAAGATATATGCTCTTTGCACACTTCTACTGAGTACACTAAATTAAATGCTTGGTGTTGGCACAGCACGAACACCGTTAAAAAGTAGACCAGCATTTAGTTGGTTGGCATTTGGGTGGTGGTACCAATGTAACTTGTCTATGAATGTCCTCATTCGAGGAGGGGCTGCACATGACATGCAATTCATAGGACCATCAGCTGGAATAAGCTAGGTGGGAGGGACCACTCAGACGATATTTCACAACCCCTGGGGCAGAGTAGTGAGGGGTCCACTCTGCATTAGGAATTTCATATATGCTTTGCCCTCCTCGTACTCCTGCCTACGGAAATAACTCAACCACTGATCAAGCACAATCATAGCCCCACAAAATAGTATGTGAGTTCAGGTGAAGAGAACATAGTGAAAAGACTTACATGTTTTTCTAACAAACTCCAGGAACTCTCTCTAAAACAAAAGAGACACCAGCATTGTCATGTTTATTAATTGTGTTGCTTACTTTCAAAACAGAATAAAAACAAAACATTTGTTCGAAAAAATATATTTATTTAGTATGTATTTGTTTACTTAATTTTCCTTGTATAAACATTAGTTATGTGCATAGGCTATAAATATGAAGAATAAATAAAGACATAGGCTATATACAACAGAATACATTTAGAAAAGTATTTAGATACAAGTTCCATACAGAGTATATGTGCATTGTGGAAAAGACAAATACATTTAAATTTTCATGCAGTAAGACCTAAAAGTCAATGTTTGGAGGTTAGGCTCAAAACTCTTCCACTTACCACCTAATTATCAGGAGAATATCCTTCCTTAGTGATAGCTAAATCTGTGTGGATATATTGACATCAAGAATAGCTCTGGTTGGCATACATGCCTGGTCCAATTTTTATCCATGTGGTAGCCTTGATATCCCCAACATTTACAGGACATAGCTCGCAAAAGGAATTGAAGGAAACACAAATGAATATTTCCTAAACTAGGTTATCAAAACTGCAATGTTTAGCCATCTCTTTTCTAGCCTCCTGTGGATGGTGTGCTGGGTGACTGAGTATTGAAATTATTATAGCATGCACCATAGACCTAACCAGATTGTGTTACTTCTTGGATTTAATGGCCACCTCACCATCTAATTACCTCTGCGGAATAAGCCACTAACTAACTCTGGCTTGCATAATTGTTACAGGCTTGTAAGATTGTGAAATTAGAAATGACTGAAGGAACTAATTGCGACATGTGTAACTGTAAGAAATTGTGTTAATGGTTGAGGGTGGTGAAACCCTACACAAGCGTCAACCAGAATCCTTGTCAGGGTGAAGTCACAGGCAAACTCCAAAATAAGACAGCAGTCAGGCTTCTTTGGCTCTGATTGGGACTGGTTACTGCTGTTCCCTTGGGAATTGTTTTGGGGTATTTTGCGGACTCCTTATTTGTATGTTTTTTCTTCTTCCCCTTTCCTCTGGTGGGACCCCTGACCACCCTTTTGGGAGTCCGCCCCAGATTACTTTTTGGACACTCTGGTACTGGCCCAGAGGTCCTCCTCCTCACCAAGCTTCCTGGGGTCAGTCAGCTTGCTGTTCACTAAGTGCTGGTGCAACTCTGTAAAACAAATATTGAGCAGGCGCTCCCTTAGAATCAAGTTGTACAGCCCATTATAATCATTAAATTTGCTGCCCCTCGGGCAGCCATCCCGTGTCTTGCTGGTATAATCCAAGGATTGCACCCAATATTGATTCTGGAGCTTGTGGCTGTCTCTAAACTTCTGATGGTATTTCTCAGGGGTCAGTCCAAACTTGGCAACAAGTATGGCTTGTTCCTCTACTTCTAGTGTGAGGTGTGTCCCTTCTCACTGGAGGCATATGTTTCCACAAACCACACTCCCCCGCAGTGCTCCTTTGGGATCTTGTGTACCCTCAGGGTCACCTCTTAAGTATAAAACCATTTACCTGTGTCATTTCTCACCACATAATTTGGCAGCTGGTCTTTAGGGGAACAGACCTTCTTCAGACACTGTGTTTGTTCTGCCACCATTGCTGCTGGAATCTGATTGCTTTGCCTTAAGTTCCATCTGTCTGAGACTACACTCATAAGCCATTCTCCTTTCCTTCATGGACAGTTTCTTTTCCTCCAGTGCTAGTTCTTTTTCCATTTTTAGCTTGGCTATCAGCAGCCGAAACTACCTCTTTGCCTTCCTGTCTGCCAGTTCCTCTGGAGACAGGCCATGCAAGGTTACTCTGTTTTCTGCTCTGACAGGGAGTTCCAGTTCAGGAGATGAGTCATCCCCCTCCCCTGAGGGCTGCATCTCAGGTCTGGTATCCAGGCCCTGCTCTGTCTGCTCCACATCATCCTCCTCAATTCCATCTTCTGTTGCTGTCAGTAACTGGAGGAACTCCGTCCAGACCCTCAGAGCTTTCTGAAGCTCAAACTTCTTGGTGCCCTTCTTCATTTACAGTCCACCTTTCATTACAGAACTGTTTGAGCTCAACTACAATGTAACTTCCCAGCTTGGCCAGCTGAAACTCCATTGCTGCAGGTATGGTCACAGACGTCATATAGCAATGAGAATATATTTGGAAAAAACAAAAGAAGGAGAATTCTAAAACTCAAACTGGTTTCAAAATATTTATATTGGAGTTTGGAGTGACACAGAATTAGGGTATGGCACTGCACAAATACAAGTTTAGATCCTCACCGCTGATCACCAGTGTAAGACATTGGGTAATTGGTTGAGGGGGTGAAAACCTACTCAAGTGGCAACGACAATCCTTGTCAGGGTGAAGTCACAAGCAAACCCCAAATTAACCTGTGCTCAACCCTCTGGTTGCTTGGCCCAGAGCAGTCAGGCTTAACATACAGGTGATTTGTAAAGTATTTATGCAGCACTTCAAAGATGATAAAATTAAAACGCAACACAAGAAAAAATCCACACCAATTTAGAAAAATAGAGTGAATTTCAAAAAATAAAACAAGACCAAAACAAGAAGAAATCCAATTAGTTGAACCAGAGGTCTGTGGGCTGTTAAGTGCCTACCCTAGAGGTTTGTATTAAAAAGGAAAGTTTTGGTCTGGCAAAAAGTTGATTTTGCCTGGTCAAATTTGCAGTTTAAAATTGAGCTCACAGGCTGCAATGGCAGGCCTGAGACAGGATTGTAAAGCTACTTCAGCTACTTAAGTGGGTGGCAAAAGTACTGTGGGCCCACTAATAGCATTTAATTTACAGGTCCTGGGTACATGTAGTACCACTCTACTACGGACATAAAAGTAGATTAAATTTGCCAATTGAGGATAAGCCAATTTGACCATGGTTTTAGAAGTGAGCAAACTTACTTTAGTCGTGGTTAGCAGTGGCCAACAAAAACGAGAACAGAAAAACATGGAGAAGTAAGGCAAAAAGCTTGGTGGAAGACCACCCTAAAGCTGACAGGCCTAACAGTAGCCATCCACAATATGCTGTGCGCCTGTACTGAATCAACAGCTAAAACTGTCTGCAGCCAAACGCTAAAAAGGAGACATTCAAGAGTTTTGTTGCAGTGGGTCTGGTTAGTCTAATTTTTCTGTTGAACAGAGGGTGCTCCAGAATTGTTCCTGCCTCCGCAAGCAATGAATAATGCCCCATGCAACAGTTGGCCACTTGAAACGTGGCTAGACTATGAGATTACCTGAGGAAGACTAAGGCGTGTGAGTGGGGCACTACAGAGTGATCCGGTCAGACAGTATAGATGGAAGATTGTGTGTAAATTCTTATGAAGAAGAGACAGAAACATATGGTTCAGTAATGTTGTTACAGGCAGCTGAGCAATAGGTGTGAGTCTATAATATGGTGTTTCTTATGGAGACGCCACACAGCACCACTTTGCGTCTTTAGAAGCTACAAATTATGCCACAATGAAAACCCCTCAACCGGGAAATTTGTGCAGAGAGAAATTTGTTGTTTTAATGTTATGATTTAACGTATCCTTAGACAAGCTCTGTTTTGAACCAGTCACTGCTTGTTTCCAAGTCAGTATAAATCTCCTAAAAGTCTGTATCACCAGGTGAGACTCCAGTTTAACTGAGCCCCTTTTTATTACATCTATGCCCCCCCCTCAATACTAGACCATATATTCAGCTACAAGAGCTACCCATAAACCCATGAGGCCTGGGAGTAAATGCAAAATCTAAACAATGACACTCATAGGTATCATTCAGAACAACAATAAAGGATATGAATGGCTGAATAACCAGCTGCATCTGATGCTATCACCATAAATTTAAGTCTAAGACCACTATAATGATTATAGTAGTCTTTTATCAAGTTCATTCAAAAGCGTAATAAACAGGAATAATTTTGGTCATATCAGTTTGAAAATAAACATGTGCACAGTTACCCCAGTGGGCTAAGAAGGATAAGTTACTTACCTGTAATCCTAGTTCTCTTCCAGGGGTATACTCATCAAAGTCATAAGCACTGAATAATCTCCGCCCACGAAACTTTCTTCGCTGAGAAACTTGTTTGCAAATACTGTTTAAAATGTGTATCTCAATTGAGTTCTCTGTGTTTTGCTCGTCCGCACGGAAGTGGGTATGGGCTTGCTACTCTATTCAGTGCTTATGACTATTGATGAGTATCCCCTGGAAGAGAAGGATAAGTTACTTACCTGTAATCCTAGTTCTCTTCCAGGGGTATACTCATCAAAGTCATAAGCAACCCGCCCTCCTCCCCGGACGAGCATTAACAGTTTACTCGATATTCTTGCATCTTTGATGCAGGTTCCTACAGGTTTCTTATACCGTACAAAAGAACTGACCTAACTGTCACCTGTGGTGCATGATGGGAGCAGGGGCTCCTGGAGGTCTTAAAGGCATAGTGCTCAGAGTCTCTGAGGCCTTAAAGGCGAGGTGCCAGTTTTTCCTTTTCTGTACAGGGATGTTATTTATTTATGCAGCCTTATTTGGGCTAATTGCCTGGCATTACTGTTTTCTTGATGAAAATAAAAGGTTTTTTGCGGAATGCTCTTACTGTACATGTCCTTCTCTTACATTATATGTTTATATGGCATTTTCATACTAGAGAAATACATGTAATTCTGGCTTCTTAGCCTATTGGATATGTTTGAGGCTGCATATTTTTATGTAATACATGCATATGTGTGTGTTATTTCGTACTGTGTACTCCTTTTCTACCACATACACATATATATGTATTTTTATATATGCTCCGGGTTCCCGCACGTGGGCGGATATTATTCAGTGCTTATGACTATTGATGAGTATCCCCTGGAAGAGAACCACAGAAAATATTAATAAAAAAAATACATGGTCATTTCTTTTAACAAACAACATTGATTCTTAAAGGATAGTCCATTAGCCCTGTCAAGGCTACTCGTTCTTTAAATTGTTTTGTTAAATGAGTCGACAGAGTTTCGACCTAGAAAGGTAGCCATGTCTCAGGACAAAAAGAATAAGGGGAGCATCTGGAATATAACAGATGTATATATAGATATATATTAGCAAAGCATGAGGCGGTCTTGGATACTAATGATGTGAAGGAGTAATCAATACTACCTTGCACTCGGAGTATGGAAGGTTGCTGTCAGTTGAATAAAAAGTGAAAAGCACGCAATACCAGGCCGCCATCAGAGATCAGTGATTATGGTATCCCCATTGGATAGTAAAAGGATTACTTACTCTGGGGCAGAAAATTAACCTGTAAAGGATATGCACTTAAGGTCATGAGCATTTTCAAATAGTAATGAAATTACAAAGTAGAGCATATCGGAAACCACTTACCCCTGGAAAGACCATTTCAAAGAATGTAAGGTCTGATGAGGACCGTGTGAAGCTGTTCCGCTCCAGATGGATGAGGAGGGTGTCAACCAGAACTAATAGCAGAGCAGTGCAGCGCGAAGATAGTCATTGTTTAAATCTGGTGCACATGTGCGCTAATACTGAGTGAGAAAGAGGTTTGGAGTGCACCATGCGTTCCAGCCATCGTGGAGGCCCCTATTAGGTGGAAGCCTCAGGGGTAAAGAGAAGACACTGGGGCCTAAAAGTAAAAATAGAACAAGACCAAGAACAGGTATGCACTAAAGATACATCACAATGGGAAGTAGAATGAATCCAACAACTAAGGTGAACCAGTTAAGAGAGGACTTGTCAGTACCTTAAGGGGAAACAAATCAAACACATTCAGTATTGGACAAAATTACAAATAATATAATAATAAGAAGGCCTGGGAGGTAAACTCCACTCCGCCGGTGGAATTTGCGAGGTTTTTGCCACTACATGCTCCACTTGGAGCACGGAGGTCGGCAAAAACTCTGCTATCTGCTGCATAGCAGATATTTCCGGTACCTAGGGCCAAAAGCAGCACAGATTTGCTTTTTAGCCTTGCTTTAAGATGGCCACCTCTTGGGAGGTGAAGGCACAGAGCATGTGCATTGTTCTAGTTCCGTCCCCAGTGAGAGGCTTCTGACTCGGAGAGAAGAACTTTCCCACCTTGGACTACGGCACCTGAGAGGAGGTGGATGGCGCTACTCTGCTAATGGTAAGTCTAAAGCTACTTGAAGGTTTGTATTGGGGTGCCATGGCAGGACTGTATGGCTTTCCAATGTAGAAGACCTGGGTAGTACTAGTGGACCAGTCTGAGGAGCATTCGGGGTTCCATAGGATGAACGGAAAGATTTATTGTACTTCTTGCTTGGCGTGCATTGACAGCATTGTGTAAAGAAGAAATGAGAGACAGCGGTCCTCCCACTGCGCACCAGGTCTTCCTGACTTTTGAGAAGTTTCGCTGACTGGCTACCAGCCTTCTTTTTCCTAGTACTGACCATAAACAGTTGCTACATGGACAACTGTACCCTGAATCTCAATTAAAATTCAACAACAGTTGTAAATGCATACTTAATTTTAAAAATTCTCTATGAAATGAGAAAACAGAAGCATGATCAAGAAATAAATTCCAGGTTTAATAAAGTAACTAAACTTTGACGAGTCTGTTGCTGCTGCTGATGGGGAACATGGGTGGATTCCATACATCGAGTAATTCTAAAAGACTGACGGGCTGGGACAGAGTAAGATACGTGTCAGCCTGCTCGACAATGGATAATTTCATCCGCATTTGTTTTATGTTTATGGAATGTTAGATCCCCAAAGGAGTGACACTATGGGCTTTCGTTTAGCATGGCGGTGCATTGGCACTGTTCAATATTTTCATAGGAAAGTTTGCTGGAACAACAGAGTGAGGTACATTGTCAGGTAACCATCTCGGTTTCAGTATTGCAATAGCACAGCACTGGCACATCTTTGGCTGAGATTTATGCAGGTCTCAATATACAGGTGCCCCAGGCACTGCTCTGCTAGAATTTTGAAAGATTGAGGCACTTTCTCTGCACCATGGGGTACGTGCAACAGATAGTTTTATTTCCTATGACAAATCTTTGAAGTGATGGCTCATGTTAACATATATTAATCAGTGATGTCATTTCTAGGTTGTGTATTTCCTTTTTATTTGTGAATTCACAGTTAAAAACCACTCTGAGGAATTGCCAGGTCACCTTGGCCCGATTTTTAAAAACCGTATTTTGTTTCATGTGTTTAGTTTACACTGACTTGAAGCTGTGGCAAACTAGGCAGTCCCAGAGAGTTTCCTGCAGCTAAGAGCAGCCCACAGCTCCCTGGGATTGTGTAGGCTGTCACCCTCTCCTCTGAACTAGGTGTAGGCAGAACTCTGCGGAATATCACAGCGCTCTTAAGTAACTACGCCGAATTCCGTGGAGTACAACTCCGTGAACTCTGCCCATCCCTAATAGTAAGCAAAGTCCATAGAGCCTACAAACAGTGTGGTGAAACCTAAAGAATAACCAATGTTCAATCATGAAATATGGAAACAAGTCTGCACCATTCTTCATTCGTGTTCAGACCATTGTCAATAGGGTCACATCACATTATCCATCTGCATTCCAATTCATGTAGAATGTGTGTGCAGTTATGACAGAATTTTAGGAATTGGCCATATGGAAGGCCTTCTCTAAATGCCAGTGGATGAAAACTTTGGTATGCTTGCAAGGTGTTCCTGTCCGTGATTTTTCTATATAGGCATGTGGCCAAATGAGCATCTTCATTTCTAATGAGTCAATCTAGAAATTGAATTCGATGGTTATCCCAGTGGCCGTTAACTGGAGATTGGTCTGTGGCTGGATGGAGTATAGAACAAGTTCTTCAAGTCTTAAAGCAGAATACTTCCAGATGATGAAAATATCAAGAAGAAGTCTGGTCCCAAAAGAGATGAAACTGGTGTAAAGGCAAATAACAAAATAGCTGTTCAAAAATTAAACAATGCAGGTTTCTTTTAAAGAATTTGAGTCTACTTTGTACATAGAGATTTATTTGATGGTTATAACAGCAGTAAAATAAAGAAAACAGGATTTTTGTCACCTTGGGCCATGCAGTGACAGCACGAAAGCCTTCATGGTGGGCAGTAGTTACATTATTTTGGGCCCTAAGTGGCAAATGCCCATTGATTGATAGGCAAGTGTTCAAGCCCCATTGCACCTTATGCACCGCATGACTCTCCTGAGAGGTGAAAGGTATGCTTAATAGCTCCCGGACGCAGTACACAATCAGAGTCATTCTTGGGGATAACTGAAATCTTCTCAGCTCCATATTAGCCAGTCTCTGGTCACTTCCCATCGCATTTGGTCTATGTGGCCATTCAGAGGGTATTGAGGAAAAGGAATATATGTCTCTCTTCACCTCCACAGATTTCAGCCGGAAACAAGTCTCATAGCCTGGTCCTCTGCCTTTTCCCACACTACTGTCCTGGAAGAGGCGTCCCACTGGAGAAAAGCACATAGGGCCTATCCAGTCAAGTAAAAAATGGAAGGGTAATGTCCAGTTCGGAATGCCCATTCTGCCACTCTAGCATTTTCCCAGTAGGCTGCATACTTGACAGTCAGTCAATTATTTATTGTGTCATTTATTTAAAACTGATGCAATTACATACACGGATAAAGCAACAGTAAATATCAGTAGGGAGTCTGCCCAAAGCCAAATAAAACGCTGGGCAGAGATACAATGAAAGCAAGAAACAAATTCCTGATCATGGGCAATGCACAATAAAAAAAACCTGTCAGCTTATGTTCCAGATAAATACAATTGTCTAAGAGAATGAAGCAAAACAGGGACGACACATATCAGTATATAGTCTCCTCTAAGCCCAGTACAGAGTTGAACAAAAATATAGTGCAACCTGCAACCAGATTCCTGGTTCTGAACAAGGTAAAAAAAAATAGGACATTTAAAACCATTAACTTCTCTCACGAATAAATAACAGTTTCTAAAAAGTAGATGTGCAAAAAAAGAGTGCCTGGTCAGTTGTGATGGGAAAGAATGCAGCAATTAGAAGTGTCAGTTTGTGTGCCAAATAGTCTGACACTGCCATACTCAAGCCACAGCTGCTGCTGCTTTTCTTTGCACTTTGATGGCAATAGGTTCATGAGGACTGTGGTTGTCATACGGAAATCCAGGCATCTTTGAAAATAGAAATCCCATTCCGTACAAACATTAGTTACTTTTAATGAAGTGCAGTTAAAAAATTCTAACAGCAGCATAGAGCTAGATTCAGGTAAAGTACAACGTGCAAAAATGGGGTTCCTAGTTAGGCACAAGGCAAGATAAAGGGATAATTAGAACGGCCTGCTTGTGTACCAAGGAAACTGGTACTCCAGTGCACTAGCAACAGGTGCTGCAGCTGTTCTTTGCATTTAAATTGCAGTGGATATTATGTTGACATACTTGCCAAGATATGGCAAGTGCATGGGGATGCTAGTTGTCAAACAGAAATCCAAGGCGTCTTTGCAGGTAAAAGTCCCAGTTTATAATTCTGGACACCAGCAGAGCAAATGAAACATCGATTCTCTCCCAAAGTCGCAAAATCTGCAAGCTTCTGTGGTAAAGGCTGAAGATCAGTCAGAGCGGAGTTCTTTCATTGGGAGTATCATGAGATGAGTTTCACTCGAAGAATACGAAGCCTAGTCCTCTCTACTTAGTGCTGCCTTTTAATATGATTGCATTTTTATTCCTTCATATGATTTCATAATTGGAGCAGCATGGGCAAATGCTTGGACGTGTACAGAGCAACCCTCCTTGAGAGAGACAGAGGGCCTGATTACGATCTCGGCAGACAGGGTTACTACCAGGCGCGGTCGGTGGTAGGAGTGCCGGTCGGGCGGTGACGTGGGGCGGGGGAGGGGCAGGGTGGGGGGTAGTAAACTACGGATTAAGGCCCAATACAGGTAAGTAAACATTTAAATAAATAAAACGAATTTCGTTGAAGAGATATCCGTCACATTTGGTAGGTACCGAGACCATGGGTTATCAGTCCCAGTAAAAATATACTGAAGGGCCTTCTTTAAAGTGTCTGAGTTGGTCTGCTCAATTGAGTAGTAGTATTTAAGGAAAGAGCCCTGGCATTCAAATCCCTGCCCAGTCAAACGAAACTCCAGATGTAACAGCGAATGACGGGTGTATTTTGGGAGATGAAACAAGCTTCTGTAGGCTGCACACTGTCGTTTATCTGATGAAGGGGGGCATTTTCCAGGGTAGGGTTGGTAGCCATATGAGAGATTTGGTAATAGTTTAGCTTGTGTAACTTGAGTAATAGCCATAGGCGAAAGAGAATAAAGTTGTAAATTTAATTTGCATCAGGCAAATATAACTGACAAGAACTTCCTGGTGATACGTTTTAAATGTAGACTGGACTTACCAGTTTCTGTAAGCAATACGCCTGGATAGTTATATGTTGTTGTTTGTAAAATAGTTAGTTAAATGCCCTAAGCTCCAGCATAGTTTTGATTTATTCTTATATCCCTCGAAAGCCATAATTTGTGTTTTGTCTGCATCAGCCATAAGCGTATTCTCTTTATTATTGATGTTTTACTCGATAAGGGCGCGCTATGTTCCCATTTTAGTAAGATCAAGAATAAGCAAATTGTCCGAATATTGAATAATTGACAATCTGTGGATTCCGATCTTTGGTGGAACAGTGTTTGCCTTTGTCAATGTGCGACCTATGCTGACGGTGTAGAGATTAAACAACATAGGAGCTAAGACTCTTACTTGTTGCAATTTGGTTTGTGATTGAGCTCTCCTTGCCTGTCTGGATACAAACCATGTGTCCGAGCAAAGAGAAAGGATTGCTCCAGGTAAATTAGATGGAATCCCCCTCCACCCCCACCAGGTTAGCCCAAAGTTTGCTCTGATCAACTCCATCGAATGCTGCTGAATAATAAACTAAACACACCAAGAGGGGTGGATGAGAGGGCAAAGAGCGCAATAAACCAGACACGACAAGGCAACAATATTAATAATAGTGGACGAGAGTTGTCTGAATCCTGTTCGATAAAACAGGATTATATTTGCTCCAAATGCCCAGGCCTCAATTTCCTCTGATACGATTTTTGCATAGGCTTTCGCCTCAGCATATAACAACGCGATCAGACAATAATGGAATGGAATTGGTCCTTTTGTAAATTAGATGTAGGATAGACCCCTTCCAGGATTGCAGGAGCTCAGCAGATTAAAACAGCCCACGTACAAAGGGGTCATCAGTTCTGCCCAAAAATCTATGTCTGCTTCAAAGAGTGAGCCTGGTAAACCTTCACGGCCGGGCGCCCCATTTGCTCTGATGGACTTAATGGTTTTGCGGACAGTTGCTCTGTAGAAGACCTCAGAGCAGTGTTGCATGTGCTCATTCTTCAAATTTTGCCACGTGTATTTACATTTACAGGTTTCCTACGAACTGAACATGTTCGACCCATTATCCCACAGGTACAACAATCCATCCGGTAGTAGATTGTTCATTTAAAGTATTATTGTACGGCCGGAATTTGTCCTGATTGTTACAGGTTAATAGTGAATGTACGTGGAGCCATTCTGATTCTCCTTATTTGGCTTTTGATTCCACAGAAGAGCACAGTGAGCTTTTCTTGTTTTGTTTAACTACTGTTGTGCAGTCTGAATTGTTTCATCTTCACTATCTCTTCTAGAGGCTGCAGTTGAGGCTAATTTACTTTTCTTTAGCTCAAAGATGTACCATGGCGGATTGTTGGATCCGGATTTCGTAATTGCTAGTGGGCTAGAATTCCTTTTTCCTCCTGAATTACTGTATATTGAGTCTGTTAATAGAACTTGGTCTTGTTGCAGCTGAGCAGTCCAGGTGTTTAGTTGATTCAGTGTTTGTTTCCACCTGATTAATTTTTCCAGGCAGACCTCGCTCCACTTTAATCTCCTTACGAGTGTATTTTTTTCCTCACCTGTGATGGTGCCTAGAATGTTTAATTGACCAGTAATGGGGTGCTCCAAATGAAATTGCATTACAGCTGGAGCGTTCCAACACTGCAAAGGCTTTACATAACTCTAATAAAAAGGCACTCACAAAAGAGTAATCGAAGGTGGTAATGCCCCTGCATGTAAATAGAAATTTGCTAGTGGTGCCATTAAATGTTTCAAGAGTTTTTAAAGAGGTGATTTTTTAGCCAACTGGTTATTTCATCTGCTAAGTAGCCACTGCTACTTGATGAGGTACCCACCAGGTTGTCCGATTTGTGTGTATTAAAGTCCCCTGTTATCATTATCTCATGTGACCGAAACCTGCAAGTTAAATCTGTGAGCACCTCACAAAAGGCAGGCACAGTGGCTTCCACTACTGTGTGTGTTTAGCTATACGTTGAGTAGCAGGGTTGATTTCACCCATTTGTGGAATTGACACAGCTTAATTATAACTGCTTGACGCAATGGACACTCTGTGTCAACTATTGTTGTGTCAGCTTTATAGTTGTGGCTATATACATTGAAAGGCCACCCGACGGGCATCCAAAATAGTTTCTTTTAGTGGTCAGTTGATGTAATCCATAAAATCTGGCAATCTGTACTGGCAAAATCTCCAAGGTTTCCTGCAGGCAGAGTATGTCAGCCTTGCTTATGACTGAAAGGTCTTCTTGTTCGATAAGAGTCTGCCTTAAACCAATTACAGTCTAGGAAATTATTGTTAACATGAGCTTGTGACGTGTTATCTCCCTGTATTTTCCATTATTGGCTGCACTAGGAGCAGGTATTGATCCTAGAGGATATTGTGGAAGTAATACAGCCCCATATCAGTTCTGAATTTGTCCCCCAATTGGAAACAAACTATGTTATCTTACCTCTCTGTAAATGATCATGAACCATACTCTAGAGCTCAAGCCCAATGTTCAGCAATCAAATGCCCTTTATCTAGAATTGCACTGCATAAACACAACCACACATTGCATAGAATAGCCTGTCACTGAATTCACTAACCTGCCAATGTAGCACTCAAGATAAAATCCCAGTCTCAGTGGAAAAAGGACTTCTTTTACCCCCTTCTAGAAGATTATCATGGCCCCTTTTCTGCATGTCCTCCTGACAAATATTCATCATTGCCCCCCTAAGCATCCACTTTGCAGGAAAGTGAGGGCATAGTGCACAGGACATCTTAGGTGAGCATTCGTTTACCTGAGGAGTTAGGAAACAACCTCTGCATTTACTACCTGATGGTCCAGGCATGTTATCATTTGAAGAGCATGCAACCAGTGAGTGGTCCATGGGTTCAGAAGGTCATTAAGCGGAAACAAAGACAACTGTGCTACAGAGAATAAGTGGCAATGACAAGGACTATGAGTAAGGAAGTAGTGCAAGCAAATTCTATGCCAGTGATGACGACGCCATGGGTACAATAGGAAGGTCCAAGGAATTGTATTGTATTGTATTTGTATTTATAGAGTACGTTCCCTACTCCTTATGAGACCTCGTGAGCTTTCTTGGTGGTCTCCGCGTATTATTTATAGACCGCTGGTAAGGTTATGAAGGGCTCAAGGGCTCAGTTTACTTGTTGGCCTTTGGAGTCCATTGTTGAAAACAGCGTTGTTTGGTCTACATGGGGCATGTTTCATGAGGTGTGAGATGACACAATGGAAGCATGGTGAGCCTAGTATCACTGCATATAAGTATGGGGTGTAGTGGAGTTTACATTAGTTTATCTCTGTCATGCATGCAGGGACATATTCATTTTCAGCTGAAGTGCATCAGTTCGTCCACAAAGGTAAGCAGAGTAAACTCAGTGGTCTCAAAGCCTAACCTAGTAGAAACAATAAGGGCCTGTGACTGTGCCACATGAATCCATTATGGCACAGGGAGCCACATTCATCTGGAAAACAATGTGTAGAATATCTTATACATGACACACAATGGCATGAACATCTAGAAGTGCTGATCATGCATTATCCCAGATTGCAAGGGGTTCTGGCATACCTTTGAGTGTTATTTTGGAGAGCAAAGGCATGAATTATTCTGTGGTGGGGTGCTCATGGGCATTATGATCTGGGGACAGGGGATGGGTACTCTGCATGCTCAGCGGTTAGAGTCCAGAGATTCTAGATGTTTAGTTTTCTCAGTGCTAACACTCCTGCCTTTGGAGGGTAGTAGGTGAGGCTTCAGATTCTTAGACCTATAAAGTTCTGTGGTTCCTCCCAGAAGTCGTAGCCTCAATGTGTTACTTCTTCAAAGGACCACCCCCCACCCCTTGCAATGTGGTGAGGAAACACTTTACTGATCCAAAATTTGAGTTCTTAAGTAGCTGGTTGCCTTTGATCAAGTTCAGAAATTACCTCAGCTGAGGTCACCAGTAGACATTGAGAGGGACATCAGCTATTCTCTGGCATATTGCCCCTCATGGGAGGATGGCTCTGAGACTGCGGAGAGCACTGAGGGCCTAAGGGCTACTGCAGTGCCAGTGGAGCTGAGTTCAGGAGCTTTTATCTTCCATAGTGACTTTCAGGTCATTTCATGTAAAAGTCGATGATGCTAAGCCACAGCCGGGAACCATAGTTGGAAGGGAGTTTGCACCAAGAGACCAGATTAAGAAATTTGTGACAGGTGATGGACAAACCATAATTAGTCTTTTTATTTGTCCTAATATGACCACTTACTCACCTTCATTTTATTAGACCTGTGCTTTCTAAGGAGTCTATTTTCAGACAATTGAATGATGCTGTGAAAATGTTTATGTAATATATGTACAGCTAATGTATTTTAAACTTTTTAACTATTTTAAATGAATTAATTTGGTGTAAATGGATTCTGTAATTATATCAAAAGTAAATGTTGGCTGCCACACATTTGAGTAGCAGTTTATAATTAGTAAATAAATAAATTGTTTGAAGTAATGATTGAAAAAAGAGAAGAATTTCTTAGATGAGAAAGAGCTCTTGCACATGCATTATTGTGGCATGTGTGCTACAAGGCCAGACTATCCCCAGTAATGTTTTCTACAACAACAGAGGCCAGTGTGCCAGGGCCACACACCGGAATCGGTTCTCTGGAGCTATCAAGTGACAACAAGCATTGGCAAAGCCAGTACACGCCTGGGTTTAATGGGCTTATGTGTACAGCGTTACCATATTAGAGAGAGAGGCAGGAGGAAGCCAGTAGCAGTGGTCAGTGTGGGCTGCAGTTCTAAAGTAGGCCCACATGTAGATCAATTCAAGCGATACATCCAAACAGTCAATAGCATTATGTGCGAGATGAATATTTCAATGGGCTGTGGCAAGACGTGATAAAGAAACTTTCAAGCCAATAGCTAAAAGACGCTGGTCAAAGAAATTCTATGGTCGAAAGTAACCGACCAAAACCCCACCCACTGCATATTGTTAACAATAGGTCTCTTTGAAACCTACACTATCACAATCCAGACCTGAAAAGTATACAGTCCAAAAACACTATAAACGTGTGTACAACAGATGTTTATAAGTCAAAACGTTGTAAGAGACATGTAGAAGATGACTGTAGTCCTCAGTGCAGGGAATGACAGCCTTATTCTGATTGGTAAAGGAATTAAAATGTAGGCAACAACATGTAATCTCACCAGGGTGCGAACATCATTTTGGAGGCGTTTCTACGTTCTTATTGACCTCATCGCTGAAAGAAGAAGAGTGAGAAAATATTTAGAAAAAAAGCTTCAAGTATTTTTGCAGCCAAATAGGGCACAGGGGACAGATCACAGTAAACCCTGAGGACAGAGGAAAGAAAGACTAAGAAGTATGTGAGCAGGAGCTTAGCAAAGGAGACCATAGAAGAGTGAGCAAGCAGAGTGTTCATTTACAGCAGAGTGTATAAAATAAACATGGTTTAACATCATTAACACACTTTCAGAAACATACAGTAATACTGTATCCGGTCAAGAATTATAGGGAATATTTTCCGCTATCAAAAGTCTATTGAGACCCAAAGAAAAATAACTGTGGAAAACGAGGTATTTGTTGACAATTTAGCAGCAAAATAATGAAAATGCTAAATTTATAGGTAATTTTATGCAGCAAGTCGAAATTCCTAATGGCAGAGGGAGGTGAGTCTGAGAGCTTAACAAATGAGACCCTTAGAGGCAGATAGATTTGAGTCTAAGGGGCATATTTATCAATGAGTTGCGTCACTCTCTTGCTCCACGCAAGGGGTTGCAAGGGTGACAGAACAACTAAGTCAGATTTATCAAGCTGCGCAAGGCCACCTTGCATGGCCCTGCGTGGCTTGATAAATCTAGAGTAACGCAACAAAGTGCAAATCGCTTTGTTGTGTTACCAGGGAGGCATTCTATGGGTAAAGTGTGGGTTTTCCCATGCACCCACCCATGGATTTTGGTGCAATCCCAGATTTTCCAATACCAGTAGACCTGTGAATGCGTCAAAATTCTACTCCTCCCCAGGTGAGGAGTAATGAGGAGAAATATCTTTCTTGCTCCTCGTGTTTTCCTCTTTCTATGGGTGCTGTATTTTGTAGCACCCATAGAAAGAGGAAAATGCCTCTGCGGATTGTTTTTGTGCAGGAAGGTGTCCCTTCCTGCACAAAACACTCCTGCCTGCAATGCAGGCACCTTGCGCCATGGTGCACTTGCAGGTATGCACTTATAATGTTAAATATGGTTCATTCCTGCCCTTTTACCCTTTCCCTTTTATGCAGCGCTGCAAAGTGGCTTGCTGCATTGTGCTGCGTGAAAGCTTGATAAATGTGCCCCTATGTTTTTAGCACAGGAGACGCTTGATGACAGAGGAAGAGCTTAACAGATGAGACCTTTGAGGGTAGAGACAGTTGAGTGTGGAGCTCAGAAAAGGAGATTGCCACAAGCAGAGGTAAGTGGGTGAGAGGAGAGGGACAAGGCTAAATTACAGGAGACATGAACTAAAGACTAGGGTTTGGCATTGGAGAGCCCTGGGGAGAGAGGGTGGATAGGGGCGTAGACATCTATGTTGGAGCACGATCAGTAGTACCTTGGCACAGGTGTTTGGAGGGGCTTAAGGCACTCTGATAATCCAACACGGAGCCTGGATGCATTTTCCTCACTAGCATTAGGGCCCATAGCCCCCTAGCTGTGCCACCAGGGGTGAAGACAGTAGGTAGCACTTTTAATAAACTTTCATGCATTATAGGGCAGCAAGCAAAGTTGCTGCGCTGCATTGCATGAAAGGGAGAGAGCAGAAATGCTCCTTATTTACAAAGATATGGGGCATTTCTGCTCTCTACTTGCACTGGCACACTGCGAGCAGCCGAGCACCAATGTTGGCACCTTTGCACCATAGGGTGCCTGTGTTACAGGCAGGATTGTTTTTGTGCAGTAAGGGACACCTTCCTGCACTTATATATTTTGTAGAGGCATTTTCCTCTTTCTACATGTGCTGCAGAATGCAGAACACGTGGAAAGAGGAAATAAGGAGCAATAAAGATATTTCTCCTTGTTATGCCTCACTTGGGAAGGCATAGCATTGTGACACATTCTCAAGTTTACAAGTCTTTGCAAAACTGGGAATACGTCAAAGTCCGTGGGTGGCTGCATGGGAACGCCCAAGCTCCACCCATGGAATGCCTCCCAAGTTGAAATGTAACTTAATACAGCACATGCAGCTGCCTTGTGTTGCATTTCTTTACAAAGACACACTAGGCTACGCAAATCAGGCCTTGTGTGGCTTTTTAACTATTACTGATTCCTTCGCGTTGTCCTTGTGTCACCTTCCGTGTCTCAAGGACAACACAAAGGCTTCATAAATATGGGCCTAGGAGCTTAGCTGAGTGTAATCTTGAGGAGAGCTGGAGGAGAGAGTTAGATGTGAGGGTCTAGGGGCATACGTAAGAAGAGAAGGAGGGGAGATGTGGGCTCAGGCAGAGGAGAGTGAGGGAAGAAAGACATAGAATGAAGTTTGGATTCAGCACTTGAGAGCTCAGCGTTGCAGGATCTTTAATTATATATGATATTATTTGCCTTGTTCTGCTGCACTGAAAAAATGATAAAATATTTTGAAGAAGAGTATTTTGAATCTCAGCTGAAGGGCTGTAACGTTGTCCTGCTGTGAGGTCACAAAACCTAACCCTAAACAGTGGCATTGTAAGGGTATTATAGACCGTAATGCAAGCAAGAAAATTAGGCCTCATTCTCTTCTGGTTCACTCCTGCAACACCGTCATTACCTTTCTGGCCACTGGTTAATTCCTAAAAAGAAAGACAAAATAGATGAGGACCTTCCAGAGCATTCCTTCAGGGCAGAACATTTCCAACAAATTACTTTAATGTGGGTCAAGTGGGTGCCAATGCACATTTGTATCAATGATTCTTTGCTAGTCTGGTGAAACAGTGACATTTCAAATTCTCCAAGAAACTCTGGCAAAAAGGTCTCTGCTGTTGCAAAGTAATTAATCCAAAACTTTGTGTTGATTAGTTAAAGTTTGTAACATTTTAAAGTTCTATTATGAATGGTGATTTGCAAAGTTGCCTTAATTGTGTTATGATTTGTCTTTAATGTTAACCCATGCTAGTCTTTCTAAAGTAAATGACAACATAATAAAATACAACTGATGACTGGATGCCCTGCTTCATGAATATGAATAATTATATTGTAAACACAAATGTTTCATTGAGTACAGTATCAAATAGGTTGAAAATTGCAATAATATAATTTAGGAAATCAATAAATGCAAAGCAAAAACAGAAAAAGGCCCAAATAACAAACGTATTGCTGTAATAAAGGCTGTATTATCAATCCAATATAATCACATATCAGTAATACATCCAAGTTACATAAAAAGGGCTCAGTGTATAGTTTGATCATGTAGTGCATATTTACAAAGACAAAGCATATATGTGCTGAAGACTGGATCAGTTTATGGAAGTCATAAAAACTGTAGAGGGAACATTCTCTATCTGGTGTATTGAGGCTGTGAAATAATTATCATGATCACCAGTATCGTGAACAGCGTTTCAACCCAATCATAATTCTGTGATCATCATCAGGACAAAAGAATATGAAGACTGAGCGCATCAATGATTGGATAGGAAGAATGAATCTTCCAGGGGCAGACTTGTACAGGTTATGCTACTTGTGATTTTAGTTGGCAGTTTTAGGAGGAGCACACAGACTTCGCCTTGCCTCCCACAATGTATCATCAACCCACATTTGCTACATTTGAGCAATCCTCTAGTTATTTACTAAATTGCAGCCTGTTCATACCTTATGTGTGCCACACCAATCATGTTCCCACCGGTACAGTTTAGGAATCATAAGAGACTATATCAGAGTTATACTAGTTTTGTTCCCTCAGGCATGATGTAAGATGGATAAACCAGCCTTTTGTGTACACAAGGCCTTCCCTGTCCGCCCTGTGTGTGTACAATGTACAACTCATCAGTCACTCTCTGTGTCATAGCAGTTCACTTGATAGAGTTTAAGAGACAGGGACATGAGGCTTGCTACCTGTGTCACACTGGTAGTGTCCCTTCAGGAACAACGTAAGAAGCATAGGAGTTCCACTAATTATCTAGTTCCCATGAAGTATACTTACTTGCAATTTCTGGAACAGACATGCCGCTCTCCAGCTAGAAATGGAAAGTGAAAATGATTTTAATGATTATTCTTTATGTGCAATAGACGCTGTATTGACATTCCCACAGATTACTTCCCTGATCCTTGTCATCTATCCGTTCCCCTAGGGAAAAGGTGTCAACCCCTCAAGCCACAGCTGTCAGCCCCTCTCATCATCTATATCATTATTTTTTAATATATTTTTACAGGTGCAACTTCCCCTTTGTAAATGACAGAGTTTGGGTGAGCCCCTAACACACCTGCGCCCAGGTGCCACTGCACCTGCTGAAATTTAATAGATCTGCCCTTGCGTGAATGGGCGGCATGCAATCTTACACATACAGCCATAGCGGAGAGCCATAATAACTAATTCCATACAACTAAGGGGGCAGGATTATGGCCTTTCAAACCACTTGACCATGGACAGAGATAAAAAAAAATCAAAGTCCAGGTTTGGCTCCCAGCTCTCTAGTTCATATAAATAAGGTATAGTCTGAGCACTTCAAAATCTGCACAAACACAAACATTCCTTGTACAGTGTTAGTGCCATCAGCAAATCATGGTGTTGGTCCTGAGTAATGTCCCAGCACATGCATTACAGGATCCCCTTATGGCCACTTTCATTTTTCAGTTACAACTTGGACTTTGGTGCCTTTGTGAAAGTGGACATTGAGCTTTAATGAAACGTACCCACACATCCATGTACTGCTTCTTTAATTCCCTGTAAAAAAGAGAAAAAAAACTTGAGTAGTGTAATAAAATGAATAAACCAAAAACAGGTTCAAGAAGGTTCTTTAATTAAGAACATCTCATCCAAAAACTAGTAGTATCCAAGACCAGCTGCAACTGATGTCTGAAACCACAGCATCACACATCACAAGATTGGAATCCCATTGTATTCTGCATTCTTTCCCTTGTATCTAGCATCCTGGTAAGGACACACAGTAATGCTAGATACCACAACTAGTACCAGCAACTTCCTGAGATGTTTAATGCATGAGCTGTTTAATCCCTAAGCTGTATACAGTTTGTGTGCTTTCTCAATGTTTGCATGGAAGAATAGTTTTGAATTTCTGAAAGTTTTTTTAGACTAAAACTCTTTGCAAGAATATATTATTAAGATGATAGCACATCTATAATTTCAAGTCATTGGAGATTAGCCAATTTTAAAAATTGTTAATTGGCCAAGAGGTAGCTTGTGTCTAAGTGTGGACACCCATCAACATTAAAAAGGCTAAATGTTGATGATGGAACCACCGTGAAAAACATGGGCTAAAC
This sequence comes from Calotriton arnoldi, assembly GCA_963921515.1. Taxonomy (NCBI): domain Eukaryota; kingdom Metazoa; phylum Chordata; class Amphibia; order Caudata; family Salamandridae; genus Calotriton; species Calotriton arnoldi. The sequence goes on along the minus strand of CAWUFW010001028.1, from coordinate 1,512,014 downwards.
ATTGAACGAAGGGCAGCAGAGATCAAGCCATGGTCAGAGGGAAAACTATCTGGGGCTGTATTACATAAAGTGCCCCAGAGAGCGCTATGGGCGAGTGCACAAGCGCAACCGGTGCAGGTAAAAGCGGTACGGGGGTTCGGGGGGGAGGACAGATGACTGGATAGGGAAAATAAAATAGTCGAGTTGGCGATGTGGCAAGCACAAGGTAAGTGGTTTTATTTATTTATTTTATTTTCCCTATCCCGCCGTCTGTCGACTTCCCCCAACCCGCCCCTGCCCCACCGCCCCACTGCTCTTACCTGTACGGGCCGCGCCTGCAAGTGCACCAGCTTTTTAATCCCCTGGGGCATTTTGGTATTACAGAAGAGGCTGCAGACGTTTGCACGGTGCTTTCTGCAATTCAGAACTCGTGCACTGGAGCGATGCACTGGCACAATCCGAAAGGTGTTCCTTGCTTGAGGCACACTGACTATAAGCCACAAAAGGGTGGCACACAGTCAGTGCACCTCCAAGAGTGCCCCTTGGGGTGTGGAAAGTAGGTTTCATGGATCCTCCACAGATATCACCCCGGAGGTGGGTGAAAATCACTCACTGCACCCGCCTGCAGGGGAATCTCTCTCCCACTCAAAAGTGCTGGTCAGGTGTCATCAGCACTGTGAAGGGCTCACCGACTGCTTGAATCAGCTGCTCCATCTTTCACTAAAACAAGATTGCGGCTCCCTGGGGGGCAGCGCATTATCAGTAATATGGCACACTCTCGATGTTTGTGCAAGGTGCCCCTACTAAAGGATGCACTGCTGTGCGAACAGAGACAGTGTGCCCTCACTGTAATATGGTCCCAGATGAATACGAACAGAATACAATGAATTCCAACTGGCACTGGATACTCTGGGTATCAAGTCGTGTAACCATCAGAGAATAACAAAGATCTCACCAAGGATTGTTTTGGCCAGTTTTCTTTAAGTCTACCACTGAAATACTTTATTGCCTGCAGATGTGTTATATAAGTGTATATAAATGATGGCTCATTCTTCCTTAGTTGAAAGCAGTTAGGGAACTCTAGGTGTTAACTTCTCGGAAAGATCCTTGAAAATCAAATTAAGCATTTTCCAACAATACCTGAATCACTTTATGAATGAGCAATGCTTCTGGCTCTTTTCGGACATCTAGAAATTTTACAAGCAGGGTCTCTCTGCTGCAAATGCTTGGGGAATGAACAGACTGGACAAGCCTAATTGCCTTTTTATGCAAATTGTTTGTTTATTTCGGTTGCTACACAAACTTGCCCAACTCTAGGCAATGATCTGAATTTCCTTGGAGGTGATGTGCCCTTCTTCGTTTCACAACGATTGTATTAATTATAGGCTGTATATTTTGGGCCAGGAAAATACTTTGCTTTTTTCATTTTGCTGGTCAAACTCTTAAGTTTTTGCACAAGAAATCCCTGGCATAGTTGTCTCCATTTGCTGTGCACCATACCAAATCTTGCCAGAACAAAATGGCATTGCTGAGATAGGCACTGTTGCATAGAAAATGAGTCTATTGTGTTGGAGTGTCATGAATGTCATTGACAGCCAGGCATTGCAAAGATATGCCCGAAGACATTTCAAGAGCCTTGAGGCTGTCTGCTGGGAAAGCCTGCCTGGTGCATTTACTGTGGATGACTTGGCTACATGAAACCACTGTTAAAAATGGTGCAATAAAGATAGTCATGCTGAGACCAGGGGGCACATTTTTCAATTTTTCACGCAGTGCAATGCAGCAAGCCACCTTGTAAATGCTGCACTACATGAAATGGAAAGGGTAAGATGTTCTGTATTTAATATCATATGGCGCGATCCTGTCCTTTCCCAGCCCTGGCACACTCTTGGCTGCCTAGCACCAACGCAAGCACCCTTGCACTGTCGTGCAAGGGTGCCTGCGTTGTTAGCAGAATTGTTATTGTGCAAGATGGGATACCTTCCTGCACAAAAACAATCCTCAGAGGCATTTACCTCTTTCTATGTGTGCTGCACAATGCAGGACACATAGAAAGAGGAAAAGACAAGAAGAAGTAAAGATATGTTGCCTCATTACACCTCACCTGGGAGGAGTACCATTTTGACACACTCCCAGGTTTACCAGTAATGGTAAATCTGGAAATGCTTGAAAATCCATCTGTGGATTCTTGGGAATACCCAAGCTCCACCCATGGAACACCTCCCTGGGGCAGAGTGACACAACGCAGTGATTTGTGCTACATTGTGTTACTCTAGATTTATCAAGCCACGCATGGCCATGCAAGGTGGGTTTCATGATCTATGTTGTATGTACTATGATTCCCTTTTTTTCCCTTCTCTGAAGCTCTTGTGAGACTCTCACAAGAGCCAGGCTGGCAATCACTCCCATGCAGTCTGAGGGGACAGTGCTTATTCGTTTGCTCTCGCAAGCTTCTCGCAAGATCATACTTTTTGTAATGGACTTTGCATTTACACTGAATATATCCTGATGTAGTATGTATAATTTATATACACCAAAATATTAAAACTGTGTTGTATTTTTTAAATCCAATCCATTATATAATTGTGGTGAAAAATAAATCACTTGTTTTATTTGCATGAGATGAACATTGGTACATACAACACATTGATACTCATTTATTTACTGTAAGTCCATTTATTTTTATTAGGAAAAGTTCAATCGCTGCTTTTTTGACGATCTCGCGAGAATCTCATAAACTTTTTTTGGGAGGAAGAATTTACACTTTCATTCAATACAGTACTTTTGCCTTATGGTACCCATTAGTAGGGTGTGGGGAGGAAGTAGACTCTCAAATGAGACCTTTTCACAGTATAACAACAGTGTACAGTAGGGTGTAAGAAGACACTTGTATCTCACTGACACCTCTCCACAGCCAAACAACTGTGTATAACAGACTATGGGGAGATACTTGCCTCTCCAGCGAGACCTTGCATGAAGGTAACCAGTCTGTAGAGTAGAGTGTAAAGAGACACTGGGGTATATTTGCTAAGATCTAAGTTGAAGCTCCACGGAGGTGCAAGCTCCCCCACATTCATTCCATGACCTAGGGACTTCTTTGTGACTAGCGTTTTTTGTGTGAGAGTGCAATCGTCTGCTGAACCCAAGGGGACTGCTGATGCCTGCCCTGGAGAATCGGCAGCCTCCCTCCAGCCCATGACACAGAGAGGTGAGTGACGTGGCATAACACAGAGATGTGAGGCTGGGCTGCAGAGAAATAATGCAGCAGAGACCGCTGGGTGAAGTCCTGTGTGTTGACTACCTTCCTCCATCATTCCCTGGCTGCATTGACGATTCCTCCAGGTACTGGGCATTTAAATTGGCTCTATCCTACCCTCCCTCCATAAGGCCACATAAACAATTGTGAGGGCTACTTTAATCTCAATCATTCCTGGAGATGGCCCTGGCCAAGGCCTGACAGTGTGAGGGGATTATATGGACACAAGCACTGAGGAGAGTCATGAGAACCCATTTAGTCATTATGAAACTTTGGGAACCTGATGAAGATATCTGTACCCCTATGTGGAGTGAGCATCCGTATACACCCACTAACTCCAGTGAGAAGGCTGTCAGGAGAAACGTGATCATGATTGATGGACTGACCGTGGACTGGTCAAAACTGCTGCTAGAGGCCCTGATTTGTGCTGCTATGACTGAGTTGGCAATTCACCCATAGCAAACCAGAAACCGACAGACATATTGGACCTGAAGAATGTGAAACAGGACAGTGTGCTGCAGTGGAATTTTCAGTTTGGCTCTGATAGTGCATTCTATCCATGAGCCATTAACAAACTCTTGAGTACTGATCATTGTTGTTTACACTGGAGCACGTTTGAGCAGTAGGGAGCTGGGGTGCTGACATGGACCCCTGGTACTTCGCTTTCATTTTACTTCTATTCAACTTTGCTACTTCTTGGATACCCTAGACGTCATCTACCAAATCCTCTGCCAGCTAGCTCCTGTTCTCAGAGGCAGTGGGTGACCCAAATTAACTTCAAAAGTGGATATTCTAAAGTGATGAAATCCCACAATGAACACCCTAGTGAAGGAAATATCTGCCATTGGCGCAACCTTGTCTACAATAGACACTAAAATGATGGACTGACAATGGAGGTGAAATTAGTACCTCAGGGGATCTCAACTTTTCAGGTCAGGTTGGATCGGATTCAGAAGAGATTGGAGGAGGAGGTATCCAGCTATGAGAAATTTCCTGTCTGGGGGCGAGAGATTGCGTGCCTTCGACACAAGGTCACAAACCTAGGGGACAGATGAAGACACTGTAGTTTCCAGATCCACTATGTGATGGAAGCTGATGAGAAAGACGAAATGCTGGGCTTCTTAATGAACATACTCCTAAGATTCCTTAACCTGCAACTAAACCAACCTGTGAAATTCGCAGTGCTCATCGAGTCAGGCCACATGATAAGTTACAAAATGAGAAGCCACATCCAATCATAGTATGCACGTTCCATTATCAACACACTAGAGCTATCTTTATGGCTGAAAAATGGATCACAGGCCCACACCTCTATGCAGGGCATCAAATCTAAGTCTGGGTGAAATTTAAATTATGCCGGTGTAATTCGCATAATTTCAGGAATTTTGTGTTATAGTTGTTATGCGAATTTCCAGATTTACAGCTTTACACCACTTTGCATATATTGCACCGTTTGCAGTAAAAACTTACAGTGAATGCCGCAATTTGTGGGAATTCATTGTACAAATTTACCACACAAAGGAACAACTGAAAGCGAGGGGCTGTTTGCAGTGTTCTTGTTAAAAAGCATCCTTGCGCCAAAAACTTGACTCAGGGATGCATTTTAATTTTCGAAATGACAGAATTGTATTTCGTGCAGATTTGTAGGTGTGCATCATTTTGCCATTACTTTGCATAATTCTATTAAATAAAAGTATGAGATTTTCGCGAACCCCAAATCAAATCTTTTCAGCACAATGCCCAGTAGAAACAAATATTAAGTGGAAGACATTTTTTCGCACTACGGCCCAAACTGAAACAGTGGGTCTTCAAATACAGACCCTTAAATCCTGATTGGCGCCTTGGATGGCAAGACGCAGAAATTCTTGAATCTACACGACCTGGAAACTTTTCTAAACTCACTGGTTGGCTTTGAATTGGACACTGCTACTCTACGAGATCCGTCCACCCAAGATAAGGACAATCAAATGTTTCGAAACTTTCACAGAAACCCTGCAAAACATCAGAGACCGACCAGTTCACCTCTGCATGATCAAGCTGGTTTACATCAGATTGTGTAGGCACTCCACAGGGAGAGAGATTTTTATTTATTTTATTTTTGCAATTTATATAGTGCGGACATGGCCCTAAGGCATCAAAGCACTTTACAACAAGCCTGATACAAGGGTTACAGCGGGACACAACACTAGTAATATAATTTGTATGTTTACAACAGTGGGTGTGTGCAGGAGTTATCACAAGAAATAATTACAGCAAATGATCAGGGCAGATACACAGTAAAATCATTGATTTAGGTGGTGGGGTCGTAAAACAAGGGCAGGTCAGATTGTAGTGGGGGGAATATACAAGTCCAATCTAGGGTGAATTAACCAAGATGTCTGTAAAAAAGGAGGCGCTTGAGGTCCTTTTTGAAGGTTACTAGGCAGGTGGTTAGACGGAGTGGAGGGAGGCAGAGAGTTCCAGATTCTAGTGGTACCTCCGGAGAAAGACTGTTTCTTGTATCCTCCCCGACTGAAGGTGGAGGGGTTCCAGTAGCAGGGATTGGGTATTTCTGAAGCCCCCGAGTGCTCCAGATATTTTCAGTTTCTTGTTTAGATGGGAGGGTGAGGAGGAGTGCAGCGCTCTGTGGGTACTGCAAGCAATTTTGAATTGGGCCTGTGCTTTCATGAGGAGCCAATGTAGGGTTAGCATTTAGGGGTGGGCGGAATATGCAGAGTCGCGTTCCGCAAAGTTCCGCGAAACGGTAAAAAATCTCCGCGAGCTTCGCAAAGTTCCGCGAGCATGCGGAATTGCTTGGTCTGCCCGTTCGCGATGGGTTTTTCGTGTTCGGGGACGCTGTTTGCGTGCTCGGAGGGAAATATCTCGCGAACTTACCCATCCGGTCGCCAAATGGCGCGGCCATCTTGTTTCACTTGTCCCGCCCGCTCGCGATACGTGTTTCCTGTTCGCGAACGCGGATGTCCGGTGGCACGTCCGAATGACGTGCTCGCGATCGCACACTCTTGCGGCGCACGCGAGCGGATAGGAAAACTCGTCGGTGAACGCAGGGATCCCGGTAAGTCGCTACCGCGCGCCCAAACACGCATTTTTAAAGCGCGAACAAGGAAAAAATTCCGCTACGCCGCGGATCGCGGAATTTTCAGCAATTCCGCGTTCTCCGCAGAACGCGGAATTACCAAAATTCCACAAATTCCGAGGGCGGAACGGAATTTACCGCCCACCCCTAGTTAGCAGGCCAGGGGAAATATGGTCAGATTTCTTGACACCTAAAACGAAGCATGCTGCAGCATGTAGTGTTGCTGTCAGTGGGCCTAGGTGAACCTTGGGAATGCCTGAGAGAAGGGCAATTACATATATGAATCCCATTTTCCACTAAAGTCTGTCCCAGAAGACAAGATCCACGGAGGGGAGATCTAAACGAAGAATTGCTATTGAGATAGACTCATCATTGAGCATATCACTGTGAGTGGAAATATTCTCTCTATTTTCTGTGCTATTTCACTGGCCTTTTTGGCCCACGCAACAATTATCTATTAGTACCCTTGCTGTACACATTCCACTGTGTCATCACTATTTGAATATGATACGATGCAAACGTGATACGTTACACATTGTAGAAGTGTCATGGTTCCATATTCTGTGTTTAATGATTTCCAGTTGTTTTGGTGCCCTCTCACTTTCATTTTCAACTTCTTTTATAAATATTTCCACATGCCAAATGCTCATCATTGGAATTGTGGTGAGTGCTAATAACAGTCCTTAATTTATATAGTACATATACCAGCTGGGCGAGGTGATAAGATGGCTCTGAGTGACACAGTTATTAGCTCCTGATCCTCAGTTTGAGGTCCCTTGACCCCAAGTTCAGCATTACTTGGGGGTTCCTGTCACCTACCTAATTTGATTTGATTGGATGATACAGACTATATCAGGCTCTGTTAGGTTATATTGGATTAGATTAGATTAGATTCTCTTTTACTGTACTGATTCGCTCCACTTCTGGCAACAGGCTAGGGACATCTAAGACTACACTCCCTTTGTCTCATGATGCACTGCTTTCACTGCGCTAGCTCCTGATGTTTGGTATTTGTGATAATTGCAAATCATACCTTCCATCATTTGCTTTGATGTTTAGTCTACATCTTTGTCCGCTTGTCCTCATCACTTGGCAGATAGGCAGCACTCACACTTCCAGACCACAATAGCGTGGGCCACTCTTTTCTGTGGTCTACAATGTCAAATATTTTGTCAGTGATCACCGTGAATGTCAATGGGATACCACACTTCATTAAACATAGAAAGATATTTATTTACCTAAATACCAAACTGGTCGACATTGCACTCATCCAAGAGACTCACTCCCTGGACGAATAGCAGAAACTTAAGAATGACTGGGTGGAGACTGTTGTCAGCAGTAGTAGGACAGTCGACACCCAAAGTAACATCGCACTCTCCCATAGTTGCTCCCGAAAATTTAGGATAGCAACTATCAGAGGGAAAAAACCTCCTAATAGATTTTTAAAACATGGACGGATGCAGAGGGATGCTGGGGCTTTATCAAACTGTGCATTTTGGATAGGACTAATATAGGCTCATGCAGGTAAGTCCCCAAACTTACCAAATATAAAGAACAACTTAGGTATCATATATATTCCTACTTAGATGATAATAAAGACTATGCTGATTCTCATAGGGTGCTTTGAACTGCTGGAAAGGCATCATTTGGGGTAGGCTAATGAGGGATGCAGCTATAGTAAAACATCAGATCCACACTGATCAACAGATATTAGATACAACTATCAGATGCCTTAACAGACTTCACACAGCAACCCCGATGCTGCAGAATGAATTGGAGGGAGCAAAAGTATGCTTAAATATTCTTTACCAACACCACCAAAAAAGCTTTGGTTAGGGTGGGATGGCGGTGTTATGAGCGAAGGGAGACAGCTGGGAGAATTTTTGTCAGGAATCGGACATATGGCGTCTGCCGAAAGTGAATGCAGACTCATACGAGGGAAACGCATCAGAATTCCTCCCTCGGTCGACATGGAAAAAACTACATCTCCCATGAGGTAATGGGCATTGTGTAGTTTAGGACGGGCCAATCCAGGGCCTTAAAAATGGACAATGCACGTCGGACGGCGTGCGTAATTCTTAGTGCTACCTTGTTTCTCGTGAAGCTTGGGAGTTGTGATTTATCGTGTGGCTGAGTCCCGTTCGAGGTCAGGCTGCGGAGGGCTGAGGAAGCTGTTTCGTTCCTTTCATGTCCGGGCCTGGTATCAGAGGAGAGGAGAGCGACGGTGTCTCTGTAGCACAGCGGTGAGCTCAATGTTACGGTGGTGACAAGAGAAGCAACCGCTTTCTTGAATTAAGCTGAGCGGCTTATGGGGCATTCGTTGCAGTGTTGTTAACTGCAGAGTGGGTGCCGTGATTGTTGTCCTGCGCTCAGGAATAACCTATTGGAATACCATATAAAGCTATGAAGTAATAGCTTGGAACTAGAGACATTTCTATTACTGACGTCTGTGGAAAGGCATTATTTCTCTGAACTCTGAATTCTCTTGCGATAAGTCTTGGAGATAAAAAGGCATTTGGATCGTTGGATTTCTCTTAAGTCTTGGAACTTTCTACCATAGTATCCCTTTGCTATTTCATGCACTATTTGTCGGAACTATTTATTTCCCTACTTTAGAAAGGACTTCTACATATCTTTTATTTTATGATCTGATTGAGGGGTATGTATGAAACTGAATACAATGCAAACCCTTACATAAACGTTTGGTGATACATGTGTGAAGACTAATGTCTTTGTTTTTGTTTTTCTGGCTTTAAGGATAGTGTATAAACAATTGGGCAGTGGCCTTGCGGCATGAGAGAAGTGAGAGAACCACGTACTTACGATTGAGGTATGTGATGTTTCCGTATTTAGTGAGAATATATGAGAGTAGTTTCTTCCATGTGATTAATCTCGTCTCTCTCTTCTTTCAGGTGCCTCCTTCTTCCCCGCTGTTCCCTTCCTATCCCTTCCCTCGCTTGATCACCCTAAAATTCTGTTTCATACATTAGAATTGGGGGTATCGAGAGGTGGACCCATTTGTGCATCGTTCGGATCCTGAGGAGTTCCTTCTTTCACCCTTGCCTGGTGGAAGCCTTGACAGAATTATGCACCCACGTTATTAACTCCTCCTGGTCCGTTCGATTCCACAATGGCCACTATGAATGATGTCCTACAAGCCTTAGATGCGGTACGACAGGACTTAGCTCTCTCCAGGGCAGAAACCGCGGCCCTAAAAGAAAAGTTTGAGAAATTGCAGCGGAATCCATTTGATGCTGCTACCTCCCAGATACAGGTCCATGTACCTCCACAGATACCGTTGGCCTCCCCTGAAAGGTTTTCGGGTGACCCATATAGAGTACAGGTGTTTTTAACGCAGATCCTATTACATTTCTCTTGTAAACCCGCTGCATTCCCGAACAACCATTCACGGGTCGCTTTTGCCATTTCTTACCTAGCCGGGGATGCAGCCAATTGGGCAGTCCCTCTGGTCAAAAACAATGATCCGGTTCTCTCCGATTGGAATGCATTCAGGGTTGAGTTTGAACGAGTATTTGACAGGAGGTCTGCTGCATTTAGTGCAGACAGGGAATTGCTTGAGTTAAGGCAAGGTAAGAAAGATCTCATTACCTATATGACCTCTTTTAACAGGTTGGTCGCTGAATCTGCCTGGCCAGAAGAGAAAAGGATGTCCCTGTATTATCAGGGACTGAAGGATGAGATGAAAGACATCCTGGCGCAAATCGAACCACAACCTAGTACTTGTGTGGATCTCATGAATCTGACACTAAGACTGGACCACAGATTATCGGAGAGGACGGGAGAGAAAAAGAGAGCTGTAGGCCATTATGACAGAACATACCGTAAGCCTCTAGTTGTTAGTGAAAGTACTATGGAGCCAATGGAGGTAGGGGCTGTACGGGCTCCTCTTACTAGGGAAGAGAAGGAATCCCGAAGAACGAAAGGTCTGTGCATGTATTGTGGGTTGAAGGGACATTACGTTCGAGATTGTCCAAAGAAACCTAAAAAAAACCTTCTCGATGAATACAACCCAGAATGTAGCCGTCTCAGTACTTCCCAAACTAGATGTTTTTCCGTCAGTCTCAGACAAGGAATCCGAATGGCAGGTACCTTCCTTATCTTCTCCTTCTTGTGACGAGATTGAGACACATATAGTGGTTCCAGTAGGTGTATATGTGGAAGACATCGAACAACAACTAGAAGCCATGATAGATTCTGGGGCCACAGGGAATTTTATAGATATAGGACTGGTACACAAGCTTTCTCTCCCTACGGTTCCTAGAGTCACTCCTGGAAAGGTATTGGCCGTGGATGGCCAACCTTTGACGTCTGGTCCCATAACCGAACAAACCAAACCTGTCACCTTAACGATCAAAGATGGAGCACACAGACATGTAGAAACCATTGCCTTTAATATCATAGAGGCCCCACAATACGAACTTATTCTGGGGATGCCGTGGCTGAGATTGCATAACCCTGTCATAGATTGGAAGGAAAAATCTTTGCACTTTCTTTCCGCAGAATGTCAGCTCAACTGCGTACAGAGCTCCCCGGTTCACTCATTAGCTACTGTATCACATTACGTGATTGCTACTGCAGCAGAAAAAGAAATAACGTTACCCTCTTGTTACGAGGAATACAGGGATGTTTTCGATAAGAATCAAGCTGAGTCATTGCCCCCTCATAGAGAATATGACTGTCAAATAGACTTGATACCGGGTGCTACTCTACCATCCTGTCGGGTTTACGCTCTGTCCGAACCTGAAACGATACACCTGAAAGAATATCTGGATCACTACACCTCTATAGGGTTCATACGACCTTCCCCGTTCCCCAGCTGCTTCACCACTTTTCTTTATCTCCAAAGCTAACAAAGAGTTGAGAACTTGTATAGACTTTCGCATGTTAAACAAAAACACTGTAAAGAATCGGTACCCTTTGCCTCTGATCTCTGTTTTGTTGGATCAGATTAAAGAAGCCACAGTGTATACGAAACTTGATCTAAGGGGTGCATATCATCTGGTACGAATGAGAGCAGGGGATGAATGGAAAACGGCATTCAAAACTAGATATGGATTGTTTGAATACATGGTTATGCCTTTCGGCTTGTGCAATGCCCCTGCCGCTTTCCAGTATTTCTTGAATGAGGTGTTGATGGAATTCTTGGATAAATTCGTGGTTGTATATATTGACGACATTTTAATATACTCCGCGAATGACAAAGAGCACAAGACACATGTGGGGTTGGTGTTGCATAAACTGAGACAGCATAGTTTATATTGCAAGCTGAGCAAGTGTGAGTTCCACGTATGGGAGGTGGAATTTCTGGGGGTCATGCTTTGTTCTTCTGGGTTTCGTATGGCTGAAAGAAAGGTGCAAGCTGTGCAGGAATGGCCTGAACCCCGCAGTGTGAAAGACGTGCAATGTTTTTGGGGGTTTGCTAACTACTATAGGAGGTTTATACATCATTTCTCCCAAGTAGTGGCACCCATAACCAGATTATTAAGAAAGGGAGTTTGTTTTAGCTGGTCGGTTGAAGCCTCAGAAGCCTTCAGATTTTTGAAAAAGGCGTTCACTACTGCTCCTGTATTGAACCATGCTAATCCGGAAGCCCCCTTCATATTGGAGGCGGACGCATCCAACGAGGCAATAGGAGCAATATTATCGCAGAGAAACAAAAACACAGGTCAACTACATCCCATAGCCTACATGTCCAAAAAACTCAATCCTGCAGAACTGAACTACACTATCGCAGAGAAGGAATTGTTGGCTATTAAACGAGCCTTCCAGGAATGGAGACATCACTTGTGGGGAGCCCGACATACCGTCACTGTTTACACAGATCATAGGAATCTACAATTCATGAGAACAGCCAGGCAACTGACTCAAAGACAAATGCGCTGGATGTTGTTTTTTGCTGATTTTGATTTTGTTGTCACTTACCGGCCAGGCATTGAGAACCGGAAGGCGGATGCCTTATCTAGGTATTCGGTGGGGGAAGAAGTACGTGATACGTCTCTGGAAACCATTATCCAACCCTCCAAGGTGTTGTGTGTAATCACGTTAGACACATTCATGAAGGCAGTGAAAGAAGCTAAACCAGCAGCTACCTGGGACTTGTGGGTTACTCAAGGCACTCATCGTAGTATCAAACATGGCTTGCCTTTTTATAAGAATCAGTTGTACTTACCCACTAAGAAAACACAGCTGAAAGCCTTTGAGTGGTGTCACGAGTCAAAAATGGCTGGACATCCAGGAAACGCCAAGACGATTGAGCTTCTGCAGCGTTACTTCTGGTGGGAAGCTATGAAAACAGATGTACAGCAATGGATCACGAACTGCGGTGTTTGTGCGAGGGCTAAGACTAGTTCATCCAAACCCACAGGACAATTGATGCCTTTGCCTACCCCAGACCGGCCATGGAAGAGCATTAGTCTTGATTTTATCACTGGCTTACCAAAGAATCAGGGTCTCTCGGCTGTTTTGGTGGTAGTCGATAGCCTCACAAAAATGGGACACTTCATCCCTTGTTCCAATTTACCCACTGCAGGGCAAACAGCGCAGTTACTCCTACAGAATGTGGTTCGGTTGCATGGGCTTCCTGAAGTGATCATTTCGGGTAGGGGCCCGCAATTCACGGCGCGTTTTTGGCAATCTTGGTGTAAGACACTGCAGATCTCTTCAGCCCTTTCCACGAGTTTCCATCCGCAAACAGATGGGCAGACAGAAAGGCTCAATCAAACTCTCAAGAAGTATCTACGATGTTACGCAGCTGAAGCTGAGGATTCGTGGGTGGCTCTATTGTGGCTGGCAGAACTAGCCTACAACAACGCTATGCATAGTGCCACCGGGGTATCTCCATTGTATGCTACATATGGATTCCATCCAAAGATCCTACCAGTCACTCTCCCTATGACCCAAGTAACAGTACCGACTGTGAGAGAGCGTGTGCAAGATATTCAAGACATCCATAAAAAGATACAGACACATTTGCGACACGCCAAAGTGCAATACAAGAAATGGGCGGACAAGCATAGACAAGAAGGACCTACATATCGGGTTGGAGACAGGGTATGGTTGTCTACCAAAAACATCCGCTTCAAGTTGCGAAGTGTTTTCCATCCTAAATACATTGGTCCTTATACAGTGATTAAGCAGATCAACCCTGTGGTGTACAAACTGCGACTGCCTATCCATATGAGAATTCATCCTTCCTTCCACTGTAGTCTATTGAAACCTGCAGGACGAATTAGATGTAAGGCCGCGCCACCAATACTGAGGGACGGTCAGGAGGAATACGAGGTGAGAAGGATCAAGGACGCATCGTATCGTAAGGGGCTTCTGTGGTACCTAGTATCCTGGAAGGGGTACACCTCCGAGGATGATTCGTGGGAACCCTGCACCAATGTCCACGCCCGAGGGAGGTGCGTGCCTTCCACAGCAGGAACCCTACCAAACCAGGACCTAGGAGACGCTTGGGAGGAGGATGTACTGTCAGGAATCGGACATATGGCGTCTGCCGAAAGTGAATGCAGACTCATACAAGGGAAACGCATCAGGATTCCTCCCTCGGTCGACATGGAAAAAACTACATCTCCCATGAGGTAATGGGTGTTGTGTAGTTTAGGTCGGGCCAATCCAGGGCCTTAAAAATGGACAATGCACGTCGGACGGCGTGCGTAATTCCTTAGTGCTACCTTGTTTCTCGTGAAGCTTGGGAGTTGTGATTTATCGTGTGGCTGAGTCCCGTTCGAGGTCAGGCTGCGGAGGGCTGAGGAAGCTGTTTCGTTCCTTTCATGTCCGGGCCTGGTGTCAGAGGAGAGGAGAGCGACGGTGTCTCTGTGGCACAGCGGTGAGCTCAATGTTACGGTGGTGACAAGAGAAGCAACCGCTTTCTTGAATTAAGCTGAGCGGCTTATGGGGCATTCGTTGCAGTGTTGTTAACTGCAGAGTGGGTGCCGTGATTGTTGTCCTGCGCTCAGGAATAACCTATTGGAATACCATATAAAGCTATGAAGTAATAGCTTGGAACTAGAGACATTTCTATTACTGACGTCTGTGGAAAGGCATTATTTCTCTGAACTCTGAATTCTCTTGCGATAAGTCTTGGAGGATAAAGAGGCATTTGGATCGTTGGATTTCTCTTAAGTCTTGGAACTTTCTACCATAGTATCCCTTTGCTATTTCATGCACTATTTGTCGGAACTATTTATTTCCCTACTTTAGAAAGGACTTCTACATATCTTTTATTTTATGATCTGATTGAGGGGTATGTATGAAACTGAATACAATGCAAACCCTTACATAAACGTTTGGTGATACATGTGTGAAGACTAATGTCTTTGTTTTTGTTTTTCTGGCTTTAAGGATAGTGTATAAACAATTGGGCAGTGGCCTTGCGGCATGAGAGAAGTGAGAGAACCACGTACTTACGATTGAGGTATGTGATGTTTCCGTATTTAGTGAGAATATATGAGAGTAGTTTCTTCCATGTGATTAATCTCGTCTCTCTCTTCTTTCAGGTGCCTCCTTCTTCCCCGCTGTTCCCTTCCTATCCCTTCCCTCGCTTGATCACCCTAAAATTCTGTTTCATACATTAGAATTGGGGGTATCGAGAGGTGGACCCATTTGTGCATCGTTCGGATCCTGAGGAGTTCCTTCTTTCACCCTTGCCTGGTGGAAGCCTTGACAATTTTGGCTGCATGGCTATCTCTGCTATACATGATGCTGCTGGGAGCCAATTGGCACATCCCTTTGACATAGTGGGTCACTTTTCCTCTTGTTATGCTTTCCTATACACCTCAGAAGTTAAGGCAATACCCAATCAAATTGATGCATTTCTCAACCTCTTACACCTCTCCTCTCTATCAGATGAGGGCTGGGTGTTCTTTGAAAGAGAGGTAACTGAAGAGGAGATAGCTGGTGACATCTTGGACTTGCCAACCTGAAGATTAGCAAGGGAAGAAGGGTTCCCTGATGAGTTCTATAAAGCAGATAAGACCCTTTCAGAATCTATATTACACCAGGCATATCAGGAAGTAGAGAGCTCTGTCTCGCTGGGGATCTATCAAATAAGGCTGCCATCACTCTCTTACTCATGAGAAATAAGGATTCACAGGAATATATCACCTGATCTTTATAATTAATGTGGATCTAAACATTATGGCCAAAATACCGGCCACTCACTTAAGCAAAGTGATGCCTCAATTAGACAATAAATCACAGGCCAGCTTTAACCCATTTTCTCTCGCAATCATTTAGGGACTTTAACACACCTTCTGTGGCAGACGAAAGATGACCCTGAGGAAGTGTTTGCTGTTTTGTTGGATGCTGAAAAAGCATTTGATCTAGTTGAATGGGCATATCATTTTTGAGACCTATCCAAGATGGGGTTGAGCAAGAACTTCTGAGGTAATGTCTGTCTTCTTTATAATTTTCCCTCTGTAGACATTATTTATGTAGGCTTTATGTCCTGAACTATTCGGATAAGGTGTGACACCAGGCTCTGATGTCCTTTGTCCCTGCTTCTCTTCTTATATGCATTGGAGCCTTGGAGGCAGCCACCCAGCATTCCTGTGATGTCCAGGATATATCTACATGGATAAGGGAGGTTGAGGCTTTATTATTATTGGATGACATCTTACTTCATCTTATCATACCCCAGGAGCTCAATCACTGCAGTTATATCAGTTATGCCAATTGCAGACAACTTCCCTTACTTGTCTGGCAGACAAGCAGATTACGGACATGTGCGAGGCCCTTCTCATGTCTAAAGTCACCACTGATGCTAGCCTACATGGCTATAGCATGAAGTTGGTTCCTGAAGGATTCCGCTATCTCGGTGCACGCATTAATAGGGGACTCAAACATATGATGGAGGGCAAAAGTTTTCTCTTGATTGCTCGCATCAAGCAAAATTTTGCAAAGTAGCTGCACTTGAACCTGTCATAGATGAAAATGATAGTCGCAACCAGATTCAATTACCTTTTTAAAATGTTACCCCTGCGGTTCCCTTGATAATTACTCACTCAAATTGAGGCAAATATCAGATCATATATTTGAAGTGGATGTAAAATTAGGTTGAGAGCCACTCGGTTATGGGCAGATACTATGGCAGACGGGCTCCACTTACTTCATGTGATGTCCTACAGTCTGTCCTTTCACTTATCACAGCTGTCTTATTACCTGCAAGATACAAGAGAGGCTCCAGATGGGTCCTATTGGAGCATCGCCTACTATGTTACCTAAAATTATTATTACTAGCTTAATTAGCTACTGACAGTCAGGAAGTGGTAGAGAACATGATTCTTGCCATGAACACAACTGTGGGGTAAATGATCCATCAGCTTCAGAGTATCTCCTCACTCCTTCACAAAATGGCTCCGAAACGGCATAACCTGAGATACAGATTGCAGGCAAACCATATTTTTGGGCATCCTGGCATGAGAGCGGTTTGAAGCACATAGATCAACTGTATAGTGAAGAACATATTAAATCACTTCAAAAATAGAAGACAGAATTTGATCTGGAGGTATCATCAGCTAGCACATTCGTTGTCCCTTTGCCGGGCTGAGAACATCCCGACAGCTATGTTAATGGTCTCCCCTGTGTTGCAGTATTTGAGGACTTGGGGTCAATTCTGAGGCTTCTTTTTTTCTGGGATTTACAGGACTATCATCAAAATAATGCATTCTGGCCCTATCCTTAATTCAGCCAGGCTTACCTGGCAAGCGCTTTTGGGAAGGAACTACACACCCAAAGATTGGGCAAGTTTGTTGCATGACCACAATAGGATGCTTAGGAAATCTAGAACAAAGTTCCTATAATATCCTGAACGACTGGTAGAGGATGCCATGGAAAATGAGATGAGCTAAAACTAATTTATGATCAATGCTGGAAATGTAAAGCTGATAATTATGACTTATGTAATATTTTGAGGTCATGTGCGGCTTTGAAATCTCATTGGAAGGAGATATGGGCCCACTTGCAATACATTAACTCCCTCTCAATACCCCTTTCTTGGCACCTGGCTTTCTTACATGAAGTGTCAGAAGCCTTGGATTTGAGTAAACATACACACAAGTGGTTAGCTACCTCACTAGCGGCAGCCAAGATATGTATACTCCGACAAGAATCCACACCCACATATGATAAAAAACAGGGTAGAACTACATAGGGTTGTACACTGTGAATCGATAACATGAAAGCAATGATAAACCTCGAAATGTTTGAAAGGATTTGGGTGGCTTTCCTAGAGTTGAAAAAGAGTAACGCTTAAGTTACATTTCTAGTCAGTAGGGATTCTTAGAAAGTGATCGACACCCACTATCCATTGCATCTCTTTGCAGTTCCATCACCTATAGGCAAGGACGCTTTATGGAGGAGCTGTAATCATTTCTACATTTCTGAATAAATGACTCTTCCATACCTTGGGTCCTCAACTAGGCAAGGTGTATTATGGCTATATGAACTTCTGACCTGCTATACTGATATTTTTCATTAAAGATGCTAGGATTATTATGTGATATTATATTATGTTATGTGCTATTAGCTCATAGCCAGAATGCTCTTTTCTCGTTTCTTTCTCACCTGTTCAGGGCCGAGCTGACGCTAGCACAGGGAGAACCTCATACGGGCGGGCACACAGTAGTTAGAGGCCAAAACAGGGTAGAACCGGGCACCGCCATTTTGTGGAGTATCAGGCGGTGTATTGTCGGTAGCGGTTGTGAGGCAGATTAGGGATTGGATATGCAATGGTCGGGAAATCTGGTTAGAGGCGAAACTGGGAAGAATCGGGCAACGCCAATTAGAGGAGCCCCGGACTGAGTATAGTCTGTAGCGTATTGAGAGGCGAACTAGGACCTGGATATGCGACGGTCGGCATGGAGGCAGACTTCACACACAGACAGCAGACATATCCCCGGCCTTTCAGCAGACCATGGCTTCTGCTAAGTCCAATTCATGCACTGACAACAGACATATCTCCACCCTCTCAGCAGACCATGATTATTTTTCTCTCTTCTCCCAACACATCCATTAACCCAATCTGGAGAAAATCACTAACATCGGGTGTAGAACCCTTACTCTACTCATTCGCGGTAACCTTGCACCTCTCTTTCTATCTGTCTACTTATATGTAGTGGGCACTTGTAAAGCACAACCATCTACTTTCAATGAAGGTTTCCTGGCGCTATGAAGAATGAGTAGAGAACAATCGAAATCCTCAGCGGGTTTGCTGGGGAAGGGTTTCTGGGACTAGCTGTCAAATAGACATGTTTTCAAGCATCTACAAAATGCCAACAAATTCGTTTCTTCTTCAGCCAGAGGCGCTGGCCCTTCAATAATTTCAAATCACACAGTGAAAGCGCTGCTCCTGCTCAAGTGGTCCAAAGGAGCGAGGCATCCTCCTGATACCACTAGGAAGGCTGGGGCCTGCAATTGCCAGAAGCAATATATTTTGGTTTTGAAACAACTGATATTTTGCATTGTTGAATGAATAACATTTAATGACATTAAATAACAAACTCTTCTCTTTTCGCAAACATTACTCACCCTTGGTTATCGCTGGTTTTTGGAACTGAAACAGAAACACAAATTAATTCATTTTTTAGAAAAAAAGATAATTCAATTCTCAGCATGCCCACAAAGGAGATACCCAATTAACATGCAGAATATGTCTGGACTCTGGAGGAAATAGACAAGGGGCCAGATGTACGACCAACAATTTTGCGACTCGCAAAATGCGTCGGAATAGTGACTCGCAATTTGCGACTCGCAAAATGGGATGTACAACAGTGTGTTTAACACTGTTTGCGATTCCCAATGGGGTCGCAAATTGCGAGGCTCATGAATATTAATGAGCCTCTCGCAATTTGCGAGCCCATTGGGAATGACAGGCCCTCCCAGGGATGGTCCCTGGGACCACTGCCTGCCCTTAAAAAATATTTTCTGAGCCAGTCACAAAGGGGAAGGGGTCCCCTGGGGACCCCTTTCCATTTGCGACTCCATTACCACTCTCTTGAAGAGGGTGGTAATTTGCGAGTGTTTTGCGACCGCAATTGCGGTCGCAAAACATTGCTACATGGCTTTGCGGTCGCTATTAGGAAGGGAACGTCCCTTCCTAATAGAGAAGCGCAAAACCTATTTAGCGAGTCGCAAATAAATTGTGACTCGCTAAATAGGCTTTGTACATGGCCCATGCGGTTTTTGCATGCGCAAACGGGCCGCAAACCCGTTTGCGCATGCAAAAACGGGTCGTACATCTGGCCCTAGATCATGGAAAATGTTAAGTTCATTTTTGTGTTCCATGTATAATGTGCATTAACTACATATATAGTAGGGAACACATCACTATAGAATAGCCACATTAAATAATGGTACACATGATTAAAAAGGGCATGTTAAAAGTTAAATAAAAACTTGGCCTACAGTAGTCATAACGTTCATTCTACAGCTGTAACAAGTAATTTAGAGCAACATGAAATGTACAATCTGGAAGAGCCCATATTGTTTAGGAACCCCTGTTGTCTGCTCTTGATGCTTTTTGGACACTTGAATAACATTTTTTTGTTTTCAATTTCACATTAGTGGCCTGATGTACAAAACCATTTTGCCATTACAAATCCTGCGATTCGCAAAATCACAGGACTTGGAGCTGCAAAATATATTTTTTAAATATACAATTTCCTTTTTTCGACCTGGAAAAACCATTTCTGATTTTAAAAGGGATTTTGTGACTCATTCTGAATTGCATTTAGGAAGGAGTATGACTGAGTTGCCCTCTCCTATTTGTGATTTATAATGAGATTTATCAACTGCAGAGGCAAAGCACTGAACAGTTACTGACACTTCAAAGGAGGTGGAATTCGGTATGAAAGAGGTGGTTGTGCCCATAAGACACATTCACCTTAGGGAATTGTCAAGGGCAGCTTTTGGGAGAGGAGGCAGTGGTCAAGGGGACCCTAATGTTTTCCCAAATGCAAACCATTTTTTATAACAGCACTGGTTCCTTTAAGGGACCCATTGTGCTTTATCTCATGTTTGGGAATGCCAAGGCAGGAATGTGAGTCTTTTACTCTTTACAAACCACCATCACTTTGGTCCTAGCCAATCACAGGAAAGCCATAATAGTGTCCGGTCTAATAGGTATTCATTAGACAGGCCATTCTGCAATCCTTTGTGGCTGAATATTTTGCAACATGGCGGCATATTTACAAGGGAAGTGGCGGAGTGAGGCAAACGCCTTCCTGGCTTAACTCCTCACTCTGCTACTTCAGAAACACAGGGCTGCACCATATGTACAAGAATATGGTGCAGCACTGCGTTTCCCCCTGCTCTGGCGCTACACTTAGCAGCCTAGCTCCAACGCAGGCACCCTTCCACCATAATGCAAGGGTGTCTGGGTGCAGGAGAAGATTGTTTATGTACAGGAAGGTCCCCCTTACTGCACATAAACAATCTTGAAATGCCGTTTTGTAATTACTATGTGTGCTGCGACCTGCAGCACACATAGAAATTGCAAAATGCCATTTAAAAAAAATTATTGTTTATGTACAGGAAATGGGGCCTTCCTGTACATAAACAATCATTGGCCTTTTGCTGTTTTTATGTGTGCTACACAAAGCAGCACACATGCAAACAGCAAAAACAAGGAGAAATGAAACATTTCTCCTCGTTGTGCCAGGGTAAGACCAGGTTTTCCCTGGTCCTAATTCTGGCGCTGCCTCCTATTTTCGCCTCCCTTGTAAATAGGGGGCAGCATCAGAATCAATGGGTGTTTCAGTAGAACGCCCACTGCAACACCCATTGCCCTCCCCTTTCACGCTAAGCATAGTGTGAAAGGGGGCCTTATTTACAAGGCAGAGTTAAGCCACGTTAAGTGGCTTAACGCTGCCTTGTAAATAAGGCGAAGCCCCTATCAGCACAGGAACGACATAAAAAGTGACGTTCCTGTGGCGATAGGGGCTTGTAAATATGCCCCATGATTTGTTAGTACATACCTCACAAAAGGAAAGGCAGGCCGGAAAACGTCACTGTACAAGTTGAACCTTCAATTTGGGATCTGCATTTTTGTACCTCAGGCCCTAAGGCCATACCATCAACTTGCTTAATATAAATAATATTAATGACATAAAAATAAAAAACCTATATGTAAACTCATTAGGACCTATTTACAAACTGCATTTTGTAGTACATTTAGTAATACTATAATGGTACTACTAAATGTACTACAAAATGCTATTCACACTCCACCTCCAGCTCTCTTTTATTTTCTATTAGACGATTCTGAAACCTGTGCCGTATTATACGAAGTGCCCTGGGGCGCAACGGGCATATCCCCGGGGCACTTTGGTAATACAGATAGCGCTGGCGCACATAAAACGCCAGTGCTTTCACCAGAAGGTGTTTCCTCATTTGCATGGGGGAGTGGCCGTATGCAATTGAGGGAATCCCTTTGCCTCTGCACCCACACCCTACTATAGACGCAGGTGCAGAGGGAAGGAAGCTGTCAGGATGCGCACTGACAGTGCCCCATCTAAAAGGTGGCGAACTGTCAGTGTGCCCCCTGATGACAGCCCTCTGGAAGAGGGAAAGGCGGTCCTTTGGACCCCCCAGACATCACCTTGCAGGTGGGTGCATTCACTCACTCCACCTGCCTGCAAGGGTATCACTAATCCCCCTTAACAGTGCAGGCAGGTTGCCGCCTGAACAGTAAAACATGGAGCGGCTGCTTCAAATCCGCTCCGTATTTCACATGAATTCACTGACCCCAGGTCAGCACGACTTTGCAGCTGCCCTGGGGGCAGTGCATTCAATATAATACGGTGCACTCTCCTTGTTAGCGCCAAGCGCACCCTTTGAAAGCTGCACTCAGCGCTAACAACAAGAGTGTGCCTTATTCTATGATACGGCTCCTCTAAGTTTACTTCTTTGGGGCCGATTACGATGTCGGACGGACCGGAGTCTGTCCGACATCGTTTGGGAACTGGTACCGAACGACCTCCTGTCGTTGGTTCCAGCCCAGCAAGTAGGATGGGACCACGGTCGCAATCCTATTCTTAACAATGGAAGCTTGCATTCCGAACGGAAACCATGCTCTCATTGTTAAGAGCAGAGGTACAGTTCATCCCTGCACCCTGTGGCAGGCACCTCAAGGTGCCTGCCACCGGTTGCAGGGATCAACAGGGGGCACCTATGTGCCCCCTAGGCCGCCATACGGGCTGCCGTGCACCCATGGGGGCCCTGCTGGTGGCCCCCAAAGACAGATTCCCACAGCCTTTCTGAGTCGGAAAGGCCGGCACAGAAAAGCTGTGAAAATCTGCCATCATAATCCCCCGGCCAGAAAGAGCCGGCCGAGGGATTACTGAAGGCTTTCCGAATGGCGGACGGGCTCTTCAAGCCCGTCGGAGGCCATTCGGAAATCCGATTCAGATTCCCTTCCGACCAACCTCATCAAAACGGGTAGGTCAGAAAGGAATCTGAACAGCCGATTACGATGCGGTCTGAACAGCTCCGACCGACGGTCGGAGCCATTTCAGATCGCATCGTAATCTGCCCCTTAGTTGTAAATGTGGAGGGAAAGTGGTTGAAAAAGGGGGCTTACTTAGTACAAAATTGGTGGGGTTTAGGGAGGAGTAAGAAAAGGTTTAGAGAGGTCTTAGGAGGGGTAAAGGGAGGGACATGCACCCACCCACAAAATAGTGAACACTTCAATTCACGCAACTTCACTTTTCTAGTTACTACTGCGAAAAAGGACCCAAAATCGGATTAAATGTATCCCTAGCTCATGTAGTTCAGCATTACACATGGCAGCTCACATACAATGTTTTAACTTTAGGTTGGAATTTGTTTTCAATTAAACTTCAGAAAAATAATTGTAATTGGGTTTAATATATTCAAGTGAATCACATTTTAATTTAAAATAAGTTAGTAATCCCCTAGCATTTTTCTTTTCTACATTTAAATAAATAAATAAATGAATATACAATAATATAAAGCATACTTTTACTACTTTTTAACTAGTTTGCTGCAGTACTATTTACTTAAATTTGAAGTAAAAATTAAGTGAATTGAAATATATTAAATAAAATTGAAATTATTTTTGTAAAGATTTAAAAACAAAAACTCCATCTAAAGTAAAAACATAATTTTAATAATGTATTATTATCAAAAGTAATGTAAATATGTTTTAATAGAAATTAATGTTACATCATATTTCAATTTTAAAATGTTCATTAAAATAAAATTAAAATATATCTTTATTGGTTTTGATGTTTACGGCATTTCACAGGCAGTGCAGTGAATAGTAAAGTTAGTAGGTGCCGAACATGCACAGAATATGAACAAATAAACAAAAAGGGAGGCCCTCATACACACCCACACCCACCCCAAGTAGTCACAGAAGGGCAAGTACATAACATCTACTTACAAAGTATAAATCACAATTATGGTGAGTTATGGTTACAATGACACTTTCAAATCCTTCAGTAATGTCACACACAATTCAAAGAAGTCACTGCCCCTTACGAAAGGTGATTATCATAGTATCTCAACCATCCACCCCCCTTACCCTATGGAACTTGCGTGGGCATCCACTAATCTCGTATGTGACCTTCTCAGCCGCCATATGCAAATCCATCTCTCTTTTCCACTCTGACAATGTTGGGACCTCGGGCGCCCCCCAGTACTTTGCCATATCGCGCTTAGCCACCACCAGCTCAGGTTGCAAAACAAAAGTTGAGCTCTAGGAAAATCAACTTCTCCCAGTATTCCCAACAGAACATACCTGGGGTCAAGGTGGATGGTCTCACCCAACACCAGTGTCAATTCCCTCATCACCCGTGCCCAATATATCTGGATGACCGGGTAGCTCCAGAGCGTATGGAAGAAGGAGTCCCTCCTCTCTCCACATCAGAGGCAGCTAGGGGAGAATGGCCAACCCATGCGATGTAGGCGTTCCCTATCCCAATTTTAATTGCATTAGGTGTAGGTGGGTGTTTTTTTGCCACATCAGTTGGATGCATCAGAGCCGCCTCCCAATAGACATCCACTAAGTCCCCAATCTCCAGACCCCATCTCGCCCTCAATTTGAGTTACTTATCCGGCATATGGTTGTTAAGAGTTTTATATGTAGCAGATATGGCTTTGGAGGTCAACTCCTCTTGTAGGAGTCGCCCCTTGAGTGGGGAGGACTCAGAGAGGTCCTTCAGAGGTACATTCTCCATCCTCGAAGCATGGCGCAACTGGGCGTATTTCAGAAACTGGTTGGAGTTCATGGAGTAGGTCCGTTGGAGAGACAAGAATGGTAGCAACTCACCCACGCCCTGGAGGTATCCCACCCTGGAGATCCCCAGCAGGTCCCAAGCCCCAAACCCTCTAAGCACCCCAATCTCTTTCAACCACCCCCCTCCAAGAGTGATTTAGCTTTTGTCAGTTTGCCCGCCCAGCCTATACGCCCAATAGCCTTCCGCCGGGCTTCTATTGGCATCTGAGTCGCCGGCAGCATCCGAGGCACTCCCTTTCCCCCATAGAGGTAGTGGAGACAAGAGCTGCCATTCAATTGGCTGCGCTACTGTCTACAGGTGAAATGGTCCTGGGGCGTGAATAGCCAATCGTTCACCGCCATTAAATGTGCCGCCTATTAATAGGATCGAACATCCGGAAGTGCAATACCCCCGCTGTATGGATTGCATTGTTGAATGGTAGGTCTATTCTCAGGTATTTGCTGCACCACAGCAGGGAGCGGATGACACACTCCAACTCAGTGAACACCGTCTCAGGAAGAGGATAGTAGGTGCTCTGCAAAGTGTACAGGAGCTTTGCGAGCATGATCATTTTAAAAATAGCTGTAATACCCATTAATGTGAGAGGGAGCGCGCACCACCTCTCCACCTCATCTCAGAAGGTGAAAATCATTCATCCAAAATTCCTAACAAAACACGTCTCTCAGTGTGGTGTCATGTAGATACCCAAGTACTGAAAGCCATCAGTCACTACCTGCAGCTCCCGAGGGAGATGGGTGTGACCCAGAGGGGTATAGTGATGGCAGAGTATAGATGTATTCCAATTTATATGGTAGCCCAAATGGTCCCCATAGTTTACAAAGGCAAAGTGGATCAGTGGTATGGTGGTCCCTGGTTCGGTGACATACAATAGGATGTCACCAGCTTACCAGTGAGATTTTCTCCTCTGTACTGTCCACCTCTGAGATTTTAAACCCTTGGATGCCCTGCTGGGAGTGAGCCATGGCTGCCAACAGCTCGATCGCAAGGGTGAACAACATGGGCGACAGGGGACATCCCTGTTGAGTGCCACGCTGTATGTGGAAGACCGAGGAAAGAACCCTATTCCCTCTGCCGCTGGGGAGGTCTGATACAGCAAGGAGATCCACTGCTGAAAATGGGTGCCGAAGCCAAACCTACCAAGAGTCTGATGGAGAAAGGGCACATCTAAGGCCTCAAATGCTTTTTCTGCGTCTAGTGCCAGAAAAACATGGAGATCTGTTCTCGAGGACACCGTCGACATCCAAATATGCAGGCGCTGAAGATTGAGGTGCGTGGACAGGGCCGGCATGAACCCGGATTGCTCTTGATGTACAAGCGGGACAAAGATCATCAGGAGTCGTGCAGCAAGGACTGTGGCCAGTACCTGAACCTCGATGTTCAGCAAAGATATAGGGCAGTATGAACTACATTCGGTTTCGGGCTTACCGTGTTTGTGAATCACAATGATCGCTGTGCATTGGAGGTTCGGTGGCAGCGCACCTCGATCTCGCAACTCCCTGAAGAGATTGAGCATATGGGTGGCCAAGGGGCCTGAATATTGCTTAAAGAACTATGCCAGTAAGCCGTTAGGTCCCAGCGTTTTACAGGGCTTCAATCTGGCAACTGCTGCCACAACGTCCTCCAGAGCAATATCAGCGTCCAGTTCTGCCTGATCCCCAGGGGTCAGCACCAGCAAATCCACTCTGGCCAGATAATCTCCTACCCGGTAGGACGGGCCTGGCAAAAGGAGGCGTAGTAGTCAGCAAAGGCGTCCGCTATGGCCATGTCAGATGAGGGCACCGGTCTCGTCCACAATATTGTGGATGTAGCGGGATGCAACCTCCCGCCTACTAAGCCAGGCTGCAAAAGACACACAAATGATGGCCAGAATGTGGAACAAATGAAACATTCACCCCCTGTCGAAGATCTGGGATAAATCCATTGTTCCTTTGCTCACCATGCCACCCCAGTTTAGACCTACCCATATGCAAATCAGTCGTGACCCTGCTCCTCATGGGAACAGTCCGGTCCGAACTGCCAATCTAGGTCTTCCCTGGACCAGAAACAAGCATCCTGGGACCGGTTTCAGGATATCAAACCTCATCAGCCATGCCAACTTGAATCGAGTGGCACAGTGAGCTCGGGACCCATGTCTGGGCATACTAGGCACACTTAGGGTGAGAAAACAAAAGACACCCAAATGATAGATAGAATGCGGAACAAATCATACATTCACCCCCAGTCAAGAGATCTGGGTTAAATCCATTGTTCCTTTGCTCACCATGCCACCACAGTTTAGACCCAGCCATATGCAAATCAGTCTTGACACGGCTCCTCATGGGAACAGTCCAGTCCGAACTGCCAATTCAGGTCCTCCCTGCACCAGAAACAAACATCCTGGGACCGGTTTCGTGGTATCACCCCTCAGCAGCCAGGCTACCTTGAATCCAGTGGCGCAGTGAGCCCGGGGCACACATCTAGGCATACCCGGCGCACTTAGGGCAAGAAAGCAAAAGACAAACAAATGATGGATGATGTATTTGTTTTCTCTAAGAGGAAAGGTTATGCCCAGACTTGGGTCCTGTGCTCACTATACCACTGGCATCCCTTGCCAGCGTCCACCCCCCGATCTGGTGTTCTCCGCCCAAGGACTATGGCCAGAGGGTCAACCCTCACCACGGACCTCCAGCTAGTCCCACACCTCCTCGGGAGTCGTGAAAAAGTGGGACCGTCCATCATGAAGTACCTTCAGCTTTCCAGGGTATAGCAACATGTACATTAGGCCCGAAAGTTTTGTTTTTTGTTTATACCCCTCACATGATTGATGTTGTTTCTGGAACAACTGGGTGTAATCAGGAAAGATACAGACAACATGATTCCGGGCTCTGGGTCTCCGTGTAGTCTGACCTCAGGAAGGATAGCATCCCTGTCTCAGTAATTAAAGAGTTTCTCTATCAGTGTATGAGGTGGAGCCCCCAGGAGGTGGTAGCACCAAAGGCCGGCCATGCCCGACAGCACAACCTGGAGGACCCTCGCACTGGGGCAGCCAAGCAATTAATGCCACTCTGGGCAGCGAGGTGGGGGGTACATCCGCACATCCCACAGAGGCACAGGGAACAAATGTCTAGTGCCTGGCTCCCTCAGAGCAGCAGATGGGAGCCTGAACGTCCTTTGCAGGGTACTTGCAGGGCCCCTGCTGGCTGATTCATCGCTCCGTTACACCACATGACCCGCTAGGCTGCTGTTGCTGTCAAGTGGCTCCGATCTGGAGCATGGAGCAGGACCCAAGGCGGGCAGCGTGGAGGAGTGGGTCCAGGAGAGGATGCAGTCACTTTGTAGAGTCCCACCTCCGTGACCGCTGAAGTCTGCGTGGCCTATGGCGGCTGTCCGCCAGGACTCGAGCAGCTTCCAAGACTTAGGCACTTGCCACCCAGTGCAGCAGGCGACCTCCAGTACAGTGTGACTCGCTCAGGTCTGCCAGTGCTGCAACATGGGGGACGCTCGTTGCTCCTCGGGCCGACCAGGCTGCACACGTCTCGCTGCAAGGCAACAGCGCTCAGGTCAGTTTCCCCTCCTCCGGGCTAAATTTCCCTCAGCCACTCCACCTGTACACAACTCACATCACAAATATGGGGGCATATTGGAGGTTTTGGGCATCAGATGAGCGAAGGATGCGGCAGGATAACGCAGGCGGGCCAGAAGGTCGGGTCTAACACACCTGGTCGGCCATCTTCCCGGGCTACGCCTCGTATCAAACTATACTTAGTTGTATTTTAAACTAATTTAATTTAACATTATTTAATATAAGGTTTTTATGTCCCTACCGCCATTACTTTCTATGGGAGGGTGCTACAGTGTCAGTGGTTGGCCATGAGTGGTGCTGGAATTACTACTGATTGGTTTTGGCTGTATTAACTCACACTCGTAAATTTTGCTCCACCCCCTGTTTTAGGGGTTAGGGACCTCTAAGTCAACACTTTTGTGTAACTTTAACCCTGTTAATATTTAAACTCTATGAAATCTTAATTATCATAAATCATTTACCATACTAATATATTATGTGTATAACAACTATTCTCATTGGATGACCGTTAAATATACTATTGACCAGAACTGCATCTAGCCCTATGCCCTACATAGATATACTGCTTCCCAAACTGTGAACATCTTGTAGGGCCACTACAGAGTTATCAACCATTGTTTCATAAGGTCAGCAAATTTAGGACAGAGAGTGGAAAATGAATTTATTTTTCCTGGGTAGAATCATTACAGTCACACTATATTCACCATCCTCCATCCTAAAGGTGGGCCTATGCATCTAAATTTACAACAACTCAATTCTGCCCTAAACCTTAGTATTTTGTCTAAATAACATTCTCTGTTACTTAAGATTTTACACTGGAAATAGATAGCTTCCACAGCTCTTTAACACCTGTACAAGAGCATGTGTCTACAGCCATTCTGAGAAGAAAGTGTCAACCTGCATATCACTTTCTTATGTAGATCAGCAGTTGCCCTCCTTAGGTCAGAGAATTTAGGTTAGGCATAAGATATTTCAAGTGGCACATGGCAGGTATTCAGGGTTTGCCAAAGATATTACCTCTTCATGAATAACACAGTTCTCTCTACATTTTCTAGGCTGAGCTGTATCCGAAAAAACATGACTGGTTTAAAAGCTTTCCAGTTATATGTGCCCCTTAACCCAAGTTATGCATCCAAAGGTATGCTTGGAGTTTCTTGAAGAATGCTTTAAAGCATTCTGAAATCTCAACATTCAATCACTGCAAGAACAGAGGCATCCCCTGCCCTCCCTAAAGCTCAGCAGCATAAAGTGCAGCTGGAATTGAATTTGCTTTGTGTGTCTCAGTTATGCAGCCATAATTGTTCTATTGAAAAACACTAATTCTCTGGTATTATGAATCAGCACTCTTCTCTTCAGCTGCTGTGCCTGATTTATGAAGAAATTCCCAAATTGCAGTAATGGGGAAACTGTTTCATTCTCATGCCAGCCAGCTCATGGTTCATCTGAAAATGTTGGCCTCTTCCCATACGAAAGGCGTAGAGTTGGATCAATTAATTAAAAGCCTTCTTTCGGCCTGGCCTGACAGTGCTTCTGTCTGCACTACCTAGTGTTACTAATTCTTTATGAATATACATAGAGTGGGTTTTGGCTGTGCCCAGAGCAGAACTTCTTTCTCACCTCATATTATGGGCCTTTTGATAAATTATTCCAACTCATGTGTAGTTTTTGCATTGCAATGCATGATGGAATATTTTACATCTCAAAAGTACACTGAATCATAACACACAATTGTATTCTATAAGAAAAGCATTTGTTTTTGGTTTTGCTTTTTTATGCAGAAGTATTTCTTTAAATATTTTAGCCAGGACTCAGAATGCAAACCAGATCTATTGGCTTTTTTATAGTCTAGTCTGCGTACTTTACATAATGACTACATCAGAACAGAACTGGAAATTGAATTCTATACAATACGGGTAAATTGGCTCTAATATCAAGTTAAGAGTTTAGTACTTATCATTATGAAATGTATTCATGGAGGGGAGGGCAATACCAACCTGGCGAACCCTTGGGTTGCAATATAGTTCAGTCAGCCCCCTCCTCCAGCAAACCACACCTGAGAATTAACATCTCAGTGACTGTGTCATATTGAATATATCCTTATGGAAAGTAGGGCTGCCTGAATGAGATCAGTTCTCACTCTTACAGGTTGCATCTGATAAAACATTGTCTTGAAATCTAAGCAGGGCAGAAGGAAGAAGCTTGTGATACTATTAAAATATTTTTATGAATACTTCATATTACAGGAAAGATTTGCTCTGCAGTTCATTTAGAATCAAGAGGAAAGAAGTCTCCTCTGACCATGCTATTAATCTATAGAAGCATTCAACAAAATATTTTTTCTCAGTCAAAACCTAATAGGTTGCCAGAGCCATCATATCGACCTTCTTTAATTACTGCAACAATAAGGCTTTACATCATTATGGCGGAACAAAATTCTGAGTTGAGAACTTCATTTGATATTGGAAGAATAAAAGGTGCCCTCTTTTGCAAACTTATTGAGAAAACAAAGCCAGGCAGGAAAAAAAATCACATTACTAATAAATAGTTTCACAAATATTCTGGTATAGCCCACTTTGCTGTGGATAAACTGCTACCTGTGGGCTCAAAACCAAACCTATCATCTCCCCATGCCTGCTCACATTCAGATCTACGTCAGTCTTCCCTTCTGCGCTTTTTAAATTCACCACACCATATCGTCAGCTTGCAGGGATAAGCGTAGTAGTTGCTTTTCAGCAGCATGTAGTGCTACCTCAAAAGATGAACAATGAAATGATGGACACAGTAGGTCATGGAGATGTTTAACAGAAAACACAAAGGTGATGGTTGCAATTCTGAGGGCTTCATTCCAGGCCATTGTTTTTCACCCACTACGCAAATTCAGACACAGATCAGCCATAAGCAAGTCATCCTTGATATAGTTCCAGTAGGAACAGTCCAGACCGAACTGCCAGGCCAAGGTCCCGTCCGAATGGGAACACAAGCAAACCCAAACTGATTTTGGCAATACTTAGGCCTCCCCAATGAGGTATAATCTGAGTCCGGGCCATTTTCCAGGCTATCTTTTTTGTCCACTCTGTCACTCCAGACATTGACCAGCTATAAAGAAATCAGTTTCAGTCCTGCTCCAATCAGATACATCTTCCATCCCAGTAAAATACTTCACATTAGGCTTTACTGACAATGGGCGCCAGTTACACTACCTCCCTTTGTCTGGGGATTACACATTTCACTTTTCTCCTCAACATTGCTCTTGTTCCCACCATTACATATTGTATTGTTTATCCAGATGTGATATTAAGGGTCCACAAAATGGTGGAAGGTCATAGGGCAACCATTCAGAGGGTCTTAAACTAGCTACAAATGAGGGAAGAATAGGCAGAGAAGTGGTCAAACTGCACCTATTTGGCATCAAATAAAATGCTTGTATCAAAAAGTGTTATAATAATTACTCATTGAACCTCTTTCTTCACAATTGCAACTGTACAGTGTGGCTTGAAAGATAGAATAAAAACATTGGAAATTAGATTAGGCACTTACCCCTGTTGCTTAATATATCTCTCCACTGAAAAAGAACACAATGCCTGTTAGTTGCAGAATTACATCTTCTTTGTTGCAACAGCTATTGTTAGTGTGGTGAGGCACGATTTTTGTTCCTGCTGAAAGTTAGGTGCATGTTTTTTTTCTTATAAATTTTGGAGGTAGCTGAAATCGTTTTTGTAGCAACCCACACAATACTTTTTTGGAGGAACATTTACACATCTCCTGCATAATGAATTAACCAAGGCAGCAGACAAGGAACTAGCAACAAAACTCACTCTGCAGAATATGCAAATGGAAGGTGAAAATGAAAGAATCTCTGAAGCTAAAAAGTGAGGGCCTGATTTATGAGCACTTTTGCGCCACCGGAATGTCACTTTTTTGACGTTCCAGTGGTGCAATGTGCCCGGCATATTTAAAAGGTCCTGTAAAGCCACTTTACATGGCTTTTCATAGCCTTGTAAATATGTGCCCAGTTAACGCAGAACACAGAGTGAAAGGGGCTTTCCATGTGTGTTGCACTGGGTGTTCCCATGTAGCCCCCTTGGAATCTGAAGCATTCCCAGATTTATTAGAAATCGTAAACCTGGGAATGCGTCAGAATCTAACTCCACCCCAGGGGTGGCGTTAGGGAGGCGCAACAAGGAGAAATGTTTTCATTTCTCCTCGTGTTTTCCTTTCTTTATGTGTGCTGTGCTGCATTCTGCAGCACACATAGACAGAGGATATCACCTGAATTGTAGATTTTGTGCAGGAAGGTGCCCCTTCCTGCACAAAATAAATCAGTCCCGCAACACAGGCACCCTTACACCATGGTGCAAGGATGCCTGCTTGGCGCATGGCATCCCATTGTGCACCAGCTCAGAAGACAGGAATGCACTGTATGTCATATGCACGGCGCATTCCATCCCTTTTGTTTTGATGTAGGGCAGCGCAGCAAAATTCCTTGTGTCGCTGCCCTACATCAAAACCTCATAAATGAGGCCCTGTGTGTTTCCAGTGTGAAATGCCTACGCAAGATGTTTTTTATTCTTTAGCTAAAAATGAAATACACCTGAAGATCTTTGCTGTGCGTGGATTGCTCTTTACAGTAGATGCATTCCCTTTTTACACAACATTTCAAGGCATTGTTTTACCTTTCCTTACCTCTCTTAGGGACAGAAGTACTAAGAATCGATTTGCAGAAAGTGGTCGTAAAATGTGCACAGAATTTGTAGACCAAACTATGCACTGGGTTGATTTGCAATATAATGCGCTGTGGTGAGTCAAATAACACTCTCCCTAATGAATATTAATCAGACAGATCGCAATTTAATATGATTGGCTACAAACCACAGTGATGGTGTTTTTCAAGGGTCAGTAGACCATCATCCCAGAAATTGCTTCTCACAATGATTTTTTTTTAAAGATGTCAGACTTCCTTGAAAGAAACAGGGCTGCTTTAAAAAACATATTTTGGGGACATTTTCTGTGAGAGTTTGTCCATTGACCACTTACTACTTTCTCCGGAAATTTGTATTCCGACTGACAAAGGGGAAGAGGCCCGAAGGTGACCCCTTCCCTTTTACAAATAAGTCACCACCCCAATTTTGGAGTCAAAAACGTATTAATGGTTTTCAACCAGATTACATTGGTTTGGAAGGGATGGTCAAAAAA
This sequence comes from Calotriton arnoldi, assembly GCA_963921515.1. Taxonomy (NCBI): domain Eukaryota; kingdom Metazoa; phylum Chordata; class Amphibia; order Caudata; family Salamandridae; genus Calotriton; species Calotriton arnoldi. Next base: position 1,478,664 of record CAWUFW010001028.1, on the reverse strand, counting down.
AGGTCTTCCAAAATGTCTGATTCATTAACCATATCTGAACTCATTTTAAAAATTGGTAAAACTTTACTGAATCCTACAATTGTTTTAGTACCTAGATAAAAACGTTTTTTCAGTTGCAAACCCCAAAATTTTGTGACTTTGAGGATTTACGACTGTTCAAACGCTAGGTACATTTTGCCCTGTACACGTCTATTACTTAATAACCCTGCTCACATGAAAAGTAGTCTAAACAGCAACAAATTTTTAATCTCAAACCAGTCTTGTTTTTAGAGCACTCGAAACAGCATTAATTTATTGATAGATTTAGATAGCCCAGTGGTGCTAACTTATCCTACACTTCCACACTGGAGTGGTTATATTTCACAAGGCAATACTGGGCAGTTCTGGGGCGCTACCAACATTGGGTTGAGATGGATAATGGAAAGGTTACCCCTGTAAGCAACCAAGAGACTGAAAAAAACATTGTTTTGCCCTTGGCATCAGAAAGTCTTGAGTCCTCATGCTGCTCATCTTCCCCTCCAGCTGTACAAGTGCAAGGGAAAGGCAGTGCAAAAAGAAGCTTGTTTAGAGTGATTGAGCTGGAGCTCACAGGAAGCTTTAACTGTTGTGGTGTCCTCGGTGCTCTGCACTCCCACTTTGCACACAGTAAAACCAAAAGGAATTAGGTAAGAATTTACCTGCTGTGTTAAGTCCATCTTCCTTTCATTCAGCTTGTCAAGCTGGAGCATTAAAAAAGTGAGAACAGAACTTTATTAAAATGTGTTGAACATAGTTGGACTTCACATACACACACGCAAATGCATGCATGTATACACATAAACACGCATGCACGCGCTCATATAGAGTAGTCCCATACCAGCCATCCAAATCCATGGCTGGAATAGGCCCTGCTAAGGATGTGATCCATCTAGGTCATGCCATAGCCCTCACCATATATCTACTGGACCAGCCCTCACCTCAACAATTCATTTCAATACATCACCCTAAGAAAGTCAAACTCAAACTGAGGACTACATTTTTGGAGTCCACAATACAACTCAACTATGCAATGTATTCCCTAAGTGTTTAGAAAGTAAGGTATGCTTATATATTCCCTCCCCATGAATATCTCACAGAACATATTCAGGAAAGGCTCATGTTGTTTAACTTACAAAGAATTATTACAACCTTTTTGAGACCCTATATACTGTGATTAATATTATACCTGTACAAAATATAGGACCTAGTGAATGACATGTTTCATATTCATATGTTTTGTTCAAGTCCAGGTTATCAACAAGAAATGCCAGTCTACAAGAGATTTGTGTACAGATTGAACTTGCAAACAAAAAAAGCCACAGCAGGTCAGGTCATAAGGAATCAAGGGACTGGCCATATGCTTTCTATCATTGCCAAGTTTAATGTTTAGATGTACGTTTCCTGCTCTCTTAGCAAGCCTTCTCATGTAGGAAGTGTGGGACTGCTGTTTGATACCCATTCTGGTGTGGTAGGGTATTATTATTTGACCTTTATCCATAAGTGAAAACTCCAGAATATTAATGAGAGCCTCATCATACACATTTATTAAACATTTTCAATAACTTTTGAGCTACAACCTGTCTATTTAGGAAAACATTCCCCACCCTTTGTCACATCTCCATTATGTACCAATTTAGGCATTAGGAGAGAGCACTTAGGTCTTGCTCTTCTGCATACAATGCACACATAAATATCCTCAGCACAGTATGCACAGTCGCTCTGTCCAGCAGAAGTTAGAAGCACAGAACATAGCTTTATCGTGTTTTTGGGGATCTTGGTCCTCCAACCCTGAGAGATCTCCCTCACTCTGACCAGCAACCCTTCATTTCACATATGAGATGTTTGACAAGAGAAAGCTTATGGCTTAGTCCTACGTGATCTATGGAAGTGAGGGAGGTATAAAACCCAGAGAAATCCCAGAGAGGCCTGTACCAGATCCCACTAAAGCCACAACAGATTTACAAAGACTCACCTTGCTGCCCAAATAGCTGATGTCTTCCCGCAGCATGGCGTTCTGTAGGTGTGGAGAATGGAGAAAGGCTAGACATTAACAGCAGTAGCACCAATCTAGAGTTAGCGAGGTGTCCGACTTAAGTCCAGGAGGTTCAGGTCCATACCAGATTTTGAGGAACACCATTGTCTATATATATACAAGCTCCATCCAGATTCATTGGATTTAATTTTATCACATTTGTATCCATTTCGATACCCTAAAAATCTGGCATGGATCCCATCACTGATTATATATGCTGGACACCCAATTTGTATTTAGGGTATGCCAGGTTAGGAGATGAATTCTAATCAATCAAAATTTGTCTTGCTCTATGTAATCGATTTGTTAAGAATTTCAAATCTCTAAATGTTCTTCTCTCTTAGATCTGGACTTTATTTTATAAAATTCTTTAAACCGAGTTTTTAGATGGAGTGGACCATAGCACAACATTAGGCAGCGTGTATGACTTTGATTGTGCTGACTTTATTTACATACTGTCTCATTCACACAAACAGGTCAAAAACATAGAGGACAACAGAGAGTGAAAATTCCTGAGAAGTGCCTTTTCCGCAATTACATAATGCAGAATTATGGAAGAGGTAACTGCAACTTGTGCAAAAGTTCTAAGTAGCAATATGTCAAGTGGACATTGGAAAAAATGAGTGGGCCCCCTTTGAACAAAGTCAACATTAACACTGGTGATCCGGAAATGATGCTCATGTGATTGACTAAGAAACCAGGAAACAAGAAGACAGACCAGAGGAGGAAAGAGAAGTACGTGGAAGAGTACATAGTAAGGGGAGTGACAAAGCAGGCAGACAATGCCCAGCCATGTCCTTTTAGAACAAAAAATCTATTGATATAAGCGGACCACCCTCCCACCCATTGTGGCAATGACTGGTTTAGACAGTAATTCGAGGTAGGGCAGTTGATGAGTGGGACAGCGGATTTTTGGCGGATGGATTGGATTGAGACTCTTTCTGTTTATCTGTAAGGCATATTGAAGTTGTGGAGCTGGCTTCACAGGTGGTAGACTACGAACTTGTTCTGAAATTGGTGGTGCTATGTTTGGTTAGGTGAATTGTGACATTAGAGGAGGGACAGATAGGCCTGTTTTGCTACAGATCAGCCACTTGAATGGTGTCAACCATCAGGAAGTGAGGAGAGAAGGAATTAATGAGCCTCAATTGACTACTGGTGGATGAAGGAGAAAATGATCTGATCGGCTAGACAAATGATACAATTGGATAGAGGGCTGGTGGATCTATGGGTGAAGAGGCTGTGAAGGAGCAAGGGTGGGATATGGCAATAATTTAATTAATATATTACATGCTGAGGGGATTTAGGTTTGAGTGATGGCAGGCTAAGGGAAGAAGGGGAAGAACGTTTTCTGCACAGCAAGAGCACCATAGAAGACCATAGCAGAAACAGTGCTGTGTGGAAGAGATGCACAAGTGAAATATCTAAAAGGACCATCTAAGGAACAGTGCTGTAAGTAAGAGATGTGCCTGATGGAATTTCAGTGAGGATGGAGAATTTATTAAATATTTTTACAAAGAGAACCCTGATGACATGAAACATAAGTTTTAATGGCAAAGCAGCATATGCAAAAATATACTTCACTTCCCCAGTGTGTCCTGTATAGCATACCTCACTTTCAAGCTTCTTCATTTCTTCATCCGGAGTGTACAGCTGGTGTCTTTGCTTTAAAACAGAATGAAGTAGAAGAGTTATTTAACACTGCACAACACTGAAAATTGTAACTAATTGGTCAGCACAAAACCGAAGAAACTACAGCCCCAGATACTGCTGGGGCAGAAAATATGCCCTGTGTACCACACCCCACATACTCCGACTCCACAGGGATCAGTATTTATCAGTTGCGATTCGTGCATGAAAATGGGGCATAACACGCAGATTTCTGTGCTACCTGCACCAGAATCCTCACATCCCATTATCTATCTGATTAAAATTACAGGGGTGCGTTGCTAAGTGTTGAACTTGTAAAAGAAGTTACTGCATTGAAATTAATTGGGGCATACCTGTGAGCTTGCAAGCTCAACATCCCTCTACATGTTCACAGAGGCCCTTCGCAATGCAAGGACAAATGCAAAATACTCTGGTGCTGGGGTTGGCAATAATAATAATAATAATAATAATAATCATACCAAACAATAATAAAATAATGATAATAACAATAGTAATAATAATAATAGAAAAAGAAGAAGATGAAGAAGAAGAAGAAAAACAGTTAAGTCTTAACTAATACCCGACTCAGTGATACTGTTGGTATTCAGCCTTGCAGCCTCTCTCAGTCACCTTCTCCTCCATAATTGAAGCTGGGTAAATCCAGGAGGCACTGCATCGCCAAGAAATAGCCTGACCTTTGAGAACCTTTTTTGGAATAACACTTTAATCTCCATTCACTTCAACTCTCATAATCGCCTTTGCTTTCAAATCCCAGCTAGAAACTTGGGTTCAGCCACATGCCATGGCATTGAGAGAGGCCATCTACACAGACCACACTGATTATCCACCACCCTCTCAAACTTCTATAAACAATAAAGCAATAGACGTACAGACAAAAAAGCAAAATGATTTTCACCACCCCGCCTCCTGTCTTGACTTTAACCATTCCACATTTGAAGATTTATCTTAAATGTTCGCCTCTGAACATTAACCGTCTTTATTACCAAACAGTCCTCTCTAACAAATAAAGCACTGCCGAATCTACCATCCTCTTGGAACCCTTTCCCCCTGCTTGTTCTTTCCTCTGTATGCTGATTTCAACCTGGCCAACAACTGTCATGCCCAAGATCCATTGCTTGTTGCCCTCCTACGTGACCTCTCGGGCACTCGGACACTGATTACCTGATTGTAAGAAACTTCAATGTCCACTCCTGATAATAAATCAATATCCATTATCACCTGTTGTGACAACTCTTCCACCTCGAATACAAATGTATCTGCATGAACCCAGACTTCGTCTCTGTTACAAAGTATAAGTCTTCCTTTCAATCTATATCACTCTGCCCCTCCTCCTCATAAGCATTTGATGCAGTCAGCAGTGTTCTTGTCTCCCCATTCTTCATAGTCTATGCAAACTTCCACTCCCTCCACACTCTACTGCTTGCCATGGACCACCCCTCCAATCCACACTATGAAAACTAAAATGCATACCTACTTTCCCCCATCCAAGATTGTTAGGAATCGAGCACCACTGAGATTCTCTTCAACTACAAATATTCCCTCTCCTTCCTCCCTGCTGACCTTGACCATGCTGTATGCAAAAGGGCAGCAACATGATTAAAATTGGATAAGGGAGATGAGAGACATGAATTGTTAAATGTTTAAGGCAAAAAGTTGTACACAAAAAAGGGAAAAATGATGTAATATCTCAGGTCTCGGTAGGCAGGAACATAGGCGTGATTTCAAGCTGGCCACAAACAGCAGAAGTCAGATCAGTTACACAAGATACTCTCACTGGTCAGCTTGTTTACTGTTAGCCTGTTCTATGAATATAAGGGGTACATAAGGTGTGCCCTCAAAGCAAGTATAGGGCTCAGTGGCGGCTCGCCGAGGGAGTGTTGCAGTGGCTGGGAGGGCAGTGGGGTAGCAAACTCCGGCATATGGAGTAAACGGAGTTAAGTAAATAATAAAGAAATAAAACAATTTACATTAGCGCGCTGCAACGCCAACTCGGCGTTGCAGCGCGCAATGTAAATTGTTTTATTTCTTTATTTATTTACTTAACTCCATTTCGCTGTATGCCGGAGTTTACTACCCCCCACCCAGCCCCACCCCCCCCCCCCCTCACCGCCCCGCAGCACTCCCTCGGCGAGCCGCCACTGATAGGGCTACTGTCCAGGCTCTGCATAAATCAAATAAAGTAGTGGTGGAAGCGCACTGAGTTATGTGAATCATTAGTATGACGAGGCCTTTTTCTCTGCCTCTACGCATACTCTCATGTAAGGTTCTGCTGTTATGTGAACCCCAGACTTTGTGCTGGTATTCTATTTGTGTGTTGAGTGCACATATATGCAGTGAGTATGTAGCACATGTATGGTAGTAAGACTCTGTGTAATGAGAGTCTAAGTGCTGGGTCCTGTGAGGTCCATTTTGATAGCACCTGGTTTAGCCTGGCACAAGATGAAGCATGAATACCTCTCCCTCAAGCAGTGACAGCGGTGGCCGGCATGGATCAGACGTAGGGGGTGGGGGCGGGAGGGGGGAGTACGCGGTGGAAGGGGATATAAAAAAATAAAATAAAAAATAAAAACTTACCTTTTCGCCACTTCCTCGCCACGTCTCTCCTCCACAGTCCTCCCTCACTAGGCCTCAACAGGAAGCACAACCAGGCTCCCAGTCAGCCTATCACAACGCTGCTTTAGCAGCGTTGTGATTGGTCTGAGCGCCGAAACAAGGCGCTCAGATACTGACTTGGAGCCTGGGCATGTTCTTCATGCAGGCTGAAATGCAGCCTGAATGGAGAACATGCGAAGTGTGCAAGACTGTTTTGGGCAGCCCAAAAGGGCTGGCCAAGCAGTCATTGCACATTTAGGAGGGTGCTACCACTCCTTCCCTGCCCCCGCCCCCTCACGCAAAGCTGCAGATGAAGGAGAAAATAATGTGATAATAACGCAAGTTATTATCATTTTATTTTCCCTTTGTTTCACTGCAAAAAAGCAGTGGGGCGATGCTCCTCTGCCTTAGTGGATGAGCCGCCACTGGGTAGTGAAAGTGGATTGTCTGTGTTCCTGTAACTGGAGGATGGAGTCTCAGACACAGAACAGAAAGAGGATCAAGAACAAATTCAATCAGCTCCTTGCTAGCGAAAGGCTGCAGATTACTTCTCCTTGAGTACTGCTATTTGTTGGATGGTGTAGGTCGGTGAGAGATGATGAGGTTTCTTGGCAGGGCCTGCCCTTTTGTCTGTGACTGATTACTGCTTCAGGAAGGGTGATGACTGTTGGGCAGAAATATAACACTTCATTTTGTCCTTTATTTAGGATACATCTGCTTCAATCCAGCATCATGTTTACCTGCTTTAACCAATAATCATACTTTTATTAAAATTCATTAGTATAGAGCCAAGAAACCTATCTAGATGAATGCTGCACTTTGTAAATGCCATTGCCATTGCTGTGGGAATCATCACCTAGCAGGAAGGCTGTGTCTTAGGAGCTGCGAAACAATTACATTTGAAAGAGAACCAACTCAAACCAGTTCTGAAACTGCGGACAATGAATCCACACATCCCTTGTCTGAAAATGTATATATAATCCAATCCACCCCACTTTGTTCCAGTTCCTAGGTATTCTTATCTAAGGATGAGAATGCTCAGCAGTGTACATGGACTGCTGTGTGATCAGGGCTTGCGTATGCATGACAGCCAGTCTCCCGAGATGAGAAGAGATCAGCAGAAGTTTGCACTTTCTGCTTGAATAGCTGAGGTTCTGCCTAAACGTAGAAGCCCATCTGCCTGTTGAGAGAGGGAATGAGTGTGCCTCACCCTGAAGGAAGAGGGATCATCCAAAAGAGAGGCTGAGTGTGTTCCAGTGTGAGGAACAACTACGGACAGTGAGCAACTACAAGGGAGCAAATTCAGGAGCAGGAGTGTAAAACGGGATCCAGCAGGTTCCCTGAGCAATTCTTGCCATGAACTGCGCCAAGATTTTGAAATTGCCAAGCAACATGTAATTGGCATCCTCCTGTGTGCCCGAGAGACTGGCGCTGATGCCAATGTCAGAGATTCTTTGTTGTCAAAAAAGTAAGTGTTTTACAGAACAAGGGTCCCACACAAAAGAATGTAAACTTAAAATTTCACAATTTCATGATAAAAATTGGAATAAACAAATGTTTAAATTACAAGATAGGTATTTAATGCTAGTGTAAATGAAACAAGACAGTATTAACACGTGGGCAACCGTGACAAGGTAGAGGGAAATCGGCCGATTTCCTTACCCCAGGCAAGTGACTTAAAATTGTGACTTTTCAGTATACGTGAGGAAGGGCTGCTCTAACAAGGTGATCATGTATACTTTTGTTTTTCTTAAATGCAAATAAGGGACGTTCCAAATTCAGACTACCTGCATTGAGTGTGGGCCAATGTTTGAGAATACTCTTTCTAACTGAATTAGAGATAGATGAAAATGTAGTCACGCAGACGAGTTTGTCGCTATTGTTTCTGTCTTTGGCTCACACATGTCCTGCCTCACTCTTCCATTATTTTAATTTAGATCTCGCTTATTCCCTGCGTCCCCTATCTGCTTCTGGCGGACTTCCATGCCAGCAACTCGTTCTGGCCTTCCTCATCGCGGCTTCCAGACTTGCCGCACTCCTGGTTAGTCCTTCTTGCTCTTATCCCTCCTTTACTTTCACCCTCCTTTACTTTCTCCCCTTCACACTCTTCATCCCTGTTCCACAGCCCCTGATCTTGTGGCCTTTTCCTTCTTCTTCACTCATTCTCTTATTCTGGTAATATGTACATTACCTCACCTCGCACATCTCCACCTCCATCCTTCCTCCACTCTCATACTTCCATGTATCTACTCTACTGCTATTCCTTCCTTCTAATTTATTGAATGTTATAATTTCCTTATTATCCTTTTTTCCCTCCCTATTCCCTTCTGTATTTTTCACATCTCCCCTTTCATGATTTTAATTGTTTGCTCCTTCCCCTCTTTCCTCCTCCCCTCCCTCTTACTTCTCCAGGCAACTTCTCAGGCACCTGCTCTATCTATTAGTCCTGATGAGATCCTGATATTCTCAGCGGGATTGAAACGTCGTCGACACATACATCCCTAACTCTATACTACTATTTATACTGTTTGTGGAGTATGAGATGTAACCTCAACTGTGACTTGTGTTTATTTATATTCACGTATACTGAAAAGTCTCAATTTTAAGTCACTTGCCTGGGGTAAGGAAATCGGCCGATTTCCCTCTGCCTTGTCACGGTTGCCCACGTGTTAATACTGTCTTGTTTCATTTACACTAGCATTAAATACCTATCTTGTAATTTAAACATTTGTTTATTCCAATTTTTATCATGAAATTGTGAAATTTTAAGTTTACATTCTTTTGTGTGGGACCCTTGTTCTGTAAAACACAACTCCACCCTTGGTCCCCGCTGACTTCCAGGATTCCTTGTTTTTTTGTTGTCAAAAAAGTAAGAGCCTTACCAGCCTGGAGGCTGCAACAGTCAGGCACCAACCTACTGACAACTGGCACAGAGGCTGCAACCGTTATCCAACGATACGTCAGCATTACTACTGCTGAAGTCGGATGCTGCTGTGTGAGCTGCTGTGCTTACCTCCCCCAGCCGTCATGTTCAGAGAGAGGTTACAGCAATCCAAGAGTCGCCACTACAGAGTGGGGTGACTGCACACACTTGTCCCTAATGGTCTGAACTGCATCCATAAAATGCAGATAATCACAGGGCCTAAACAGTGAGTGGAACCAGACCGAGGAATCAGAAATGAATATGTTATATGAACTTAACATGTTTACCAGGTGAACTTGAATCAGTGAAAGTGAACTGAACTGCCGTGACCATCTAGACTTTGAGTATTTTGAGTGAACTGCACCTGTGCCCAGTCAGTGCCTAGCCGATAAACACCGGATATTGTACACACTAGGAAACTGCTTTAGTGGGACAAGGGTTACCAAAAGGGTGTATGTAATGCCTCACTGAATATCAGAAACAGGATTACAACCTGTTGTGTCCTGAGTGCTTGTGCTCCACATTGCCTCACTGAGAAAGCTTTGACTGCTTGCCCTTGCTACCCTGAGAGCCACATGCAAAAAAGGTGTACTGGGCCAGTGCTAAATGACCTTGTTAGATGAACAGTATTATAAACAGAAATGGATGAACGCTTCTGCTTCCCAAAGGCTCTATATATGGACCCTCCCTCCCCCAAAAAGGGTGGCGAGGCACGCTGGAAGTTGGAAACTGTGAATATCAGGACCCAGGGGAATCAAAAAGGGGGCTGTAACTCCAATGCAATAGTAAAGCATTTGCACAAAAAGAAGAGTAAGAAACCTATAGCACAGGAATACGAATGCCTTGAACTGCTGCTCTACTTCTTCTAGGTCAGATTTACCTATAGTCAGGGTCACTGGAATTATGCAATTTTGTGACCGTAGCGTTTTCTGAATAGTTATTGATTTGCTGCATGTCATCTGCTGCAAAATTTGCAAATTTAAAAAAACAAACTGATTCTAGCTCAAATGGTTCAGAGGAAGCACCAACAGGTGTTGCTGCACAGTGGAAGGCCCTTCACAAAGCTATACTGATCACCTTTCTGTTACGTATTGCTATTTTTGGGTGTTAAACTGGTACTAAAGAGGTGAAACCTATGCCCGACAGAGTAAAGTTTAAAAATGACCAAATAATGAAGCAATACTATCACAAAATGTTCTGCATTACACTGCATAATTTACCTTTTCTTGCTGCATAATTTTGTCAACCCTGAAGCAGAATTTGGTACCCCCCTGAGGCCCTGCCTACAGGGCAATCTGACAGTGGTAGGAGGGCTGCTATGGCAGGTCAGTCTGTAGGCTGGTTTTTGGTGTTTGTGGGCCTGTTTATGATCTGGTGGACCACTTTTACTGTTGGTTTCCCTGATTTTACCACAAACATTGACTACAGCAAGCACAAATTCATGCAGTCTCCCATACCTTACAAATTGCCTAGACAGCATGCCTTTACAAGTTCAAACAGCCCAAATTTACAGAAAGCGGCACACGTTTTAGTTATCTGATCCTCTTAAGTGGGGCACTTTTATTTTGGTGCCCGGTGGGACCCTGTATATGTTCAGTTCTTTATGTTGTACAGACTGGAAAGCAGGAAGATGGACATTGAGGTATATTAGGAAACCAGCTGTCTCTGTGATGGGATATAAACTGAGAAAAGACCTGCAGTTTGTTTACATTTACATTTATCAAACGTTATGTTTGTGTCAAGTGGCACAAGTGGATTTATGACGATGTAAACAGTAATATGACAAGAACGTCAACAATATAATAAAGAGCTCTTTTTTATTGTTATTTAATTTCAACTTAGCCTACTAGACCAACATCTTTGCCTTGCACATTCTGCTATTTATACTCATTGTGTTGACTTTGGAGTGATGAAACTGCATGTATGCTCTGTCAGAATTTAAACTTGACAGCAGTGTGCAAAGCTGTAAAATCGACATACTTGTAATATTGTAAATTTGTTTTACTTGACAAGGTTTCTAAAGTGAAAAACTAAGTAATATAAATGAATAAGTCAGATTTAGGGACCCTTCAAAGCAGCAATGGTAAGGGCTATTCAGGGCTGCAGGGGGACTGGTGTGACTTATCAGACTCCTCTCTTCCTTGCTGAGTCCCCACCTCTTGTGTAAGTGCCTTTGTAACATACCATACAATTCAATATTTTCTACACATCTCTGAGCACCTTTTATCTGGTAGGTGGAAACAGAATATCTGAACATTTGTAGAAAGGGACCCTACATTTTCTGCAGTGATATGATGACAATAGTAATTCTCGTGACAGATTCTACTCTAGCACAGACTACTGCAAGATAGGATTTAGAAATTCCTCCACAAAACAGATGATTTTCCATTACCCCCCAACACGCCCCAGTTCAAGAGTGGTTTAGAGTAAGAAACTGCTCAGCCAGTCAGATGTATTCTGATAATATAGTCATTCTGATTGAGTGGTTGAATTTCAATGTGGTGTAGGGTCAGAAAGAAAAGGCTTGTTGAAAAATATATCTGTTTCCTTTCAGTTATGAGGTATATTGCAAGATTTAGGGGCATATTTACAAGCACCTATCGCCACAGGAACGTCACTTTTACAGATGCTCCTGTGGTGATACGGGCTTTGCCTTATTTACAAGACAGCGTTAAGCCACTTAACATGGCTTACCGCTGCCTTGTAAATAAGACACCCTTTCACACTATACTTAGCGTGAAAGGGGTAGCCAGTGGGTGTTGGAGTGGATGTTTCGCTGCAACACCCATTGATTTTGATGCTACCCTATATTTACAAGAGTGTATGGGGCAGTGCCAAAATTAAGACCAAAGAAAACCTAGTCTTCACATGGTGCAATGAGAAGAAATGCTTTATTTCTCCTCATTTTTGACGTTTCTGTGTGCTGCATTGTGCAGAACACATAAAAACAGCAAAACACGATGCATGATTGTTTATGTGCAGGATGGTGTCCCTTCCTGCACATAAACATTCATTTTAAAAATGACAAGTTGCAACTTCCATCTGTGCGGCACAAAGCAGCACACATAGAAGTTACAAATCATCATTTAAGATTGTTTATGTGCAGGAAGGGACACCTTCCTGCACTTAAACAATCATTCCCACAATGTAGGCACCCTTGCACTATGGTGCAAGGGTGCCTGCATTGGCCCTATGCTGCTGTAATTAGAGCCAGTGCAGAGGGAAACGCAGGGCTGCACCATATTGTTGTAAATACAATCCAGCCATACGTTTCCAAAGTTGCGGAGTGCTGCATTAAGCCAGAAAGGCTAACGCCGTGCTACGTCACTTTCCTTGTAAATATACCCCTTAGTTCTTTAAATAATTCATTGAAAACAATATTTTCGGACAAAACACTTGCCGACATTTGTGAAGTGATTGCACCACAGATTAAATGTAAAAGCAGACCAAAGAGTGAATGCACTTCCACTGAATAAATAACTCATGTTTTTCCAGTAAAAGCCCGGAGTAATGTGCTGATATATATGCTAAAGTACCCTCAATTACTGAGCTGTCAGGGTATTGGAACTCACTGAGGGGTTCAGTGACCATACACCAAGCCAAAAGGGCAAGAGCCATTATAAGCTTAAAGAAGTGCTGTGAAAATATATTGTGTAGAACACACATGGCAACCTTGGCAGAAATCAACTGTTGCTCTTTATTCAGATTTTATTTTGTGAAGTTGTTGGACTGGAGAAGTAGCCATGAGGTTCTTCTCTGGAGAGTGAGCTCCTCACACTAGTTTCAGATGTGAATCTCTTAGCTAAAGAAGACATAAATCCTACATAGACCGTGTGTTGAGTCAATCCTTGGTGTCTATGTAATGAGGACTCTGATTGCTTGTGTAGCAATAAGGAAGGTAGGTGGATCTGACTTCAAATAATTACTAATAATGTGAGAAACATTACCTCTGAGGTCTCATCAGCCATAACAACATTTACCTGGGCCAAATCTTTCTGCAGATGATCCTCCTTTGATGGGCTTTGGCAACCCTGCATGTTTTTTACGTTCTTCAGATGGTCCCTGTATTTAATGAAATGGGTAGAACGAACAGATAGATCATGTGCATTATTATTAGATAGGAATGTCCTCAGATCTACACATAAGTCTGCCCTGTTACTTGTTTGGTTGTGTAAATGGTCAACATTATAACCCACAGCGTTGAGGTCCTTGTGTTTCCTTTAGTGCTTGTTAATGCTACCACATTAGGACAACTTGCAAAATTTCAGGCTTGAGAGACCATGCAAGGCTTCTAGAGTGGGATTATTTACAAGGTATTTAGAGTGGGAGAATTCACAAGACTTCCAAGGTGAGAGAACCTGTAAAGATTTTAAGTTAGGAGAATTTGAAAGGTTTTAGATTGGCAGATGTTGCAAAGTTTTAGATTGAAAGAACGTGCAAGGCTTTCAGACTAAGCGAGTCTGTGAGGCTTTCTGAATGGCAAACCTTGTAAGGCTTCCAGATTGGGAGACATTTGCAGGTTTTTGGATTGGGAGAACTTGCAAAACTTTCAGACTGGGAGAACTTGTGAGACTTTTAGATTAGCAGAACGTGTAATTTTTCCAGATTGGGAGAATTTACAAGTCTTTCAAACTGGGAGAGCTCGCAAGGCTTTTAAACTGGGAGTGTTTACAAGGTTTTAGAACAGGCAGAACAAATATGGGTCCTAAATTGAAAGAATGTCATAAAGGTCCATCAATCGAGCCACCTTTTGATTAGCAAGAAGTTGAACAGTTTCATCGTGGGCAGTGACGATTATTTAAAGCCTGAACTGATGCTGTACATCAATGTCATCATTTGTGCCAACCCACTTGGGGCTTCCGTGATTAACTTTTTAATTGCCAATGGCTCAGGTGTGTCTCTGCCTGCCAGATTCGAATATAGGTGTAGAGAAACAGGTACAAAATTATAGGGACCTCAAGGCTAGTTGCAGTGATTTCACTCAGCTACTTTCCCTCCATCAAATGCAGTCCATGATAAAATTCCATCTGATATGAAAAAGGAAGAAAGGTGAGGCCACCAGCATTATGGGAACAAGATTGCTAGTTCTCCAAACCACAGGGTAGGCCATGTGTCTGCCTAGTTCTCAAAGGGTCAAACCAAGTACTATGAACTGGGTAATTCATGATTAAGGCTCCAAGGTTTCCGTTTTTACTGATTTCTACAGATCAATACAGACGCACACCTTCTATATTTCTGTCTATGTTGATTTTTAAATATGGATACATACAGAAACTAGGATTTCTTTTGGACGATTTCCACTACTGTCAAACGTGTGCTAGCTCAATAGCTGCGGAGATTGAGAGTCAGGGAGTTATCAAAAAATTAAAAATATTTTCTAATGAAGCCAAAATAACTGCAGCAGACAGCTGTTTAAACTGTGCTACAATGCAAGTTGTCTCAAATGACTGTATTGTAGTGTAAATGGCTAAACACCAGTTGCTGTTGCTATTCAAGTACACATAAGCATTTGTTGGTTAAATAAACGTGGACATATACCCATTGCAACTTCATTTTTTACACTAAGCACAAAATAAATTTGGATAAATACAGATGGAAATGTCAAAAACAAAAATACCATAAATTCTGCAGCCCTATTCATGATTTAGCAGAACTTGTATTCGTGAAAAACAGTCACTCCAACTACCCCCATTACCACAAGCATCTTCTAACATTATACTACAACACACTGCTCTATTCACTGCACTTGCAAGCAATCACAAGTGCACATCTCCTTGAAGGTATGACATTCTAACATTTTATCTTCCCTTCCTGAACACTGACATTCCACGTCACTTCACAGCTGTAGGAAAGTAGGATCTGCTTCTTATGGTTACCCCCACTTTTTGCTTGATGTTACACTGTTTTGACTAGTCTGACTGGTATCCTGCTAATCAGGACCCCAGTCTATCTGCTTTCTCCTTAAAATGTTATGACATGTACTTAGGTACACTCCAGATTGGATACTGGGGTACCCTTGTCAGTCCCTAGTATATGGTACACATGTACCCAGGGCATTGGTACCCCAGAGGCATTGTTTAACACAAAAGAGCCGCTCCTAGTATGATGACCTAAGTACTACCTTGTGAGTGCAGACATCTCACAAAAAGTAAAAGACTGGTCTCACACACCACCTGGTGTCATGCTTCATCATTGACCAGTCCTCGCCCTCTAAAAACTTGGTTTGATAGAGGGCGGGCATACACCTGAAGACAGGGATGCACTTCTAAAACTAAGTGGGGGCCCCAAAAAATTTTTTTTGTGAGGTTTAAAAGGCCATTACAGATGTCATACTCATTTTAATGTGACTGGCATCTGTATGGTGTTTAAAAAAGGAAATGGTCGGTGTACTGGGGATTCTATTGTCCCCCCACCGTGCTATAAGTGGTCAACATGTTTCTGCCTGCTGGCCCCGAGGGGTCCGTGGCATTCATCAGGACCTATACTGTATAAACGGGCTCCGCCCTTACCGTGCTATGCTGGTGAGGGTTCCACTAGGTGAGGTGAACGATTTCACACACCACCGTATGTGCGGCTAAAAGTAACGCCTGTAGGAAGAAAACAAAAGTAAAGTCCAGATACAAATGATACAATAACAAATCTGGTAAAGGTCATCTGGTATGCCACATACTCATGCAAAATATAAGTGCGTGGCTATAAGTGCATCTAATTGTGTCATTCATCTGTGCACTTAAAGGAAAATAAAACAGTTTGGGAACACTGTCCCCAATGCTTACCCTAACTGTTGGGACCTACTAGCCCCATAGGAGAGTGAGGAGGGAGACCCCTTTGGTCAAACGCTAAATAAAGAGGAGAAAAAGGAAGAAATCCGGGTGGAGTCAGAGACATGTCCCAGAAGTGTTCTGGGTCAGTGTTATGCTCAAAATGATGTAAACATTTGCCATGTACCTGGAGTATTTTACCAGGAAAAAATGATACACTCATACTTCCCATACACGCTCTTACTGTGAATGGAGAGAACTCCCGCCACTGCACCTATATCCGATCACCTCGCTTCCTCGCTGGTAAATGAGGAACATCACTACGCGCTATATATATCGTTAAGCGTCAAGGCGCCAACGCTAAATGCGACTAATTAGCGAAGATCCGGTGTCAGGACACCGTGCATGGGAAACGGTGCCTGACCTTCCTGTAGGTAGTTAAAGGGTAGTGCGGCCCTTAAAAGGACATCCGATGTCCCAATGTTAAATTGCCTGAGTAATACGGCATGACGAGGGGCCGTCAGAGTATCTTGTAGTGTCTGTGTCTAGGCGCAGGCGCACTAACTCACAAGGGAGGGCAACAGACTGTGACTATGGAGTCTGTCTCAGTGCCACGCATGCGTCCCATGATTCACTGAAACGGGCTGCCCCGCCTAATGCAGCACGTAAATGCAAATATTGGAAAGCATTTAGGCTCAATACAAACAGCGCCTGCTGTGAGATGAGTGTAGAGGGCTTTCAGGAAAAAGTGATGAATAAACATTACTCATAAGCAACAACTTGTCCTAATGTCGTGCGTTTTCTCAAGAGATGGTGATTCTAAAGAGAGTAAAAAGGAGTTAGTAAAAGCAAGTGATAAGTGGTAAATACATTCACCCACAAACGATAACTCATCCATATGCTGCTGGCTGTTTATTTCTAATACAGCACGTTTTTCAAGAGGTAGTAAAGAAAGCGAAAAACAGAGTGTGTAAACGCGCAATAATAATAGAAAAACTAATAGAGAGAAACAGCAGAGCCTGCAGTAAATAAAGGATCGTATAATCAAAACTGCAGACCCTGGTGGCCATTGCATTCAAGAGTGGTTATTGCATTCACCCAACAGTGGTAACTCGTCCATATTTGTCATCTTTGCTGGGGACTTTTATAATGACATTGCTACCAGAAGCCATGGAAGAATCCAAGGCGGTACTCTTGGATAACAAACATATAGATGATACATGTGGTCAGTATGATTTCTTGATAGGTTCTGATTGAAAAAACTAAATTTATGTATCTTTGGTCACAATAAATGTAGTGAATCGTAAAAATCACTATGCCAATTGGAGCCAAGGAATCTCATCATTAAGACCCTTTTCCCATGTACGAAGTCTATGGACCCACCTTTGTTCTCTAATGTGTAGTGGTTTGGTGAGTTCAATTTTGTGTTTTTTCATGACTTCCAGGATTACCCATCTCAGGTTGCTATCCTTATGATTGGATTCCAAAAATGTCTGGTGAGTTTGGTGTTTGTTTTTTGCATCGTATCGTACTGCGATGTTCATTAATGCGAACCTTTATCTTCCTGGTAGTCATGCCCACGTACATGAGACCACACGGACATGACAGGAGATAGACCACATTTTCGGTATTACAGTTACTAAAACTGTTGAGTTTCCACGGGTTCCCTGTGCCTATGTCTACTTCTTTAGTGGTTGTGGTCAATGGGCACGCCACGCAGCTACCGCAGGCAAAATGGCCAGTGGGCCTCTGTGTGTTCCATAGGGTAACCTGATTGTTCACTGGTGTTGGAGGGTCTTTCGCATGTACTAGGACATCTCGGATGTTTTTGCTCCTTTTGAAAGCGAAAAGCGGGGGTGCCCATTGTTTTTCAGCTCCATCCAGAATATGCCAGTTCTTCTTCATAATCCTTTGTACACTGTTTGAGATTGGGCTGTATGTTGTTACACACACAATGCGGTCTGATTTCTCTTTGTTACTGTCCTCTAACAAAGCCTCACGATTGTTATTCCTGGCTCTCTTTTTGGCTTTTTTTATCAGTTTCCTAGGGTAATGTCGGTTCAGTAACATTTTTTCAAGTTCCTCCGCTTGTATTGTAAAATTCTCTATCTCTGAGCAGTTCCTGCGTACCCGTAAAAACTGGCCAAATGGCAGGTTATCACGCAACGTTTTCGGGTGGTGGCTCTCGTATAACAGGAGGCTGTTCTTATCCGTTGGTTTGTTGTGTACTTTTGTACTTATGCCCCCTTCCGTCATGCTAATGTCTAGATCGAGAAAGACGGCATGATGTGTGAGACCAGTCTTTTACTTTTTGTGAGATGTCTGCACTCACAAGGTAGTACTTAGGTCATCACCGGGAGCCTTCCCGGTGAATTTTCCCGAACAAGTCATTGAGTGCTGCCTGACTCTGCGCGGACCGATCCCATCGACCCTTACGAATTAACTCGTACGGTGGAATCCCTCACATTAATCTGCTCAACAAGCGCCTACCCAAGTGATAGGGCATAGACGCTGCGGTTAATTTCCAGCCACACCTAGACTACCTAGCTAATTCAATTCTGCGTCAGGATTCCGAGTGCTCACTTTTATGTCCTGATGATGATCTCCAGTAATTGAGATCGAAACGTCGTCGACCAGCTTACAACAAAAACTCCCTTAAACTGTTTTAATTTACCCATGGAGTTTCTACAATGTTGTCAATGCGATGTTTTCTTTTAATTTCACTATCACCTTGTCACCACGCACTATACACTTGTTTGTTGAGCACTGGAACTAGCATATAATTTATGATATATCATTTATGGAGTTAATAAATGTTATATTGTATCTATTCTGTTTCCCAGCATCTGTTGCATAATACGTGACCACCATTTTAATTGGTGTATCTTGACTTAACCTCGTTACCAATTACAAGTTGCTTCAGGCACAAGCCTTCCTTAGGACCCTTAGGGCCACTTTAGACCATTGTTATTATTCTTAAGCATTCATTACCCCAGGTCCTAATATTGGGGTGCCCTTGTTCCTCATACATGTCTGTGATGGCGGCATGGATATTGCCACCTTATTTGTCAGTCCCAGTAACCTAGGCAAATACAGACAGCAGCCTTTGATTAATGGTAAGGAGGCCATGGCATACAGGGACACAGGTGCAAGTGTCACTATGGTGACAAAAGATCTTGTGGGCCCTGACCAGATCATACTTGGAGAGATGTACCAAGTGACCAATGCTAACAATGTCAGGACTGATCATTCCTTGGCAGTTGTTAATTTCAGCTGGGGAGGGGTAACTGGCCCAAAGAAAGTTGTGGTTAGCTCAGACCTCCCAGTAGAATGCTTGTTGGGCAATGATTTGGAAACCTCAGCCTGGGCTGAGGTGGAACTTAGGACTCATGCAGCAATGCTGGGCATCTCTCCAGATGTGTTTTCTGTGACCAGGTCACAGGCCAAACTGGCTTCTACTGAACAGGCTCTGGATTCTGAAAGAATGGACCAGGTGCCTTCCAAGAGAAGGAGCAGGAGGGCAAGGCTGTGTCTTCCCCCCAGGCCCAGAGAGAGGATCAATCTCTTGAGGGAGATGATCTCAGTCCCTGTGAAGGAACTGTCTCAGATGAACTAGAACCTGATCAGGTTGAGTTCTTGGGGACAGGGGGCCCTTCCAGGGCAGATCTGAGCCAGGAGCAGCAAACCTACCCCTCTCTTGAACCCCTCAGACAGCAAGCTGCTGCTGATGCTGCTGGGAGTATCAGTGGATCCCACAGAAACTATTGGGATGAGGGACTCCTTTACTCAGTGGGTAGAGACCCCAAGCCTGGTGCCACCAGGAGGTTGGTCATACCTCTGAAGTTTAGTGGCTTCCTACTCACCTTGGCACATGACATTCCCTTGGCAGGACACCTAGGCCAAAGTAAGACTTGGGACAGGCTTGTCCCTCACTTTCACTGGCCTCACATGTCAGAGGACACCAAGGAGTTCTGTCGCTCCTGTACCACCTGTCAAGCCAGTGGTAAGTCAGGTGGTACGTCAAAGGCCCCCCTCATACCACTACCTGTGGTGGGGGTTCCCTTTGAGAGGGTTGAGATTGACATAATTGGTCCTATGAACCCTCCTACTGCATCTGGGCACAGTTACATACTACTGGTGGTGGACCATGCCACTAGGTATCCAGAAGCAATACCCCTTAGAACCACCACAGCTCCTGTGGTGGCCAACGCCATCCTGGGATTTTTTTCCAGAGTGGGTTTCCCTAAGGAGGTCTTAACTGACAGAGGTACAAACTTCATGTCCAGTTATATCACTGCAATGTGGAAGGAGTGTGGAGTGAACTACAAGTTCACCACACCCTATCACCCACAATGCAATGGGTTGGTTGAAAGGTTCAATAAAACCCTAAAGGGCATGATCATGGGCCTCCCATAAAAGCTTAGGCGAAAATGGGATGTCCTGTTGCCCTGCCTTCTCTTTGCCTTCAGAGAGGTCCCACAGAAGGGGGTTGGCTACAGCCCTTTTGAACTTCTGTTTGGGGATCCAGTTAGGGGTCCCCTGTGTTTATTGAAGGAGGGATGGGAGTTACCTCTCAAACCACCTAAGCAAGACATTGCAGACTATGTACTTGGTCTCCGCTCCAGGATGGCTGAGTACATGAAGAAGGCCAGCAAAAACCTTGAGGCAAGTCAAGAACTGCAAAAAGCTTGGCATGACCAAAAGGCTGTACTGACTGTTTATCAGCCAGGACAGAAAGTATGGGTGTTGGAGCCTGTGGCCCCAGCAGCCCTCCAAGACAAGTGGAGCAGACCCCATACTATTCTTGAGCAGAAGGGAGAGGTCACCTACTTGGTGGACCTTGGAACTCACAGGAGCCCCTATAGGTTGCTCCATGTAAACAGGATCAAACCCTATGTGGACAGGGCAGACATGGGCTTGCTCATGGCTACTGATGAGGGACAGGAGGAAGAGTGACCCACTCCCTGACCTCCTCTCACAGAACCCTGATGATGGCTCAGTTGATGGTGTAGCTTTGGCAGGCAGCCTCACTGGGCAACAGCAGATTGATTGCAGGAAGGTCCTCAATCAATATAGGCATATGTTTTCTTTGACTCCTAGTCAGACCACCTGGTGTACCCATGAAGTGGACACAGGTGAGAGCCTATCTGTTAAAAATAAGATTTACAGGCAGCCTGACCATGTCAGAGATTGCATCAGGACTGAGGTCCAAAAGATGCTGGAATTGGGAGTGATTGAACCCTCAGATAGCCTTTGGGCTAGTCCAGTGGTCCTGGTACTCAAACCTCATACCCAGGGTGGTAAGAGAGAAATGAGGTTTTGTGTAGACTACAGGGGGCTCAATGCAGTCACTAGGACTGATGCTCACCCTATTCCTAGGGCAGATGAGCTCATTGACACTTTGGCCTCAGCCAAGTTTTTGAGCACATTTGACCTCACTGTTGGATATTGGCAGATCAGACTAGCTGAGGATACCAAACCCAAAACAGCATTTTCAATCCCTAGTGGGCACTATCAATTTATTGTAATGCCCTTTGGTTTGAAAAATGCACCTGCCACATTCCAAAGGCTGGTGAATAAAGTCCTTATAGGCCTGAAAGCCTATAGTGCAGCATATCTTGATGATATAGCTGTCTTTAGCTACACCTGGGAGGATCACCTGGTCCACCTGAAGAATGTTTTGGAGGCTCTGCAGAAAGCAGGTCTCACTATCAAGGCCACCAAGTGCCAGATAGGGCAGAGTAAGGTTGTGTACCTGGGCCAACTTGTGGGTGGAGGCCAGGTTCAACCATTGCAGAGCAAAATCCAGACCATCATGGACTGGGTTGCTCCCACTACCCAGACTCAGGTCAGAGCTTTATTGGGCCTGACTGGGTACTACAGAAGATTTGTAAAAGGATATGGGTCTATAGTGACTCCCTTGAATGATCTTACTTTAAAGAGAGTGCCCAAGAAAGTTCAGTGGACAGTTAGCTGTCAGAAGGCATTTGATGATCTCAAGCAGGCCATGTGCACTGCTCCCATTCTGCAAAGTCCTGACTATTCCAAACAATTCATTGTCCAAACAGATGCATCTGAGTTGGGAGTAGGGGCTGTGTTGTCACAACTTAATGCAGAGGGTCAGGATCAACCAGTAGCTTTTATTAGCAGAAGGTTGACCCCCAGAGAGAAACGTTGGTCAGCCATTGAGAGGGAAGCCTTTGCTGTGGTTTGGGCTCTGAAGAAGCTGAGGCCACACTTGTTTGGCACTCACTTCATTGTTCAGACAGGCATAAACCCCTCTTATGGCTAAAACAGATGAAGGGTGAAAACCCCAAACTTTTGAGGTTGTCCATTTCCCTACAGGGGATGGACTATACAGTGGAACATAGACCTGGGAGTAACCATGCCAATGCAGATGGACTCTCCAGATATTTCCACTTAGAACATGAAGACTCAAATGGGCAAGGTTAGTCTCATCTTCTTACGTTTTGGTGGGGAGGGGTTGTGTAGGAAAGTAGGGTCTGCTTCTTATGGTTACCACCACTTTTTGCTTGATGTTACACTGTTTTGACTAGTCTGACTGGGATCCTGCTAATCAGGACCCCAGTCTATCTGCTTTCGCCTTAAAATTTTATGACAATTACTTAGGTACACTCCAGATTGGATACTGGGGTACCCTTGTCAGTCCCTAGTATATGGTGCACATGTACCCAGGGCATAGGTACCCCAGAGGCCTCCCCTGGGCTGAAGCATGTATTATGCCACCCAGAAGAGGCCATGCAAAATTGAACTACAGGCCTGCCATTGCAGCCTGTGTAAGATGGTGCATGCACCACTTACTTTAGATATAGGTTTACTATATCTATAGGTCACTGCACTTAAAGCCTATAAGTCACCCCTCTAGCAGGCCTTGACAATCCTGAAGGCAGGGTGCTGGGTTTTACGTGAGAGGGTGCCCCTGCATTAGCAGAGCACCCCTGCAGCCTTCGGGGACCATTCTTCCAGGTGGGTTGTCGGTGACGCAGCCAGACATATAGGTAGAGGTGCCTTATTTGCTCACGTAAAATGCTATCTCGAAAACGGCTGCAACAAACCATGTCGTGTTTGGTATTAAACACCTTGGAATCATACCTCCACACCGTATGATTCCACCCTTCTGAAGAGAGCTTTGTGGGGTCCCTGCTCTTCCCGGTACCAGCCTTCTCGACCAGGACAGCACAAAATGGTTGCTGCCAACCAGAGACACATTTCTGTCCTCCTGCTGCTGAGCCAAGCTCGAGCCGAGGAAGGCAGCACAATAGGCATCCTGTCACAGGGAGGTGTGACCACCTCCCCGACAGGATTTAGTGTATTGAGGCTGGGTGGGTGCACTTCCAAAGTGCCTGAAAGTCTGCATCTGGGGCACACTTGGTGTCCCTGTGCATAGTCCAGTTCAAACCAGTCCTGGGAGCCTCTGGCTCCTGCTCTGGCGCAAAACTGGACAGAGGACAGGGGAGTATCCTCCCCACTGTCCTGACCCTCCCCTGGGAGGGTCCCCATAATCTGTCCAACCCTCTCCCGTGGGTACAAAAGGGCTTACCTGACTGTAGGACCCTAGATTCGACGTGGAAAAGATTCTGAACAAGAAACCACTGACCTTCGACCGTCTGGACACTCTGGACTTAGCTGGACGTCGACTGGGCCCGACTTCGTCTCCCTCTCCGTCCAAAGCATGGCCTGTGCCCGTGCACCATACAGGCTCCATGCAGGACCTGTGGAGCATGAAGGACAACTGAAGTATCTCCCTTGGGTTGAAGGAGTCACTCCCCTGCATTCGAAAGCACCGTAACGCAACTGACCGGTCTGCTGATCCTGAGCTCCTGCGGACTCTGAATGCTCCAGCAACACAGGAGGTGAGTTCCTACGTTTCTTGAGGTCGAGCTGCCCTCTCATTGAGATGAAGTATCCCTCGTGAGGACCACATAACCCGAACCCCTGTGCACCGCATACTTTTGCAAGTGCATATGCTTGTTGGCGTTCCCCAACTAAGTGCATTGGGCTATTGATAGCCCCAACCTCTGCGCACATTTTATACAAAGGACTTTGGCCACCTCACACTCTGTGCCCTGCAAGCTGTTGTTTTGTGAAACTGCTAGAGGTCCCCTCACGACTCATGTGCCTTCGGCCTGAGGGTCCACTTGAGGGACTACACTGCTTTTCTTGGGCTCCCCTGGTTGCTCCAGGCCTGCCCTGATTCCGCTTGCTGTGGTGAGTCTCCTGGTCCTTGATGGGCCAGAACGTAACCTTCTTTGACCTTCTTCATGGGTTGCCGCTGCCAAGGCTTGTTGGTGCTCCCGCCGGACACCGACCCCTCAGCCCTCAACATCCTTTGTGGGACAGCTCGTATCCAGCTCCTGGTCATCCTCGACGTCTCCTGGTCCCTGCAGCTGTAGAGTCAAGGTCCCCATCTTCACACCTGAAGCACCCGACATCGGTGGGCATTCGTCCACTGAGCCCCTGGTCACTCCTGAGTGACCCAGACTCTGTCCCCTCTGCTTTCAGGTTCCTTCCATCAAGAATTCACCTGTGGGTTCTACCGGACACTTTTCTTCTTTCCAGCAGTGGCATTTCTTTGAAGACTCACATTGAGAACGATGGCGGTTTCCGACGCCACTTCAACCCTATGCACCTGTCTTCCCTGGGATAGGTAACTCAGTACTTCGGTATCCACGGGTGGGGAGGCTCTCCAATCTTCTATGTTCTAAAGGGTTCCTTTGTAATCCACTGGGAAGGGTCCCTAAACTGTAAAACTGCAACCGCGACTCTCCCATAGAATTGTATGTAGCACGCGGTCGTGTTCTCACACTGCACCCGTCCTCCGTGGGATCCCTACTTACTCACCTTGGGTGGTTCCTTGGGGTACCAGCGATTCTCCATCCTCTAGACACTGTCTTGACCTGAGTCGTGGTTCTTATACCACTATTTTAGTATATGGTTTGGTCTCCCCCTGGAGCCCACTGTATATTAGTGCTACTTACGATTGTTTCTGTGCTACAGTATTGTGTGCTTTGTGTTTATCTGCGTGTAGCAGATACTGTGAGGTATTTAAGGTGTGTTATAATAATAAATACATATTTTTATAACTACTGTGTGGTTCTCCTTTCATTTAACCAATACATTAAGGTTACATTCTGGTAAAACAAGCTGCTTAACATTCCTTCAAGACTAAGCCTGAAGGCTGCTCTCCACAGATACCACTTGGATAGCTTTCTAAGGTTATCTTTGACATCATATACCAGGCCAACTTCTCACAACACCTTACTGAGAAGTGTCCAATCACACCCTCCTCATAACGAACACAAAGGCACAAACGTGAAACACTAAGGGCTAGATGCACCCTACAAGTCGCTATAACCCCATGAACACCCTGCCTGTGGAGCCCCTAGGTGCTAAATGATAGTGGCTGCGGGTCTCACTAGCAGTCAGAGACACAATGAAGACAGATGCATCTCTAGCACATGGAATGATCGATTGACAACTATCATAAACTAACCTATTCCTGTCTTTAATTGCATGATTGGGGGTACTAGGCGCTATATAAATGCAATTACTGGGGGCGTGGCCAAGATGGCGGCCGAGTAGGACGTGCCTGCTCGTCGCTCCGTCCTGTGGCCCGGGCCCTGCCTGCACAGCTGCGTCTAGAGTGACCCTGGCCGCAGATTCGGACCCTGTTTGGGTCTAGCACATGCTCAGGCACCTCTGACCTGATTTCGGCATGGTGGGGACCCCGGACGCCTGACATCGGAGACCGGGACACATCGGGCTGAGCGCGCCCTGCGGCCCATCTTGCAGGCCGGCGCGAGTGAGAGCAGGAGTAAGTGCGCCGGGGCCGAAGCCTGAAGCTGGTCCCCTGCTGGGAGCTGGACCTGGAGGCGGAGGACAGAGGGACAGAATGAGCCCGGTGACGGGCGGCCCGAGAGCATCCGAGCGCGATCGGCTCGGTGGCAAGATGGCGGCGTCAGTCTAAATCCGCCGGAACAGCGTCTCTGCACACGACCGAGGTGAGCCTGCCTGCGGTGCGGTCTAGCTGCCAGGAACGGCTGGCCTGCAGTGCTATCCCGACCCAACACAGCCGCGGGCGCTGAGGCCTGCCAACACCACGCTCGGACCCGGTACGGACTCCGGACGCCTGACATCAGAGGCTGGGACTCATACGACGGTGCGCGCCCTGCGGCCTACTTCGCGGCCCAGTGTGGGTGAGAGCGGGGGCAGGTCGGCCCGGGGACGGAACCGGGAGGTAGTTCACCTACTGAGCGTTGCCCTGGGAGTGGAGGGCCTAAGAGGGCCTAAGGGGGCCTATGGACTGGCGGCCCGCGAGAGTTTGAGCATACACGACACAGTGCCACGACGGCGGCGTGGGCCTGGGCCCCTGCACCCGAATGAGGTGAGCCTCACTGCGGAGCGGTACAGCTGCCGGGAGCACCCGGCCTGCAGTGCTTTACCTTCCCAGTGCGGCCGCGTGTACCGAGGCCTATCAACATCACACCCGGCCCTGTGAGCTGACTGGGGGGGATTGCAGTACGTCGGCCTTGAACCTAAGCCTGCCTTCCAGTCCGCAAACTTTCACCGAGAGACGCCCTGCCCTTCCCTATCCTGAGAGCAGTGAGCCGAGCGCTACAAGGGTGAGGGGCTGAATACGGAGAGGCGAGCCCGGCCCGGGAACTGTGGCCTAGCAGCAGACGCAGGGGGAGGTGCCGATACCTGCTTCACCATGCACCGTACACAGTGCTGTCAAATTTCGCAGCGCCCCCTCAGGCGCTACTTTGGAAGGGGCTGGAAGTGGCAATCAGCTAGGGAGCCACAGAGTGAATCACCTGGGTCGGGGGTCCGAGGATCCACCCTTCGCCCATCCTCACTAACACAGCCCAGGAGACAGCGGGGACCTCCTGTTGGCGGGGGGTTGGAGGCCTGTCCTGCCGAGGGACCCCCAGCTCGCTTGGTGAACTGCCTCTCCACACGTAGTGCCGCTTGTTGACTGTCAGCGAAGAGTAGCGGCTCCCTCCTGATGGCTACTAATAAATCCCGGAAGGGCAGGTCCGTCAAAGATCTACTTATCAAGGCCGGGGGCACTGAGACAATGCCGCGGCAGAGTGACTCGGCAGCTCGACGAGGATCGGACGATTTGGAGGGGCCGGTCACACGCAGTGTCCTGGAGTCCCTTTTCGCGGACCTTACGAGAGAATTCCACAATATGAAGAAGGATCTCACTGCAGAGCTTCGAGAGATGCGTAAAGACATTGACTCGGTGGGGGAGCGAGTGGACGACCTGGAGAATCAGACGTAGACATCCTTCCCTGCCCCTTGTCTGACCATTCGGCGATAAAGATATCTATATCGTTACATCACCGGCGCCCTACTCGTCGCTTCTGGCGCCTACGCGAGACCATGCTACAACGTCCCTCAGTAGTACAGCAAATTCAGAAGTGCATAACGGATTATTTAGATCTTAATGACACTCCTACCATCCCTATGACGACCCTATGGGAAGCAATGAAAGCAGTGGTTCGGGGGGAATTTCTTGGCATAGCGGCGGCTGACAATAAAGATAGAAGAGAGAAAAGGGAGTGTTTGACGGGAGAGGTGGCCGAACTGGAGGTTATACACCAGAGGACTGGGGCACCCAGGGTCTGGAAACTTCTTAAAGCAGCCAGAGCACAGCTAGCAGGGTTAGATGTTGACCGGGCTGAATACGCAGCCCTTCGCCTGAAACATGCATTTTATGTGGGGAGAGATCGATGCAGGCGCCTACTTGCCAATCGGCTTTGGGCACAACGGCAAGCCTATAAGGTCACCGAGATACGGGACTCGCAGGGGAGGGACCGTGGAGATGACCCAGAGATTGTGGAGGCTTTCAGGCAATTCTACGAGACTTTATACGCGGCCCAATCCTTACCTGAGAATGCACCAACTCATTATCTTCACGATGTGGCCACGGCTAAATTATTACCAAACCAGGCGGCAGAGCTAGAGGCCCCCATTCGGCTGGAGGAGGTTATTTCGGCAATCTCCCGTTTGAAACTCAACAAGTCGCCCCGCCCGGATGGGTTCTCCTCTGTTTTTTATAAAAAGTTTTGCGCGATATTAGCCCCACTCCTGGTGCGCGTTTTTAATTCAATTGGGTCGACTCCGACTTCCTCCTTCCCACCCTCTATGCTAGAGGCTTTAATAACGGTGATCCCCAAACCCGGCAAGGATAAACGCCTTTGCGGTTCTTACCGCCCTATATCCCTTCTCAATGTGGACCTAAAGATTTTCACGGGAATTCTGGCAGCCAGACTCTCTCGTCTGGTGGCTCAGTGGACTAATGCGTCCATTGCAGGGGCCTGTGTTCAACCTCATGGTCACAGGTTAAAATCTCGGCGGGTCCACTCAGCCTTTCATCCATCTGAGGTCGATAAAATGAGTACCATTGAGTTGGGTAACAATGAACATCTGTTATTCAGCGCCAAGAGACCTCTGGGTGAACGTGCGCTTTACAAATACACATGTTATGTTATGTCATCTCCCCGGGCTGATTGACCCAGATCAGTCTGGATTTGTCCCCGGAAGACAATGCTCCGACAATACCAAGCGGCTCCTCCATCTAGTAGATCGCTCGGAACGCTTTCCAGCGGAGCGCATGATCCTCTCTGTCGACGCTGAAAAGGCGTTTGATAGGGTCCATTGGCCGTATCTCCGGGCGACCCTGGTTCACTTTGGCCTACCAAATCGCTTCATCGATTGGATTTTTAGGAGCTACACGCATCTTACAGCCATAGTGCGGGTGAACGGGGTGGCCTCTTCGGCCTTTCCTATCCGTAGAGGGATCAGACAGGGGTGCGCGCTGTCGCCGCTCCTGTTCGCTCTCTATATGGAGCCCATGGCTCAAAGGGTTCGGGACGACCCTGACATTAAAGGAGCACGCTTCGGGAGCTCGGAGCATAAGCTCTGCTTATATGCAGATGACGTGGTGGCGACGCTGGAGCACCCTAGGGAATCTCTACCAGCTTTTCTAGACGAACTGGATCGGTTCGCACTTGCCTCGGGCTTCAGGATCAATGTGCACAAGTCACAAGCCCTCAATTTGTCTTTGGGACCCGAGACTCTGGGGCTCCTACAGCGCACTTATCCGATCCAGTGGGCCCGCGATTCCATTTCCTACTTGGGGTTGCAAGTATCCGCTACTATCACAGCCACCAGAACGTCGAATTATACGGCGATCCTGAAGCATGTCCGCGACTCCCTTAGGAAATGGAGACCACACTCTCTCTCATGGCTGGGCCGTATAGCAGCGGTGAAAATGGTGATATTACCCCAGATTCTCTACCTGTTCCACACACTTCCACTGACGCCGCCAACCGGAGTCATACGTGCACTGCAACGTGACATCGAGCGCTTTGTCTGGCGAGATCAGAGGGCTCGGCTGCGTCGGGAACTTACCTATAGAGACCCGGTGGAAGGGGGGTTGGGTATTCCTGACCTTCTAGCTTACTGGCGGGCGGCCCAGATGAGGGTGCTAGTGGAGTGGTCTCGCCCCGAATCTGAGAAAGACTGGTTGTTTATGGACAGGTCCCTTGCTGGCCAGCCTTTATGGGGGGTTCCCTTTCTCTCACGCATGGGGCGCCCTCGCAACCTATATCTTTCGGAGGTGACTCGTCCTGCATTGTTAGCATGGGATAAGACTGCGGCTTCTAGGGGGCTCACGACGTTCCCATCCCCGATCATGCCTATAGCACAGAATCCTGACTTCACTCCAGGCCTTGACCCCGGGGAGTTCCACCACTGGACGACAGAGGCCTGCCGCTCCATAGGCCACCTCTTTGCTCTTTCGGGACCGCGTCCTTTCTCTGCTCTCCGTACTGACCACGGCATCCCCGAAACGGAACGGTATCGATACTTACAGGTTCAACACTGTGTTCTCCAAAGGGATGTGAGAGAGGGTGCGGAGAGACATCTCACCCCGTTCGAGAAGTGGTTACTAACACGGCACAGCGATGCACGATTGACATCGGACTTATACAAATTTACTCGTTGCACTTCAGACGCCGGGAAGTCCCCCGGACACCTACGCTGGGAGGGGGAGTTGGGTAGGGCACTCACACAGAAGGAATGGAAGGATATTTATTACAGGGCCCGACTCACGGCACGTAACGTCGCCACTATTGAGACTGCCACTAAAGTGGCCACCTATTGGTACTTAACCCCAGTAAGGCTTCATAGGGGTAATCCTTCTCGTAGCCCGCAATGCTGGCGAGCCTGTGGTTCACTGGGTACCCTCACCCACTTGCTGTGGAAGTGCCCCTTCCTGGGGACATATTGGCAACAAATTCTCGACGACGCGGACTCCCACTTTGATACCCAGATTCCCAGTCTATGTTCTTCTGGGCCTTCCCAACGCCATCACCGTCCCCCTTACATCTAGGAGGGGTAAGCAGATGGCATTAGCCCTAGGAGCAGCGGTCCAAAATGTTCTGACGCACTGGGGTACCAAGACAGTCCCTACACGACTGGGTTGGCTTCATAGGTTGTGGGCTATCTTGGGGATGGAGAGGATCTCTCTCTCCTTGACTAACCCGGGGGCTTCCTTCCACGATCTATGGGTGCCCTTTCTCACGCTACTGACATCAGAATTTACGGAACTTACCTGCCCTAAATACCTAAGACTTTTGAGACTTGCAGACCCTCCTACACAGACTGCCCTCAACACGTCCACCACTTAGTACGCTCTAAGAGGTCCCTCTCCAGAATGCTGTTCGTTCTTTTATCTTATAGGGGTGTATTCTTTTTCAGGGAGGAGGAGGGGAGGGAGGGTGGGGAGTTGTTTCTTTCTTCCTTATTTTGTTTATGACTGTCGGACATAGCAGTGCGAATGCCGGGTTGCACCCCGATGACTATAGAGCACAATGGCTCATTCATTTCTTCTCTTTGCTAAAATTAATAAAAGAAATTTAAACCCAAAAAAAAAAAAAAATGCAATTACTGGGAGTACCTGAAAAAAAATCACCTGCAGCAACATCCAGAGCATATTGATTCAAAATCGCAAACTGGTTGAATTGGCCATGAGACCTTTGTTAAAATAAAGAACACAAAACAAAAATACAATGCATTGGCAACAGTGAAGAAGAATATATAGGCTTCTACTGAAATGATGGAAATGTTTGGCACCACCCACCAACTGTAACCCAAAAACTTATCCTATGGGGCCAATGGTATTCTGCACTTCTGCAGCAGCTCTATCTTCTGCACAATTATTTAATACCGCTATTCTCCCAACATCCAGTCTGTTGCACATTTTGCAGGGTTCGACAAAACGGAAAATAATTAATTTCTAGCTCAAACAGGTCAAACGTTACTAATGAAAAGTGCAGCATTTTGAAAAGGGTAACTGCTCGCCTTTTATTTTACAATTGCTTTGTTCAGGTGTTAAACTCGTACTAATGAGGTGAAACTATTGTCCAGATAACGTTAATGTATGTTAATATGGCAAAACAGTGAAATAACACTCCCACAGAATGTGCTTATTAACCATAGCATTGGCTAACTTTCAATCCTAAAGCTCACCCTATTGCCCAACCTTGCCCAAACTCCTATCGTTTTACAAACCTTTACTGTAACCCTTTTATTTTCATATTTCAGACCACACTTCCACTCTAAAAGGCAGAACCATGCAACCCAAATCCCAATTTGCTTCTTTCAGAAAGCACAGAAGGGCTATTAAGGAAAGAAAATCATGATTTCATGACTAGTTGGATTACATAATAGTCGCGCCACTGGAATGGTATATTTTCCACATAATTATGGGTTTGCCACTTAGGCTACATAATCCATCATTTGCTGCATAAGCTGCAGATTTTACCCCCAAAAAAGTTTCTAGTTCGGAAGGGTTAAAGCTTACTAAAACATGGCAACATGTGTTCCTGCGAAGTGGAATGACCTTCTTAAAGGCTGGCTAGTCATTACTTATTGTTGTATTTGGGAGTTAAATTGGCACTAATAAAGTGAAATCTTTTTACAAGACAGTGTACCAGATGTATTAATGTTAAATAAAGAAGTACTACTATTACAAAATGTGCCCCAATACACTGCATAATTTCCATTTTCTCGCTGCATAATTTTTTCAACCTTGCTGCATAATTTGATTCTCCACTGTTGCATAATTTCCATGGTCCTAAGTCTACAAAATCCACCTGTGAGCAAACTGCAAGACTTTCTTCAGAAGCAAGTTTCAAAACTTTGTGAACTACCTCAAGGACATTGGCAGAACCAAGTTCTGTGATTATCTTGTACACACTTTGGTAACCAGGTCAGAAAAGCAACAATAGGCACTCTGCACTACGTATGGGGAAAGTAAAGCCCAAGACAATCTTTGATTGGTGCTCAAAGGAAAGAGGGTCGGTTACCAAACAACCCTAATATGTCCCTCAGAGAGGAGGGACAAACTGTATTAACAAACTAATCCGGGCACTCAAGAGTTAAGAAAAAGTCAATATTCAATCCAACAGTAGGTGCTGTAAAGTCCACTTTAATCCAATTCATCTGTTCGAGCCAAAAAAGGTGTAATCAATAAATCTTCACATAAAAAATTAGTTGAAGTTCACACAGCCAATGAAAGTTCCAACCAAGGTAGAATTGCACAACCAGCATAGAACAGTCCAGCCTACATGTGTTTCGTCGATAGGCATGTTATACCTCGACTTCTTCAGGGCTGACACGTAGAAAGTAGTCCGCTCAATCACAAAAGATTTCAAGGTAACCGGCCATTTGTGCCAGGGTCATAGAACAGTAGATAAATAAGCTGCAGTATAGCGGCAGAGTAACGTGGCCAGGACAGTATCTCTTGTGTTCAATATGGCTGACTCTTTTCTATGTATCAGTGTAATCCATAAATCTTCACATAAAAAATTTGTTGAAGTTCACACAGCCAATGAAACAAGCATGGGAGAAAATTGTAGCTGATTTCTTTGTACCTTTGAACAATGGCCATCATCTCATGGGAGTTACTGATGAGCACTCACGTTTTCCCTTGGTGGAAGATTTATCATTGAACAAACATGAAAAAATCATTGAGAGGCTGGATGATATTTTTGCAGCGTGGGGAGTTCCCTCCATTCTCAATTGGACAATGGTCAGCCCTTCAATAGCAGAGAGTTTAAGGAAGTTCTTATTCGTTTGAATGTCTAGCACCAGAAAAGCACACCTCTCTGGCCACAGGCAAATGGCGCTGTTGGATGCTTTATGGGCACCCTGATTAAAGTTGCTCAAAGCACTGTGCTTAAAGGAATTGATCTCAAGACAGCTTTGTGTCCAGCCCTTCGAGCCACTAGGTCAACTCCCCATTCTACAACAGGTGAAAGCCCTGCCACCTTGCTATTTGGCGATACCAAAGGGGATGATGGACGGAGCGCTTGAGCTAATCAAACACTCACCCCCAGTCAACTGATCTGGGTTTAATCCGTCATCATTCTTTAGCTCACTCCACCACCCCAGTTCAGACATGGCCATATGCAAATCAGTCTGACCCTGTGCCTCATGGGAACAGTCCAGCCCGAACTGCCAAGCCATGTCTTCCCTGGACCGGAAACAAGCATCCTGGGACCGGTTTCTGGCTATTCAGCCGCTTTCAGCCAGGATAGCTTGAATCCAGTGGCAAAGTGAGCAAGGGACCCACGTCTGGGCATACCCTGCCAACTTAGGGCGAACAAAGCGATACCAAAGGGGATGATGGACGGAGCGCTTGAGCTAATCAAACACTCACCCCCAGTTAACTGATCTGGGTTTAATCCATCATCATTCTTTAGCTCACTCCACCACCCCAGTTCAGACATGGCCATATGCAAATCAGTCTGACCCTGTGCCTCATGGGAACAGTCCAGCCCGAACTGCCAAGCCATGTCTTCCCTGGACCGGAAACAAGCATCCTGGGACCGGTTTCGGGTTCAAAACCCTCATCAGCCAGGCTAGCTTGAATCCAGTGGCAAAGTGAGCAAGGGACCCACGTCTGGGCATACCCTGCCAACTTAGGGCGAACAAAGCGATACCAAAGGGGATGATGGACGGAGCGCTTGAGCTAATCAAACACTCACTCCCAGTCAACTGATCTGGGTTTAATCCATCATCATTCTTTAGCTCACTCCACCACCCCAGTTCAGACATGGCCATATGCAAATCAGTCTGACCCTGTGCCTCATGGGAACAGTCCAGCCCGAACTGCCAAGCCATGTCTTCCCTGGACCGGAAACAAGCATCCTGGGACCGGTTTCTGGCTATTCAGCCGTCATCAGCCAGGCTAGCTTGAATCCAGTGGCAAAGTGAGCAAGGGACAAAAGAAAGGCTAGAGTAAAATTGCACTCTAACTACGGACGCACAGCATGCTCAATTGATAGTCATCAAAAACTACAAATTTATCGATGTGTAAACCATTTTATTCCATATAATCCAAAAATTCATGATGTTCATCACTCTTTATCCTGTCACATGTGAGGCCTTTATATATTCAACAGCTTCTAGTGCGACCAGATATGCCTATCCAGGCCTTTTTCTGACGCTACGACGAATACATAAACCATCCTCAGTGCTTCGTCTCTTTACCCAATGCATTTCTAGCTTTTTTATAGCTCTTCGTCAGGGGTTCCCTACAAGTTTAAAACATTAGCATTAGTTTGTGTTTTCAAACCACTATGAAACAAATTGTCAAGTGCATCAAGCTATTCCTGTCATGTTTTTAACAATTCTTATTTTCGACGTTTTCCCTCTACATGCGCTCTTACACGCAACTGAAAGTGCCCAAAACAACCTCTCCCAACCGCCGTTACCCTCCCGTGTTTAGCCTAACTTCCTCTTTCAGAACCCTCGATAAGCGTTCCCCCATCTCATGATGTCAAACTCTAGTTAAAAATAACCCATGCCCATAAGCCAAACTCAAAAAACATTCCCAGTACCTGCATCATCTCACAAAATAATCTCATTCATCGTGTATTCTTTCCTCGCTCAAAACAGTATTCCGCTTATTCCTACTGTTTCCCTTTCTACTTATATAACGTGACTCCACCCCTCCAAGTAGGCCAATCATAACGAACAAGCTGTTCTTCTCCCGGCATAAGCTACTCCAACTCCCATAAGGCACTGCTGTTCATCCCTCAATACACCCGCTGTCCAGAATCGTCAATTGTTAATAATTCCACTGACCCACTCCCTAGTACTACAAACTCCCCAGGCACCTCATATTGAATACCCCGCCCACCCGTAAATGTTGTAAAACACGTCGATTATGCAGTTCTAACAGCCAAAACATGAACTCAACACATGAATATATATAATCATGATCAACATTTTTAAATGCTTAAATGTCCATGCGTGATCCGGTCCAGCGCCCATCCGCTATAATTTTAAACAAAGTTCTCAAGCCTCCACTCCTGGGATGAATTGAAAACAAGCATCCTGGGACCGGTTTCTGGCTATTCAGCCGCTTTCAGCCAGGATAGCTTGAATCCAGTGGCAAAGTGAGCAAGGGACCCACGTCTGGGCATACCCTGCCAACTTAGGGCGAACAAAGCGATACCAAAGGGGATGATGGACGGAGCGCTTGAGCTAATCAAACACTCACTCCCAGTCAACTGATCTGGGTTTAATCCATCATCATTCTTTAGCTCACTCCACCACCCCAGTTCAGACATGGCCATATGCAAATCAGTCTGACCCTGTGCCTCATGGGAACAGTCCAGCCCGAACTGCCAAGCCATGTCTTCCCTGGACCGGAAACAAGCATCCTGGGACCGGTTTCGGGTTCAAAACCCTCATCAGCCAGGCTAGCTTGAATCCAGTGGCAAAGTGAGCAAGGGACCCACGTCTGGGCATACCCTGCCAACTTAGGGCGAACAAAGCGATACCAAAGGGGATGATGGACGGAGCGCTTGAGCTAATCAAACACTCACCCCCAGTCAACTGATCTGGGTTTAATCCATCATCATTCTTTAGCTCACTCCACCACCCCAGTTCAGACATGGCCATATGCAAATCAGTCTGACCCTGTGCCTCATGGGAACAGTCCAGCCCAAACTTCCAAGCCATGTCTTCCCTGGACCGGAAACAAGCATCCTGGGAGAGCCACTGGGACACAGCTACCACAACGGACCACAAGCTAGGTACTAGACACTGATAAGATGCGTGTCACGGACGCTTACATCAAAAGAAAGATGAAGCCCTATGCAGATAAGCACAGATGTGCTAGTGACACGGTTTTCAAAGAAGGAGACCGAGTCATAGTCAAGAAAAAGCAGAAACGCAAGACTGGCGCTCCGTTTGATGCTGATCTATTGAGAGTCGTGACAAGAAAAGGACATATGGTGACCGCTCAACATCCCGGAAAGTTCATTATGAGAGACTCATCCCATTTCAAACATCTGCTGCACTCGCTTGTCCGGGTGAGATTCACACCCTGTGATAGATTCACACTTCCAGTGAGTAGGTCTCGGTACCGCCCTTTAGTGATTGATATTCACTCCCAGTGAGAGATTCACAATCATGAAGAGGGAGACTCAGTGCTATTCTATGAATGATATTTCCACCCAGTGAGAAACCCACACTCTCGATGAGGGAGATTCAGTGCCACTGTTTTATGAGCGACATTATTCTCCTGTAAAAGACCTACACTAATGGAGAGTCAATCTCAGTGCTACCTGTCTATGATTGAGATCAGGGCCACTGGGTTATGCAGCAGGAAGGACCATGATTGAGATCAGGGCCACTGAAATTATGTTGCAGCAGAGGACCAAATTAAGAGGCAGAGTTGACTAAATTATGCAGCAAGGAAAGGCACATTTTGTAGCCTAATACAGGTCATTTTGTGGCAGGATATCTTCAATATTTTGTCTGTTTTGCACAGGTTAACACTGTTTGGACAAAGTTTCCACCTCATTAGTACCAGTTTAACACACAAATAGAGCAGGAAGCAACAGAAAGGGGAACATTCACCATTTGCAAAGGGCCTTCCACTGTGCATCAACACATTTTGCTGCATTTAGTAACTTTTGCTCTGCCTGAGGTAGACATTTTTTTTTTAATCTGCAGATTTTACACAAGTCAGTGGATTATATGGCAAATGTGGTAAATCTGTTACCATACAGAAAACACCTCAGCTGCAAAAATGTATAATTCTAATGACCTTAATTAAGATTTGTGCCCAATGAGAGGGAGTTGCTCCCAGTAAATAAGTGTCACACGCCTGGTGAGTGGCATTAAGTATCACTCTTTCTAGAGTTAGATTTATGCTTAGTGAGATATTCTCACTTCCAATTAGTGAGATCATGTATCACCTTCCTGTAGGGGAGATTCACTCCCACTGAGAGAGTAACACTTTCTGTGAGTGAAACTCAATACTATTGTTCTATGTGTGAGATTTACGCCCACACTCACAGATTCACACTCTCGACGACTGAGACAGAGTGCAAACCTTTTATAAGTAATATTAATGCACAGTGAGAGATTCACACCCATGGTTTGTGAAACTTCGTACCACCCTCCCATGAATGAGATCCATGCCCATGGGAAGGAATTGTCCAGTGAGACCAGTGGGGCTCAGGCACAGTCACAAAAAGGGTGATTCAGGAAAGAATTTATGAGCACTGGAAATAGAACTACAGGAGCACTCCTTTGTATACTGCTGCAGGCCTTTGTGATCCAGACACGAAACCCCCAACTCCCTATTAGTAAAATCGCAAAGAGGGACAGTCGTTTCTATTGGCACTTTCCATTTTGTTCCCATTTTAGATGTATCGGGGCTAACTCACAACGGCATGTAAGAGTATGTGCAAGAGTTCTACAGGAGTACAATTTTAGGTCCTGTAAAATGATTTTGTGAAAATGTCCCAGGGTGTCAAAGTAAAGCCTTTAACAAAGTAAGGCATTTCATTATGCTTTCCAAAAAAGGGTTGGTGAACTGGTGCCAATGAGCGAAGGGGCACATGGGGGGGGGTGAATTTGTCATGTAGTAAATTACCGTCACACAAGGTTGGCAACAAGTCACATCCTTAACCAATATGCGAGTATTCACAGACTGCCATAAAACCATGGTCAACAATAACAGACAGCCTGAGTCCAGGTGAATGGTCTTCAAGTACAATAGAGCAGCGT
Source organism: Calotriton arnoldi (assembly GCA_963921515.1). Lineage (NCBI taxonomy): Eukaryota > Metazoa > Chordata > Amphibia > Caudata > Salamandridae > Calotriton > Calotriton arnoldi. The sequence continues at coordinate 1,440,539 of CAWUFW010001028.1, read as the reverse complement.
CTGAATAGAGCCATAAAGCAGAGCCCTGACATGAAACCTGCCTGACCACTTTTGAGGTATCTTAGACTGACAACAGAACAAGGGGAGCTCTTAGACCTTCCTTTTTCAAGAGCTGCCCATTCACTCCTAAAGTGAAAGGGATAATCTTTTTTTTTTTTTTAAACAAGCAGTGTTTTAAGTGGGATGAAATAGTAGAGGGGTCTCTGAAAGAGGAGTAGCAGAAGGTGTAACTCAGAATCCTTTTCAAGGAGCGTGCCATATATAGTTAAAGGGACATATTTATGAAAGAGTTGCGTTGCCCTTGCGACACGCAATAGGGTGCAAGAGCAATGCAACTCTTAAGTTTGATTTATCAAGCCACGCAAGGCCACCTTGTGTGAATCTGCGTGACTTGGTAAATCTAGAGTAACGCAGTGCAATGCAGTGCAAATCACTGTGTTGCATTACTCTGTCACAGGGAGGCATTCCATGGGTGGAGATTGGGTATTCCCATGCATCCACCCAAGGATTTTGGCACATTCCCAGAGTAACCAACACTGGTAAACCTGGGAATGTGTCAAAATGCTGCTCCTCCCCATGGGAGTCGTACCGAGGAGAAATATCTTTATTTCTCTTCATTACCTCCTCTTTCTATGTGTCCTGCATTCTGTAGCACACATAGAAAGAGGAAAATGCCTCTTCCTGCTCAAAAAAATCTTGCTTAAAAAACAGGCATCCTTCCACCATGGTGCAAGGGTGCCTACATTGGTGCTAGGCAGCCAAATGGTACCAGCACAAGGAAAGGAAAGGAATGCATTGTATTATGTTATATACGGTGCATTTGGGCCCTTTCATGCAGCAAGGTGGCTTGCTGTGTTGCATGAAAGCTACATAAATTTGCACCTAAGTGTGTAGCTTAAAACACGTAAATATTAAATCCTATGCTTCACACAGCATGCCATCTGAACAATATTTAAACCTTACTAAAGTCTGGGGAAGCAGCAGTGACCCTCGTAGTGTCTCAGACACTCCTGTTCGCCCCCTCACACCACTTTCTTTTGCAGTCGTAGACTCTGATAAGGGCTTGCACCCTTTTCTGCCCACCTCTTTCTCAAATCCTCCATATACGTATCTCACACTTTTCCACAATTACAATTGGCACATAGGTGATCATTGCTCTGTTTTCTTTGCAGAGAGGCCAAGGATTGGATGTGCATGTAGTCTGCTCACTTCTATGACACATTGACAGGCACTGTGAGAAACTCGCACTGCCTTCTCACTAATCTTCAGAGCTCTCAACTGTGCCCCGTCATAAGCTTACACCAACAACCTGAACTTACTCAGACACCCGAGGCGACTCGGTGCAAAGTATACACTACACAAGAATCCTATGTTGCATGAAAAAAACTACAAGCACTTATTGAAAAAAAGCTAATATTTCTATGGAATGCCAAATAAAGTAAAACGTGAAATATAAACAGGGATTGCATCACTGGCATGGATTACAGTAAGGCTTTTTACACTCCTTTTAAAATCGATCAGTGTTTTTGCAAATACAGTTAAGGACATGAATACAGAGCCCAGATAGGGACCCTCTTCAAAGTCAGTTTTTAGGTTTCGCCTGAAAAACGCTTGTGCTGTGTTGTGAAATCTATTGTATTTAATTTTCTGGGCGGGGTTCGCGGAAGTGCAAACAAAACTCTGCCGCGCTATGCGGAGCTCCGCAAGCGGCGGAGTGCTTGAAATAAATGTTGTTTCGCTGTGATTTTCAGTGCCAGATGCATGTCCGCACTGTGCAATCATCTCGAACGGCACCATGCACAGCGCAAGCGGGCGCTGCTTCCTTTCTGCTGCTCGAATAGATTTTTACTCGAGCAGCAGCTTTCTCAATGCGAAAGGACAGTTTCTCCTTTGCGAGCTGTCGCAAGCGTACGCGACCACTCGCAATGAGAAATCTGACTGCCCGTATTGAGAAATCTCGCCGGGAGGTTGATTTTCCACGCTCGCCAACTAGATGTTGACGATCGGGAACGAGGAAAAATCTCGCCGGGAAGTGGATTTTCCTCGCTCGCCAACTTGACGTTGACGAACGCGAGCGAGGAAAAAAACTCTGCTCCCCAAAACAGAGCGGAGTTTTTCGGAACTCCGCGAGCTCCGCGTAATGCAGAGTGCGAAAAACTCTGCAAACTCCGCAAGCGGAACAGAGTTTACCGCCCAGGGTTATTTAATATATCTTAAAAGGGGCTTCTCTTACCAGTTCCTAAGGCCAAAGTACTCATCCAAATCCGTTTTATTGTTTGGAACTTTTTTTCCTACATAAATGCTGCACAGCATGCGCTGTTTACAGATACTTATCTTCCCCTGGTTGCTTGCATTTACGATACTTATCTTCTACTAAAGTTATTTACACTGTTTAAGCCCCATTCACTGTTTAGTCTTCAGGGACTGATAAACTATAAGATAAGATCTCTTCCCAGGGAAAAGGCAGACAGCTTCCAGCCATATGTGGGAATGCTTGCTTTTTTAGGACTTGCCTACGCAGCGCGCATGCGCTGCATAGGAAAAAAGACCTTTTGCGATCGATTTGGCTTTTCAGCCAAAAACGTGCACGCGTTCCATTGCCTTCAATGGCAACGCGTGCACGTTTGGCGATTCACTTGCGGGAGCGAGCAGCTGGCGCCATATGGTAGCAATTATCGCTCCTGGCGCCGCTCGCTCCCACAAGTGAATCGCGCAGGCTCCCTCCTCTCCCCCCTCCCCCTGCTGCCGTGCGAGGCGCGCGCGCTTGTTTTTTTGTTTTGAACCGGTCTGTCACTAACATTCAACCCTTTAATCTCTCAAAAGCAATTTCATCTTACTGTATTTAATTTTAAATGCAAAATAGCTGCCTCACTGTTCCAAAGCCTGCCATCCTACGGAGTTAGAGTGCCCGGCGAGGGTGTGCTCGGAATGCTGACGCGTGCCCCCCGCCCTCCCTCCCGGTGCGCGGACAGAGTCGTAATGATTTGCTGCCATTAGATTCACCCGAGCAGCAGAGGGGTGTGCGCGCGCCTCTGAAGAGATGTTTATCCTGTCATGATGCCGCGTGGCAGGCTGCTGTTTCATACCCAGCACACACACAGCTTCGTTCATCGCGAGAGCGGCTGATTTGCATGCTGGTGCCCCCCTTACTATCAGCATGCACCAATCCGAGCCGTAATAACACCTTGTGGCTGCGCGCGAGCGACTGAAATAATTAGTCAATCGGAGCAAAAAATCTGCAATAAATCATAATCTCTGAAGCATGGGAAGGGAATTTTTGGACCATTCAAGGTGAATATGGCTGCTTTCATACAGCGCTTTCAACTGAAAGATATTTTGTAGTCTCACTGACAGCTTTTACTGAGGCCTGGAACATCTTGCGGAAATAGGGGTAGTTATTTGGTAATTACACAGCTAAAGCAGTTTAATTTCCAAACTGCTCCCAAATTAGTTGTCACTTCGCAGTACTGGCATCTCGGCATGGTACTGATTTTAAATTCAACCAGAGCTCACATCATCATCGCATCTGCCATTTGCGGCTATATTTAGTGACTTCGGTCCGATGTTACAATGAGATGCCAGGCGGTGGGGGTCCAACGGGATGTACATTGAATTCTGTCAGACACGCGCTCGTCTGGTCAGCGCATTACTGTTCTTTAACAGCATTTAGAAGGTGATAACTGTAAAAGTGTAGGATGATATATATTAGCTTTATTGTATGAGTAGTTTAAATGGGGAACTAGTATTCAAATTGAATCGAATGTTAAATCGTCTGAGCTTTCGTTTTACACTTGCCACTGAGCTTTGCTTGCAGTGTATTAAGTGTAATGATTTTTGGCCCTGCGTTTACGCACAGTTGATCTACTGTGGTTTGCATCGCATTTCTGTGAGTAACTAGATACGTTTAATGTGCGGCGGACAGTGAAATGTCCTTCTAGATTTCACTGTTACACGAAGGCAGAGCGGGATATATGCCTTGTTTCAGTATACAATCTGCTACAAAAAGGGGTATCATGTCCCCATCCTGGGGTAGTCGAGGGCAGGCCTAAAGAAATGCACCAATTATCTACCAATAATATTATTAAATTTAGTCCAGCGATTATCTAGCCCAGTTCGTACATTCTTAAGGTAAAACATCCCTTAGACTGGTGTCCTTTCTTGTCAATAAACAATGTCCTCCTCTCTGAGGCCTTCTTACCAGTGGTTTGGAATAAAACTATTAGAAAATGGGTTGGTTGTTGACTGGGAAGGGAGCCTGGGCAAGCAGCAACCAGTGGTCGAAGTGCCTTAAAAAAAGTATGGGAACTGTGATGCTGCACACAATGGGGGCGAGTGTGAGCAAGTGTGGGGGCATGGTCAAAGGTGTGGCGAAAAAAATGTATCTGTAACTTTTTTCGGTCTTTCACCTCCAGGTAACTACATATAACAAGCATTGGCATAGCCAATAGGCCTCGCCTTTGGGACCTTATAAGTGTTGAGCTATGGAACAGTTGATGTTGTTGCACCAAGGATATTGTGCTGGTTAACTAAACACTTATAAGGTCCCAAAGGCGAGACCTATTGGCTATGCCAATGCTTGTTATTACTTTGTTGTGTAAAGGAGATGCTTTAGCCTTAGAAGGTTTGTGGCATTTCCTATAAATGCATCAGTTCCTTTCTTTGCACTTTGTAGGCATTATCAGATCCATGTTACTACTATACAGGCAGTCACAATTGCAGTTAAAAGAGCTTGATTTAAATGGCACAGCAGGTGCAATGGCACCGGGGCCAAACGTTGCCATAACTCCAGTAAACACCAAAGATTGCTATATTTTACTACTAAACAGGCAGCCATAAGTGTAATTATCTAGCAGACACTAGGGCTATGAATTCAATAGTGCAGCAAGTGCAGTGGCACTAGGACCAAAAGCTCCTATTGCCACTGCACTCCACTAAACACTGATTGTTGCTATATTTTACAACTAAACAGGCAGTCACAAGTGCAGTTATCTTGCAGGCACTAGGGTCATGATTTGAGTGGTGCAGCAGGTGCAGTGACACCAGCCCCGAAAGTTGTCAGAACTCCTCTAAACACCTAATATTGCTATATTTCACTACTAAACAGGCAGCCACAATTGCAGTTATCTTTCAATTAAAAGTGGCATAATTTGAATGGTGCAGCAGGCGCAGTGGCACAGGGGCTCTAGCCTCCCACTAAACTAATCATATTATTGCTAAATGTTACTACTAAACAAGACTGTCACAAGTGCAGTTATCTAGCAGGCAATAGGGTTATGATTTCAATGATGCAGCAGGTGCAATGACAGCAGTACCAAAAGCTCTAGGCACACCATTAAACACCTAATATTGCCATATTCTACTACAGGCAGTCACAAGTGCAGTCACCTTACAGACAACAGGCCAAGATTTGAATGGTGCAGCAGGTGCAGTAGCAACGGGCCCAAAGGTTCTCAGAACTCCTCTAAACACATATTATTGCTATATTTTCGAACTAAACAGGCAGTCACAATTCCAGTTACCTAGCAGTTAAGAGGGGCTTGATTTGAATGGTGCAGCAGCAGATTATTGCTAAATTCTACTACTAAACAAGACAGTCACAAGTGCAGTTATCTAGCAGGCAATAGGGTTATAATTTCAATGATGCAGCAGATGCAATGACAGCAGTACCAAAAGCTTTAGGCACCCCACTAAACACCTAATATTGCTATATTCTTCTACTAAACAGCCAGACACAGGTACAGTTACCTATAGACAACAGGTTTATGATTTGAATGGTGCAGACGGTGCAGACGGTGCAGTGGCACCGAGGCCAAATGTTGACATAACTCCACTAAACACCAAATATTGCTGTATTTTACTACTAAACAGACAGTCGTAAGTAGAGTTATCCAGCAGACACTAGGGCTATGATTTCAATAGTGCAGCAGGTGCAGTTGCAGCGGGACCAAAAGCTCCAGGCACCCCACTAAACACCAATTATTGCTATATTTTACAACAAATCAGGCAGCCACAAATGCAGTTATGTTGCAGGCATAGGGTCATTATTTGAATGGTGCAGCAGGTGCAGTGGCACCAGGCCCAAAAGTTGTCAGAACGTCTCTAAACACCTAATATTGCTATTTTTTTCTACCAAACAGGCACTCACAAATGCAGTTACCTTACCATTAAAAGGGGCATGATTTGAATGGTGCAGCAGGTGAAGTGGCATTGAGGCCAAAAGCTCTAGGATCTCACTAAACACGGATTATTGCTAAATTTTACTAATAAACAAGACAGTCACAAGCTCAGTTATCTAGCAGGCGATAGGGTCCTAATTTCAATGGTGCAGCAGGTGCAGTGACCCCAAAAGCTCTAGCCACCGCACTAAACACCCAATATTGCCACATTCTTTTACTAAATCAACAGACACAAGTGTAGTTACCTCGTAGACAACTGGATTATGATTTGAATGGTGCAGCAGGTGCAGTGGCACCGGGGCCAACACTTGTCTCAACAAAACACAAAAAATTGCTATATTTTTCTACCAAACAGGCAGTCACAAATGCAGTTAGCTAGCAGGCGCTTGGGTCATGATTTCAATAGTGCAGCAAGTGCAGTTGCACTGGAACCAAAAGCTCTAGGCAACCCACTAAACACCATTTATTGCTATATTTTACAATTAAACAGGCAGTCACAAGTGCAGTTATCTTGCAGGCAACACGATCATTATTTGTATAGTGCAGCAGGTGCAGTGGTACAGGGCCCAAAAGTTGTCAGAATGCCTCTAAACACCTAATATTGCTATATTTTACAACTAAACAGGCAGCCATAAGTGCAGTTATCTTGCAGGTACTAGGGGCATGAGTTGAATGGTGCAGCAGGTGCAGTGGCACCGAGCCCAAAAGTTATCAGAACTCCTCTACACACATAATAATGCTATTACATCAATTGATTCTATTATTTCCCACTGTCATTTAATTTTTCTAAATATTGCTATTCCTTACCCCCACTATACCACTAGTAACAGCACAATATATTGCCTTTTTGTACATAAATAAGTCATAACACTTTAATAGACTTTCTGCAACTTATATTGTACAACTACTCAACAAGCTACAACTTACAACAAAAAACTGCTTATTATTAATCAGATAGGCGAAACCTAATGCATTTACCAATGCTTGTTAATTACTGCCAGTGGCATGACTTGGCCCACTTAAAGCCCTACAACAATATCAGTTATTCAACAAGAGCTAAACATAGTACAATACATGTATTTCTTATTAGTAAAGCAAAACAGGCCAACGCTATGAACTATACGTTTGGCAGCACCCCAAAATTTGTCAAAATTAGAACTTTTGTCGCTATTTGTATGGTTGCGAGCCAAATAGCGCTTAGTGTCTGTTGGTTGGCCAGCCGCCGCTATATAGCTGAACATATGTCACTATTTAAACGGCGGCAAGTAAAATGGCCTCACAGATTGGTGGTGACATTTGAGAATTAAGGCGAGTATCAAAAAGCGTCACGCAGAGGTCGTGTCGTTCCTTCTTACCTCTGATGAACGCTGCCTAAGGGCCTTCCAACAGTGTCGGTCACATGAAGTTACGATGTTTCTAAATCCTCATAAATATGGAGTGAAGGAAAAACAGGTTCACCCGAACAACGGAAAGAGGTACTCAACCTCCACCGACAGTCTGTACCGAGAGGCACTCAACCACCGACAGTCTGTACCGAGAGGCACTCAACCTCCACCGACAGTCTGTACCGAGAGGTCCTCAACCACCGACAGTCTGTACCGAGAGGTACTCAAACTCCACCGACAGTCTGTACCAAGAGGCACTCAACCACCGACAGTCTGTACCGAGAGGCACTCAAACACCGACAGGCAGTCTGTACCAGGAGGCACCCGAGACCTGCCCTGTGTCTCAGACGCGTTGCGAGGCAGGCAGCAGTCAGGGTTTTGAACATCGCAAAGAAAGACACGTCACTTGTTCTATGACGTCACAACCCCTGCACACATCATTCATCCACGCGCTGTACATATGAAAGGTGGGAGAGAGAGAGAGAGGTTTCTAGGGCGTTGTATATCTTTAATGAACATTCTGTGACTCTTCTTCAGGAATGTTCGCTCTCCACAGCACTGGAGCTGTTGCACCTGTTACTTTGCCGTTTTATATATCACTTTCAAATATGCACCTCAGCAGCGCCTGGAAGCTTCTCATGGAATCCATACACCCAAACTTAATAAAGTATATGCAAAAAAAACATTGGAGGTTAGAGCAAAGCGAAAGATGAAGGACCTAGGTCTTGGAAATAAAGGATAAAGTGGCCGCAGTAGCACCACCTAGGATGAATGCACTGGGCTGCTGCCTTGGACAGGACACCACCCTCTGGTCGGAGCATGGAATATGTCTCGTCTGACACTTCCAACACTACCCCTTCCCCAAAATGGTGCTGCATCTAAACACGACCCTTTCTCGTCCCACCTAGACTGACGGCAGAGCTGCCGGCAGACCAGACAGGAAGAGCGTGGATGTAAAGCCCCAGAGTGACGGCGCTTTCAGGTCAGGAAAGGCAATCACATAAGTGAGATTTTCAGGGTTCTCCTAATTACATTTCAGACTGAGCCCCAACCATTAGACCATTCTGAGCAACAGCCATGGCAGAGGAGACGGAAGGAAAATAACCCATATTTTAAAACGAACAATAGCGTTCTTACTCAAGCTCACAACGCTCCTCCATACCTTGGCAGCTATTGCTTTCATATAGTTTTATATAGCACGAACTCGGCCGAAGGTATGGAGCGCTTTGTAGCACCAGTTACATTATACAAGGACACATTCATTTTTTTGTTTTTTAGACACAGAGATATTAAGGGATTTCCCTAGAATCACAGGATGGCGAGTAGAGGTGGGGAGCCAACATATGAACACGAGCCGAGCCAAGTGTCTGGCTCGGCTCTTGGAGCCCGTGTACGAGCCGAGCCCTGGAAATGTCTGCTATGTAAATCATACAACAAACATCACCTAGAATATGATAAAGTCTCTTTAAAATTCAAAAGAGTATATTTCTTTAACATGTGAAAGGTTTCACATTAGTACCTCCCATTATAGCACTGCACTGAGAATTACTTATTAAAGGTAAGAGTTTTTATACATGAACAAGTAGTGAACGAAGAGGCAAAACAGCTGTCATGTAAACTCTGTACATGGCCCAGATTATAGAGCAGCCTTATAGTCTTTTAAATTAAATATAGCAAGTATTTTTACAACTGGGTTTCTGGACTCACATAGCTGAAGGTACTTTCTAACCCCATAATATAAAAAAAGGAGTTTTGGTGAGATAAAACATTGCCTAAAATCAAACAATTTAAGCGAGATAGCCAAATTTATCCAGGTTTTCTTGTTTTACTTTGTAGAAATCAGTCACTAAATGGGTATCTATTTATCTTTCCTACGTTAACCCATTGTTTTTACCTTTTTGCAAATTTTTCTTCAGTTTTTATACAGCGCAAACTCGACCCGAAAACAAGTGAAGCACTTTCCATGAGCACCAGTTACATTACACAAGGTCACATTAATTTTTTATAGCCATGGCTAGATTAGGTGAATTGCCCAGAATCACAGGATGTTGAACCAACGCAAATAGTTGAACCTGGCTCCCCAGTTCCGCTCTGGCCGTAACGCCACATCCTGGGTAGAGGGAGGGAGGCAGCAGAAGCCACTTTAGAGCTCGACTCGTTATGGGCTTCATGTTTCAACAGTACCTCGAGCTGAGCCTGAGCCAGTCTTCAGGCCAGTGGCAGCTCCTCCACTAAAGTGGAGGAGCGTCGCCTCACTGAACAAAAGGATAAATAAAATGTTAATAGCTATTGTTATTATCATTTTATTTTTCCTATATATTTCAGTGGCTCTCGGGTGGGGCGGGGCTTGTGGAGTAAGGAGAGGAGTAGTTTTCACTCCTGAAGTGCACGGGACTGCTTGGCCCGTCCTCTCAGGCCGCCCCAAGCAGTCCTGCGCACTTTGCATGTCCCCCACCAGGCTAAATTACACAGCCTGGTGAGGAACATGCAAACCCTCCCAGTCCCAGTCTGAGCGCCGATCTATGGCGCTCAGACCAATCACAACGCTGCATTGCAGCGTTATGATTGGCTATTTGGAGTCTGGGAGGGCGGGTGCTTCCTACTGCTGGCCGGGAGTGCAGGAAGATGTCAGAGGGACGGAGGACAAAGGAGAGGCGGTGACCATGTCAGGGAAGTGTTTTTTTTAATATATTTTTTTTTTGGCCCCCCGGCCCACTACCCAGGTTCGGTAGCAGCCGCTACTGCTTCAGGGCCGAGCTTTCAGTAGCTCACCCACTTCTAATGTTGAGTTGATGCTGAGACGTGAACCTGGTACCCCAGTTTCAAAGTCTACAGCTCTGGCCGCTATGCCACCTCCTCTCTCGTCTGATATTAGTTGCCACTGTGCTAAACTGTCTTTGCCAAGGCAGAACCAAAACAAATATAAAAACCATGGACTCACTTGATACAGTTCGACCATTTGCACCCTCTTATGCGCTGGTTTTCCTCACTGTCCAAGAGTTCATGAACCACAGCTCTTTAGCCTGTCAGAACAGCAGGTGTAGAAGGGAATAAGCGCAGACTGTGAAATAGTGCATTTTCACGAGGGGTCCAGTCTCAAGTCCAGTTCCAGAGTCTACAGGTGAACTGCAGTAGGAATCAATGGAGTTGTCTTGATGCAGGGGATATGGAATGCTGGAGATGCGTAAGGATGCTGAGCTGGTGTTGGTAGTCTTCCTGTGGCCTTCCCTCATCCACGAACACGGTGGGGCAACTTTGCCATCAGGGGTTAACGTCTCTTAAAGTTCAGATGAACCCAGCCAAAAACCAGCAGCCACTGGTGTATTGGTCTCTCTCTGGTTAGAGTGAAACCAGCGTTTTCTTTTATCATGCTGTAACTTCTCTGCTGAGCAGCCAAACTGCACTCCCATGACTCTCCCAGGTCTAGCAGACTCAAGTGCAACTTTTGAGGGCTGGGACTTGGTCTCCCAAACTGCACTTCAGCGGTCAGTAGCGATCAGGCGTTCCTGTGTACCATCTCTTCAAGGCAGGCTTCCTCAGCGTGTATGGACCGGTGGCTGTAACAGGAAGTTCTGTATGGGGCTTGGGGACGATTTTCCTTTGAGTGGAACACAACAGGCACAGCTCTTCCTTTGCTAGCCCAATGTGCAGCAGGCATAGGCCAGTCTTTGGTGCAGCATCTTCTTGCTGGGCCCAGGAAACAACAGTACTTCTATTCTCTCTCCAGTAGATGTGAAGATGTGATGTGAGGTATTGGTGCCTGGGGTGCCACTTTTATGCCTGATTCTTGCCCTCGAGGGATGTGTTGACCAAATCCGCTACCCCTAGTGACAACTTCCATGGAAGAGCGGCATGTGGCTCACCTATAATGCACCATTCTGCCCACTCCCAAAATGGCAGAACTCCTCTCTTGGTGTGTTGAGCTACCTAGCCCATCCCAGAGACGTAGCTACCTGGTGACTACACACCCATGAAAAGATTGCTTTGGCAACCACTTCTCCCTCTCTGTAGAGATGCCACCCTGCCTTCTAAAACAAAAGAGCAACTTCTCTCGTGTGTGACTACCAATCGCCCTTCAAAGGTGGCTTCCCCGTAGAAGCTTTCCTTTTTCTGCTTGCACCCTGTTTGGCCTTCATGCCAGGGAGCAGTCACAGCTCTTCCTATGTTAGGGCCTTTGTGTTCCTTCCTGAGAGAAGGCTGTATTGAGGACAGCAGCTTGTGTGCGATCGTAACAGATGACTGTAAACATTTGGGCAACAAAGTGTTAGCTTTCTAAAGTTGACATGTGTGCAAAAGTGAGATTAAATTCAACTTGAGCAACAAGTCGCGTTTAATGCACCGGTTCTTTTGATACCTTGATGTACCATATTTAGTAGTCACATTCAGAAGTTAGCACTGCTGTGTTGTCAGCATGTAATCTAGAACTTGCCAGTGGCGCTACTAGCCTTTGAATGATAAAAATTACAATGTGGGTTTTTTACTGTCAGGAATTGAAAGTTACTAAGACACATGCCCATCTTTTTAATATCACGCACCCAGCCTTTAGGGCTCAGTACGCACACCTTAGACATGACTTATAAATATTAAAAAGGAAGGTTTGGACTTTGCTATTACTTTAAATGGCAACGTTCGGTTAGCAGTTCAAAGTTGCTCTGCCAGCTGGCAGTGGCGCTGGGAGTCATGCTTTGCTTTGTAACACTCATGGAAGCACAATAAGTGCTGCAGTCCACGAAGGACACTTTAACTTTCAAGCTCTAGTTACCCCTGGTAACCACATACTAGGGATTTATAAGTAAGTTAACATATGTCAATTGTGGGTGAACCAATTAGACATTCTTCTTTTAAAGGATCAGAACACTGGAACTTAGGCCTGTTTGGCAGGACTCAGTGCACATACAGAGTTGAAAAAAACAGCAGCATCTCAATACAAAAAGATGGGGGTGATCATGCAGAAAGAGGCATTTTATTACAGTAGTTCAGTACAGAAATTCCCATGGGGCATACATACAAGGGTGTAAAAATCACCAAAGAATTCTTCATGCCCTGTTTTTTGACTACACAAAATAACATAATTTGAGAAGAGAGTCCAATTTCACAAAAAATTGCGGCATAGGTGATGGTTTGACCGCTGCCGATATGTTCTTTGGTCTAATTTAAGACGAGGTGGGTTTGTGGGAATGTCCTAAATACAGAGTACGTGGTCAGGGTGTATGCCAGCTTGGGTGGGTTTCTGATATAGGAATGTAAGAGCAAGATATTGTGTGGGAGAAGCAGTTTTTACTTTTGAGCTGATGAACAAAAGATGGTGCTCAATCCTTGAGTGTATTTGTCACCAAACTGTGGAATGCCCTGGACTTCACAATGAAAGTTGAACCAAACTACTCAGTTCCGGAAACATCTTAACATTGAACTCTTCAAGAACTCTTGCTTAAATACAGCCTTATGATCATGTATGAAGAATTTAAGTTGGTGATCTTCTGCTCATCCCACTGGACTCTAACACCCCAATGTCGATTATATTGTTTATTATATGTTTCTACCCATAACAAATCGAAGTGACCATAAAATGACAACAAGAGCCTGATAAAATACCTAAGTAAATCAATAAATACATGAACATTTACACTGCAGTCTATGGTAAAATGGCCTGACAAGAATAGACAGAGATGAGTAAATACCCTTAGTCCACCAGACTGCATGCTTCAGGAGAGAATTTCAAACCATTGTCCATGTCATCGCTTTTCATTAATACATTTTCAAAGGGCTGATAGGATAGACAGGGGCCGTGTGAGTCACATAGGATAAAGGCCCAAGGCAAGTAAAGGAAACCTACACAAGATATGATTCAAAGTCCAAACCATGAAGGTGAATTTAAAATTAAGAATAATTTCTGAAAGCAAAAAGGGCAATTAGTTAGTCATTTCAAATCTCCATCAATAAAGATCATAAGTCAAGAGAAAACATCTAAGTATAGAATCAAATAACAGACTGCCATAGAGTCTGCCTTAAAGGATATAATAAAAAGACCTGGCATGCTTCCTATAAGTAGCACATTTTATAGGTTTTCAAGCAATGAAAGGCACACTCATGACATGGTGTGAAATTAACTAATAATGACAATAACCATTAGATGTGAGGAAAATCATCACAAGAGAATATTGGTATTATGCCTGGGTGAATAGCATACAGTATTAAAAAAGATATGGGGAACCTTATTAGTGGAAGAAACCGCATAGGAGAACCAGATACAGACCTCACTCTGCACTTTATCAGCACCATGTTGGTATCTCAGCTTTATCATTCTTTTGTTGGGTTTTAGAAGGAAGGTAGTACTTTAGTTGCACTGTCACTTTACTATGTCACCAAGCAATCAGCTGGTCTGGCCAAACAAGTACTGTATCTGCACTGTCACTTTGCTATGTTTGTTATCTGGTTGGCATTATATATTTTCTGATTTACTTTCAGATGAAATGAGAAACACACACTTTACTGGTTTTTTTGCCAGTGTTTAAAACGTTGATGAAATGAGTACTGTATTTACACTGTCACTTTATAATGTCAGCCACTAGGCTAACAATAGCTCTTTTCCGATTTTTGTCTGACATCAAGGAAGTCAGCACTTAGCTTCTATTTTTATTTAGTGATCCAAGTGCTAGACTAGTACATACACGATGTTTCAGAACTATAATCTGCTTACGGTATATTGAGTTGAATATATAAGACTGCTGGAAATTGATATCATTGGATCAAAGCGAGGGTGCTGTATTGATTAAGTATAATAAACGACAATAGTGTTGAGCTGCTATTTGCTTTCCTCTGTAATTTTCCTTGTAATTTGACAACGTTTTCAACATTTGAAACAGTGGGTATTAATTGGATGAAAATTATCTGAACCGTATCCCAAGCTACAAATACATATATATAAAAAAAACAATGGATTTTCATAAGCACATGCTACATTAATTGCAACTTTGCTAGAGACACCTTCAGAATGCATAATTAATGCTAACTCAATCTAAAAACAAGAGAACAATGTTTCCTCCTTGCAAGTATTAAAAATAAAATGGACCTTGCAGGAACAGGAAAAGTCCTTGGCTTGTCGCAAAGAGTGTGCACAGTTAGAACACAGCATCAGAGGAAGGTACACAAAAATGTATATTTCGTTTCAGCACAGCACCACAAAACAGCTCCAATTTCAACTAATTTATGAAAAGAAATGCACTGGAGAGAAAAACTTTTCATTTCACTTTTGAAAGCCACACTGTCTTTAGCTGTCAATGTAAAATGAGAAAGGCCTAGTACATTTGTGTTTGCAGACTAGTTATGCTAACTTAAAGGCACAAAATGAACACTTAACCTGTAATTAATAAATATGCTGTTACATCCTTATCTCAGAAAAGGAAGACATTGCTAATGATCAACAGCATTTCAAATATTCTTTCCAAAGCAATTAGTCCATGAGGAAAAAGTGCATGATTAGTAGTAAGCATCTGCAAATATTTGGTCAGTGGTTGGTAAAGGTGCTTTATTGATTGTCAATAGGTGTATTAAATGGGCCTCATTGTCTGACGTGAACACTTTTATAATGCCAGTGTCAACCCTTCTGGTGCACCAAGAAGGGGAATCTGCAGCATCTGTGGGAGGCAAAATGGATTCAGAAACTCTGCTGCATAGAAATCCGCCGAAGGTATTCAGGAGGTCTTTTCAAAGTATTAGATTAATTAAGAAAATGTAATTCACTTTACAGTAGTAATGTGAAAAGATTAAAAATAGTACTACAAGCAAAATAACTTCAAAATATATTGCATTAATTTGTTTCTTTAAATATATATTCTTCCACGTACTTCTTGCTGGAAAGACACATCACTTAAATATGACACTTCTGCCAAATTACGCTGCAGACTTCGTCGTTGAGCCCACAATACGTCTTTCGCAACCAGGCAGCTGCAGTGTATGGAAGGCTCGATCTAAAAAGTATTATCACTTTTTGTAACTTGTATAGCTCTCCTATGTTAGCCTGAGTCCCCTGTATTTTTTTTTATTTTGAAGCAAGACTCATGAGAGGTATAGCTTTGTAGTACATCCATTTATGCTGTGAATTTATTTTGTCCCCTTCCAATTTCCCGACTCCATGCTTGAAACACCTACACAAATTAGAAGAACTTAAAAACAATGAATTTGAAAAATACCATGCCCAGTTCACAACTCAATAGAAAATGTTAAGATGTAGCTAGGCTACAAATAAAAATTGAACACAAGTAATACATGAATGAAAGAAAATACAGTAGATGCACAAAAAACAAGCAACATTTAAAATGTGTGCAAAATCTAATGATCTGTCAGTCTGTTGTAGAAGAAATATAAGGTTAGCACCCTTATGGGTAAAAGTTGCAGCTCATTAGGCAGTGGAGGGAAAGTACAAATAGGACAGAAAATAAAATACATGAAGGAAGGCAACAGTTTCTCATTAGTACTATTAAGGTAGTGAAATGCATACAAAGTATAGGGGACCAGGATGTTGGGGCAACCAAGAAAGCAAGCACTAACTAGTTGAGCTTACCTAGGCAAGAAAAGAATGAAGAAAAAGAAGAAAACATATTGTCACCTAAAAGAAAGTGGTAATACGCTTGTAATAAAAAAATAAAAATAAAAATATTCACACATAAGTTTAATAGATTGAAACCTTTTTAGTTCTAATGAACATCTCAGGAAAATATGATTCTTATTGCTGGAAAGAAAATGTACTATTGGTTTTTAATCACTATAATGTGAAGTCATATTTTAAGAATGCAATGATGAGGAAAAATAAGAATAAAAAATGGAAAGAAAAAACATTGACACAATAAGTATTGGCCCACCAGTCCTGACACTGAAGTGCAATTTTTTTTAGGGGACGTGGACACGTAATCAGGTTAAATGCAGTCACACACAGTGCAAGAGAACCAACAACTGAAATGGGCTGGCAAAATGTCCTTGCTATAGTCTGTGGTAGGTGGAAACAAAAGGTGAATGACATTTGAAGACAACTGATGAGATAAATAGATAAAGAGGGCTGTGCCAAGTCCGCTCTCTGCAAGTGTGTATGTATCTATGTATTTATGTATTTATGTATGTAGATGTACTTAGGGGCCGATTCTGATGTCGAATGGACCGGAGTCCCTCCGACATCGGTTGGGAACTGGACCCGAACGACCTCCTGTCGTCAGTTCCAGCCCCGCCAGTAGGATGGTCACAACCCTATACTTTACAATGGGAGCAGGCATTCCAAATGGAATGCATGCTCTCATTGCAAAGAGCAGAGGTGTAGTTCATCCCTGCACTCCGTGGCAGGCACCTCATTGTGCCTGCCACCGGGATCAACAGGGAGGCACCATAGGTGTCCCCTAGGCCACCATTCGGAGGCCTTGCACCGATGGGGGCCCTGCTGGGGGCCCCCAAAGTAGGATTCTGATAGCCTTTCTGTGTCAGAAAGGCCGGCACAGAAAGGCTGTGGGAATCTTCCATCGGAATCCCTTGGCCGGAAAGAGCCGCCCGAGGGATTGATGGAGGATTTCCGAATGGCAGCCTCTCTGAGCCCATCACAAGCCATTTGGAAAACTGGTTCGGATTCCTTTCCAACTGACCCCTTCAAAATGGGTCGGTCGGAAAGGAATCTGAACAGCCGATTCTGATGCGGTCGGAACGGTTCCGACCGACAGTCAGAGCTGTTTCCGACCACATTGAAATCGGCCCCTTAATTTCTGAATTTATTTTGATCCAATGTCAGCGAGGTCAAGCTCTGGTTTACAGCAGAAATTACAAAGTAAACTAGATTTTACAAGTGAGGAAGGCTCTGGCAAAACTCCTTCGAAACTCAGCTAAAAGTTACATTTCTTCAAAAAGCAAAAGTGAATCACACTAAAATTAAGCTTGCCCAAAACATGCTTGTTCCGCCATTTGTCTGCTGCTCCAAATCTAACTAAAGAACACTTTAAAAAAGATCATTGAGAACCCACCACTTACACTGTCACGACCCTCTCATGTGTCCCCTGTGTAGTGGGCCTAGTGCACAGGGCTCATGTTGCTTTACCCCTGTGGCATTTTATGGAGCACCATGATACCATGACTGATATTCCTCAAGACCTGTAATTCCACTGCGATTGAATCCTTGCAAGTGCCCCGCAGAACCTATAAACCCATTGCGTTTGGATCTTTGAAAGCATCCCCCAGAATCCTGTGAGCCAATGGCAAGCCTTGATCCCGCTGCTACTGGAGCCTTGGTGTTGTTTTCCATTATGCACTTTCGAGCGAAAATAATACATTTGTTTCCTGTGATTTGGTTCCAATCATCAAGTTGCACCTGCCCATTCTGTAAGGTCAAAGTGGGTCTATTAACATGTAATGTGATGTAAATTTATTTTGTATAGTACGCGGCTACTTAAAGGTGTCTTAGCGCTGGTGGTTGGACATCAGAAAACAGTAAAACGAGGGCAGGACACTAAGCTTGACTAGGAGATTCAGAAAAAAACTGGTTTTTAGCTGCTTTCTAAACTGCAGCAGATTGGATTGGGAGTGTAGAGTTAGAGGCAAAGAATTCCAGAGTTTACTAGCACAGAAGGAGAAAGTCCTTCCACCCCATCGAGCTTTGTTTATTCTGCTGACAGTTACCATTCTGGCTGAACTTGATCTCAGGTACCGGCTGGGAGCGCACCAGGAGAACACTTTCTGAAAGTATGCAGGCACGGTCGGATGAAGAGCCTTATGGACCAGACACAGTGCCTTAAAATCGATCCTCTTCCTAACTGGGAGCCAGTGCAGACCCCAAAACGATTGAGAGATGGGAGAAAACTTGGGAATTTTCAAAAGCATTCTAGTGGCTGCATTCTGTAGGGATTGACGGTTTTTCACCAGATGCTTATGAGTGCCTAGGTACAGAGCATTACAGTAGTTTATCTTTGAGCTGATGAGTGCCACCATAAGATAATACGCCAGCAGACGAGGTGGGCTTCGGGGAATGGACTTTCAAAATAGCGCAGGTGACATTTCGATATCTAGGCGTACACGTCTATAGGGAAACACAGGACCTACTGGATGGAAATTTAATGCGCACTATCGGGACACTTAAGTCACAAATAAAATTTTGGACATCCCTGCCCCTATCAGTGGCGGGAAGAGTAGCAATTAGCAAGATGGTGGTGCTACCCAGACTGCTATATTATTTTACTAATATCCCAGTGCTTGTCCCGGCTACGATTTTTAAATTACTGGACACATTATTAACTGAACTGATATGGGGTACTGGGCGCAGGAGAATAGGATTAAAGAAGCTCCAACTGGACACGAGAAGTGGAGGATTGGGAGTGCCGGACTTAAGGGCGTACTGCTACGCCAGTCAATTACAATGGTTAGCATATTGGATTGTAGGCAGAAATCTACAAGAAATTGATATGTCTCAACAATCTTGGGAGCGAGGCCGGTTACATAAACTTATGCTACCGGGGGGTAGAACTAATCCGATTACCTCTACTTTACTGAAAGTGGCGATGGCATACTGGAAAAAGGCAGTGAGCTATACAAAGTCAAGGACCCCATATGCACCTAACATACCATTACTTGGACTGCCATTACAATCGCGGACCGTCACATGTAGATCTATACTGGCTTGGGAGGAGACGGGGGTAACCACTATAGGGGCTTTCTTCACCGATGGAGACATCATGACTCATGATGCTTTTGTCCGTCTACACGGGGTACCAGACACACTGTTTTTACTACACGCACACATTTATCGTTTTATACGAACCACATGGGCACCAAACGGCCAGGAACCGTTAACGCATGCACTATTAAACATGCAATACCTGATGGGGAACGGCAGACATGTTACCAAATGGCTATACAGGGGTATCCGTACAGTGATGGCGACCCCACTTCTCTCCACTCGCGAGAAATGGACCACGGAACTGGGCCATGAGTTTAGTGACAAGGAATGGGAGGTTATACTGGAACAACCCAGGAAAACCTCCAGAAACCCAAAGTTTAAATTTATTCAATTGATGATAGTGCATAGAGCTTATTTGACACCACACAGACTGCACAAGATGTTCCCTGAAGTGGCGGACAGCTGCCCCCGATGCCAAGTTCCGAATGCGAAATTGTTACACATGATATGGGACTGCCCGAGATTGTTTACTTATTGGTCTAAGGTGCACAAAACCCTGCATGAAATTGCACCAGTACTAAATGATGACACCCCAGAATACTGCATACTGGGACTAGGCCCTAGAAGCAAGAAGGTAGGCCCTGTCCATAGATTCATGAACCTGGCTCTTATATTGGCAAAACGCAATATCACAAAGCGATGGAAGTCTCCTAAACCCCCGTCACTGATAGAATGGTACACCGAAATGGTTAGATGGGGTAGGGCAGAGGGGGCTGAAATTTACAGAGAAGAGCAAAGAGGCCTGCGTAAAAATATGATATCACTGGACTGGAATGTGCTGTTGGAGGGATTCATAGCTATGGATGTGCAGGCTTGATGAGGGAGGGTAATAGTGCGCACTAAAATAATTATGCCTGATTATTAGCTAGCCGGGAGATACAATACGTGTAATCACTGATTACTCATATGTTATTTAAGTGGTATATTCAGGGAAATTGACGAGAGTACCATGATTTTGTGTTTTGGGAGTTATGTGGCTATGTTTATTGCAGCTGAGTCAGTGGGTGGGATGGGTGGGGGTTTATTGTACAGTAGTTATTAGGTTTAAGTAATGGCTCATTTGCTAGAAAGAGACAAACAGAGTCTATTGCACAAGATGAAACTGGTCGTATCACCAGAGCTTTATGTTTAGAATCAGTATGGAAGATAAGCAGGAATTTAACAGAGTGTAAACTTGCCGATTATTGCTTGGTTTGTGATTATGTTGATACGTTGGGGATCACGTCAATATTGTGCCTACTACCGAATATGTATTAGCGGTAATGCTATTGTTAGGGGTATGAACCCCTCTTTTATGGGCGAGAACTATTGGCTGTATCTTTTTGTTTGTTGTGTAATAACAATAAAAATTATGTTATAAAAAAAAAAAAAAAAAAGATGAGTGCCACCATCACTGTTTTTTGTAATTCCAGGGGAATGAACGGAAAGATCTTAAAGGTCCGGAGCAGGAAAAAGCATGAGGAGGTGATTTTGTTTATTTGCTCTTAGAAGCACAGTTTGGTATCAAAGATGACGCCGAAATTTCTCACTTTTTGAGCAGGCAAAGGGAGAGTGCCAAGATCAGATGGCCACCATGACGAGTTCCAGAAGGTGGAATCAAAGCAGGAGCTCTGTTTTTTCTGAGTTTAGCTTCAAGCATTTCTTTGCATCCAATTTCCAATGTGAGACATGCAGCTACAGAATGTTTTTGCCTCCTCTGCTACACCAGATGATATAGACACCGCAATTTGTATGCCATCTGCGTAGGAGAAAACTGCAAAGCCATAACTGCGGGTGAGATTGACCAGAGGGGTAACATAGATTTTGAAAAGCGTGAAGCTAACAGAGGACCCCTGAGGCACCCCACAGGGGAGGGAGAAGGGGTCCGAAATGAAATCTCCCAGCTCCACGGTCTGTTGCCTATTGCATATGAACGAGCTCAGCAGCCCAGCGACTGGAGCAGATTTAAGAGGAGTGAATGGTGGACCATATCAAAGGCGGCAGATAGATCTAATAAAATGAGTGCCCCCTTTTCACCCTTGTCAAACACCATTCTCAATCCTTCGGACGCTGCCTCCAGAGTCGAATCGGGACAGTGGTTTGCTCTGAAACCGTACTGTGAGGAATTGAGAAGCTGGTTAGAATCTAAAAAAGATAACATTTCCTCATTCAAAGCCTTCTCTAATATTCTTGGCAGGAAAGGGAAGGTGAGATATAGGCCTGTAACTTCTCACATCTTTTGGGTCAAAACAAGATTTTTTCACCAAAGGCAGAATGGAGGCTTTTTTCCAGATAGCCGGGAACTGTCATGAGGTCAATATCTTATTTAGGTGCTCCATAAGTGAACCAGCTACTGAACTGGAGATCTCGTTTGAAACCTGGGGAGGCAGGGGTCCAAGGGAACCCCAGACTTGATGGTGTTAATAAGGTTAATCCCCTTTTCTTTCTTTAATATGCAGAAGTTTTCAAATTTGTTTGCCTCTGGGCCCTTGTGGGATTGTTGAGTGTACAATCCTTCTAAGGGGGCCAAAATACCTCTTTCACAAGAGACCTTCTGGGTATGATTGAAATCTTGAAAAATAGAATGAACTTTGGTCAGAAAAAACTCTGCCAACTTATTGCAGCAGTATTTGTCGGGTTGAAAGTACTGCTATTGCTAAAATTAGACAGAGACTTAACCATTTTAAATAGCCCCCTGGTGGTATCTTTAGCTGAGCTTATCTTTTCAGTAAAGTATATGGACGTTGCTGCAATGCTTAGTACCTTATACTCCACAAGAAACTTTTTATATTTAATCTTTTCTTCCAGGCAGTACTATTTTCTCCAACCTGCGCTCTTGGAATCTACAATTCTGTTTGAAGGCCTTTAATTCTTGTGAGTACTGGGGCTGATGGATTTTGTCAATGGCACTTTATTTTTTTTCTGGCACCAATCTCAGAACTGCAGATTCTAACCAATGTGTATAGTTCACTGCTGCATCATCTACATTGTTATCTGGGATTTGAATTGAGTTGGAGAGAATACCCGTCAGCTCGTCAAAATTAAGGTTTTTCCAGGGATGGTACTTGAAGGTTCTAGATACATTTGTGCAGGGGCCCTTATTAAGGGGGGGCATAAAGTGAGAGAAAAATGGCCTTATGGTCAAACCATACAATAGGCAGGACCTTATCCAACCTCAGATCCTGATTGTTAATAAATACTCAATCGAGAGTATGATTTGCCTGGTGAGTGGGTTCCTTTATAATCTGCGTAAGATTAAAGCTATTGAGTTTATCCACCAGATGATTTGGGTCAGAATTTTTTGTAAGCTCTAAGTGAAAATTAAAATTGCCCATAATCGTAAAGTTAGAAAAGTCAACACAAGATTCCATGAAATCCTGTATCTTTTTAATAAAATTGCCTCTGGAACCTGGTAGTCGCTAAATAGGAAGGCCCTGAAAGGAGTATATATTATTCAGTTTCAGATGGAATCTAAATGCTTCACATTCAAGATGCGGAACTGGCTGGAAGATTGCTTTAATAGAATTGCGATAGACTATCGCAATTCCTCCGCCCTTTTTGTCTACTCTGTCAACTCTTTCGATGTTATAGCCATCTGGAATGGCGATTTTGAGATCCGGGTCCAAGCAGCTATCTGCCCAGGTCTCCGTAAGAAATATGATGTCCGATTTATGTTGAACCATAAAATCAGCAAACTCATGTTTGTTTTTGATTAGGGACCTTGTATTAAATACTACACCAGAGAACTCCCTCCCAGAGTTCTGCCTCTCGGTTATCACAGCAGGGAGTGTCTGAGATATAAATTGACCTTGCTGGGAATGAGTGTTCTTGTTAAAGGCAAAATTACACAATTGACATTTATAACTAGCAAAGTCATTGCTCCAGTCATAAGTGTGTCAGGGATTAGGTTTACCGTCCTTGCACAGTTTCATAAGGGCTTCTCTGGATAAGTGTAACTTGCAAAAGGGGCAGGGAGCCTGGCGCCTGGTGCCTTCCAGGCGTGGATGGACACAGATAGGCTTGCCTTTGGCACGCCAGCCGTCATCGAGTTTTACTCCTTGAGGTGTGGTGCTCTAGACCGCTAATCTCTGTAATGGCAGCGAGCAATGATGGGGAGAAGTGAGGCATCTACAGTTGGCTTTCTCCGCACAAACGAGAAAACCGTGCTGACCGGAAAGTCAAGAGCCGAAATAAGGAAAGTTTAGATAGGTAAAATAAATGTAATGCACCAATCGCCACTTAAAAATCCGAACGTTTGAGGGTAAAATAGGGAACCATGCAGAGAGAAAGAGCCAGCCTTACTGCATCTGTCACCGCTAACACGTGCTTTCTCCAAGGATCAAGAACCTTCCAGTTAGCCATGTGCCACACATGCCACACATGACACACATGATCTAGCTACATCCGTTGAGCCTTTGAGAGGGCTAATATAAAACCTGCCCAACCCCGAATCGTGGTTTTGCCTCACCCCTTGTGGAACAAGTTTCACCCATCGCACTCACCTGAGGAATCCTGCCGGAACCGAGAAGCACTCCAGTCTTCTTCAAGTCCATCTGAACATGTGGTTCCCGTGGCTCCAGCTCCCTTGACATCCTCCTCCCTCTCCTGCCTACAGAGCTATTCTGGACCCCCGAGACTCCCTGAGTCAAAGCCTCGATATCTACTTTGAACTTCAGTCAAGTGGAAGAACTAGGCCAAGTACTTGATATCAGGTTAGTGCATACTAATCCTCCTATAGTAGTAAGCAGGACCCAGTATCCACATCTTCAAAAACTATAGACTTTTCCTCCATGCCCTCTCTGTGATTTACTCCAGTGCTTCTTGTGTGTTCATACTCCGGACCCTTCTTACAACCTTGGTGCTAGAACTGTTATTGCGCCATAATTAAAGACTTGAGCTTTCAGAGTCTTTGATATGTATGAACTTTATACAGAAATCTATGTTCCGAGTTTAATCCTTGGGAGTGTCCCAAACTGTGATTTTGGCTATTCTGCTCTCATGTTGTGCTGCTGATGAAACCTGTATGTGTATGTCACTGAAGTCAATGTATGGTCACTGTATATAAAGGCATGTTAGGGTATGGATGGCAGCTGCCTCCTCATGTTATTTCCAGTGCATTGCATCATCACAAAACCAGAAGTTCTGGTCCAGTGCACATCTACTTCGCAAATGAGGAGGATCTCAGAAGTGACAGATCCTGTTATGCAATGTTGCACAGCTGCAGTGCAGATCCAATACCAGAAGTCTCTCTTTTCTTATTTTATCCCAACCCACCTTCTCCCGGGGAACAGTGTGTGCTCTAAGGTATTGGTTCCTTAGCATTTGCTGTCCACTGGAGGGATAGGAGGTCCAGCATTGGCTCCAGTATAGTCTCTGCGGTTGGGTCCAGGTGAGTGCATGACATGCCAAGGTACCTTCCTCTCCTGTGCAATGAAAATTACACTCATCATTTTTATTTGACAGAATTTACTAAAAGGAGAGCTGATATTGAAGGAATAAGCAATATTTGTTCACACTGTTCAGATTCCCCCCAATAGATCAAGAATTCTACAGTTTTGTTAAAAAATTTCAGGTCCATTGCAGAGCAGCATATCATTGCTATGATCAAGCAGAGTCAGCCTTCTGGCTCTCGTCTAGATGTCTACCTGACCAAATTCTCTAGCTACTTGCCTGACATTGACCTATGGAATTTGTTTTATCATCTCTGGTTTCCTTACTACTGGTCAGATACCTCCCTGTTGGAAATTAGGAGTTGTTAGAGCCACTGTTAAAAAAAACTGGATGATCTTGAAACTTTTTAGGCAATTTCTCTCCTCTCCTTTTTGGCCAAAATTCTTGAAAGAATTGTCTGTATCTGTGTCTGGCTAGAAAAATCTGTATTTTATGGCAGGACCTGAGGCTCATTCTATGCTTGTCTAAAGCATTTCAACAGCATTAGAAACAACATTGAAAATTGGTTTGCAATAAAAGGGACAAAAGACTGATTCATAAGACAAATCAACTGATCTAAGATAGTCCTCCAACCTGGAGCCAGACCCAAAGCCTTTGGATGCCATGGCTCCTTCAACAGAGTGTGCTCCAAAGGACTTAACATCAATTCCAGCTCAGGGCATGATCCATGTAAACCAGCATACAAAGTTCAGAGAAGATAATGTTTTATGTTTTAAAGACATTTTTAACAGATTGGAAGAGGACTTTCTAAGCAGAGCTAGTCTCTGTTCATAGCATTTCATACAAGAATCTAGACACAGTTTTGGCTGGTTTGGAAAATAAGGATAAAGCACTGAATTGAAACAAGTCTTTGTTCTTTAGGTGAAAATAGTGCAATAGACTCCAGGTGGACTGTACCCCCTGTAAGAAACATCAAGGCTTTGAGATCTGAAAGTCATTTGATTGAGACCAAACACAACAATGTGGTAAGTTTCGTAGGTAACATTTTTAAAGGCAAATCATCATTTTTGCCAAATTAAAAAATAAAAACTAAGTTATCATCCTAAAAATATATCGATTTGCATATTGGAGGTTTGGAAAATTGTACTCCCTTTAATGGACAACAGATGAGGAGTGTTCTCCTACTGGTTTGCCACACACCTGGATATGGTTGGGCAATAACGCTGATTTATATGTATGGACTGTTCTGTAAGTTTATCTTGACTCACTAATCCTGACACAAAATTAATTAACAATCATTGTTACATCTGCTGAAAAGGGATTTGTATCTCATTCCACAGACCAGCCACCCCAGACTGACAATGCAGATTGGTAAGCTTTGTGTAAAAGTTCAAACACAAGTTTCTTCTTCTTTTTCTCTTTATTTTCTTCGCATCCCCAGCTCTTATCAACCGTCCTATCTTCTTTCCTTCATCTCACTCCTCGCTCTGCATTCCAAATTATGTCACCCCACATAGCTGACATTCCCCCCCTCGCTAACATTCCACCCTTCATAACCCTACATCTTCTCCCCTTTGTAATAACATTTTAATAAATAAAGTATTGTTAAAACTTAAGCTCTAAATATGATCTTCATGACTAGAAATTTGTCAACCACATAACATTTCAACTGGAAAGGTAAATATGTATAATGGAAATGACAAAAGCATGCAACACGCTACTTATATTATTTAAACTGGTCGCACACCTAAACACACCTGCCCAAACTTTCTTCACTGAGGTCAGTAGTTTTTACACACATTTCTGAAGCTCCACGTAGTTCCATCACTTAAGCCACCACATTACGCTTCACTTCTTTAACTTTATGAGGATCAGAGTATTTGCTCTCACCCTTCCGAACAATTCCTCCCTTCCTTACAATCACCCAATCTCCTTTCTTCATCCACAAACTCTTCACATTCCATTTCATGTTACAATACTTCTTCACCTTGTCTTGAAGACTACTGACCCTTCCTTTAATTTCACCATGGTCAACCCACACATCTTTTGTCCTACTCACCCTGACAAAACACTCTTCCCTTCCTAGCTCTCTCTCCCTTTCAGGGAGACAAACCGGGACACACCAGTCACCGAATTGGAAGTCGTTCTATGTGCCCACACTATTTTCCTCAGTTCCTTCTTCAATGGAAACTGGTTAGCAAATGAGAGCTGTATGTTTTCCATTAACCCTCTCCACCAATCCATTGGCTTGTGGCCTAAACATAGCCACCTTCTTTTGAGTAATTCCCATCCTGGAAAGGTAGTCAGTCATCTCTCTGGAAACAACCTGATCCCTATTATTAGAGACTATAGTCTTAGGAATCCCTTCTTCCATGAAAGTTTTCAGTTGGCAGTATTCACTTGCTCTAAGGTTTCCACAACAAACCACTCAGTGTGATAATCAACTATTATAAAAATATACTTACTTCTCAGACCGAGACTATTGACTGGCCCCATAAAATCGATAGCTAATCTTTCCCACAGTCTCATGGGAAAGTCTACGCACTCCAGAGGAGGTTATCTTGCAACTTTAGTTTTGTCACTATTCGCACACGTATGCACTGGCGTAGCAAGGGGGGGGCGGAGGGGGCGGTACGCCCCGGGCGGCACGAGAATTCGGGGCGGCAGGTAAATTTATCGCCAGCACCCCCCCCCCCCGGCTCTTAGGCGCTCGGCGGCAAAAGGCAGGGACCGCCACGGGCGGCAGAGTGCCTAGCTACGCCACTGCACGTATGACTCAGTCTCATTACTTCCTTAATATAACCATCCATTCCAGGCCACCAGAATGACTGTCATATTCTTCTCTTAGTCATATTTCTTCCCAGATGCCCCTCATGTGCTATGGTAACTATACAGTTCCGAATGCCAGTAGGAGGAACAATTTGATTCCTTCTCATTATTCTTCTTTCATTCAGACTCAACAATATTCTCACCTTGTAATATTCTTTCAACTCTTTGTTCATCATATCCTTCTCACTCCATCCATGTACAACTTTACTCTCAACCTTCATCATAACAAAATCCTCTTTCCTAACTTCATCCCATTTACCACCACCTAACGCCACCTCTCCTTTTCCATTACCACCAATTGGCTCACAATTCTCCTCTACTTCTTCACTCACAGGCTGTCTAGACAAACAGTCTGCTATAACATTCCTACAACCCTGTACATACTCAACTTCAAAATTGTAATTGAGCACAGATAACATCCGCCTTGAAATGCGTGGCGTAACAATTCCTTCCAATCCTCTTCCTCCTTTAAACAAATATGTTAGAGGTTTATGTTCCGTTTTGACTTTAAAAGGCATGTCCCTTATGTAAAACCGGAAGTGCTTGATTCTCCAACAGCAGGCCAGGGCTTCTCTTTCAATTACCAAATATGAGAATTCTGCACCTCTCAACCTCCTAGATACAAAGCCAATCACACGCTGTTTACCATTCAACACTTGCATCAATACTGCACCCAATCCTACACCACTGGCATTGGTAGCAATGCACGTTTTCCCAGATACTTCAAAATGCCCCAACATTGGTGCCTGTGCTATGTTCTTTTTTATCTCATCAACGGACTTCCTGCACTCATCATTCCATTCAAACACCATTTTTTTTCATGATTGATCTTAACGGTTCTACAATTTCTGCAAAGTTCTTGACGTACGTGGAGCAGTATTCTGCCAGCCCAAGAAATGACCTCAATTCATCTTTGGTAGACGGTTCTGATGTTTTTTCAACCGCCTTCACTATACTTTCTTGTGGTTTAATTCCTTTGGCACTTATCTCATGTCCTAAGTAAGTCACCTCCTTCCTTTCCAATTGACATTTTTCTTTCTTTATTGTCAAGCCGTGCCTTTTCAACCTGTCCATCACCACACTGAAAGTATTGTCATGTTCTTTCAAATCCTTCCCCATTATGAGTATGTCGTCTAGAAAGCACCAGAATATACCCTTCATTACCCTTTAAAAGACAGTGGACGCTGATGCCAATCCAAACTCCTTTATCACAATGCCACCAGTGGTGTTAAAAAAGGATGTCAATTGCCTAGAATCTTCTTGTAGGTCCCCTTGGTGGTATTCAGCTGACATATCCAATACCCTAAACATGGATCTATCCGCATAACTGCAATCATTTCTGTCCTCGTGTAAAAGGAAGTTCAAACATGTTTCTTCTTCTTTTTGTCTTTATCATCCGTCCTATCTTCTTTCCTTCATCTCACTCCTCGCTCTGCATTCCAAATTATGTCACCCCACATAGCTGACATTCCACCCTCGCTAACATTCCACCCTTCATAACTCTACACTTTGGGCGCACTAGCTTGATAATTTGTTCAGCATCTGACAAAATGGCTGGTGTCTCAATGCCGCACCAAATTTTTCCAAGCTTCCAGAGTGAGGGAATGATTGAGAACCAGGTTGACAGGCAAACTTTGGGGACTGCATAGGAGATTGACAAAGGTAGACATTAGAATTGAAAAGTTGGAAGAGAGTACCAGTACTGCTGGGAACCAAATCTGAGAGTGCTTCTCAGGAGTTATCAGTTCCATGATTGTCTGTTAAAGTTGTGCCTGAGGTAGAATTCTGGATATCATTATGAATGGAGGGAATGCGTAATTGAAGATGGGTTCCGGTCCTGGAGAAAGGCATCTGTGGCTGTAGCATCCAATCTCGAGCTGTAAAAGGAGAAATATGGGTATTCAAATGAGATGCAAACAGATCCAATAAGAAAGAGCCCCAAAGTGGAGAAATATTTTTGAATATTGAGGGGTGCAGACACTAATTTCTGGAATTCAGAAGATGTCTGGAATACCAGTCCACCACTATGTTGAGATTTCCCAGTAAAAATTCTGCTTGAACTGAAATTTTTCATTGGAGG
The DNA here is from genome assembly GCA_963921515.1 of Calotriton arnoldi. NCBI lineage: Eukaryota > Metazoa > Chordata > Amphibia > Caudata > Salamandridae > Calotriton > Calotriton arnoldi. Next base: position 1,410,998 of record CAWUFW010001028.1, on the reverse strand, counting down.
CATCAATGTCAAAAAAAAATTGTTAAATCTGCAAGGGGTTTGGATTTTGTACTCTTCAAATGACTGATATATCTGACGGCTGTCAGATTGTCTGTCCTTAATAGGACGGCACAATTTATTGTGTCCTTTGAAAAAGTTTGGATCACAAAGGATCCTGCAAGCATCTCTAAACAACCGATATGCCCAGACGTGGGTCTTGTGCTCACTCTGTCACTGAAACTCAGCTATACCTGGCCAGGGAGCCCTAATAAGGGTAAAACCAGTCCTGAGTTGCTTGTGTTCTGGTTTAGAGTGGACCTGGCCTGCCCGTTCTCACTCGATTGTTCACATTGGAGCAGGGTCAAGACTGATTTGCATATGACTGGGTCCATACTGTAGTGGCATGGTGGGAAAAAAACTGCGGATTGGGATGCAGCCCAAAGTGATTGCCAGTGGCTGAGATTAACTCAAGCATTCCATCTGTAACTTTGTTTTTGATGCCCTAACTGTGACAGGTATGCCCAGACCTGGTTCCCGTTCTCACGGTGTCACTGGAAATAAAGCTATAACTGATCCTGGGAGGCTTGTGCTCCAGATCAGGGAGAACCTGGCCTGGCAGTTCAGGCTGGACTATTCCCACTGGAGCCGGGTCAAGACCAATTTGCATATGGCTGGGTTCGACTTGAGGTGGCATGATGGGTAAAAGAACGATGAATTTGGATTTGACCGTATCAATTGCTGGTGGACGAGAATAATTCAAGCATTACATCCATCACTTTGTTTTTGATGCCATTGGATTAATGCAAAAAAATTAAGCATCATATGAGCGTCTGATCTTGCCATAAAATTAAACCCCAAGAAGATGGAGCGTTTGTGAACATCGCTTAAAATTCGGGTTGAAGACCTTCACTGGCCTGTCAGTATAGGTCCTTCCCATTCACCAGGAATTCCATTTGCAAAGTTGGGATTCAATGCATTCTAATCAGGTTTGCACGTTCGCTAACTCTAAAACTCGCATTTCACCTAAAAATGTGGTGCCACTTCCATTTCTAGCTTCCATATTGGTGGGTCAAAGTTCCGATAGTCAAAACCCTCATGCAATCAAAGATTAAATTTGGCAATTCTATACTTCTTGCTGCACAAAACAAGCATGTAGCCCGTCTTCCATTAGTTAAAAATGCAGCTGCACATTTGTTATGTGTCCCAAAATGTTTTGAATCGGTCACTAAATCAAGAATAAGTCTTCCTTGGCCCAGTACACATTTCAATTATGTTCAAGGCTATGACTGTAGTGCACAAAGCAGTATATTCTAACTTGCTTGAATTTATGGCCCAGAAATTCCGTTGGCATAGTCCTGACAGAAACTTGAGATCTGAAATGCTCATCTCCCTTCGAATTACTAAAACTAGTACCATCAGTTATGGAGACAAAGCCTTCTCTGTAACGACTGCTAAAAATCTGGAGCACTCTTCTTGTCGCTCTTTGAAATAATTCCTCTCTTTTTTTGCTTCAGGAAGTTCTTTAAAACGTATCTTTTTAACCAGCGTTAACCTTGTGCTTTACTCTGGCTGACTGATTATATGCACCTCGCAAAACAGAAAAAACTATCTCTAAGCCAGACCTAAAAAGGAAAACGCCTAAATGTTTCAATTTGGAAGAATAAATATAAGAATAGAATAAATATGAGAGAGAAAAATTCGCAGAACTTTGAGAAAGATGAAAAGATTATTTCAAAATTAAACAACCAGAGCTGATAATATGCTTTTGATGTTAACATGAGAACACAGTAAAATGACACGTAGATAAAATGTGCAGAAAGTGCACCCAGCAGTCATATTCATTGCTAGGCAGCAGTAGCTTTCTCTTTACCACATAGAGGCTTTGAAAAATGCTGAACCATGCACAAATGTATTCGATAGCTTGACCTTAAATGTGACTTGCTTGAAATCTTCCTCATTGTAGAATGTTACCACTTTATAAAATGTATTATTTTCTTTAAGCTACATGTTCATGTTGCACTAGATTTGAACTTCCTATCTATCTTGTGCTCAATCAATGATGAATAGAAAATGTATGTTTTAACAATAACTTACTGAAACGAAATATGAAAAGCATTACCTAACTAGAAATCTGCTAGCAAATGTTTCTGTCTTTAGCATAGTTCATTGTAACTCAGTGGAACATTGAATAAATGATAGGACAGACTCTGCTTTAAGCTTCCTTGGGAACCAAGGTCAAAAGGTTCTACAAGAACAAATCCTTAATGGTGTCTGTTACATTTATAATAGTAGATTGTCAACTTCTCATGTTATCCGTGGGAAAGGAAGAATGAAGGCTGCTCACCATTGAAAGATGTATTTTCATTGGATGGTAGTGATCTAACCTGCAACTTTGTAGTAATACATGTATTTGTCGTTTATATTAGTGCATGCTCTAGTTAGAGAGGTTAATGCTTGATGCAGAATGCTGGCTGAAGTTTTATGCTGACGGCTGATGCTGATACCTGCCGTTTTGGACGTGAAGCCACTACACGTTTTCCAAATTACTAACTTTGATGGTTGTGGCTATTGCTGCATCTGTCTTCCCATATTTACTGCCCTTTATAGGTACAGATTGCTATTGCAACTGTACAAAGATACTCTTTAAATATTGGGACGCAGCTGAGTCTCAAAGAACTACTCTTTATGAGGAGTTCAGCTCCTAAATTTAATGCACCATTGATCTTACTCTTTTCTCAAACTATCTATGATAACCATAGGTTCAGAACCCATAGGTTCTGAAACTGAGCCTTTATTTAGAATAGGGATTACATCCTTTATGGAACATACTATTCTTTTGCATTATATCTGAACCTAACCATATCTTCTTGATATATTTCTGTAAAAGGGTGTTATCTAACTCACTAACTAAAATAAAGATAAAAATCTATCTACAAATCTCTTTATGAGAATAAAGGTTTTTGAAACCATTCTGAAACTCTCATTATCGACTGCAAAATAAAGATTGCAAATTACATTGTTGACTGAGATGATTTAATTTAGCTTCCATTCAAAAAAAGTGGCAAAAATATGTTGCTTAAAAAGAATAATTTGGTGTGGAGTTGGAGCCCATCCTTGTAATTCACAGTTTGAACAGATACTGGTAATTAAGATTTGGACTCTTTCTGTGCTATCAACTTAAAATGCATAAAGTCCATACATTGGGCCTTATTACAAGTGCCTTGATAATCCTGATGTATTTGCTAAACAAAGTTTTTCATCCAGACACTTGACCTGCTGAAATTATGTGGAAAATCAATGTGAAATTCAGAAGGGGGCAGGAATGAGGAAATGACTGTGGGAATCGAATGTGGTATTGCTGATTCCTCTGGTAATATTCAGTTTCTCAGGTGCCCCTTCGTAGTCCAACTCGTGATCCTGAGGTTTTACTGCAGAAGGTCTGGGAGTGGGGATGAATGCCTGGCCATTTTCATGTGAAGTGGAAATGAAGCTCATTGTCTTTGAAATAACAGCATGCTGCAGAAGCTAGGACATGTGCCACCTTTACAAAAGAAGGGTGTCTATTACCCCAATCATAATTCACAGAAAGCAAAGGAGTTGGTACCACATCCCACAAATTTTGTAGACTTTTCTGGTCTATGGGGCCACCACTGTTGATGGTCTGTGGGCGGCAATATATCTCAACATCTGCAAAACACAAGCATATCCTGGTTAAGATGACACCAGGAGGATTCAATGAGCATCAGAAATGATCATGCATGGTCACCAAGAAGGCACCAGTTATGCCTTGAGTAGATGATTGGATGAGCTGAAGCCAAATCATGGCTACACGAGTGCAACGATGTGTGTTAGTTCATTCTGCTATCTAACATTATTTGAATACAGGGCCGTACTAGGGAACCAAAATCAGCTCTGGCAAAAAATGCACAAACCAGCACTGTGCCCTTCGACACCACAGGCATTCTCTCACTCTTTAGGTCTTATGATACAAAATACCTTAATTTTTATTGAGAGATAAAAACTGTATTTGGGGTTTCTATGCACTGTACATACCAGATGTTATTACTACCTAATTTAATGGTACTGAATTTACACAGCTGAAAAAGCTGAATGACTGACCTGCCTGGTCAGGATTCAAAGTCATAACATCCATCATACAGCATTTCTCAGACGGAAATGTTCAACTCACTGAGCCAGCCTCTCGCCATAGTTCGGAAAAATTCAATTGAGACAAACAAATATTCACAAAAAGATTAGCAAATGGCCTACACAGCCTTAGTTTCCGAGTAAATAGTTACCAATCCACACAATACTTTAAAAGTGTTCCCACTTTCTTGTAATAGCAGGAAGGCTTGCATAAGAAAATGATTTGATTTCCTCTCTTAAAAGTTGGTCATAAGCAGCCAACACTGTCTAAGGATGCGTGAAGACCGGAATGAATGTAAACATTGCAGAAAGGTGAGTGGAGAAAAAAGTGGAGTTTGTTAAAGAAAAGTAGAGGCAAGGGACTAAGGACCAGATGTACAAAGATTAGGAATAGCGATTTCCAAATAGCGATTTTATCCGAATCGCTATTTGGAAATCGTTATCCCTCATGTATGAAACTTTTGTTTCATATTTGCGATTCCTAGGGGGATGCAAAGAGACCTACTTTCTGAATATTAATGAGGTAGGTCGCAGTTTCTGACCCATTAGGAATGCCTGCCATCACAGGGATGGTGGCCTTCTGAGGTCAGCAGACCATCATGTCTGTAATTGCTTTTTAATAAATCCTTTTTTTTTGGTAATGCAATCTGTTTTCCTTAAAGGAAAATGGGATGCATTTCAACAAAAAAAATTAAATGTTTGTTTTCTATTTTTTAAGAGCAAGCAGGGGTCTGCGGGACCACTGCCTGCTCTTAAAATATTTTGTTTACTAATATTCCCAAATGGAAGGGGTCCCATGGGGACCCCATCCCATTTGTGAATGCATTACCAGAAACTTTGAGTTGGTGCTTGAATATCAAAGTTTTGCAACCACATTTCGGTCGCTAAACATTGATACATAACACTAGAAATCACTATTTGCAAGGGATGCCCTAAATGCACCCCTTCCAAATTGCGATTTCTACACCCAAACTGCAATTCTGGAGAATCGCAATTTGGATGTTTGTACATCAGGAAAAGCATTTTTGCAGTCACAAATGGCCTGATTTTGTAAATCGGGTCGTTTGCAACAGCAAAAATGCTTCCTATATAGCCCAGAGTCTCTAGTTGTATTGCTAGCTGCAGCTCACAGGCACTATGCATGTAAAGGTTAACTTGAAAAACTCACCTCAAATGCTTGCTTAAATATGCATTTCAAATGTTGTTCTATGTCAAGTTTTCCAATGCTGTATATAAAAACATAATAAGACCTTTGGTATAAACCTTTTGTGATAAATACACTTTTAGTGATGAAAAAGATTAAATATATTTTGAAAGTATTTTGTGGCTATATTTAGATCTTTACTTAGAACTCCATTTTATTATAGAAGGTTTTAACTTATTCTATCTCAAAATTTACAGCTAGGAAAATATGGAGGGGGTCCAACGTAGATGATTTAACTTTACGTGTACCACGGCCAACAAACAGACTAAGTTAGCAATAAAATATTTTTCCAGAAACATTGAAGCAATCAAAATGGCACACAGGAATTATAAGCAAATGTTAGAGAGTAGGAAGGAAGAGATCGGAAGGAGTACCTGGGAGGAACTTGAAGCAGTGGGGAGTGCCAAAGATGGTAGAGGATTACGGGAAGTTGTGAACCGCTCCTTCTTTAGTAATTATAATGCCCAAAGGTAGAGTGTCTTATTCCAGCAGATATGTGGGTAAGCCATTTTTTCTGCAGTTTTGTACTCAGATAATGCTGCCATCTACTCTCCTGGGGAAGATGAGATCATTATAGCTGAACAAGAGGCTGCCCTTGCTTTGCATCAATCGAAAGGCATTAAAGAAGTTATAGTTACATTAATAAGAGTTCTCTGGGAAAATCGCCCAGACTGGATGGTGTCCCAATGAACAGCCTTAAAGCGTATACCACTGTGTGGAGTCCAATAATTACTAACATATTACGTGCCACAGTTAGTGCCACAATTCCTGAGCCTTGGAAAGAGCAGTCATAGTCTAAATATTTATGAAATAGGATAAGAATCATCCAAGTTACTCCTGTCCCATCTTCCTTTTAGATTCCTTGACTAAAATCTTGGGTAGAGTTATTCTCTCAAGTATGGGCTACAGAAAATAACATCTTATATAAGGTTCAATTTGGTTTTCAGTCAGGAATTGGCACTCTGGAGCAATGCTAGAAATGGTCTCTTCTAATGGGGAAGTATGTTACAGCCAGAAGAGGTGCCTTACACATGGTGTTTATGGACCTCTCCTGTGCATTTGACAATGTTAACGTCTCCAAACTGTGGGTGATAATGGAACATTTAGGAGTAGAAAGGGCTTTAGTCTCATTACTCAGACATTCACACTAGGGTATGTCTGCCAAGGTACACTACAGCCTGGATGGGCAATGAAATCCTTTGATTAATTCTAACCATGGCATACAGCAAGGCTGCATGTTGGCTCCATTTTTATTTCTTTTATATATCAATGGACTTGAAATCTACCTTACATACAAGGGGAAGGGAGTCCTGGGCCGGGGGTTTCCGTGCTGGGGCTCCGACTTGGGGCCCAGTCAGAGCTTCTAAACCTTGAGCAACCAGGGGTGGCCTCCTGTTGCCAGCGACACCCTGTACCTTTTCCATGCGGCAGGCCCGGAAACAGAGCCCTGGTCCGGAGGCTTCTGCCCCAGGGCCCACCAGAGGCTCTAACGTGGGGACCAGTAAGAGCTCTTGAACCCAGCCTCACAGGGGTGGCTTCCCCGAGCCTGTGAGACCCTGTCCCTGGCCCTTAGCGATGCGGCTGGCTGGAGGTTGGGGCTCACGATGGGGGTGCCCACCATAGGGCTCAGCGGGCCTGGTCAGAGCTGAAACCAGCCATGCAGGGGAAGCCTCCTTCGGCTTCCACCCCAGGGCCTGCCAGGGGCTCTGAGCTGGGCCCGGTCAGAGCTTCTCCACCCGAACAGCCGGGGAATGCCTCTTACCCGCGGGACCCCGTCCTGGGCCCTTTGCCATGTGGCGGAATGAGGAAGGGAGCCCTGGGCCTGAAGCTTCTGCCTCGTGGCCCACCAAGGGCTCTGACATGGGGCATGGAAAGAGCTTCTGAACCCCCTGGCAAACCAGGGAAGCCTCTCCGGGACCCTGTCCCATGCTCCTTTGGGGAACGGCAGGCTGGAGAAATAAGCCCAGGATGGGGACGCCAACCACAGGTCCCAACGGAGCTCAGTCAGAGCTTCTGATCCCTGCCATGCAGGGGAGGTCTCCTCAGACCTAAAGGACCCCTTGCCATGCAGAGGGATAGAGAACGGAGCCCAGTTTTAAGTCAGCTGCTAGGTGCCGGCCGAGGCAGAACACTGGCTCCGTGCCCCAGGGAGGTGCATGGGGAGAGGCGACCACCACAGCTGGGGTGATCCACAGGAAGGGCCTGGCTTGTGTCCAGAGTAGCCGTTGCCCTGGAGGGCAATGTCTTGTCCAGCTGTGATACACACCAAGTCCATCTTCACGTCCCAGCCTGACCACCCCAGCCCTTAGAGCCAATCCTTACCCCAAAGTTACCAATCTGACTTGCTGACTTCCCTTACCTACATTGTTCCAACATCTCAGAGGCTGTTCACCTTGAAGGCCTGCAGCAGATATGGGTACAGCCCGGTGGGAAATTTGCACCACCACCCCTGTATTTTCAAGGACCAGCAAGAGCTCACCATATGCCACCGGAACTGCAACACTTTCCAAGGCTCAGGCCCCTTTCTCTGGGCGAACCCATTCCAGGGCACCTTGCCCTTCAGAAAGAAAAGAAAACTCTCCACAGGGCTCTCACTGGCTTCTCAGGGATTGTTTGCATTAACTCACTGGACACCATGGGGGCACTGTTCTCTGTCACTCCAGCCGAGGGCAATGGAGGCCATCGCCCGTCCCTTCGGAAGGCGTTCACCCATCTCTTAGGACCGACTGACCCATGTTCAACTGCTGTTCACATGGAACCCTTCTCAACTTTGGCCTTCAAAGTTATTGTTTGAATATTTGCTACTACCACCAAGATCTGCACCTACGGTGGCTCCACCTGAGCCCTCACTCTGGACTTCTGTGCGCACCACAGTGGCCCTCCTACTTGCTGCAGCTTAGCTCCCACATCTCTCAATCAATCAATCAGGGGTTTATAAAGCGCGCTACTCACCCGAGAGGGTCTCAAGGTGCTGGGGGGGGGGGGGGAGGGTGCAGCTCCGGATCAATCGGAGAGCCAGATCTTGAGGTTCTTCCTGAAGGTGTGAAGAGAGGGGGAGCGTCCAGCACCAGCTACGGCCAAAGAATGGGCCCGACTCTCCAGCAGCATACATTTACAGTGCTAGTTGATTTTGCATGTGAGCTGTTACACTCTTTAGCAGATTCTGACCTCCATGGCCACCGTTCTGCTGTCTATCTCAATCAACACCTTCTTCGGTGTCTGATGAGCGGCGGCATTGGGCACCAAAGTCTAGTGTTGCGTTCATCCTGCAGCACCAGTTCTGCTTGCCAAAAGTGGCCCACTAGGCACTCGCATTCAATGCCCTTCTCCACACCAGCAAGCTGAGCTTCTTACCCATTAAATGTTTGAGAATAGGTTGAGATTGTTTTGGCCCCAAGACCTCTAATCATTCACTTTATCAGATAAAACTGGGGTTTCCAAGCACCAGCTATCCTGAGGGAAACGTCTGAGGGAACCAGCAACTAGATCATGGGTACTCACAAACATTTTTCTAGGGGCCGCAAATTTGGTCTGTAATGTGACCGAGGGCCGCATTGATACCAGCAAGGTGGCGGTCGGGTTTGGGGAGGGCTTTGTGGTAAGGTGAGTGCAACGGAAGCAAGAGGTATACATCTGTGTCTGAATTGCACAATGTGATTAATCTCGGCTTCTCCGCTTAACCAAACTGTGTGAACCTGGGTAATTATTTTATTTCACTTTCCCTCCTTTTTCTTCATTAGCACTTAAGGACCGAAAAATGCATGCCTTCAGGATGTGTGCTGTACAAACTCTTCTGCAGTGTTTGATTTAATAAACTATGTTTTATTCTTTTATAATAAAAATCCCAGCCCCCAAAAGGTGCACATGACAACACATTTTTGCCTCTTTGTACACTATTGGCATTGATAACAGGTAGTAGGGAAGAACGAATGTTTCTCAATTCATGTTCACTTTAAAAACAAAATACTTCTCAATGCACTGATGATCTGATGTACTAAGGTGAAACGGTTCTGCGTGGTATTGAATTATTAACAGACTTTGTCATACTTTTACTGCAAGAAAGTTTTATAAATGATGATGTTCCTAAAGTTAAGTGGTCTAGGACACCCTACTTCCTTTCTTTAATTTCAATAAACCTTTAAATAAACACTTGCAGGTATATTTAACATATTTATTATGTTAGTGCTGAGGCACGTAAACTTTAGCCCAGTGCTGCTGTTGACCAGGGGGCCGCCTGTAAAGGTCAGGAGGCCCGCATGCGGCCCCCAGGCCATACTTTGAATATCACTGTACTAGATGGTTCGATTAGTCTTTAGCCCCTAATCCAAGGTCAGACGACTGATTAACATGTCTGGACCGCAGCTGACCTCTAACAGTGTTTCTGCTGACTTCACCTTGCCCAGGAATAGCTCACCATTTTTCAGGTCCTGTCACACATGTTCATGCTCCCCCTCCAAAACAAGGCGGGCAAGATGGGCCGGTAGTGCACCCGCCGTGAGGGCGTGGCAGGATCCCATCTCAGCCGGTACACGCCTGCCCTCACGTTTATTGCACCACAGGGTTGTGATTGGCCCTCCGACTCATGCACGTAATGGACACCTTGGTCAGTGTTTCAAGACAGGTCAGATGGGGTATGGTCACTTCCTCCCTAGTCCATTGCACGTGTCGGTCAGGTACTCCTTGGTAGAGGAGCAGGTCCTACGCCCATTCCTCTCCCAACTGCCCTGGCAGCCACAGACCATGCTGCCAGCTAGGGCACGATATGGGAGGGCCAGGCCTTGTGCACATGGGGTCCATCTGGAAGGTGGCTGAGAAAGGGTGGCCTCCCCAGGCCAGCAGGACCCTGTCCCAGGCCCTTTGCCACACGGCTGGCCGGAGGTGTGAGCCCAGGACAAGGGCAACCTCCCCAGGCACCATTGTCCTGCGGCCATTCTTTATTTCTTTTATATATCAATGGACTTGAAAGCTACATTGCTTAGAAGGGGAAGGACAAGCCAAAAATTGGAAAATGGCCTATTCCAACTCTCCTTTATGCTGATTACCAGTACTTATTGCTAGAACTGCAAATAGGCTACACATTCTGCTGGATTCTTTTACTTTTTTCATGGCGCATTTGGATTTAAAAGTTAATCACGTAAAATCTATTATAATAAAAGATTTTTTATGATTAGCAGTCCTAAAAACACTGAATCCCGTATGATAGAAAGTATTACTGTGGCAAAACAAAAAGGTTTTAATTACCTATCAATTACACTTGATACGGAACAAACATGGACTCATTATTGAAATCTAAGAACTCAGTAGTAACAATGAGAAGTAGACTCTGCCTTCTGCTTTGCATCCAAGCTAGGGCATAAGCCAGTAAAAGGACTTGGAATTGCCATTATCCACAAGGAAACCATCTGCTGCACCACCACAGATGATCCCACCCCGATCATGGAACACCTCAACTGCTAACTCCGAACCGATGAAGAAACTACCATCAGAGGCACCCTCGCCTACGGACCTCCAGGACCTCACCATAGTTTCTGGAGGCAATCCCTGAATTCATGGCACTGCTCACCATTGACTTCAAACACTGTATCTACCTTGTTGACCTCAACTTTCACCTCAACGCCCTTAACAATACCAAGAACGCCTACCTCCTCAAGAGCATGGGCAACATCGGCCTCACCCAAATTGCCGCCAACCCCACACACACATCGCAGTACACTCTCGACCCCATCTTCACGGCCAGTGACAAAGTCAAGCATAGCCATGTCACTGAGCTTACCTAGACGGACCATGCCATTGTCTACCTCACCATCTCTGGTTCCCCCAGCACTGCCCCCAAGCTGCCCAGCAATTCACACCGCAGCTGGAACAAAGTCTCAGAAATCCAATGGAACGACTCCCTCAACACTTCCAGTCTGCACGCTGAAACCAACCTAGAGCAGGCTGTCAAGAAATTCTCGGCTGGATAACCAAACGCGCCAACAGAGTTGCCCCCATGAAGCCCATTAAACTCAAGAGGGCCTCCAATCAAACCAGCTGATTCACCTCAGAACTGAGAACTATGAAACTTAACTGCAAACGGCTCAGAAAGAGATGGTGCTCTAGGAAGGAGCTCACCAACCGAGCCCCATTCAAGCCATCCCTCAACCAATACAACCAACTGCTGAAACAGACGAAAAGGAGCACCCTTGCAGACAGCATCGAAGCAAGTTCCAACTACAGCAAAGAACTATACAACATCATTAGAGAGTTCTCCAACACCTCAGTCACTGAAAATACCATCGCCCATTCCCAGAAACTCTGTGACACCCTGGCTAACTTCTTTCACGATAAAATCACCTCAATCTACAGAAACTTCAAACCCCAACCCACTGACACCCTCAGCCTCCTCGCTCCCACAAAGGACAGCATTGATCAACTGCTCCCCACTTGAAACCAGTTCTCCACCCAACACACCACAGCCATCATGAACTCGATCCACTCAGGAGCACTCACAGACCCCTGTCCCCACCAAATTGTCAATTTCACGAGTAAGATAATCAACTACATGTTCACCATCTTCATTGCATCAATCACCACGGCCACCTTACCCGAAGACTGGAGGCATGCTGAAGTCAAATTCCTTCTCAAGAAACCCTCTGGCAACTCGAAGAAACTCAAGAACTATTGCCCCATCTTTCTGCTTCCCTTCCCCGCCACAGCCATCAAAAAGGCAATCAACTGCCAACTCACGGAGCACCTAGAGAACAACAATATTTGGACAACTCTCAATACAGATACTGCACCAACCACAGCACCGAAACCGCCCTCATCACAGGCATGGACGACATCAGATCCCTCCTTGACCAGGGAAAATCAATGGCCCTGATCCTACTTGACCTGTCAGCTGCAGACACAGTACCTCTCCACATCCTCATCAAAGGGCTTCACCACTTTTGAATACAAGGACACAACCTTAAATGGATCGCTCCTTCATCACCAGAAAAACCCAGAGAATACATGTACCTCCCAGGAACTCCATCTGTGGCATCTCTCAAGGTGTCCTTGTGTAACGTAACCGGTGCTCATGTAAAGCGCTCCAATACCTTCGGGTCGAGTTTGCGCTATATAAATCTGCAAAAACAAAATAAAAATAAAAGGTTCGTCCCTCAGCCCCACTCTGTTCAACACCTACATGACCCCCTTGGCCAACGCCGTCAGAGCACATGGACTTAACATAATTTCATCCGCCGACACCACCCAGCTCATCCTCTCCGTATCAGAAGACCCCTTCGCCACTCTGACCAACTTCAGACGGTGCATGACGAGCGTCACCGACCAGATGAAAGACAACTGCCTAAAACTCAACACGGACAAGACAGAAGTACTGATCTTCAGGAACAACACCTCCATGTCGAATGACTCCTGATGGCCCCCTGATCTAGGACCCTCAATCACTCCGACCGACTACATACGCAACCTTGGCATAATCCTGGACAGTAAGCTCACCATGAAAAGACAAATCAACGAAGTTTCATCCATCTGCTTCCTCACCCTTGGCATGCTCCGTAAGATCTTCAAGTGGCTTCCCATCGACACCAGAAGGACCGTCACTCAAGCCCTTGTCACCAGCCGACTAGACTACAGCTACGCACTCTACGTTGGAATCTCCTCAAGAGGCTGCAGACCATATAGAATTAAACAGCCAAACTGATCCTTGACCTTCCTAAGTGGACCCACATCACCCCCCCCCCACCTCAAGAAGCTTCATTGGCTCTCCATTCAGAAGAGATATCCGTTCAAGATTTTGAGCCACACCTTCAAAGCTCTTCACAACCAAGGACCAGTTACATCAAGCACAGACTGAATGTTCATCCTTCCTTCAAGACACCTACTCTCCGCCACCCTCGCTCACCCCCCCGCACCTGCCGCAGCAACAGTGGCGGTCGATCCTTTTCCTACTTAGCCGCGAGGTCCTGGAACGAGCCTCCACATCACCTCCGGACCTCACTCTCTCTGCCGGAATACAAGAAGGAACTCAGGACCTGGCTGTTCAACTGAACCCTCTCCACAGCAGTGCTCTCAGTGCTTGGATACCCTTACAGGTGATTAGCTGCGCAAACAAATCCGTATTGATTGATTGATCAATTTAATGAAAGAGCTGATACAGCTTTATAAGAGCAAACGTAGTCATTTTTTGAAGGGAAGAAAACAATTTGTTATATATGTTTTTATCTATAACGCAGAGTACTGCTCCTTATATCTTTTATACAGAGGTAGGAGTGGACTATTTATAGGATGCCTTAGGGATTTCACCATTGTTTTCATGGATTAAGATTTAGCGTACACCAGAGGCAGATTTTTCAAGATTGCTACTCAGGGATTGCATAGCTTTGGATCAGATGGACAAACCTCCGTGGCTTTCCTATTTTTAAACCTAGCATCCTTGGAGTGGTTTCCCATGACCTTTTTGCTTTCTGGCCTCTTGTTTTAGCAACTTTTTTTTTGCTGGCTTTAGGATTCTTGGCACTTTACCACTGCTGCCCAGTGCTAAAGTGCAGGTGCTCTGTCCCTAAAACATGGTAACATTGGATCATCCACAACTGGTGTTAGAAATGGGGGTCTCTAGCTGGCAGTGGTATACACCCTGCCCAAGTAGGGACCCTTCCTTTTAGTCAGGATGAGTAAAGTACACACCTAAGTTTGCCTGTGCTCACCCTCTGGTAGCTTGGCACAGAGCAGTCAGGTTAAACTACAGAGGCAATGTGTAAAGCGTTTGTAGATAACTAACAGTAACACAGTGAAAACATCACAAATGGACACCACAACAGTTTAGAAAAATAAAGTATCTTTATCTAAACCAAACAAGACCAAAATGACAATGTTCCAACATACAGGTATCAAGACGTGACTTTTAAAAGGTAAACATAGTTCTGTCTGTAGAAAACTATAGATGCGTCACTTTCCACATAGAGTACCTGAGGCTGAGATGCGTCAAAATCACAAGCAAAAACAGCTGCAGGGAAAGTGATGCATTTGTTCTTTGCTCCAGGGGAGTTGATGCGTTGATTCCTTACTGCCACGCAGGGGAGGTGATGCGTCAGTTTCTTACAGTGCGGGGAGGTGATGCGTTGGTTTCTTATTGCAGCCCCGGTGTTTTTGTAGAAGACAATGCAGCGATGGCAAACCAGGTGCTGCATCGATTTCTCCAGCTGCTGACCGGCGATGCGTTGATTCTTCTTCCCACCCAGCAGGGCCTGCATCGGAGTCGGTCAGTGATCTTCGACTTCAGAGATCGGTGCTCAGGACTCACGGGGGCGGTTTCTCGGGCCGCTGCATCAATTTCTCGGCCGCACGACAGCAGAAATTCTCCCCGCACCACGGTGCTGCATCAAAAAATTCCACCGCAAGGATGATGAAGCATCTGATTTCTCCACATCTTTAGTTCTCTGTAGCTTACTGTAGCAAGAACAGCCTCCAGAGGTCCAGAACTGGAATATGCACCTCCTGGCAGGTCAGAACTCCCAGCAGTTGTGGGTGAAGTCTTTGTGTCCCTGAGACTTCAGAACAGGAGGCAAGCACACACAAGCCCTTGGTTCACAGCAATGTTCCAGTCTTTGTCCTCTCCTTGGCAGAAGCAGCAACTGCAGGCCAACCCAGAAAAGCACACACAGTACAGGGGAAGTCTCCTCCTCACAACTCTCCAGGTCTTCTCCTTGGCAGAGGTTCCTCTTGAGTCTATCTATCTATCTATCTATCTATCTATCTATCTATCTATCTATATATATATATAGAACAAGGCCGCTGTGCCGGCTGAAACGCGTCATGGCTGACGTGCTTTAACATTAAAGAAGAAAAACGATCGCAATTGTTGTTGGCTCCGTTTGTCGCTTGAAAATCGCCAAGTGTTCTCATTATATATATATATATATATGTATATATATGTATATATATGTACATATATATATATATATATATATAATAGTCTTACATGCGATATACTTACATTTTCGTTGTAAAGACATGCGTGGTAATGGCATAGTCAGTGTAAAATCTTTTTTTTTTTTTTAAACAGACTTTGTTAAGTTTTCAAGTTGCATATAATAATGGATCTCAGGATTCATTAGCAATAAGTATGAAACGCCAACAAGCAAAAGGAAGCAAGTAATTACAATGAAAACAACCCCTTCAATTGCAATTGTCCATTACCCTCACTTGTGGGACAGGGGAAAGCATACATCATAATAACGGCCCAACTCCCAGCCTGCAACCCCTTACTTAGTGTCAACTTAATACAGTAGTTATCAATCCACTAGGATCTCTTCTTTCAGTCATTGCGTTCCCCTTACAACTCTGGTCCGCCCATAACCAAACCCCGCCCTCCCCACCCCCAGGCATGTCGCTTACTATCAACCCATATATTTATGACCTAGGGTTACACCAGATTGTGAACTGTCCTCCGCTCTAACTAGGGTGTGCCATTGGAAGTGCGGGTGGGGGGCATACAAGATGGTGGGCCTGGTCTGATGTGTGATGATCAACCAGGAACGGTGGTAGTGCCGAGTGGTTAGTCGCCACTGTCAGGGCCCTCTTCAACTAGGCTATCTTCCCTGTCCGCAACTGGGTGTTTCAGGAGCTCCACTAGCGCTACCCATGCCCTGGCCGCTTCCAACATTTTCTAGCTCCCTGTCCTTTTTAGGTCTCGCCTGAGCCAGCGCATGCGCTGCACTGCGAGACATTTAGTAAGTGTGCTTTTCAAAGTGCTGCCAGAGGCTTTTGCTGGCTACTAGCTTGCGTTCACGAGAGCGTGCACGCGCGCAGCAGCCATCTGTCTTTCCTCCGTCACGGGTCATTAAGTGCATCGCGATCGCGATCACTTTCACTTTCGCGGCTTCGCGGCTGCACGGCCGTGCCAATGCTTGTTTTTATATGTGTTGCTTGTTTTGTGTGCCCTTACCGCTTCCTGAGGGCTGTGGGGAGTTTGCAGGGGCAACTCCTTCATTTCTAGGAGGTGTGGGGACCCTCCTGTTGAATTCTTCTTCCAAGGTAAGAAAATTCTATTTATTATCTGTCAGGAACATGATTTGTTCGAAAGAGATGCCGTCTTTTAGAAAATGCCAAAGGTGAGCAGGGTTTCCGTTTAGCCACTTTACATGTAATCAATTGGGTTTACTTTAGGAGAACCTTTTAAAATGCAAAACAAATGCAAGCATGATTGTTGCTGCTCTCTCATTGACTCGCTGAAAGCAAACACACTACTATTCCCAGTGTGCATTAGGTTGTCCTTCAAAGCTTGGGGCTTGTTTATTTTATACAAAAGAAAATAAACCAGCACATTTTTCTGACTTCATTTTGGCGACGTCTAGAGAAGGCAAACCGTACAAATGATCTAAAAGTTCTGCCCATCTGTCTCGTTATTGCGCAGTTTGCCATGCGATACAGCGCGAAGGGGTCCTGACACACTTAACTCAGAAGAAAATATTATCCTTTTGCCCGACTTTACTATGTCCGTCGTAAAGTCCTCCATTTGGTCTGGCAGACAACGTCCCGCGTGCTTTAAAGGCCGACGCTCGACTTATCTTCATTAGGTGGCACCGGGAGTCTGGCACCACAGCGCACACTCACCGCGCAGTCAGTCGCTTCCCATTCCTGTGATGCTTAAAGTTCAAAAGAGACCAAGACACGGGGACTGGGGTTGTGTTTCATGTCGGGCAATAAAACTCTACCCAGGACTGCTTAAGTGATTTCACCATCGAGGCCCTCGCCCCATGCCGGGCCAGTGTTGCAAACGACATACTATCCAAAGGTTTTCATATTTACTTTTATTGTCTGTCCAATAAATCTATAGTTCTGCGCGCAGTAAATGGATCTCCTTTGCTACAATTGGTAATACATGCAATCTCGTGCGCACAGATGCTGAATTGGAATGCAATATAGGCGCTAAACACGCAAAATAAAAAGACATGCCATCTTCTTCGGTACGATACAGTCGTTTGACATGCGTAGAGCAAGCATGTCAGGCAACGTCTATGTCACAAAAGAGTCTGATTAAATATGGATTGGGGGAGTGGAACAGGCCAAACATGCTCTGGAATGTAAGGATGACAAACTCGTATCCAACAGTAAACATGTTTACTGCAATTTACAACAAGCATTGGCATAGCCAATAGATCTCGCCTTTGGGACCTTATAAGTGTTTAGCCATGCAACAG
Source organism: Calotriton arnoldi (assembly GCA_963921515.1). Classification (NCBI taxonomy): domain Eukaryota; kingdom Metazoa; phylum Chordata; class Amphibia; order Caudata; family Salamandridae; genus Calotriton; species Calotriton arnoldi. The sequence continues at coordinate 1,393,484 of CAWUFW010001028.1, read as the reverse complement.
TTGATGTTGTTGCACCAAGGATATTGTGCTGCATAACTAAATACTTGTAAGGTCCCAAAGGCGAGACCTATTGGCTATGCCAATGCTTGTTGCTATTTGCATTCTGATTGTTCTGATTGTTCCCTCGCATCCGCCCATTTTACAAATTCTCTCGTCCATCTGGATGTGTTAGGGCCACGCCTCGCCTGCCAATGACTAGTGATATCCCTTTTAGCCAAAACCAGCCCCAAGTCCAAAAACATACTCGGGACCTTGTTCCTGGCCGTGTGAGGGAACCAGTGCAGCAGACAATACCCTGGAGCCGCGTCAGCCTCCCTATCCGTTGCATTCGCCAAAACTGTGGTGACCCCCTCCCAGAAGCCCCTCAAGGTTGGGCAATCCCAGAACATATGCAGAAACCCCGCTCCCTCCATGTTACAGCATGGGCAAGCGACTGAATGGACACCAAAGTATTCATTGATCTTACCCGGGGTGAGATATGCTCTGTGCAGGACATAGAAGTGGACCAGCTGGAATCTTGCATTTCTGGAGCTCTTCCAGGCTCTCTCCACTAGCTCCCCCCATGGTTTCTCATCTATAGCCTCACCCAAATCCTCCTCCCACTTGAGACGTAACGCAGTCAAAGGCTGTAGTATTTCATGCGTTAGGCGCCTATAGAGGCAAGTAACCGCCTTAAAAGTTCCAGCTGCCATCACTACATATTGGAAGATTGTTGATGTCTGGGGTTCAGCGATCCCTCCCTGCCAGTGTTTTCGCATGGCTGCTGTAAGGGCTGGGTGCAGGAGAAAATCACCCCTTGGTAGGTCATATAGCTCTCGGAGGTCATTGAAGGGGAGCATAGTATTCTCTTCATACAAGTCTCCTACTGTGGAAATTCCTGCTTCTCTCCAGGCTTCTAGCCTAGGCCAATTCCCTCCGTGGGGTAAAGCCTCACATATGGTCAGTGGGATGTTAGGTGCATAGGGACATCGGATCCGCACTCGTCAGATGGACCTATTCCAGCATTTACGCACTGTACTGAAGTCAGAGGGGACCGAGTGACCCCGTGTGGGGAGTTTCAACAGTATTTGTGATAATAGCCGCAAGTTCGGGTCGTCGCCCCCATGGTCGTCTGTTCCCCGGAGTCGTCCCGCCACCCATTTCGTGAACAACTGCAGCTGCGCTGCAAGATAGTAGGCCTCAAAGTCTGGCACAGCGAAGCCTCCCTCCGCTCTGGGCCGCATCATGGTAGCGAGTGCAACCCTTCGTCTCCCAGTTCCCCATAGGAATCCCGTGACCATTGTTTTGAGCTGAGTAAATAGTCGAGGTGGTATCCAAAGTGGTAGTGAGCCAAAGTAATACAAGAGTTGTGGCAACGTCACCATCTTTAAGAGGGCGACTCGGCCCGCCACCGACAGCGGGAGGGTCCCCCAGAAGTTGAAGTTGCTTTTGGTGGCTCGCAACGCTCGCCCTATTTTGCCCTCCAACAGGTCCCCTTGAGTGTGGTATATTTGGGTACCCAGGTAAGTCAGGCATCTATCCTCCCATTTCACACCCTCCGTCTCCGGCGGTCCCACTCTGTCTGTCCCGGTCGGGAAAAGACACGGCTTTGCCAAATTCACTTCAAGCCCCGCCACTCTTCCCAGAGCATTCAGGAGTTCCTTAGCTCCCCAAAGTGCCTCTCTCAAGTTGGCCAGGAAAATCAATAAATCGTCTGCATATAGTACTATGTATTGAGTCTGATCTGACACCCTCAGTCCCTGGTAGTATCGCCCCGATCTAGCATGCGCTGCCAGTGGCTCCCTCGCCAGGGCAAACAGCAACGGCGACAGCGGGCAGCCCTGTCTTGTTCCTCGGCCCACCCTACAGGCATCCGAGATCAGTTCCCCCGTCCTGACCCTGGCAGTGGAGTCCTTGTACAGGAGAGCCGTCCAGTCTACAAATCTCTCCCCCAGCCCAAATTTCCTCATAACTTGGAAAAGATAAGGCCATTCAAGGCTATCAAATGCCTTTACGATATCAACTGCGAAAATAGACGCCTCCTCTTTCTGGTAGGTGTCCGTCTCCAAAACTCGTAGGAGCCGGCGGTTATTCATCGCCGTGTTCCTGGCGGTATGTATTAGCGCCGTTATAAGTGGTAGGAGGCGGGAGGCTAGTATTCGGCTTAAGATTTTGTAATCTAGATTGAGCATGGAGAGTGGATGGTATGCAGTCCTATCCCAAGCCGGCTTCCCGGGTTTTAGGAGCGGAATAATTACCGCCTCTATTGTCGAAGTAGGCAAACGCCCTCCCTGCGTCACCCGATTATAGAGCGCCACCAGTTTGGGAGCCAAGACTTCGATGTACGCCGAATTAAACTCTATCGGCAAACCATCTGTCCCAGGCGTCTTATTTCTGGCCATGCGTTTAATGGCCCCTTGCACCTCACCAATCTCCACGTCTCTGCCCAGATCTTCCGCTGCCTCTCTATCTAAGCTTGGAAGCTCCACTTCTCCCATGAACCCAGCTATCTCTTCATCTACTGGGGCCAGTCTGCTCTGATATAAGTCGGTATAGTATTCCAGAAACTGGGTGTTAATATCTCGCTGTCTATAATAGATCTCGTCGTCCCGCCCTCGGAGCTCCAGTATCGCTGTCCCTCTTCTCGCCGGATTAGCCAGCCAAGCCAGTAGTGCCCCGGATTTGTCTCTCTCAGTGTGGGCCCAGGTTATATCATTTTTATAGTCGAAAAAACGCAGCCGCTCTACTTGGGCTGCCATTGCTTCTCTGGCCTCCAGGAGTTATGTTTGTCTATCTACTCTCTCCGGTCTCTCTTTCTCCACCTCACAGAGTTGCTGTTCTGTCCTCTGTACATCCTGCAAGAGAACCTTCCGTATCCCCACCACCTCTGCAATGCAGCGTCCTCTAATGACAGTCTTAAAAGCGTCCCATTCTATGAGCGGGCTTGTCGCCGTATTAGCGTTGTCTAAAAAATAGTGATCTATAGCTGTACATACTGTAGCATAAAAGACCTGGTCTTCCAGTGCCTCCGGCGCCAGACGGGTATTTTGGGTTGATCAAGGGACCAGTCCTGGGTCAGCAGCAGCGGGTTGTGGTCAGAGACCGTTCTGGTCAGGTATTCACTCGTCCTGACCCCCCCATGCACATCCGGAGAACACAAGATAGCGTCCAGACGAACATGAAGTTCATGCAGGGCTGAAAAGAAGGAATAATCCCTCTCCCCGGGATGTTGGGACCTCCAGGTATCAATCAACCCCCATCTCTGCTGCCAATTGCGTCGGGCCTCCGCAACTCTATGTATGGGAGCATCGGGGAGCGGAGGGTGAGAGCGATCCAATGTAACATCAGTCACACAGTTAAAGTCACCTCCCAGTAGCACCGATCCTGTCAGTGCCGAAGCCAGTGTCCGCGAAAGCTGCGACAGAAATGCAGGGTGTTCTATGTTAGGGGCATACAAACTCCCATTCGTTATGTCCCTGCCATCTAAACGCCCCGAGACCACCACGAATCTTCCCTCCAGGTCAATTATCTGCCTAGTGCATTGAAAAGGGACTCCCGCCCTCACCCAGACCAGGGCTTCCCTGGCGAAGGCTGAATAAGTAGTATAAAACACATGCCCCCTCCACCTAGGTTGAAGTGCAGCACCTTCCTTCACCGATAAGTGGGTCTCCGGCAGTAGCGCGATTTGCACCTCCCTCCTGACCAAATATGCATGAATTTTATGACGACGTAGCGTCATCCCCGGACGTTCCAAGATAAACATTTAATGCCTACGGTGGATACCATTTTGGCAGGTGGGACATACCCCTAGTGATTTCCCCTAAAGCGACATGCCTAGCCCAGAACAACAACCCCTGAACAAAAAGAACCCCCCAACTCCCCCTCCCCTGGACAGGTACGTACAAACTAGTTCCCATCCAAACTCAAACTTAGTAGTCGGAAGTCTCTGATAGTGATGGGGTATGTAGCTTACCCTACCAGGCCCGAAACTCCTCCAGGCCGCACCCCCCAACATCATCATTCAGCTGTCAGACCCAGTGGTCATGTCGTCGCCGTTCAATTGCTGCTATGTTTGAATCCCGGCATGAGACATACTCGGCTTCTCGGGGAACCTCCGAAAGACTTCATGGAACTCCTCACTTAGGCAATTTCATCCGCTGTCTGGGGTGTAACTTCTCGGAGGTCAGTCTCAGAGTCCTCATTTGCACTAGCTGGTAGCGAACTTTCAGATCTGTCCATGTCAGGGCCGCGTTTGCTCGAGCCAGGGCTGGTGCCTCCTCGGCTAAGTTCCGCAATTGCCTGCAGTGCCGCTCCGTTCGGCGCTCTTTAGGAGATGGGGCTCTAGAGGAGTGTTGGCTCCTGGTCAGGTTTTGTTGAGTCAGGTCCGGGGATGAAGTGCAAGCCTCTTGATTCCGGCGGGCTTCTAGCCACTCCCATGCCTCCTGTGGGGTAGTGAGGAACTGCGTCCCTGATTTGTCGATCACCCGGAGGCGTGCTGGAAACAGTGTTGCATATGGGATCTGCAATTGTCGCAGCTTTCGCTTGAGGGCCAGAAATGATGTTCGTTGGCGTTGCACTTCCATGGTAAAGTCTGGAAATACCATCACTTTGTTATTTCCAATCTGCAAGTCCTGTTTTGGGCGGGCTTGTTGAAGAATATGGTCACAATCCCTGAAGTGAAGAAGTCGCGCCACAAGTGGACGAGGGGGAGCTCCGGGCTTTGGCGATCTGGTTGGGACTCTGTGAGCTCTCTCCAGTGCATAAAGGGGGAAAGACCCTCTGGGGCCACCTCTGCCTTAAGCCAGTCCTCAAGGAATCGCACCGCATCTGCGCCCTCCGCCCGCTCTGGGACCCCTACTATGCGTAGGTTGTTTCTACGGGATCTACCCTCGCTGTCCTCTGCCTGTGCCTCCAGTACCTTTACCTTGGCCTCCACACTTTTCAACGATTTCTGCAACGTGGAAACTGCTTCCGGGATATCAGTGAGTGTTTTTTCGATGAGCCCAACCCTCTCTTTAAGCTTACGGTGTTGATCCTTCAGCAAGTTAAGTTCTGCCCCAATCAAGTCTATCTTTGTCTCCAGCGCCTCTCTGGAGGCAGTGATGGCTTGCATGATATCCGCTAGGATGGGCACCTCAGGAGAAGTATCTCTCCTCGTCTCAACTGTTTCATCGTCATCATCAGTTTGATGACCTGCAGTCCTCACACTGAGGGCAGCATACCCCTTCTTCTTGGGAAGTTTCCCCATGATCAGCTTCCAGCACGCACCCCACAGGTCACAGCCGTCTGGCGTTTTTAGTGGTCGTTATTAAACTTTGGCTCAGCCGAGCCAGGCCGAGCATGGAGTTCCGTCACCGGAGGCAATGACTCCGCACACATGGAGCGCAAGGAGGCGAAGGCAACCCCCCTTGGGCCTGCGCACTCGGGTGGCCCACTGGTCGATCCTTCACAGGGCCTCATCATCCTCTACCACTATGGTCGCACAGTGCCCTCTAATTGCGACCGGGTGGTTCCACAGCTGTGCTCCTCCCCAGAGCAGTGAGCCTCCGGATCAGGCACTCTTCAACTCAGTACCGGTTTGCTCCCACTCGTCGTCGCGGCACGCCACCCCACACTCACAACTATTGTGTAAGGGCTTCTCCATAAAGCAGGGTGGGGCCCCCAGAGTGCTACAAGGTGGGCCGATCTGGGCGTCTTCTGTGGCCCTGCAGGCCACTGTGCTTCAGTCGTCCGTATTGGGGGTAGATCCCATCCCAAGTGGTATTCGGTTCTTGCCAGGGGGCCCCCGTCTATCACGGGCCCCCCGAGTGCACCGCTCCAATCCTGTATCCCCCCCGTGCCGACAGCCTCAGGCGTGAAGGCCCGTGTCAGTTGAGCGCACCCTGTGGCCTCTCCGGAGTGGGTGCCCCACCTCGCGCTGCTCTGACCTGTTTCTTGGGTCTCGGCTCAGGAGGTCCTCTTCTATTTAGCCACGCACCAACCTCTCCACAGCTCGGGACTCGCTTGGTGCCCGGCTACGGCTCTCAACTCGTCTTCACTGATGCCAGGACCTGCCCCCCTCAGTCCGTGGCCGCCATCTTGCGTCCCCACGTACGGCACCGAGTTGGGAGAAGAAACGGCAGTTTCAGCGCCGCACAGGTTTTAGTTGCTTCGTCCACCAGTCCAGCATGGACCCTGGACGTTCCGCAGCCCGGAAAGTGGTACGGGGTCGCGCTCAGTGTTCAGGATTATTGTCGTTGGGGGAATACGGCGGACGGAGCTCCGGAGTCCGCTCCCTCTCACATCGGCACCTAGCCACGCCCCCCCATAGTCAGTGTAAAATCATGCATGGTAATGGCATGCAGGGTTCGGCCATCGTTGTAAAGGCTGCTTTCCATTGTCCATAGATGTACATAAAGTGTTTGACGCACTACACTGCTGCTATACCCTGCATAAGCCTGGGGTTGTATGGGATAGATAGGTTGCCCTGCTGTACAGAGAGACTCAAGCATGGTTCCAGAAGGGCAGATGAGTTTCTGAGGTGTTTCAGGTATATGAAGGGACCAGACAGAGCTGCCCGCTGTCCGCGATGCTCTTCAAGTTAGCCGTGGAGCCGTTTGCTGTCATGGTGAGGGAGGAAGGCAGGGGCAAGGCATCCCACTGTGTGATAGTAAACATGTGATATTGTGAAATGCAGATGATATGATTTTGTATGTACGGGCTGCTGAACTGAGTATTCCTTGTAGCATAGAACTTTTGGAAACTTAGTGAGAGATTTCAGTCTTTGCACAAATTGGGGGAAGACTTGTGCATTCCTGGTCTCGCAGGCACTGGCAGTGGTGACAAGGCATGGTTAAGGTCTACTACTCTGAGGTGGAGATTAGGGAGGGCAATCTAGGTGGTGTACTTGCTTGCCTAAGTGGAACATTGCCTTGTGGCACACTTTACAGTTGCCAATAATGGGTAGACTAGCACTTTCTAAAATGTTGATATTTCCCAGAGTACTGTATTTTTTTTTACCCTTTCTATGTGAATACCTCAGAGTTTCTTGGTTTCCTGCTTTGGGATTTGATTTGGGATGGCGAGCACCAACAAGTCTCACTGTGCACCTTGTGTCACCCGACCAGATATAGAGGTTTGAGGGTGCCTGATTATGAGCTATACTATCTACTGGCCCAGTTGCATTAGCTTGTGCACTGGCTGGCAGGGGTGGACTTGACAGAGAATGGGGATGTTGGGCACCAGACAGACAGGGGTCATTGGGGCCCTCTGTTGCTAGGTGTTCTGTTGACACTCACGCAACAAACCTGCTGGAAAACAGTAGTCAGGAAAATGCACCAGTACTCATTTTAGGCTCCTGCATTTTCCCTGGTGGAGCTACCTACTCCACGAGGGGCTCTTCTGACGTCAAGACAAATATGAGACTGGCTGTTGCCTGGCATAAAGACCATTGAAGAATGTTGGTCTGAGGGCATTCTTTGGGACTTGTCTACGGTAATGGAGGAAAATCATCTCCTTGGAGCTCAGTTCTTAACGTACGGCTAGGTGGTAAGGTCACTGCAGCATCTTTGGAGTAATGGTAGACTAACCTAGTACCCACAATTTTTACAGGTATTACTGGCAGTTGTCAATGGACGTCAACTGATTTCCTGGTTTTATATGCCCCTTCTTGAAATGGTATCTGACAGGCTTGCGACTTTGCATTACAGATGGGAGGAGGCAATTGGCAGGCAGTCCCAGGGAAAAGAGTCGGAGTAGGTATTAGAACATGTTCACAGTCTCAAGGAACATCCATTACAAATATACACAATTTAATTATTGACACAATGCATACCTTATGCACCAAATAATTAACCGTGATGCTACACACCAGTACTATGAGTTGCCCTTGATGCAGCCTTGTGGATGAAGGCTGCACTCACATAGTTCGGAATTGCCCAGTGCTGGCCTGCTTCTGGACACAAATCACTAAGGTTCTTGAACATAGCCTAGGCAGAAGGTGATTGCTTAAAGCGGGAACTTGCCTCCTGGAACTTTACACTAGGAAACGCGAGAGGAGGGCTTGTAATAAGTTCCTGGACCTGGCCCTGGATTTTGCCCATGAAGACAATGTGATGCACTGGTGACCTCCTGAGGGTCCACCCCACAGTAGATGGAAAAAGGAGGTTAAAAAATGGGCAATATTGGAGGGGCCACACTGCGTGTTGAAGAGAGCTGCAGAATCAGATGGAAACCACTTCTGACCTGCGGTCGGAAGTAGTTGTGGTTTTTCTTGACACTGAAGGCCAAGAACTTGGGTACCCAAGTTTAGGTAGATTTCTGAGTGGGACACCCGTCCAACCACCTTTATCCCTCTCTTTTTGTGAAACACTTGGTATGCTAATATTTTATATGTGTTGCTGGCAATTAGGCTAGAAGAACCAATATGGGAGACTCCTGGTGGCTCTTATTGACTGGAATAGGTTTCTGGGAGAAATGCTAGTATTGTTTTAATGATTTGGTGCTACAACTATGTAGCACTCTAAGATGCTGTCTGACTTCACCTAATGGAAGTACCTCCTCTGGACATTGTGTCACCAAAGTGCCAGGGTAGCAGGTCTGAAATTATGGACTCTTTGACCTTAAATGACATGGTTGACCACTTGTGCCCCGTTTAGCCTCTCAGTCATATCCTATTTATTTATAAGGGCTACGTGAAACTGGCACCCATATGAGGCAATGATACAGCTGAAAATTGCTTGCATTTCCCATAAAACCTTACACTGAGGTACCTGGCAGAAAAACTGGAGCTTTCAGGCAGCTGCAGATCCTCTAGAAGCACCAGCGCCTTAATGTTGAAACCACAGAAATGTAATTTAAAAAAAACTAAAACCGTGCCGTCTTAGGGATTGCCCTGAGAATTTGGAACTCCCTGCCCCCTGAAAACAGATTGAACCCCTCAACTGCATCATTCAAAAAAGAAGTCAAAGTGCTTCTGATGAACACACTTCTGCTCCAGAAACCACTGGCTCTACTCTCTGGGCACTGATATGACACAGTGTTTACACCCATGGTTATTACTCTCCTGCTATGACCTTGTTTATTGATTTATTGACCTGGACCTAGATGTGGTCTTTGTCCCCACCTGTGGAGCTGCTCCACTTAGTACTGTTTGTGAGTATGTTTGTTGTTTGATCTACCTGTTTCTTCTTGCCTGACCATTTGTACAGCACTCTGATCCCCTCTCGGGTCCTGTTTGCGCTCTATAAAACTTTATAAATAAAATAAAGGAGTGGAAACTACAAAAAGTAATCATTTCATATTTACTTCCGGTGCCTGCCACTGGATTGAAGAGCCTTTAGACCATGGGAAACAAGGGCAATCCAGGGATACCAAAGGGCAATCCACGGAGAGTAGAGGCATAATTGCCATCTATCATTTGGTGTGTTGTGAGAGGAAGGAATACTTATACAGATGTTACTGCATAGATTTGATCAGAGACTTGCACATGCATTCCCCAAAAGAAAGGTTTGATTCTTGGCCATTGTGAATGTGTTGTATGTTTCTGGGTAGGGGGCAATTATTTGATCAGAGGGATCTTCTGTTATAGTTCGCACAGAGACACCCCTTAAGCTCTACCACTTGTCTGACTGACTGTCTCATTAGCTCTTTCTCTAAGTCAACCCTGTGATGCCTCTCGCTGTGGCATGCATGTCTTCTTCTTCATGTTTGTCTTTGTTTGCACCTACTTTTGATGTGAGCATAGGGCACATTCCAACCTTATCAGTTCCACCCTCCTCCTAATGTTGTTGCAAATTTCTGTCGGAGTGGCCTTTATTTATCTGACTCCCGGTATTTCACAGCATACCAGATTGTTTCCACTTGAAACGGTTCCTGAATAAATGTATCCTCTTTTTAGTATACACACAATAAAGTGTATTTACAACTGCACTCCAGTATTTCATGCTGGCATGTATCTTAATTGAGGACTACAGTTATACTTGAAAATCAATGTAGTCTGTATGTCCTACATATGTGGCTTTCTAGTTTGCTTTCAGTGCTCTTCTATGCCGTGTTTATGTAGATGTTTAACTATCATATCACCAATTGAAGCTGTGCTTGAAGCTGTGTCGTGTATTCTATCTATCTACCTATCTATCTATCTATCTATCTATCTATCTATCTACCCATCTTTGTAACCCTAACTGTCTGTATGTCTGTCTGTATACCTATATGCCTGTCTATCTACTATCTATCTATCTATCTATCTATCTATCTATCTATTGATCTGTACAACCCTCTTTATCTATCTGTTTTTGCAAGCCTTTCTATGTATCTATCTTTTCAACCCTGTGTTTGTAATAAAGATTTACAAAAGCCTTACAAAAAAAGCAAAGAATCAGCAAAGGCAAGAGGCTGCCAGCCAAAGTCAAACAAATTGTTTTTTTTAATGGCAGGTGATAGCCAAGACCTTTTGATTTTACTAGAATTGTCTGTAAAGCATAGTTACTTATGGGGGTTGTCGGTCAGACTTTATCGATTAGTCTGTTGGTGTGTTATTCACATTTTAATTCCACGCTCTCTAGCATACATCATGGGCATTGGGTCTGTCCACATCAGCCGCTTTTCACTGTGAGCTAGGGCATGCTGCCTTTTCACAAGGGGCATATCCGCACACCAATTTCCCAGTTAGTGTCAGTGACTACTATGGTAATGTGAGCTTTTTTGAAACCCCAAAAATATTTTTGCCTTTAGCCTATGTTTTTTTTTTTTTTTAGAGTAATGAGGGCCCACCAGCCTTTGCATCAATAAAGTTTTGGAAAAACCATGAGAAAATAAAACAAGAATTGCCAAAGCCAAAAGGCTGGTTTCCAACACCAGGCCTATTGACTTAGCCAGTGCTTGTTTGTTTTGTCAGGGACTAGCACTGGAAGGCTGCGGCCCACTTAGCACTCTGGATTTAGCACTCATGTGAAGTAGTGTGGTCGTTGAGCTATCTTTTGCGACTGTAAATGGCATGCAATTGTATCAGTAGTAATATAGTATATGGGCCAACACAAACATTTTACAACACCCTGCTCCTGCTGCCACATATCAGGTTACATCCAGTGACAGCCGGTAATTCGAACAGAGGGGTGGGTGGACCACACACACACACATGCACACTCACTCACACCCATGTATACACACGCTCACACACACCCATTCACAGCATGCACTCACATATACCATACATTTATATACCCACACATGCACACGCTAAACATTAAAAAACATAAAACATATCAGCTGCAGCACCCCAGGTGGTTGGCGGGGAAGGCTCTGTGGTTCTTGATGATTGGGACTGCCGCCTCCACTCACTGGCTGACCTTAGGCCAGCCAATGAAAGGAAGTGACAGTTCCTGACTCATCACAGTGTGAGATGGGGTCAGTACGACATGCTGACCACACCCCACTCTGTGACGATGTATCAGTGATAGACACTCGGCCCTTGGCACTTCAGGGCATAAAACTGAAGCAGCCATGTCCAAGTCTATCAGTGACACTCACCCTTGTCATGAGGAGGAGGACCACCAAGTGGGTTGAGGAGGTAATGCCCACAGGGCTGTGACATCTTCAGCCCAGCAAAGTTCAGGTCAGGCAACCAGGCGCCTGAGCATTTAGCGCATTTTTTGCGCCTGGCTGCCTTACCTGAACAAGAAGAATGTCTATCAGGCTGACCTTTACTCAGCCTGACAGACACTCTTCACATTGGGAAAAAGGTGGGGGGCAGGCCCCGTCCATCGTTAAGGATCGGCCACCGCTGGTTAGAGCAGCAGTTCAATGTCCCCATCATTTAATCTAATTTTACAGTGTGTCATGTCATGTTCTCTGTAGTGATTGTTGCACACAGCCGGAAGTCACATTTCCCTACTCTTGGAGGCACTGAAGCACTTGATGCTCTGTTCTCAGCTCTTGTTTGAGTCATTCTTTGAAGCAGCCAACAGGAATATTGCACACACAGCAAGGTACCAGTGACAGGTCATACCAGATTTATTGCTGATCCATTCCTGATCTGTTTGATAACTTCTAAATATAGCCCACTGCCCCTTAAAGTGCCAATGTACTGTCTAGTCTCCCAGCAGCTAGAACATTTTTATTTGTTATGGGCCTGGGTGAGCTGTCTCACCAAGGGCCCTCGTCTGCCTACCCACCCCTTCTGAAATGTTAAGTTGTTACCTTCCATTTATACTCACATTCTTACGAAGTATGCCATGAGGTATGTGGCTAGGAGGCTACAATCTTATATATAGTATCCCAAAATGTAGGAACTGCACCAATGAATGATCATTACATTTGGAGGAGCTCAGCCACACCAATGTTATTGTAATTAAAAGGTGAAATGGGGATCAATGATAAACTGAGATGGAGGTTGTGCAAGACTTTATGAAAAGTTCATTATAACTGGTTACTAGAACTGTTAAAAGCTGAGAGCTCCAATGCTCCATTTAGGACAATTAGAACCCTGGAATGTTGAGAGCTCCATTAAAGACAATGGGGCAACAGTGGCCTATATAAACTGATGTAGGCCCACTGATTTCAACATTTCAATGTTCTAATACACCACCTTTCTCTTTCCCCTGCCTCTCCAAAATACATGGAGTGGGCAGGGGCAAGAGAAAGGCAGAGGCTGTACTGCAAGGCACACAGGAGCCTTTCCCCTCCCTCCTTCCATAACTCACAGAATCAATTGAGCCTCGAAAGGAGAGAGGGGGAATGCTGCTCGCTCCTGGATCTCCATGGCCCTGCTGAAGGAGAAAAAGCAGCTTTGGCGAGCCCAGGGAGAACCGGCACTGACTTCAGCCCCCTTTGATAGCTATGGCTGTGAATGAGCAACAGCTAAAAGCCGTGGCCCTGCACGTGGCTGTTAGCTGTTAATCATTGGAACAGCTGTGAATTCGGTGCCTCTGGGATTTCAACCCCTTCGAGCTCCGAGAGGCCCTTGTTTTTATAATTTGGACATTCTGCCCTCAATGGGAGGAATGTTCTAATAGCCTTATAGCCCGCCTTAGCAGGCTATACCGGCCATTAAAGGCCTGCTCCCTTGTTCAAGACCATCGCTTTCAGCTCAGGCCTTTAACGCTGGAGCGGTTTTTTAATGGCCGGTATAGCCTGCTACAGTGGGCTATAAGGCTATATTACGTTGCTCTGGGCCATTCATGGCTGATATAGGCCTTCTGCTCTAACATTCCAATGTTTGCCTTTCTGTTTCTCCCTTTTTAATTCAGAACAATCCTTTTGCCTTATGCTATACTGCTAATTAAAGGCACTTTACTTGGTTCAGGGCCTTTAACAACGAGTATAGACCTCTGCAGCGGGCTATAAGGCTGTATTAGTCCCAACCACCATTATTATACCCCAGTTCTCCAATAGTTGAAATGGCTGCCCGCATATGGTGTCAGCTACCACTCAGACCTTGTACCTGCAGAGATACCCGTAAGAGAACAACAGTTGTACTGCTGCCATCAATTATCTCTTGTTTGGTTCAACAGCTGATAAGCTGGTACTGCTCAAATTCTAAAGCTGAGCTAATGTCTCCTGGTGGAGTAGAGCGGGTGCCGCTCTGGTGTTCTATAGTCTTAACGTCTTCACTGACATATAGTAAAGATGAAGTGGCAGGCTAGGGAGGAGCACCAGGTGTAATGGTGCCTCCACAGACTCCTCAAGTCCGTGCAGCTGCCTTTGCTGTGTTGGGCATTCAGGTAGCTGGTTGGGTGGTCCAGTGCCTGCTCAATCTCCCTGCTCACACAACAGCCCTCCTGGGCACAGTATGAGATTGAAATATACCTCCCACAAACAGAGGTGTAACATTAACCCCCGCAGTCTCCGTGGTGTTGGTGGGCCCCTGAGCTACAGGGGGCCACCTCCAGCACTGTGCTCGGGCAGCGGACCCCTGGCTTTAGAGCTCCTGACAAGGTTCATGAGGGGATCTCTGTGTACTTTGCTGGGGGCCCCCTCAAGTTTCGTTACACCACTGCCCAAAAAAGCTCAGTATTTTAGAAATGTGCAGGTCCCTCAAATCGTTAAAGCTAAAGGTCAATATGAGAAGTGAACTCTTAGCTCATGTTTCTTAATTTGTACAAGTAGTGGGCAAATTTGAGTCAGCGCAGTGCAAATCTGAGTCAACATTTGCACCAACTGTTGCACAATGTTTCCCATTACTAGTCAGTTGATTCTTTTTTTGGTAATGTATGGGATGCTCAGTGGCATGTTGCAAAATTTCACAGCACCAGTGCAGTTTACATACTGTGGCCTGTGGAGGTCTCCATATGGTGTGATCACTGTTGTAGAAGAACATGGGGAGCATGTATGTTGCACATCTCAGGTCATCCTCAACTATAATCTTTAAGAGAATGCCTCTGGTACATCAGAAGTGTCAACTTCACCACATGTACTCATCCATCCCTAGAAGGGGGTAAGTTTAGCAAAGACAGGTGAGATAAAGCTCTTTTCACTGGACATTCAATTAGGTCTTTAAATGCACAACTCATTTTAGTGCCTTCATAAGAGCAGGTGTTTGAACCTGTCAGAGAGTGGTATCCCTCTCTCATGATATCCCTTTCTCTACCCTTTTCTGTCGTCTATTCCCTGTGGCTATCTCCAGGGCATGGTTCCCAGGTTCACATGTGACTCCCTTATTCAATTCATTGATTGTGTTTACATTCTGGGACTTAAAGTTCTGAATTCATAATGGGATGATCGGGTCTACAAATCCCAGAATGCAAATAAATTACCGGGATTTAAAGCGTTTTATTTTGGACTAGGAGTAGCAGATGTAGAGATCTTCTATTTGGCCTCCTAGCTGCAGCATCTTCTAGATATCTTGATGATCTCCCTGATGGTGATGATGGGCTGCTGCCGGGCTTTCATGCTAATGTGTCGCTTAAAGACCAGTTCCTGGCCCCACTGACCTCACTGCTGAATATATCTCACTTGGTCGCGCTGATGTTTACAATGTGTTACTGAGCAGCAAATGTGATATTGACGACTATACTGTTTGTGGCTGAGGCACCGCTGCAGGGCTGCAGGGCTTCGGCAGATTGTGCTCCATCGCTGAAGTGCCTGGTTAGGTGGCAGGTGGGTGCCCACTGATGGGCAATCTTTATGCTAAAAACTTTTGTGACCTATAAAAAAGCTTGAGCTCGTGAGGGCTTGTCAATTCAGAATTCAGCACACAATTTAGCATGAATTTGAGGACCGAGCTAGTGGTGTCCACAGACAGAGCAAGCTTGGTGTGATGTGTTTGAAACTATGGATTCTCATCCCCATCTGGCCACTGCCCTCAGACAGTTCATAACATGCCCAGCATTGTGGCAAACTGTGCATCTAGTGTATGTTGCTTCACTACAACTACAAATTCTGAGCTGTTCCCAGGCTCGAGCTCCCTGCAGCAGGAGCATTACTTACACGCATTTAAATAACAAGCATTGGCATAGCCAATAGGTCTCGCCTTCGGGACCTTATAAGTGTGTAGCGTTGCAGCTTTCCGATGACGGTGCTAAATACAAGATGTGACTGACGTGCGACAGGAGGTACGTCAACAGCAGAGAGGAGCAGTGGCAAGATAAAACAGTAGTTTTTGGGGAGATACTGTTGCGGTTTGGTATCACTCATTGGTATCAATGCAATAGTTCTCTCATTTACGCAAGTTTAAGCCAGGAAAATGTGCTGCATGACTAAACACTTATAAGGTCCCAAAGGCGAGACCTATTGGCTATGCTTACGAACAAAGCACGAACACACATTGTTCACCATTTAACACAATTTATGTGTGTGTAGCGGGATTCTAATTCATACATCTGTACTACTTCTATATGTCACGCTTATCATACGACTCAGTTCTCATGAATTGTTATTCTGTGATCGTCAGGGTATTAGGGGGGACAGCGGGGACAATGAGAGGTTCAAACAGAAAGGGGAAAGTGACAGGTTCAGGCAGAAAAGTGACAGTGATAGGTTCGGGCAGAACAGGGGCAGTCAGAGGTTTGGGCAGAAATAGGACCGTGACAGGTTAGGGGACAGTGGGGGCAATGAGAGGTTCAAACAGAAAGGGGAAAGTGACAGGTTCAGGCAGAAAAGTGACAGTGTGAGATTCGGGCAGAACAGGGGCAATGAGAGGTTCGAGCAGAAATAGGACAGTGAGAGATTCGGGCAGAGCGGGGACAGTGAGAGGTTCAAGCAGAAAGGGGAAAGGGACAGGTTCAGTGAGGGGTACAAGCCGTGAGAGCAGTGGGCATGCGGCCGTGGGAGCTGGGAGAGGGCACACACACGGGGGCATAGCCAGAGAGCGGATGCTATAGGCAGTGTGAACATAAGAGGCAAAGGCGACCATTATAAGCAAGTGGAGGGGCAGGGAGAGGCACAGGCGGGCATGGGAGAGGGGCAAAGAGAGGCTTCCAAACACTATGAGGTGAGGCAATGCGAGTTAACAGGCGCACAAATGATGCAGGTAGAATTGTATGTAACAGGACAGTGACAGGTTCGGGCAGAGCAGAGACAGGAAGAAGTTCAGGCTAAAAGGAGGGAGTGACAGGTTCTGGCAGACAAGGGACAGTGATAGGTTCGGGCAGAACGGGGGCAATCAGAGGTTCGGGCAGAAATAGGACAGTGACAGGTTAGGGGACAGCGGGGACAATGAGAGGTTCAAACAGAAAGGGGAAAGTGACAGGTTCAGGCAGAAAAGTGACAGTGTGAGATTCGGGCAAACGGGGGCAATGAGAGGTTCGAGCAGAAATAGGACAGTGAGAGATTCGGGCAGAGCGGGGACAGAGAGAGGTTCAAGCAGAAAGGGGAAAGGGACAGGTTCAGGCAGAAAAGTGACGGTGTGAGATTCGGGCAGAGCGGGGGGCAATGAGAGGTTCAGGCAGAAATTGGACAGTGAGAGGTACGTCAGAACGGAGGCTGTGAGAGGGTCAGGCAGAAAGGGGACAGTGAGAGGTTCGGGCAGAACATTGGCATTGGGAGGTTCAGGCAGAAACGGACTGTGGTCTGGGTAGAGCTGCACACAGAGGAGTCATGGGGCGCAACCACTGGTGCAAGCAGGGGGAGCAGAGGGCAATGACAAACAGAGGGACACAGACTGTGAGGGGCAATGGGCACGTGGGCATTCCAGAGCGTGTGCACAGTGAGGGGTACAAGCCGTGAGAACAGTGGGCATGCGGCCGTGGGAGCTGGGAGAGGGCACACACACGGCGGCATAGCCAGAGAGCGGATGCTATAGGCAGTGTGAACATAAGAGGCAAAGGCGACCATTATAAGCACGTGGAGGGGCAGGGAGAGGCACAGGCGGGCATGGGCGAGGGGCAAAGAGAGGCTTCCAAACACTATGAGGCGAGGCAATGCGAATTAACAGGTGCACAAATGATGCAGGTAGAATTGTATGTAACAGGACAGTGACAGGTTCGGGCAGAGCAGAGACAGGAAGAAGTTCAGGCCAAAAGGAGGGAGTGACAGGTTCGGGCAGACAAGGGACAGTGATAGGTTCGGGCAGAACGGGGGCAATCAGAGGTTCGGGCAGAAATAGGACAGTGACAGGTTAGGGGACAATGAGAGGTTCAAACAGAAAGGGGAAAGTGACAGGTTCAGGCAGAAAAGTGACAGTGTGAGATTCGGGCAGAACGGGGGCAATGAGAGGTTCGAGCAGAAATAGGACAGTGAGAGATTCAGGCAGAGCGGGGACAGTGAGAGGTTCAAGCAGAAAGGGGAAAGGGACAGGTTCAGGCAGAAAAGTGACAGTGTGAGATTCGGGCAGAGCGGGGGGCAATGAGAGGTTCAGGCAGAAATAAGACAGTGAGAGGTATGGGCAGAACGGAGACTGTGAGAGGGTCAGGCAGAAAGGGGACAGTGAGAGGTTCGGGCAGAACATTGGCATTGGGAGGTTCAGGCAGAAACGGACTGTGGTCTGGGTAGAGCTGCACACAGAGGGGTCATGGGGCGCAACCACTGGTGCAAGCAGGGGGAGCAGAGGGCAATGATAAACAGAGGGACACAGACAGTGAGGGGCAATGGGCACGTGGGCATTCCAGAGCGTGTGCACAGTGAGGGGTACAAGCCGTGAGAACAGTGGGCATGCGGCCGTGGGAGCTGGGAGAGGGCGCACACATGGCAGCATAACCAGAGAGCGGATGCTATAGACAGTGTGAACATAAGAGGCAAAGGCGACCATTATAAGCACGTGGAGGGGCAGGGAGAGGCACAGGAGGGCATGGGCGAGGGGCAAAGAGAGGCTTCCAAACACTATGAGGCGAGGCAATGCGAGTTAACAGGCGCACAAATGATGCAGGTAGAATTGTATGTAACAGGACAGTGACAGGTTCGGGCAGAGCAGAGACAGGAAGAAGTTCAGGCCAAAAGGAGGGAGTGACAGGTTCGGGCAGACAAGGGACAGTGATAGGTTCGGGCAGAATGGGGGCAATCAGAGGTTCAGGCAGAAATAGGACAGTGACAGGTTAGGGGACAGCGGGGACAATGAGAAGTTCAAACAGAAAGGGGAAAGTGACAGGTTCAGGCAGAAAAGTGACAGTGTGAGATTCGGGCAGAACGGGGGCAAAGAGAGGTTCGAGCAGAAATAGGACAGTGAGAGATTCGGGCAGAGCGGGGACAGTGAGAAGTTCAAGCAGAAAGGGGAAAGGGACAGGTTCAGGCAGAAAAGTGACAGTGTGAGATTCGGGCAGAGCGGGGGGCAATGAGAGGTTCAGGCAGAAATGGGACAGTGAGAGGGTCAGGCAGAAAGGGGACAGTGAGAGGTTCGGGCAGAACGTTGGCATTGGGAGGTTCAGGCAGAAACGGACTGTGGTCTGAGTAGAGCTGCACACAGAGGGGTCATGGGGCGCAACCACTGGTGCAAGCAGGGGGAGCAGAGGGCAATGACAAACAGAGGGACACAGACAGTGAGGGGCAATGGGCAAGTGACCATTATAAACACGTGGAAAGCCGATATCTCCCTGCAGCTTAAAAAGAGACAGATCCCTTTTATTCCACATTCCCAGGCTTAAATAAACTCCCATGTCATGCTGCAACTTAAACAGAGTACGCACGAGGTGATAAAGAGGCGCATTCCAAGCCGATGAAACAAGTAACCTGAAGCTGGAATGCAGCCAGCCCACCATCTGGCACACTGTGCGCCAATGCCCTGCTAATTAAACACAGATGGCACACGGCAGGGCTGCTGCACGCTCACGAGCACCCTAGGCCACAACAAAGAGAAGGCAGGACATGCCCCCGCCTTTGGCCAATTGCGTGCATTCTTTATTAAAAAGACGCATGCAAAGGCCAATAGCAGGTAGAGAAAAGAAAAGCACACGCACGAGCGTGTGTTCCAAACTCTAAAGCCCTTACTAGTGGTAGTAAACACTTCATTAGCTCCGGTATTTTGACTGATTTGGATTGACAATTTCTCATTGCTCTGGATTCCAGGAGCCCTAAATCAGTACAAAAGGCAGGCATGAATAGGCTCCACTGCAGCAACACAGAACGGTCAGGAAGGCAAGCTTAAAATCTGCTCACGGAACAGCAACGGTTTGCCAGATAAATTAGCAGATATGGAGACTTTAAACTTCTTGCTCTCCTTCCAGATCATCCTTCCGCACGAAACATTCCAGGTTACGTCAGTTACTCAGTTCTTGCCACAAGAGAAACAAAGGGGCTTATTTACAAGCCCCTTGCGCCACCCGTACGTCACTTTTCCCATGTTAAAAATGACGAAAAAGTGGAGCAAGGGGCTTGTAAATAAGCCCCAAAATACGGCCGTCAATATGGGGGCCTAGCAATCTATAGCCAGGCCGCCCTGGAAGGTATACCCACACTGCGAAACAGACTGGATGGCGCGGCCTGCAAATTGTTTAAATCACTCTCCAACACGGTCCACAGACGCTCAATGTGGCACTCATGAATGTATATATATCTCCAAAAGTGTCACTAAAACAACCAGCCATTGAACATCTGATAAAGGAAATTTCGGACCTTCAAGAAGGACCATGGCCTACAGAAATAATTTGCTCTGGTGATTTTAATAGGAACCTATTAGGTTCATTACAAGATGAAGCCTCAATACCAGCTCAGAACGCTTTTTGTTTGGTCACCGAGCAATCTCAAAACCCCGCCTTCAAGCGCGATAAAAAGGGCAGAGAACTCATAAAAGAACTGGAGTTCCTCAATTTACGGGCAATCATTGACCATCTCCAAAGCGACTGCCCACCCTCCTTCACGTAGCGCAACAACAAGAGCTGTTCCTTAATAGACTTTACAATGCCCTCTGTTACATTTATCCATCTTGTCTCCAGTTTTTCAATAACTCCAAGGGATGAAAGCGATCATTTACCGCAAGAACTTTGCCTTGCCCTCTCCCCAGTCAGTGATACATTAGGAAGAGCAATACAAGGCAGCATTTACATGGTAAATAATTAAGAGACCAAAATGGTCATTCAGACTTTTCAGAATCAGCTAAAGACTTACTCAAAACCCTTTCGAAGGATACAAGTGTTACCTAAACTGGGAGCAATTCACAACACAATTTGTCACCAATCAAACAGCTCCTGGAAGAAGCTTCAATAATGCACACAGAGCAGCTTGGTCGTTATCTAACAGAAAAACAAAAGAACTAAAATGAAGAGTAAACCAAGCCCTTCGTGCTTACCAAAAGGCTTCCAATGACGTAACTCTGAAGGTCAAACTGGCAAAAGCAGAGTCTGCTTACAGAAAAAACTTGTGGGACCTAAAAAGGGAAGCCAATAGCAGCCTATGTGCCAAACCTCTTCACGACCTTAACACCAATAAGCATGAAAAATTCTAGAAGACTGTGAACAACCTCAATAATTTGTCCAAAACAAGAACAACAGTTAATATCCAAGAGGAGTGCTGGTATTAATACTTCTCAAAACTGGCCAGCCTCGAAGTATGCTGCACCTGGAAAAGACAGCAAATCATCAAACAATGCTTCCATTAAAACCAAAAAACCGAACAAGTGAAACTCAGGATTCAAGCCCTATGAACATCCAGGCAGCGGCAATCGAGCATCAGATCTCGAGAAGCCGTTGAGGTAGAGCACCAGGCCCAAACGACATTTCAACAGCTATCTTCAAGGAGGATAAATTGTACTGGGCAAGACATGTAGAGCCACTGTACGAGAGCATAATCATCTCACACACCATCCCCTCTTTGTGGAAAGGCTCCACCATTTGGCACTCACTTATCTAGAAAGACCCAGCCGCGGCCCTTCCAGGTAAGAGCGGTGGGGTGGTGGGGCCGTGTGGGGGGTCTTTCGAGGGACGGTGATGAGGGAAAATTAAATAAATAATTAATTTTCCCTTGTCATCGTCCGTCGAAATACCCCCCACACAGCCCCACCGCTCTTACGCGGACGGGCCGTGGCTGGAAAGACTACGACCCATCAAGGGCTAAGGCAAGGTTGCGTATTAGCCCCCAGGCCATTTTACCTTTTTCTAGCTGATCTCCCCACCAGCCTAGCTCAGGTAAACTCACACGCCCTTAAATTGGGTAATATCTTGCTCCTGTGCTTGATGTATGCAGACAACTTAGTGCTGCTAAGTCGAACAAAAATTGGCCTACAGAGGCTTTTGAACGACACAGCCTCATACTCCAATACAAATGCCATGGAAATTAACTTAAAGAATTCTAAAATTATGGAATCAGGAAAAAACATCATTGAGTCTCCATCAATGGCATTTGGAAAATGACAAAGTAGAGGTGGTGTCAGAATACAAATATCTGGTTATGCCACTTGACAAGCAAGGCTCCATTAAACAATATCTGGAGCTTAAGCGTCGGAAAGCTAACACTCTCACCGCAGCCTTCAAACACCTAAAGTCAGCCATAGTTTCATCAACATTTACACCTCTTCTGAAAATAATTCATACTAAACTAGTTCCAATCATCCCTTACGGCAGTGAAGCATTAAGGGGCAGAGATGCTACCCACTTTGACAAAGTCATCATCACATTTTTTAGTCAGTCTTTTCCCTGCCACGTCATTCGTCTCCAGCCCAGCTGTGCCTGGAATTTGGCTTAGTTAAACAATCTGCAGCGAGACAAGGTGCCTTCATCAAACTCTGCCATAAGTTAAGGCATGCCAACAGTGGTACCCTGAACTACCATCTCTGGGAAGAAATTTGCAACAGAAATTATTCTCCTGCAAGAGACTCTCTTGCTTGCTCTCTAACTACCCTTGGCTTAGCTTAACTGAAGAATGGGAATCAATTTCTACACTAGTCAAAGCCACCGTAAATAAGAGAGTTAAGAGATCCTTGCTGCTGGCAGACAAGGACATATTTGCACTGAGACGGCATGCTTGGCTTACAATAGAGTCTTATGACAAGTTGGCACCCCAACCGTACTTGGGCACAGCCATCAAAGCCCAGATAAAAACTTAGGGGCATATTAACAAGGCCCGGCGATAAATATTGCAAAGCGCGCTTAGCGCATGCATATTTATTGCCGGCTATCTCTGTAATTTATCGCCCGGTTAGCGCGTTATCAACAACGCGCATCGCCGAGGCGATAAAATTCCAGAGATAGCGTGGATATCGCCGTTTTCCATGGTGGAAAACGGCGATATCCTAGATGATAGGGCCTGTGGTCTTAGCCACAGAATCCACTCCCCATGTTAAGTATGCTTTAGTCAGGAATTTAACAGACGCTAAATTCCTGCGTTAGGGCATACTTAACGCGATTTAAAAATCGCTAACCCTCCTTGATAATATCGTCGAGCTGCCTTCGCGATATTATCCCTGTTTGGTTTCACAGCCACGCCTACTTTGCATCTCATTAGCGATGCAAAGTTAGGCGTGCTGGGAACGGGCGCTAAGTCAGCAAAACACACGATAGCGTGTCTTTGCTGATACAGCTATGAAATTATCGCCGCTCTTCGCCCGAAAACGGACGCAAAAGCGGCGATAATTTCATATCGCCGCCTTGTTAATATGCCCCTTAATTTGTGAAATACTACTTGGCCTCTCTTCCATCACTTCTACACTTACCACCCTGGAAACCAACCACCAGTAACTTGGCGACTCTGCAGAAAATGCCTGGAAACCATGGTCCACCAAATGTGCATATGCGAAGCAAACAAGAACGATTGAAGAACTGTATTAAGGCCAGCATTCAAACAGAGGGGTTTCCATTCACTCATTTAAATTTTGCATAATGTACCCTTTCTTTTAAAAAACGTTTTTAAGGAATGTATTTTAGTGCAAAGGCTTTAATTAACTAAGCACTTGAGTAAAAATAAACGTAAAACTTGAATCTACTCTAATTCTGGCCTAGGTTTATGCAACACCCAGTGTTTTTGCAGTGACTGGGGAAGACACCTATCAAATGGAGACAACGGTTGCAAATATTTGAGAATTACCTCATGGCGATTGATGCCTCAAAGTTTGATGCAGCTGTTTTATTGTTAAATAACTTAGGTCATGGCCAACAATTGTTCAACAACCTTCCAGAGCTCAAGGCTCTGCACAGTCAATGTGGTAGATGGAATGAGTACCAGGAAGCACAGCAGCCTAAAACAAACCTCTGTCTTGGATTGTTGCAAGCACCCAAGACTGTGAGCATGCATAGCAGTTTAATATGGCCAGGTACTGCCTAAGCCCCTTCTCTTGACCAGTTACCCAATACCCTGTGACCCCCCTCCCACCGCGTGGTCCGTCCCTCCTCCAAGGCAAGCATTTCAAACCACACATCTTTTGGATTTAGGGGGAGTGACCCCCCGGCCGTATTTATTACAAAATTAAAAAACACCTTCATTTATTATTTACATTACAATTACGCAGAGAGTCCATATACATTGATAGGTACACAATGTTATTTGGCTAACCTTAACATATCTCTAGACATAGCCATTCCTATCACGATCTAAACATGCATATGTACTTTTCTACTTATTCCTCCCTGCGTAACCCTGTGAGTGCCTACGGCAAGGTCAAAAGACTGGCAGCCCCATATCCTGGCAAATGTACAGCAATTCTGCTGACGTAAGCTTGCGTAGGGGGTCCAGCTTATCGGACGGATATTTTCCCCTGGCCCCCCCCTACGCCCTGAGCCTTACAAAACATAAACGGGGCGCTGCAACTGTTATTGCGCCCTGCTGCGCATGCGCGTGCGGGGGTGGCCGACCAGCCTACTGGAAAGCGTGACTCCCCCGGCCCCCGCACCCTTCCAGCCTATTGACCGGCTGTAACTGCCCCTGTAGCTCTATGTTGCTGACCGCTAAGGACCGAAACTATGCTTACCAATCATGACCTTACCGCCTGACCAGGGAAACACCTCAAAATACGACACATTATAAATTTATCATATACATATCATTATCCATTTACATAATCTTTAGACGACTGCATCTTTGATGGTCACAACCAAAACATTGTACATTCCACATCAGCTGAAAACAAAAGTTAGCAAAAACGCAATACACTGCACACCCTTATGAACTGCCTGCCTTAGGGGATGGTGGGTGGGGAAAAACTCTGTGAAAGGGCCCCGATGGCCCTGGTCCGTGGACGGTAGAACTCCCAGGATGTCGGCTGCGGAGAAGAAAGGCAAGAGACTGCTCTTGTCTTCCCTCAGCCTTTTATCCCCTATGCAGGATTGACTGGTCTAAACCAGTCCATCCTCGACGTTACGGCTGCGTTGGCACCGGAAGCACATTAAGTGCTTCCGGTTCACTGCCACCCCCCGACACGCGATTGGAGCATCAGAGAAGGTGGGGGACCGCGTCATCAAGGAGCGCGGCGACCCCCCCACCTCTTCTGACCACGGGGACCGGTGCGACCGCCATAATGGCGGCGCGCTCGATTCCGAGCTTTCGCCTGCCCATGATGGACGCTTGTTGCGTGAAAGAGTGCTAGAGAGGCAGGCCACAGCTAAGCAGTAGATTAGGCATAACAAATTGGCCTGAAATTTGGAACTGTGTGTTGGGGACTGGGCACTTATCAAAAAGAATATGCAAGGCTGTAAGAGGGGAATCCAGATTCACTGTTCCTATGAATTTGATCAAATTATTCAAGACTGCTGCTGGTGGAAAATGAGGATGTTTGGTGCTTGTGTCAGAGCCAGCAGGAGAGAGGGGCAAGATAGGTACCTGGTGACACAACACTCTTGAAAATTGTGTGACTACAGGGGTGTGTCACCCTCCTCCTCCCATGCTGCTTTAAGAGATTCCATAGCTGGGAATCAAGCTTGAACATTTCATTATTGAGTGGGCTAGTAAGCCTTTACATGCATGGATTTGTGTGTTGCACATGTGTTTGTCCCCCCATTAGGAAAGTTGGACAGTTAGCAAGAAAATAAAAAATATTTTTGCAGGCGCACTTTTTTGTCCTGATGAAAACCCTGGACGTTTATAGGCCTTATTTTTAGGGCTGAAACATGTCCACATACTTGATAGGGTAAAAGGATCATTACATCCCTTAATTTACCCCTCCATATTGGTGTTTTCACCATACCTAAACAACCCCTTATAAAAGGGTTACCTTGGTTGTTCTATGTATTTTTAAACTGAGGAGACCCCGGTTGCAATTCATATCAAAAGAGCTCCCTGGAATATGGTCGAGCCCATCCTGCTTTTTAGGGACCAGGATGAGACCCGATGATGAGGCATACCACTACTAGAGTGGGTGAGGGTCTAAAAAAAGACATTTTGGTTTGTCCTTATTGCATAGGATGAGACTCACTGGCTATCAAAATAACCAACATGCTTTGTTTGAATAGGGTGGGATATCTTTAGGTGTATTGTGCCTGTGTCAGATGAACAGTCACAAATAATCAGTGAAGTTAAACTTAGTTTTGGTGATACCACACTTGATTGGTCCATACGGTGTGATATTGAATATTTAATTTACCCAACGGTTGATTCTTAGAATGATCATACAGCGGTTACCGGACATGAATACAGCAGCAGTCTACTTACTCCAGAAATGTTACTCCTGTATGTGACACTCATGGTGGTGAAGATTCTTTTCACCAAGTCACTATTCCCATAGAAGCCTGTGCATGGAGTAAATGTGTTATTAAAGTACCAACTATGAATAAAGATTATTTTGTGCATTGATTTTTTGGTATGCCTTTTATTTAATCGTTCTCACATATTTTATGGTAATTTTGTGTTTCCCATTTTTCCTTTTGTTATTGAGGGGAGGGTGACGTAATATGTGTATTTTACGTATGTGTTCTATTTGCCATGCAAAAAGTTACCTTGATTGTTGCCTGGGCTGAAGTCAGGGCCTTCTATGTTCTGGAGTCTCACAGCTACTCTCAGTTCTTGGCAGTTGCCGTGAGTTCCCTGGGACTGATAGTCCTGTTCTCTGGTCATGGGCTCTTGCTTCCTGAATAAACTACAATTAGAACTTCTGGATGACTCATCTTTTCTTTACAACAGCAGCCTTGGTAGTCGCTAAACCCAGTACTGAACAGTACCATGGTGAGATTCTAAGAAAAACTTTGGGCCCTTCGATTCAGCACTAGTCTGGAGGTTTCACTCTGGCTTTGGCAGCAGCTACCTCCAATATAAGGCAAGTAGAACCAGATCCATTCCAGATTTTCCAGATAACCACTACTTTGTAAATAAGTTCCATTTAGATGCACTGTATGTACATATAGTCTTTCTGGGCCTATGTTGGACACCCCTGAGCTAGAAGACTTATTAGCGAGTCTTCATAAGTGTTAATAATGTACACACACTCAATGGTTTGCCATGATCAACAGTGCTCATTTATATGACTTTGGATGAAAGAAAGGCAGAGTGAATTCATCAGGATTTATCCTTGACTGGGCGTTGCAGACTGACCCGTCTAGCAGACAGTGAGCTCACTGGGCAATTTTTTAAGCATGTAAATGGCATTGCTTTTATCAGTTTGGATGTTCCAGTCATATTATAGTACTATGATCTTGACGCAATGTCTTTACCTCTGCCACTGATCTTAATCTTGTAGCAGGTTAACTCCTGCTCCTCTGCACTTTTCTTCACTTGACCTTTTTTTACTGTGTGTCATGTCATGTTTTGTGCGGTGATTGCTTCTAATTCTCAGAGACCTATTTTCAATCTCGGTGGGCAATTCACGCTCTGTTCTCGGCTCATTTGAGTTACTCTTAGCAACCGTTAAGAGAAATATCGTACACAGTGTTATGGCAATGTTTCTTGCTCTCACAGCTTGTTCTCTTGAATAATGTCTAAAAATAGTCTGCTGCCCCCTCAAATCACTAGTGTACTATTTTCAGTCCAAGGACCAATTTAGAGTTCAGCGGATGGAGTTTACGCCATTGGGATGGCAGAGGACATCACCTCCACCATTTTGAGGGACCTCCACCAATATACATGCCAACATTTTAGAACATGAAAGCGTGAGATGTTAAAAACAAATCGGGGGAATATATTTTCGTTATTGACTCCTATTGAAGCAGAGGCAATATCAGGCAGAATACAACTAAAAGAAACCCATTTTTGGATTTAAAAACGTAACCTCCCACCTGAATTGGATTTATTGGCATGTATGCACCAGTCCAAATTTTGAGATTCCCACTGGCCCCATGGATATCTCTCATGGCGGTTCCTGTTAATGTAGGAAAAGTATGACGGATGACACCATAAGCCATGAAAGCAGGCTGTCTAACGTTTCAAAAGTTTTTTGTTTTGAAAAACAAATTCCCAAAAATAAAAAATAAATGGACCTCACACACAGGATGTGGGGGTCATTTTGTTTTTCTTCATGTCCCTCAGTGTCAGGGTTTTTTTCTGGCAGTGACGGACAGGAAAAAAAAGCATTACACAGCCTACCCTAAACAGGGCAGATGGTGTAATACCCTTTCTCCGACGACTCCTACTCCATTGAGATGTCAGTGTAAGTATTCTGTGGACAGAGCCACGGGTGGCTCAATTTGTGCACAGATTCACGGGTGGCCCTGTTGATGGAATACTTATGGTCTGTCCGTCTCTAAATGAGTCAGATGGTCCGAGAGTTTGGCAGGCTGTGTACTCATTTGTGTTTGCATCAGAATACCCTGCCCGCCAAATTCAAAATTGAGCTCAAAGTTGTCTGCAGATGAAAATCATTGAAAGAGACTGGAAACAATCTCAGAAATTCCTCAATAGACGCGAGGAGTGGGTCTCTCAAATGATTGGAGTTAGTTACCTCTTTTAAAAAAGTTTGGTATTAGACAATGTCGCCCTGCATTTCTAGCACTACAGTTTTTAGAAGATGAATATGTAAGCTGGATTTTATCAATGTTTTTAAAAAGTGTAGTAAAATGCAGGAAATCATTTTTAATCTGACAGTTTTAATCTTTCAACAAAGTAAACATGTAAGAGGGGTGTAAAGAAAATTGACCTCAACTGTTAAAATGAAATGTGATGTAATGTACTGTTTGTGCTTGTATGATTTTTTCTTTATAGAAATTGAATAAAGCTTTGTTTGATTTGATTTGATTTGACTGGAGTTAGTCCCATCTGTAATGGAAACGCCCAGTTCCTAGAACATAAAATGCACTTGACTGGGATGGGATGGATAATAGGCTTGGGCAGCAAAAAGAAAAGCAGCCTCCATTAGTGAATATGATAGGTGGTTGTCCCTGGGCCCAATGGAGTGGGGTCCGCACGGCCCCTCTCCCATATTTAAATAAAGCCCCAGGGAGGTGGTGGTCCCGAGGGCTAAAAAGAGCCCTAGGAGGGAGGCCCTGTGCACCCACCTCCTTCTTTTATAAAATACCCTCATGCCCCTGGGACCTGGCCCACCCAGTGAGTGAGTGGGTGTGTGAGTGGCTCTATGGATGAGTGAATGGTTGTGTGAGTACTTGTATAGGTCTGTGAATGGGTATGTGAGTGGTTGTGTAAGTATGTGAGTGGGTGTATGAGAGGTTGTATAGGGGTGCGATTGGGTGTGGGAGTGGTTCTGTGGATGATGTTATCAGTGATGTCATCAGTGATGCCATTTGAGATGTCATCAGTGATGTCACTGACCATGTCATGAGTGATGTAATATGTGAATTTATAAGCAGTGCATTGCGGGCATAAGTTATAGTTAGCTCAGGTAACTATAACCACTGAATTTCTATGGTTTTGTAGGAGTGAAATCTGAGCCTAACTATAACGTCCCTGTAACCTTTGTTTTTTACAGTGAATTTGTAAGGTTTTTTTTAAATTCTATTTCCTAACTATAACATCCCTGTAACCTTTGGGTTTTTTAAGTGAATTTTGATTTTTTTTTAATGTTATTTCCCAACTGTAACCTGTAACCTTTGAGAGTGAGTGTGTGCATGAGTGCATGAGTGTCTCAGTGGGTGTGTGAGTGGGTGCGTGAGTGTCTGAGTAGCTCTGTGAGTAGATGCATGAGTCTCTGAGTGGGTCTGTGAGTGGGTGTGTGTCTCTGAGTGGGTCTGTGAGTCGGTGCATGAGTAACTGAGTAGGTCTGTGAGTGGGCAGGCAGGGAAACAGACGAAACCTCTGCTTCCAGCAAGCAAGAGAATTTTGTCAGCTTCCACTTGCTGGAAGGAGAGTGTTTGCTCAGACCTGGTGGGAGCTGTCAAAGCTCCCACCAAGTCACAGCAAACAGCTATGTCCTGGAGGTTTGCACCCTGGGACATATTGGCTCCAGGAAGGGGGCCACATGGCCCCCCTCCTTTGACTTTCACGGGAGGTGGTGGTACCTGGGGATGAGAACAGCCTGGGAGGGGAGCCACACTGCCTCCCCTTCTTTAAAAAGAAAGAAAGCCCTGAGAAGGTGATGGTCCCGGGGGCGTGGGGCAGTCTGCGCCGCCCAGCTCCATTTTTAAGTTAGTCCCGGGGAGGTGGTGGTCCCCTGGACTTGGGGGTCCATGCTATACCTTCTAAGCATTTTATTTTAAGGCCTGGGGAGGTGGTGGACCCTGGGGCTTGCAGGAGATCCGCGAGGCCCCCTCAAGCATTTACTATGTAGCCCCGGGGAGGTGGTGGTCTCCAGGGCCCGGGGAAACTGCCCGGACCCCAGCCTCTTAATATATTTAGCCCTAGAGAGGTGGTGCTCCCCAAGGCATTTTAAGCCCTTGGAGGGGGGCCCAGTGCTCCCACCTCCATCTTTTAAATATTCCCGCAAGCTCCTGAGACCTGGCCCACTCGGAGGCTACAATAAAAAACAAGTGTGAGCTTTTTAATTCAAGGCAACATTCATGAATACTTTGCAAAAAGTGCAGTGAATAAAAAAAAAATGCTTTTATGTCATGGCAGGGTTCCAGGGGAACCCCACGACCAAGCCGTGGGTCAGGGTATTCCTACCCTGCCCCCTTTTCTTTTTTCCCCATTTTTTTTGTGGGACTCGGCTGAAGCTGAGTCCCAAAGATGGCTGCCAACACGTCCTAATTGAAGTGTTGGCAGCTAATCAGAGCTCTGAATTTCCTTGCACGAGCTTGTTATTATTCGTGAAGTCATCATGATTGCTAATATCCTTATTTGGATTTCCTTAAACTTCTCAGCAACTACTGAAAGGATTTACACTGGATAACTGAAAGAGTGATCTGCGAACTAAAATCTACTGTCCTACCAAATTCGGTGTAATTCCGTCCAGCGGTTCAGGCTGTAGTTGTGTTCAAAGCTCCTATGGAAATTAACATGAGAAACACACTTTTTTTGACCCCGTCCCCCTTTTTATCGGGCCCCGCTCGATGGATCAGCCCAAAACTTTCCATGCACAACAGCACTCACTATGACACTTTTTTTGAAAATGTCTTCAAGCTTCGTCAAACAGATCTAGGCAAGTCAAAAAACTATTTTTCTATGGAAACATGGTCCTAACTATAACTACCTACTGGTGACGGCAGTATCCGAAGAATCCACAAACCTTCCTGATCGCGAGCCTGCGATCTGATTGCCTGCCAACAGTTCCAACCAGGAAGTGATCGCAGCCATCTTGTGACTCAGTTGAACCGAGTCACAAGGAAAAGGGTTCGAAAACATTAAAAATAAAGAAAGGGGGCAGGGTAGAAACACCCTGACCCCCTAGGCCTGTTGAGGGGGTCACACAGGGATATGTAAAGGCATGGGGGGCTCCTGCCCCCCCGCAGCCCTGGGCACTGCCACCTCCCCGGGGCTACACTGAAAAGACGCGTGAGGGGCTCGGGCCCCCACACACAGCCCCAGGGACCACCACCTCCCTGGGGCTTTAATCATGTTGCAGGGGTGCCATGTGGCCCCCCTCATTGAGCTGCAAATGGCCCTGGGGACCGCCACCCTCAGGGCTGGCTCCAGCAATGTCCTTGGGTGCCCACCCCCGGGACATTGCAGTTTGCTATGGGATGGCAGGAGCAGTGCTGGACCGTGGGGGCTTCATGCTCCCCCCACGGTCCCGAAACAGATGCCGTGCCACGGGGGATGGGATCCCCAGGGCCGGAAATGGCCCGGGAGGGGGGGGCCACTTGGCCCACCTCCCTTTTTTTTTTTGTTAAAGGAATGGCCGGGCCACGTGGGATGGGGTCCCCGGGGCTGAAATCAGCCTGGGGAGGGGGGCCACGCAACCCTTTCCTTAAATAATAATTTAAAAAAATGAAATGGCCTGACCCCAGGGTATGGGGTCTCCGGGGCCGACAATGGCACTGGAGGGGGGCTGCTTGGCTCCCCTCCCTTTAAAATGAAAAAAATGGCTGTGCGCCAGGTGGCATGTTTGCAGAGTGGGGTAAAAAGGGGGCGTGGCCTCGGACCACCTCACAGCAATCCAGCTGTGTGGGGCTTACTGGAGGTAACAGGAGGGCTAGTTGGCCCCCAGGGACCCTCAGGAGTCAAGGGAACTTCATTCCCCAACCAACAGCGCACCACGAGGCGCGTTTGCAGAGTGATGGAGAAAGGGGGCATGGCCTGCAACCACCTCTCAGCAATCCCAATGTGTGGGGCTTAATTGAGGTAACAAGTAGGCTAGTTGGCCCCTAAGAACCCTCAGCAGCGAAGTGGACTTCATCCCCCAAACAAGAGCACGCCAGGAGGTGTGTTAGCAGAGTGGTGGATGAAGAGGGCGTAGCCTGGTATCAGAAC
The DNA here is from genome assembly GCA_963921515.1 of Calotriton arnoldi. Taxonomy (NCBI): domain Eukaryota; kingdom Metazoa; phylum Chordata; class Amphibia; order Caudata; family Salamandridae; genus Calotriton; species Calotriton arnoldi. Next base: position 1,361,510 of record CAWUFW010001028.1, on the reverse strand, counting down.
TCAGCAATCCTGCTGCGTACGGCTTACTGGAGGTAATAGAAGGGGTAGTTGGCCCCCAAGGACGTCCTTGGGGGCAAACTACCCCTCCTGTTACCTCCAGTAAGTCCCACACAGTGGGATTGCTAAGAGGTCTTCCGAGGCCACGCCCCCTTTCTCCAACACTCTGTAAACGTGCCTCCTGGCGCACTACAGGTTGGGGGATGAAGTCAACTTTACTCCTGAGGGACCTTGGGGGCCAAGAAGCCTGCCTGGTACCTCCTGTACGTCCTACACAGCGGAATTCCTGAGCGCTGGTTGGAGGCCCAGCCCCCTTTCTCCACCACTCAGCAAACACAACTTACTAGTTAAAAAACCATAGAAATTCACTGAAAAAAAAACACAGCTTTCAGGGGCGTTATAGTTAGAAATTAGCATTTAAAAAACCTTAGAAATTCACGGAAAAAACAAAGGTTACAGGGACGTTATAATTAGGCTGACATTTCACTCGTACAAAACCAGAGAAATTCAGCTGTTATAGTTAGCTGAGCTAACTATAACTCGCGCCCCGCAATGCACTGCTTATGACCTCACATATTACATCACTCATGACATAGTCAGTGACATCACTGATGACATCTCAAATGACATCACTGATCACATCAGTGATGACATCATCCACAGCATCACTGATGCACCCACTAGCACCCCTATAGAATCTTTTATACATCCACTGCCACTCCCACACAAGCATTCACAAACCCATTCACAGAGTCATACCAGTACTTGCACTGCCACTCACTGATTAATTGATCTACACACACATCCACTCGCTCACCCATACTGCCACTCATAGACCCACTTACTCACTAATACAGCCATTTACATATCCACTCATACCACCATACAGCCGCTCACACACTGAGTGTGTCACCCATAGAACTACCCACACACCTAGACACTCATCCATACAGTCAATCATACAGCCACTCACTCACCCAAACAGTTACCCACCCACCCACTTACTTACTCATTCAAATAGTAACACATACTTACTCAGCTATACAGTCACTGACAGAAGCATGCACTCAACCATATAACCACTCACATTCAGTCACTCATGCATACAGTCACTCATATATTCATCACTTATGTATACTGCCTTTCACATACTCAGTTACTCACCCATACTGACACATGCACTCAATCACCGACACAGTCATACAGACACTCACTCACCCATACAACTTCTCACATACGCACCAGTACCCCATGCAGCCACTGACTCATCCACTCACTGATCCATACAGGCAGTCACACACCTCCTCACCCACAACCACAGACACCCAGACAAACATAGATGTAGTCAGACAACCAATCACCTATATAACCATTGATCTACCCACTAACACACTCATACACCCACTTAAACATCAACTGACAGACAGACACACGCATTCACACAACCAGTCACTCACCCAGACATTTACTGAGACACCTAATCACTCACTTATACAGTCAGTCACGCATCCACTGAGTCATCCATACAGTCACTCATACATCCACTGATTCAACAATACACCTTGGTATATATATTTAACACTCATAAACTTTTTAAAAACACTCACAGCCACTGGATGATGTCATCACTGATGTCACCAGTGATTTCATTTGAGTTGTCATCAGTGATGCCACTGACCATGTCATGAGTGATGTAATATGTGAGGTCATAAGCAGTGCATTGCGGGGGCGCAAGTTATAGTTAGCTCAGCTAACTATAAGGGCTGCATTTTTTGTGAAATGTCAGCCTAACTATAACATCCCTGTAACCTTTGTCTTTTTCCGTATATATATATATATATATATATATATATATATATATATATATATATATATATATATATCCTTAAAGAAACAAGCAGAGTGTAGTGCGCTCTCAGGCAAAACACGAAGATGCAGAGCAAAACAGGATTTATTCTATCATAAAATTCTGAGATTTATGATGAAATAAATCCTGTTTTGTTCTGCATCCACGTGTTTTGCCTGAGAGCGCGCTACACTCTGCTTGTTTCTTTACGGATTTGATTACTGGCTGGTTCCGCCGGCTAGCGCGTCACCTCTCGAGGGTCTCTGTTTTCCGGAAGGGGCTAACTTCTCCTTCATATAAATATATATATATATATATATATTATCTACTGGCGGTCGCCAGTAGATAGTTATAGTTACAACCTATTATCCATAGGAAATCCGCGACATTCTATTTGAAATAACTCTCTTGCCGGTTGACGTATCTTCGCAAAATTTTCAAACTTTGTGGGCGCTCCGGTCCGCTCCTACCCTGAAAGTCTCGGGGGATTTGTCAAGCGGGGCCGAGAAAAAGGGGGTCCCAAAACGCGTTTTCCCCATGCAATTTTCCATAGGAAACTTTAGACACGGCTACAGCCCGAACTGCTGAACGGAATTACACCAAATTTGGCAAAGAGGTAGTTCTTGGTTCAGAAAGAACCCTTTTGTTAAATGGTGTAAATCCGTTCAGTAGTTGCTGAGAAAATCAAAAGTAAAAAGATAGATATATCTATGGCCGCGTCGGATTCGCGCACCCTCCCGATCACGAGCTGCATGCTAATTGGCTGTCAACACTCCAAATCAGGAAGTGTTGGCAGCCATTTTGTCCCTCGGTAGAACCGAGGGGCAGAAACAAGTGTGCAAAGCGCACAAAGGGGGCAGGGTAGAAACAACCTGACCCCCTAGGCTGCTCAGGGGGTCCCACAAGGACCCACTGGGCAAAAAAAATTATTATTTTTTTTTTAAAAAATCGGCAGGATGCGCTCAGGGTGCGCGAATCCTGCCGAAAAAAAAATCGAGCGCGGTCTCCGCGCTTTGATGTTAATTGGCCCCGGGTGGGCCAAGTCCCGGGGGCATGCTGGGGGGTTAATTTATGTGTGGGGGCCTCTAAGGGCCCCCAAGCCCCGGGGACCACCACCCCCGGGGCTTTATGTAGTAATGGTGCGGGAGGGCTCTGAGCCCTCCCGCAGCCCCGGGACCGCCACCTCCCGGGGCTTCTTTTTATTTTTGAAAAACCTGTGTGGGGGCTCCAGCCCCACACGCCCGGGACCACCACCTCCCGGGGCACTAAGAAAAATTACAATGGGGGTCCGTTTTGGACCCCCAAGCCCCGGGGACCACCACCTCCCGGGCTTTCAAAATGTAAGGAGGGGGGCCACGCGGCCCCCTCCTGGAGCCTGTGGTGGCCCTGGGGACTGCCACCCCCCAGGGCCGGCTCCTGCAGTGTCCCGGGGTGCCTACCCCGGGACACTGCTGTTTGCAATGACAGGACGGAGCCTCGCGGCTCCCGTCCTGTCATTACAAACTGCTTTGGATATTGGAAGAGAGAGCAGGAAACCTGCTCTCTTCCAATATCCAAAGCTGATTGCTTTCCACATGGGGAGCAGCATGTTAGCTGCTCCCCATGTGTAAAGCTATGCCGGCTCCCGTAGGACACGGGGAGCCGGCGGGACTGTGGGGGTTTGGGGACCCCCACAGTCCTCAACGAGAGGCCAGGCCCCGGGGATGGGGTCCCCGGGGCCATAAGTGGCCACGGAGGGGGCCACGCAGCCCCTCCCAAAAAAGTAAAAAAAAAAAAAAAAGTGCAAGGCCGGCCCCGGGGATGGGGTCCCCGGGGCCTTAAATGGCCTGAGGAGGGGCCACGCAGCCCCCTCCAAATAAAAAAAGAGGCCATGCCCCGGGGATGGGGTCCCGGGGCCAATACAGGCCCAGGGAAGGGGGCCACGCGGCCCCTTCCCGTTTTTTTTAATTTATTTTAATTAAAAAAAGGGGTAAGGCCCTGGGGGATGGGGTCCCCAGGGCCTAAAAATAGGAAAAAGGAAGGGGGCCACACAGCCCCCTTCAGGGGAAAAAAACGATCGGGCCCGCAGGCCCCGCCCCTTCCTTCACCACTCTGCAAACGCGCCCCTGGCGCGTTTGCAGAGGGGAACGAATTCCCCTTGAATACTGGGGTCCCTGGGGCCAACTAGCCCACCAGGAACCTCCAGTATGCGTCAGGGGCTGCCTTGCAGAGAGGTGTACAGAGGCCACGCCCCTTTTACACCTCTCTGCAACGCAGCTCTGTGGCGCTTTGGAGGTATATGGTGGGCTAGTTGCACCCCATGGACCCTCAGGATTCAAGGGAGTTAATCCCCGACTTAAAACGCGCCACGGGCGCGTTTGCACAGTGGTGAAGGGAGGGCGGGGCTTCAGGTGACATGTGTGCAAACAGGCCCCGTGGCGCGTTTTAAGATGGGGAATTAAATCCCCTTCAATCCTGAGGGTCCCTGGGGCCAACTAGCCCAACAGGTACGTCCAGAAAGCGCCACAGAGCTGCGTTGCAGAGAGGTGTAAAAGGGGTGTGGCCTCTGTACATGTCTCTGCAACGCAGCCCCTGGCGCATACTGGAGGTTCCTGGTGGGCTAGTTGGCCCGTAGGGACCCTCATGATTCAAGGGGACTTAATCCCCCAACTTAAAACGCGCCACGGGCGCGTTTGCACAGATGTCACCTCAGGCCCCGCCCCTCCCTTCACCATTGTGCAAATATTCCTCTAAAATCAGCCGAAATACGAATTCTGATTTACTCACCTGTTATCAGGAGAGACCTCAGTGCTGCATCTTTCAGCCCAGTACTAATCCTGAAAAGTAATTTTAACCGTACTTACCAGTAACTTGAATTTCCTTCCATAGGCTAACATTGACTGGTTTCACTTGGAAATTCTTCTAAGTGTGGAGTTTTGGAACTTTAAAATATTCCTCTAAAATCAGCCGAAATACGAATTCCGATTTACTCACCTGTTATCAGGAGAGACCTCAGTGCTGTATCTTTCAGCCCAGTACTGGTCCTGAAAAGTAATTTTAACCGTACTTACCAGTAACTTGAATTTCCTTCCATAGGCTAACATTGACTGGTTTCACTTGGAAATTCTTCTAAGTGTGGAGTTTTGGAACTTTAAAATATTCCTCTAAAATCAGCCGAAATACGAATTCCGATTTACTCACCTGTTATCAGGAGAGACCTCAGTGCTGCATCTTTCAGCCCAGTACTGATCCTCAAAAGTAATTTTAACCGTACTTACCAGTAACTTGAATTTCCTTCCATAGGATATAATTGCCTGCTTTTTGCTGAAAAAGTTTCTAAGTGTTGATTTTTGAAACATACAAATATTCCTCTAAAATCAGCCGAAATACGAATTCCGATTTACTCACCTGTTATAAGGAGAGACCTCAGTGCTGTATCTTTCAGCCCAGTACTGGTCCTGAAAAGTAATTTTAACCGTACTTACCAGTAACTTGAATTTCCTTCCATAGGCTAACATTGACTGGTTTCACTTGAAAATTCTTCTAAGTGTGGAGTTTTGGAACTTTAAAATATTCCTCTAAAATCAGCCGAAATACGAATTCCGATTTACTCACCTGTTATCAGGAGAGACCTCAGTGCTGCATCTTTCAGCCCAGTACTGATCCTCAAAAGTAATTTTAACCGTACTTACCAGTAACTTGAATTTCCTTCCAGAGGCTAACATTGACTGGTTTCACTTGAAAATTCTTCTAAGTGTGGAGTTTTGGAACTTTAAAATATTCCTCTAAAATCAGCCGAAATACGAATTCCGATTTACTCACCTGTTATCAGGAGAGACCTCAGTGCTGCATCTTTCAGCCCAGTACTGATCCTCAAAAGTAATTTTAACCGTACTTACCAGTAACTTGAATTTCCTTCCATAGGATATCATTGCCTGCTTTTTGCTGAAAAAGTTTCTAAGTGTTGATTTTTGAAACATACAAATATTCCTCTAAAATCAGCCAAAATACGAATTTCGATTTACTCACCTGTTATCAGGAGAGACCTCAGTGCTGCATCTTTCAGCCCAGTACTGGTCCTGAAAAGTAATTTTAACCGTACTTACCAGTAACTTATATTTTCTTCCATAGGAATCCATTGTCTGGTTTTCAGCAGAAAAGTTTCAAAGTGTCGATTTTCACAAACTACAAATATTCCTTAAAAATCGCCTGTATGACTTAAACGCATTCTTTCAACTGTTTACAGGAGATGCACCAGTGCTGGATCCAGGATCCAACACTGAGTAAGAAAAAGTAACGATAACAGTTTTTACCTGCTAAGTGAATTTCCTTCCATAGGATAACATTGGTGATTCTATGAGAAAAGTTTCTAAGTGTCAACTTTTAAAATACAATAATATTCCTTAAAAATCACGACTGTAACCAAAACGCTTTTACTCAACTGTTTACAGGAGATGTACCAGGACTGAATCTAGGATCCAGTCCTGTGGTTAGAAAAGTAATCCATAAAGTAACTAATTGCATTTAACTAGAAATTCACATTGAGCTGAATGTTGCATTGTGTTTGAAAATGTGGTGCCCATTGCAACAACTGTAACTACTGTACTTAAAAGTCTATTGCCTATGTGCAAAGTATTTAAACTAAAGTAATTCATTCTGAGAAAGTATTTTTTGTAATGTAATGTATAATGTAATTACAATGTAATTTAAAAAATAAAATATGTAAAAAAAAATTCTAAAAATGTAATAAATCAGTATGAAAAAAATTAATATAACAATTAATACATTTAAAAATTGTCATTTACAAAACCTTTGAAATTCACTGAAAAAACCGTAGGTTTCAGACATGTTATAGTTAGGAATTAGCATTTAAAAAACCTTTGAAATTCACTGAAAAAACCATAGGTTTCAGATAAGTTATAGTTAGAAATTAGCATTTAAAAAACCTTTGAAATTCACTGAAAAAACCATAGGTTTTAGGGACAGTTATAGTTAGTTGGACATTGCACTCGTACAAAACCTGTGAAATTCCCCGTTATAGTTAGTTCAGCTAACTATAACTCGCGCCCCCGCAATGCACTGCTGATGACGTCACATATTACATCACTCATGACATGGTCAGTGACATCACTGATGACATCACTGATGACATCTCAAATGACATCACTGATGACATCATCCACGTGATAATCTGATGCACCTCCTCACACCCTAATATAACCTTTGATACACCCAATCTAAATTACAGACTGCCATTCGCAAAACCATAGACACTCCAACACCAATAACTACATACCCACTCACTGATTCTTAGGTCTACACACACACATCCACTCACTCACCCGTACAGTCACTCATACTTATGGTCACTCAGTACAGGACAATCATATGCACTCTTACTCCTATATAGACACTCAAACACCGCCACTCATCCATAGAGGTACTCACACACCTAGTCAGTCATGCAAATAATTAAACACACTGCCATTTACTCACCTATACAGTTATACACACACCAGCTCACTTAATCATACAAATACTAGCACATTGTTACGCTCTTATACAATCACTGATACAAGCACACACTCATCCATACAGCCACTATCACAATCACTCACTCTCGCTTATAGCTATTTATATACTCCAATACACATATATACTGCCTTTCACATATGTAGTTACTCACACATGTACCACTGGGACATACATTCACTCACTAACACACTCTTACACACACTTACCCACCCATACAGTCTATCACAGATGCACTCTTGAAACCATCCACCCAGTGAATCACGCACTCACACATCTATGCACAGTCGCACGTACCCCATCCACACAAACACTCAGGCACCCATACAGATACTCAGACAACAAATCAATAACTCTTATAGACACTCATGTAGCTATTCACAAACCCATGCAGCCACTTACACAGCAACAGACAGATACAGACATTAACCCAGTTTAGTCACTAACCCATGCATTCAGTAAGATACGTTTAATCACTCACTTATAGAATTAGTCACGCACCTACTAAATCATCCATACACACACTTATACACCCACTCATTCTTCAATACGCCTTTCCCTATATATATTAAAAATATTTAAACTTTACAGAAACACACAGTCACTGGATGATGTCATCAGTGATGTCATTTGAGATGTCATCAGTGATGTCATCAGTGATGTCACTGACCATGTCATGAGTGATGTAATATGTGACGTCATCAGCAGTGCATTGCGGGGCGCGAGTTATAGTTAGCTGAACTAACTATAACGGGGGAATTTCACGGGTTTTGTACGAGTGCAATGTCCAACTAACTATAACTGTCCCTAAAACCTATGGTTTTTTCAGTGAATATATATGTATTTGTATATAGTCAATGTGCAAATAAGTGGAGTTAAGTAAAGAAAATCTATGCTTATATATAAACTTAACTTCAAATAATTTTGATACTCATTATTTTGTCCATGTGATTCTGGTGACACAATATTCTGTACTCAATAGTATGGGGGAATTTCAATTGCAGAACATGTTCTACTTACTAACCGTCTTCTAATCACTTGGGGAGGAAGAAGCTCGGATCCATTCAGCTTCCATTTAGTTATCAAGTAATCAGGGGGAATGGATCACTTGTCCTGTTTTTACCAGGGTCTGGGGTTCTTGCCGTCTTAAAAAACCCTCATTCACGTATTTACTCGTAATAGCGGTATATCTTGGTTGTCTGCTTTTATTTCTTATTTGAAAAGCATCATCATTGGGTCTTATCTGTGCTTTCCTCCACCTGGAGGGAGACCAACTGGTTATTCGTAGTAGTGATCAGGAATGGTTATCAGGAATAGTGAGGGTGAAAGTGGAGTGAACTTAAAATTGCCTCCTTGCCACTGGTTCGAATTTATTTAGTCTGGGGTGGGACAAGATTAAAAAGAAATGCGGTGCGTGAATAGAAAGGCTACTGCTCTATAGCACCTGCGTCAGAAAGTGGGTGGTCGAACGGTACTTACTTACCGGCCACCTCCACCACTCATGGCTTTTGCAGACATCCTTGGACATTTTTGGCCTAGAATCTCTCACTATTTTAGATGCTTTCGATAACCAGGCGTGTCTTTCCATCAACAAGTAAGATTACATTTAGATTGAGATCAAAGCTAAAAGGGTTCTGTGAACACATACTTAAATCTGCTTGTATTATGTTCATATAGATCTATGAAGAGAAATGCTAACAACTATGGGCCCAATTATGATATTGGGCGGAAAGCTTCTGACGGCTGGTCAGAGGTTTCCACACGACATGGTAGGTTTGAAGTCCAACCGCCGTATTAAGATGACGGGGGTTGGAGTTTAAACCTGCGGGGGGGATCTGACGCGGTTCCGATGGCCTAAAGGAGTCCGTCGGTCAGTCAGAAAGGCAGCATAATCCCTTAAGGATGGCGTGTCTGCCGTGGGGATTATGATGTTGGTTTCCGACAGCCATTCCATGTCGGCCTTTGCGACATGGAAAGGCTTTTGGAAAAGTGTAATTGGGGGGCCCTAGCAGGACCCCTTCCACCCTGGCCCTTCGCATACTGCCCTGGAAGGCACATATGGTGCCCCCCTCAACATCCCTGCACCATGTGGCAGGCACCGTGACATGTCTGCCACATGGAGAAGGGATGTTTACAAGCTTCCATTTTACAAATGGGAGCTAGTGCTGCAGGTGTTGAAAAATGGAAGTTACTGACTACACTATGTGCGGTCGCATCCTAATTCGGATTGCGGAACAGCCGACCCATGGTCGGGCACTTCCTTTCTCACAACGGTGTCAGGCGGGCGCAAGTCCACCCGACATCGTAACAAAGGCCTATATATGTAATCACGTATATAGCCAGTAGTAATCAAATATGAATATTGTCTTTGATTTGCTGGAAGCTTCCCTTGGCATTGTATTAATCACAAACCTTTCATGGCCTTGAAGGCCCAGAAGCCATAATACTCCATGTTTTAAATTACTCATTTCCAGTGCATAACCTTATTTTCAAATCTGGCAAGGGGAGCAGGATTTTGTGAGATTAGTAGATCTAGTATTGGTATATGAATGATACCTTCTGTTTAAAGCCATCCTGTGCGTTGTTGAGCAAAAGATCCAGACAGCTGCACAGTAGATTGACTTGTATTGAAAGAAAACTGTACAAATATAAGGTCTATTTTACATATTTTTAGCTTTTAACTCAAACTGCTCGTTTTCTAGGGAGAACTCTGGTCAACTGAAATGTCAATTATCTTTTATCTTTTGCTTTGCTACCTGATGTTTTGCATAAACACTAGTTGGAATTTAGGCTTACAGACATGTAAGCCTAAACAGATGGAGCATTGGCTGGAAAACTGCCTCCATATAAAGAGTCTGGGTAATGCAGGACAGAACTCCACACGAATACCCCAGGTGCCAGAGGTAAAGTGAAAGGTTTTCCAGGGGCATTGGGGTAGAGAATGGACCAGCGCTAACTCATATAATTGGCTGTAAAATGAGTGCACAACGAACCAAAATTTTAGGTAAAGTCTAATAGCATTTACAGTTTGTCTGTTGCTTGCTCGCATGGCTTAATTGTTTGTGGGTAATGTATTGTTAAAAGGTGCAAAAGATTGTTGTGAGGGTAGGACATGACAGGAAAAGGAAAATGGTTGTGTGGGTAGAACTGGAAAGAGTCCAAAGAAGGAAAAATGAGTATTAATGTGAACCCAGGGCTTAAGGCGAAATGATTCTAGAAATAGTGTGGAAATGGAAAGGTAGGCATGAGCGCCAGGACCCGAAGCACAGATGCTCGAAGGATGAACATGTGGGAAACAGACCCTCTGACACAGACGTTTTAAGGCTTGGGCAGAGTGACAGTTGGCCAGGGCCCCCACCTTCCAAGGGCCCTCTTTGGCTGTCGAAATTCCTGCCAAATAATGTTGCTAAAAAAAAACTTCCTTTTCTAATTTGAAGTTGAGAATTTTTAACAAAAACTTAGGTCCACATACACGAAGCCTTTGCATTGGGGCAAAAGACCCATAGCAGTGCAAACTCTTACCAATGTCTGTACATTCCAGTGTAAATGTTATTTTGAGCTGGAAAGGTGTTGTAGAAATTGGGGTTGTTGGTTGACTTGGGTGTGAGCTCTGGTCAAGCAGCAACCACAATCCTTGTCAGGGTGAGCCACAAGCCAACCCTAAATTAACATGTTCTCAACCCTATGGTAGCTTGGCACAGAGCAGTCAGGCTTAGAGACAATTTGTAAAATATTTGTGCAACACCACAAGCAGTAATAAAGAGAAAACACCAGACAAAAAGGATCCCACACCAAGTTAGAAACATAGAAACTTCTTTAATAAATAAAACAAGACCAAAACTACAAAAATCCAATCAGTGTAACCGGAGATATGCAAAACTTTTGGTGGAAATAGCACTAAAAAGTACAAAGCCAAGGATGTCAGGTCTAACAGGTGTCCTTATCTCAGCAAAAATAGCACTTTAAAAAGACAAAAAACTTTTTATTTTCATTTAACATAAGGGCAACATGCTGGTGCTACTTTGTCGACTAAGTGTAATCATCCGTCGTGATCTTCACATTTAACATAGTCATATTGGCATTTCTCAATTCTTCTGTGCTATAGCAGCATTAATAAACCGCAATTTTCCGTGCCAAAAATTGAAGAGCATATAAGATTACTGCCACTTCCATCCTTTTGAGGCATTACATTGCATCTCATCAGGTACAAACCGATCAAACAAATAACTAAGAAGATCACTCCCCCTACATTGTTTTGCTTCAGGAGACCCATTTCAAGTGGGGGTGGGGGAGCCTTGCCCTGCTATGTTTAGAGACTGGGCCGAATTTCTATGTATATCAAATGCCAGGGCAGCCCAAAGGGGGGGTGGTCATATATGTCAACATATTGTTTAAATACAGCATAAGCACTTTTTAGACAGATAAAGAGGGGAGGTGGGCATTGGTCAACGGAATAATAAATTATGTCAGAAATTCTGTTGCCGCAATCTATGCTCCTATTGTTGATGGTCTAGCCCCGCTGTTGGAGCTTTTTCAGGTCTTGTCATCTATCGTTGGTAAATTAATTCTGGGGGGTGATTTCAATATACTTCTGAACCCAGAGCTAGATTCGTCCACCACTACTCGAAAACAGAATAAACTGCAGTCTGCAAACTTATATTCAATTATATAAAGGTTCTGAATTTGGTGGATGGCTGGGGAGATAAATATTCATCCAAGTGCAAATATAGATGTATTTAAGAATGGTATAGGTCAGCAGCAAGGTTGGATTCTTTTTTGCACTCCCCGGCAGTGGCTTTAAGGGATTACACACATGTGCCAAATGGATTTTCTGACCACTCCCTAGTAGTAGTCTCAGTGGTGGGGCTGCAGCTTGATAAGCCAGGAGTTAGATGGACTTTTAGTAAGGTCAAGCTAGAGGATGAGGCCGGATGTAAAGAGATTGAGGATGAGATTGACCACTATTTCAAGGTTAACCAACATACTGCTAGCCTAGAACCTGTATGGGACGTGCCTTTAAAATGTCTAAGAGTATTGCGAAAAAAAGTGTCTTGCAAAAAGAAGAACTGAACTAGAGGAGGGACTGAAGAGGGCCAATGAAAAGGTTTTACTGCATAACAGTCTTAATAATCAACGGCAGCTTAGTAAAGTGAAATTGTGAAGGCAGGATTATTATCATGAGCAAGCCTACGTTGCCAATAGTGCCTATTTATAAAAGTATATGAAGAGAGTGAGTAAACAAGGAGATTGTTGGCATGGCAAGCTTGGGAGAAGAAGGCTCAGAATAAAACTATTTTGCTGTATGATGAGGAGACTAAGATCCGGACTACCGACCCAGGGCAAATTCAGACCAAGTTCCGGAAATGCTATGAACAGATATACAGCGTCAGGCAGGAGATCGATGTTGAACACCTTGGACATTTCTGGAGTAGACTCCCCATTCCCTGGCTAAAATGAAATCAAGCTCAGGATTTAGTGGCCTCGTTCACTTCAGAGGAGGTGGACGGGATCATCAAATCATTAGCCAACAAGAAGGCCTGCAGGGAAGATGGTCTGCCGGTCGAATTTTATAAGAAAATATCTGCCTCTGTTGAAAAATAAAATAGTGCAACTCGCTAACTACATCTTGAATGGTGGTAACATTCTATCATCTTTTAACACTGCTATTGTGCTTAGCTTTTTGAATAAAGATAAGAACCCAGAGAACATTAATTCGTATCGGCCTATTAGCCTTCTTAATGCAGACTATAAAATAGTAATGAAGCTATACCCAACCAAATCAATTATTTAGTAGGAGCCCTTATTCATCTAAATCTGTGTGGGTTTATTTTGGGTAGGCAACTTTCAATGAATACAAATTTTTTGGATGAAGCTTTAGATTATTTTAAACAAAAATAAGCAGTGCTTTTATTTGACGCCAAGAAGGCTTTCGACCTGGTTTGCTGCAAGAGTCTCTTTTTACTCTTGAGAAGTTTTGTTTCCCTATTAACTTTATTCAGACTATCTTTAAAGATTTATGAGGGGGCAACAGTCTCATTAATTATAAACTCCGATGATATCGGCATCTGTAAGAAAAATTGGGGCACAAGACAGGGGTGCCCCTTTCACCCAACTTATTAGCAATTTTTATTAGAACCTTTGGCGACTGCGATTAGAAGAGATGAATGTATAGACCCCCTTTTGGGAGGAATGTCAAAAATTAAGTTATATGTTGACGATGTGGCAGTGTTTTTGAAACCTAATGTGGTCACCCAACAGAGGGTTTCAGACATTTCTCGGGAATTTCAGTCTGTAGGCAGCTATAAAATAAATAGGCTAAAAAACTAAATTCTCCTATGTAATTATATGACTGACTCTTGACCCCGAGAACTCAGCCCTTAGGTGAATTCGAAGCTCAAGAGAAAATTAAGACTCCTCGCTAGTTGGACAGGTTTGGCGATATCCTTAATGGTACTGGTCTTGCTGATTCGTATGTCAGTATTGCCTCTGTTTAATTTTTTTATTTGCTGCATTGCCCTGTGCCCTGCAGATAAAGTTTTAGGGAAATTGAGGGACTGTTTTCTCTTTTTATTTCAGTGAATAAAACACTGTGGATTGCACTGAGCGCAGTATACAAGCCAGCAAGCAGAAGGCCTTGCACTGCCAAACGTCAAGGAATACTATTTTGCCAACTTTGTGCATTTTTCATTTAGATTTTTTTACCTCTAAGGTCCTGTAAACCAATGGAAATGTTTTTTTAAACGTAATAATGTAGAAATATAAAATTAAGGATTTTTTACACTTTACCAAGGGCCATATGTATCAAGCTAAATTGCGATCGCAAACGCTGAAATTCGCAGAATTTCAGCGTTTGCGATCGCAATTTAGCAGTGTGCAATGTATCACACAAAAACCCACTCGCAAAATAAGGAATCGCAAAATTTGCGATTCCCTATTTATGAATGCATTTAAGGAATCGCAAATTGCGATTCCTTAAATGCAATGTAAGAAGCACAAAAAAGTGTGATTTGGCCTTAGGAATCGCGAAATTACCACCAACTTCAAGTTGGTGGTAATTTGCGATTTCTTTGAAAAATTCACTTTTTGCATTTTTCAAAGTGTCATGTGGCGCACATACATGCCCTTAGGGCATGTATGTGTGCCACATGTGCACACATGCACATTTCAGGGTGCAACAGGGTGTCCTTTTGACACCCTTGCACCCTTGAAATTGCATGCAATTGTGACATGCCTTCCCATTCATTCCTATGGGCCTCTAGGCCCATAGGAATGAATGGGAAGGTATTCCTTAATTGCGACTCGCAATTTGCGAGTCGCAATTATGGAATGTCAGGGAATCGCAAAATATGTGCAAATTTTTATTTACATCTCGCTTTGCGATTCTCAAATAGCGATTCTCTAAGAATCGCTATTTGAGAATCGCAAAACCATTGTTTGATACATATGGCCCCAAATCACCAAAAAAAGTTCGCTATAAACATCTGCAGTGGCTTTTAAACCACAAAGAACAATTATTTAAATATTATGATATACTTGCTATTTACGGTTATACTCGATTTACTGATTTATTTTTTAAAGGATCACATGGCATTCTTGACAGGAATGCTGCTCATGAATGTGGGATAAATCAGAGTATTGGGGATTTTCTAAAAATAGATACCTGAAAAGAGTGGCCAGATATTGAACCAGATATTAGGTACTGGGAGACCTCTCCTCTTTGGTACTTTATTTAAATTAGATTTTTTTTTTTTTAAATTGGATGTTACAAAAATTAAGACCAGCTCTGATTTAGTGGAAGAACTGATTGAGTTAAGTACTTGTAGACCTGTTAGATACTGGAAAACTACATTTCGAAAGTACAAGGAGGGGGACCTGTCTAGTAAAGCTAGACAAAAATGTCAGTCAAGGGAGGAAATGCTAATTTCGAATAGGGTTTGCAAAAGATTAATTTGTTCAACTTTTCTCTGCAAAATGGCTCCAACCTCCGCCGGATGCAATTTTACACCAAGTGGCTGTTATATAGAAATTCCTGGTGGCTTATTTCTGAAGAGCTTGCACCGCCAATGTGCCAAAACTTTTGACACATTTGCGGCGCAACAATTGCACTATATTTACAAGCTCATGTATCTGTGAGGATGGGTCACTTTTCTAACCTCAGAGTCAAAAATAAACTGCATCGGAATTGCCTGTGCCACGTAATTATTAAAATATGCAAGGAAGGCATCCCGTCGTAAATTCCTGCGTGAAAGTGACGCATGGATATTTATGCAATTTTCTAAAAATGATGCAGCTGAAGTGGTACAGCGTTGCGGTAATGTCAAAATTCCTGCGCCTGCAGAACACATTCCTAGGAAATGACGCCTCTACTTTGCTTTATAAAGGGAAGTTGGACAGGACAGTGCTGCAACTACAACTACAGCATGGAGGTAGTAATTTTGCAGCTGGGAGTCACACGGAGACGACCACTACCCTCCACTCCACCACAACGACCCTCCTCCCCCCTCACATACCCCCACAAAGGCAACGCAGGAGAAGGGAGAGCATATTTCGCCAAAGGACCACCCTGATAAAACTCAGGGAGGAGGAGGTCAACACTCTTTATCAGCTGAAGACGTGGTCTATTGTAGACCTGCTACGCCTGATTGCCCCAAGGCTACAACACAGATAACAGGCCTATCAACATTCCCTCCACAGGCAAAGCTCATGGTGGTAATACATATGCTGGCGTCAGGCTCCTTCCAGACAACAGCCGTCACAGTGGCAGGAATATCCCAGCCATCTTTCTCCTCATTCCTTCCCACTGTCCTGGATGCCATCATCCAGCTGACACCCTGCTACCTCCTCTTTCCCAAAACCCAGGAACTGCAGATGGAGATTAAGCAAGGTTTTAATGACATCGCTGGATTCCCACACGCGCTGTATGCTATGGAGTTCACTCATGTGTAACTTGTACCTCCTGCAGCCACATCACATATTTATAGGAACGGAAGCACACCCACTCCATCAATGTACAGGCCATTGTGTATCATCGGGGCCTCTTCACCAACGTGCTGGCCAAATACCCTGGCAGTGTGCATGGTGCATATATATTCCAGCACTGCATCATTAATGACCACTTCAAGAATGGACAATATGGGAATGGCCTACTTGTAGGTAAGCTAAACAGTAATACCTAACACAACCCTAACAGGTAGGAATGGATCACATAATACACATGATAGTGTCTGTTGAGGCAGATAGGAACTGAAGTAAGAGGGGTGTGGTTCATACATGCACCATGTGTCATGGTACATGAGTCAGGTAAATCCATTAAGATAACAATGTCAAGACACATAAAGGCACTATGGTGTAAGTTCAATTGTGGAAGGGCATAGAGCAATGCATGTCTGGGCCAAATGTGGTGTAGCATCCATGTGTGTGAGTAATTGTTTCTAGGGGGACGTGGGTATGTCTACATTGCAAGCCCATGGTTCATCAGGCATGTCATGTATCCCAATACCTACATTTGTGGTTAACCATGGACATATGCATTGTCAGTGTAACGCAGGTCTCCCATGTCAACAGCTACCTATGGAGGACCAAGTACCCAAATATGTAGCATATCCTGCAGGTTGAAACATGTTGTGTGAGCACATAAGATGCAGTGTATACGAGGTACTCCAAATAGACATCAGTGAAAATTACAAGAACCACATCACAGTCATGACATGTACGTGTATGATCTAGCAGCCCATGCCCATCATTTACTATAACACAGAGTAATGGAAGAGAAAAGTGTCAACCTATCGACAACTGAATGACTAACACCTATTGTGTAAACAATGTTAGTGATGTGTATGTCAATGTAACAACACATAACGCATACGGCCTGCCTTGTATCAGTAACTGTTTCTAAAGTATTGACAGTTGTTTTCTGTCTTATTTTTTCAGCTGACCAGGGATATGGGATTCAGCCATGGGTCATGACACCCTATGATAACCGGCGGGACTTCGTGCTCGTCTCCACGAAGAGTGGTAGGTAGGAACTCTTCCACCCACCACCAAGTGTAGATAGTTTTACACCTAGGTCCTGATGAAATGCAATGGATCAGTATTGACCGCAATGCATGAAACATGTTGACCACTTTGTAAGAGTTGAGCTCTGCTCCGCTGGACCATTGTGCCAGAGAGCAGCCACTCCATTTCTCTTTTAATAAGGTGGATAGCCACCCTAATAAAAAGTTTATTTGGATTATCCAACCTTTTTATAATTACCCACTCACATCACATCTACACTGTTCTCTAGGGCCCTCACACCCACAGCACCATACGGCAAGGAACTGAAGATCTCCGCCAAAGAGCCCCTTTATGGGTGCCCGTCGGGTATTGCAGCGCCGACCCGACGAGGAGCAAGTCCATATGATGAAGCATGACACCTAGCTTGCTGGGTGTGTGAGGACTTTAGTTCCGAAAAGGAGTATTTCCCTCATCCCCCACCTCTGTCACATGTTGTCCACACCTTTTTATTGGGGAACAGCTCACCTTTCGTGTTACTTATTGTTTGGGCATGTGTGCTGGACCCCGTTAACAAGCCCTAATAGTCCCCCTTTCTTGTTTAAGAAGACCCTATGATAACCCCCAGATGAACCCGGAAAAGGCCTATACCCTGGCTCTGAGCAGGACACACAACATTGTGGAAAGGACCTTTGGCCTGCTGAAGGCCAGGTTCAGTTGCCTTGACATTTCAGGGGGAAGATTGCTATACTCCCCCCAATGATTTGCAAAATGATATTGCTATGTGCAATACTGCACAAAATATGTGTGCAGACAAATATCCCCTGGGATGGTGAGATTCAGCTACCTGACCTGATGGAGGTGGATGAGGAGGATGCCCAGGCTCAAGACAATCAAAACACAGCTGCAGGCAATTGCAGACGTGCATACATTGTGCAATTTGTTTTTCATGAAACATGTTTGTGAATGTACATTATACGACCTGAATGGAAATTTCAACATCATAATAAATGTGAGAAACCTTTACTTGACTTTGTGTCCATTTCATATTACCAGGAAATATCAAATTACATACATTCTGTCAACTAGGAGTAGCCCTCAGAAATGCACAATCATGTTGAATGCCAGGCATAAGCCACCAACAGCTGAAAAATATGCACAGTACATTGTCAAATGTTGTTTGTCACTTGTGCCTTTACAAATGGCATAGTATTTAAACAAACATGGTACTTATGTGAAGGTGATACCATAGTAGGAAAGGTCACACTAAAGGTCACACTATAGTTTGAAAGGTGACAACATTGTATGAAAGGGGACTACACTATAGGAAGCGTCAAATAATCTCATGCAAAGTCATGCATGAGCATCAACAGGGACACTGGTGAAGTTAAAATGACTCAATGGAATGAAAGATGACTTTTGTGTAGGAAACGTCAAAATTTGCCATTAAAAGTCATGCATTATTAGCAACAGGGACATTGGTGAAGTTAAAATGACTCAATTGAATAAAAGTTGATGTTTGTGTAGGAAACATCAAAATTTACCATGAAAAGTCACGCAGACACATACAAAGTGACATTGGTCAAGTTAAAATGACTCAATGGCAATGAAGTAGTCTTGAATCTTTTGACTTTGAAAATTTTCTATAGTAAATGACGCTGTCATACTAAATGTGGCGTTTGGGTCAAAAGAGCGCCTGCCGGAAAACAAGCATCAGGGGTCCTGCGTGAAAAACAATGCATTGCCCATTCTGTAACTTGCGTTTTTTACTTTTGTCAAGTGATGCGTCTGAAAATGTTCACGCATATGAAGAAAAATTACACATACATCTAAAACATGTCACATCCACACAGGAAATTATGTCATGGCCCAGCTATGCTGCAAACCAGAAAGTTTCAAGTTCCTTTCACTTTCACTTTTAATGTCTTTTTGTCTGTGCTTGGTGTTGGAGGTGAAAGTTGGTTGCTAGAGATTTTGGTGGTGATTGCTCGTTGTTTGTGTGTCTGTGCATTGTGTGTCCTGTCTCTACATTGTTACCTTTGTCATGTTTTTGTATTTTGTGTACTTTGTGTCGTGTATTAATGAGTGTCTGTCCAAACAGGGGCAATTTGTAATAGTTGTAGGGGGAAGGGTTAGTTTTATATATATATATATAGGAACCTGACCGAGCAGGAGTTTGGGGTCCCCCTGTGGCTCCTCGTCGACTACCTATCCAACATGCTTGGAAGTGGAGGCAGATTAGTACAGGGGTACCCAGCACAGGAGAGATGGTACCGGTGGGAGAAGGTGCAGTACCAAATGCAAAGATTGTATGGTGTGGACAGGAAACTCAGGTAGTATAAACATCAGGGGGCTGACATTGTCAACAGTGAGCGGGATCTCCTGGATCATCTGGGCCTTGAAGTGGCAGGAAATGTTGGTAAGTTGGCAAATACCATGAACTTTTAGCTGTTTTCTGTTGCCATATACTGTTATTGCTTTTGGAATTGGAAGTGCCAGATATGTACGTAGCTGAGTATGGCATTATAAAACATTATTTAATTATAACCACTGATTATGACACAGGGGTCTGGCCGCAAGGGAATCATATAATCTAAAACCAGATCCATGCATTGCAAGGGATGGTAACATATATGAGGTCAGACACATCCAGCACTGTACAGGGAGTTCTGTACTACTATATGCTAGGTCATAAGTGACCCTGAAATGTATTACCCCCCCCCCCCCCAATTGATGCAGGGGAGCCCACTCACATGTCCACAGGCCAGAGGTTGCACAGGGTGTCTATACCCCCCAATAGTCATACATGTGTCTCTGTTATATAACTCCATTCTGATAACTTAATGAGCCTGTATGTATCAAGGTTGCATACTGTTAATTTACAGTGCACTGATGACATGTGCAGAGCTAAGTGAATGACATAAACAAGCATTGGTATAGACTGATGTGTTTTGCCTGGCAAAATCTACGTATGTACCTAAGAAGGCACCAGCACTGCCATACTCTGCAGAGTGTGGTCATTAAGGTTCTCATTTACAAGGCCATTGTGCCACAGGTGCATCTGTTCTTTAGGTGCACCAGCATCGCAATGGGCCTGCACATATTGACAAGGCCACGTAAAGTCACCCTGCGTGACTTATCATGGCCTTGTAAATATGGGCCCTTTCATGCATTACTTTGCATGACAGGGGCATTCTATGGGTGTTGATGTGTGTGTTCCTACACAACATTCATGGAATCTGACACATTCCCAGATTTATGTAGTGTTGTAAACCAGGGAAATGCGTCCGAATCTTATGCCTCCCGGGAGGCATAAGAGTGGACCAAAAAAGAGATATATGTAAAACTCTCCTGGTATATTCCTCTCTCTATGTGTGCTGTAGTCTGCAGCACATATAGACAGAGCAAAATGCCATCAATGATTGTTTCTGTGCAGGAAGGTGCCCCTTCCGTCACAGAAACAATCACCTATGCAATGCAGGCTCCTTGCACCATGGCGCAAGGGTGTCTGCATTGGTGCACGCCTGCTGTTTGTGCACCGGTGCAGGGGAGAAGGACAGGAATGTGACATATCTCGTCAATATGGCACATTCCTGACCTTTTATGTAGATACACAACAGTACAGCAGGAAGGCTCGTTGCACTGCAGTGCGTCCAAATGTAGTATATGAGGCCCTAGATTGTTATTTTCATATAGGCATCAAAGTCATCCAGACTACCATCATGTAACAATATCGGCTTTACCAGTCCCTTTTCTGCACTCAGTGCATCTCATATGTGATGTGCCTTGTATCAACTCAATACAATGCAAGATGGCATACATATGTCCATTATGTTGGCATTACAACTGTGCCTTGTGCTATGAGTCCTAAGTACACTAAGTATCATTGCATTTATGAACACTGTGTACTGTGCTTCATATGTACACAGTGTAAATGTTCTGCATTCACAGAGCTATGTACCATTATTTTGTCCTGTAGGTGGACCCCAACCATACACACAGGCAGAGGTGCACACATTCAGAGATGCAAATGCCACCGGTGAGTGTCACCTCATTGTAAGTGTTATCTGTTCTGATTGTGTGTTTTTGCAGACATGTTTTGCTGTGAGATGTGCAAGGTGCATCAGCATTATGGAGAGTTCAGCTGCACCTCACATGTAAATGGATGACCAAAGGAGGACCAAGTCCAATGTGCTCATGAGAGACAAAATATTGCAATACATAATGATTAACAATGTGTGCAGGCACACATGATGTATGACTCTTGAGAAGCTGTGCTAATGCAGTGTCAGCTATGGTGTAGAGGCTTATGCCACATGTACCATCACCTGCCACAAACAACAATGTTGCCAAATGTTCATATTGTCGGTCACACATAAATTTGGCACACTATTGCCAACATCATCTACAAAATTTGTGAGACACTTTTTGCATGGTCTAGGCTGTAACCTCCCCGACACAGTATGTGTGCTCAAGTCATTGCTTTGTCAGGACTCATGATATTTGAGGTGCCTTACACATACCCCACAGCAAGACACAAATACTCAACAGCAGATCGGATGCTGACAAGTGCAAAATGGCCATGTAACAAATGTATGTGTTGTCTTATTGTGTGTACACATCATACCGAGCGCATCACTGACAAGAACCTAGCTTCAACCTAATTACATTTGCTGCAGTTTAACTGATTGACAGCATGTCAGACAATCATGCCACTCACACAGCATATTGTTTGTCCTTCCTGACATTTACCTGTAGTACAGAATCTATCCAAAGTGTGGACTGCAATGGACTTGACTGAGAATGTGTGCAGGCTCAACGTCACAATACATAGTTCCATCCTAGTATAGATGCACCATATGTATAAGTTAGGTGGCATAGGTGACATGTAACATTTGAGATGACATTAACAGTTGTATAGACACATATCCCCATTTCAATCAATCACAAACTTTATTCGATTTGATAGCAAATCATAAAAGCACACAAATAACAGTACATTCAATAAGAAGCTGCCATGGAGTAAAAATACATAATTTAGGTAAAATACTCAAGATCTTTAAATCATTAAAAGGGTACTAAATCCTGAAAAACCATGAAAAATAAGAACAAATAAGTTATGAAGCAAAATGGCAACTTGATAAGACTGTTCATATGTACAATTTTTGGCAAATCTGCAATAGCCTCAACAGAATCCCATTTCCATCCTGCAAGAAAGATAAAGTGCATATGGAAAAAGAAGAAATGAAAAATGCTATAGCATGCGCTACGACCTGATACACTTAGTTATCCATACCATTTTCATATTATGAGGGCTCCTCTGCAACACAAATAGCAAAGGAGTAGAGACGACTATAAGTGATTAAAACCTTCTCTATAAGAACAAGGCCGACACGGCCTCAGTATCAGAAACAAAAATTTGGATCTCAAATTTTTGTACAATGCACAAAACAAAACAAAGTGCAGGGTAGATTGTTTTGTAACATTATTACATGTGCTGGGCGGAAGGAAGTCATGCTAACCACCTTGATTAGGAAAGGCTACCAAAAAGTGTAGCGTGCTTAACCGAAATCTGGTTAGATAAAATCTGTGTTGAGGCTCCATAAAAAGATATAAGTAGGGTTGCATCTGCTTGGTAGAAAAACTATCCTTGTCCATGCTCAAGACTCTTCACTGTTTTAATTGATGGTTATGGCGTGCACTGTCACTTGAACAATATCAGGACTTTATTGGAGACTTTGCGTGAGGAGGCATATTACAGGGGTCATTAAAGAATCTATTGCACCCAGTTCAGTGAATGCAGGTTTCAGTTAACCGAGCCAGGGATCCTCTCAGTGTTGGCCATGGAAAGACAATCCATAATAATGGATCCAGATTTTCACCCATAATAACAAAGGGGCAAGTCCAATGCGATCTGTAATATACTCAAGGCCCAGTTCCGAGTGGCAAAAAGCTATAGATGCACTCTTAGGGACCATTAAAAGCTTTCTAATAAAATTATTTTCCACTACTTGGAGTTGTCCACAATTGCTGAAACCCCACACTCCAGCACCATAAGTAGCGCTGCGAGGCATTTAGTTTTATAGAGGGTTGTCATTTCTTTGATAGGCTTGTGACCTAATTTTGTTGCAAAACAAACCAGTGTCTCTGTGGCTCTAGTCGTTTGCTGTGCCCTAAGGGTCAGCAGGGGGTCCCATGATAACTGGGATAACTTTCTCGACCCAATTGCCCTGTCCGTTGAAGGATTTTGACTTTTTGACTTGGGGGCCACACACCATAACAAAGGACACTTTTTGTGATTCACTTTTAAGTCCAGGGAAGACATAAAGTCTACATAGGCATCTATGGATCTCTCCAGGCTCATAGCTGTCATTGCAAGAACAGCGTCATCGGCATAAAGTAATGTTTTAATGAAGTTTTGGCCAATTTTTGGACAGTCTAGACCATTTTTCAGTAGATGGGCCTCTTAGCCATTTGTAAAAACAAGAAAAAGGTGGTCAGTATACAGCCCTGGCGGACCCCCATCGTTGAGACAATTGAGTCTGTTCTCTCACCATTGTTGCCGTAGCGTATTTTCAGCGTAGTTTCACATTGTAGCCTGAGCAGTAGGACAGCAAGGGCTTCCTCCACCCACATCTCTCCCATCATATTCCACAGTCTCATGACTGACAGTGTCAAACGCACTAGATAAGTCCATGAAGGCCAGCTGTAAGAAGCACTTCATGGACCTAGTGTATTTACTGACAATCAGTGACAGGTTCAGACACTGTTCCGTCGTGCCCATTCCCAGTCTAAAACCATATTGGGTTTTAGAAAGCACCTTGTTACAAAGGGCCACTCTTCTAGACTAACCAAGAGAATCCTGCCCAAAGCCTTAACTGTTGCATCTATTAGAGATATCGGCCTGTAACAGGCCGGGTCATTCCTATCCCCTTTCTTGAAGATAGGGATCACTATAGCGTCTTTCCATGAAAAAAGGATGGGACCTGTGATAGAAGCAGTAAAAATATAAATCAGAAGGGGTGCCCAGAGGTTGGGGTTATATTTGAACAAGTCAAGGGGGACCCCATTTGGGCAGGGCGCTTTGAGGCGGATACCTTGAGTTATTGCTGCCTCCACCTCCTTAACAGAAATTGATTGACTAAACTGCAGAGCTTGTTCTCTATCTTCAATCGCAGTGATGTCCCTTTACTCAGAATTTAAGGCTCTGTTTAGGGGGTTAAAAATATGAGAGTAATGTTCGACCCAGGCGTCTCCTTGTATCAGGGAATCCATTTTTTGAGTAGGGGTATCTGAGAACACGGACGGTTGATGACTACCCAGAACTTTTTCATCTCCTTCAAGTTCCCGGCAGCCACCAGATCCGACCAGGCCTCTGTCCTAAGATCCAGCTTTCTCTGGGCTATCACCACCTTATATTTCTTTCTCAATGCCCTCATTCTTTGTTGCAAGGGATAGTGTTTAGGGCTCTTCTCAACTCTCTATGCACCTTTGTACACTCACTGTTGAACCAGCGTTCAGGAGGGGCAGGTTTAGTAGAGCATCTAACGGATAGGGCTGAAGAGATAGCTGAACAAAGGATCTTGAAATCCTGAACTAGGGCACCGGGCACAGCTCCTAAAGTCAGACACCTATCCATGATGGCAATATTCGCACCCACAATTTTTTACTCAAAATCCTGGGAATTTACCTGGTCCCATTTCAGCCTTAGGCCTTTATTTTAGTTATGGTGGATGGGGGTGGGGGCTTTGACTTCGAGTTCCCTTTCCGCATGTCTGGATTGAGGGAGGCTGCTAAGGGATTATTGTCACTTGCGCAATTTGGCAAGATTTTAAAATTCCGGACAAGACCACCATAGCTACTTGATAGAAACATAAAATTAATTGTGCTCTTGTATTCCCATTTGTTTCAGTGAGACCATACGTCCACTGTCATTGTAATTGAGTCAGTTGGGTTCACCCCTCAGTCAACATTGCTCATAAGATGCCACAGCTGTCATCCTGCAAAATGGTTACCAGCACATCATTCAGAGTACTGCACAACGTTGACATGTGAAATGTTGTGGCAGAGGCGAGATAGGCAATACGGCATGGTGGAACTAAGGAAGTAGTGATCTGATTCATTGTAAACATGCAATGTTTGGAAATAGAAGTCTCTGCTTGGCTACTGAACATTGCTACTAAATGTGTACACATACCCATTAATGGAACACTCATGTGTGGCAGGTCAACACAGGCTGTAATCATCCCAACACCAGGGAAGACTTTGGGCCTTATGAGCAAGCATCTGTGCACTACTGGAACATCACTTTTATTGATGTGTCAGCAATGCACAGTGCAGGGCCAGAATAACAAGGCCACATGAAACCACCATGCGTGGCTTTTCATGGCCTTGCAGAAATGGAGGGAGCCATTTCTGCAAGCAGAGTCTCAACCTGTGTAAATTATTATGTTGTTGTGCATCGCAGCATTAAGCCATGCAGTGCAGCACTGCAATATTTTGTATTACCAGAGGCCCTTAATAAGTATTAGTGTATGTGTGATCGGCAAACATTAGACACATGGAAATGCTGTAACATATCTGACTCCTGCACCACAAATGACATACCCTGTAACATACAAGATACAATCAGTTTGTAGTGTTTGGTGAGACATAAGCCCAATGTGTAAAGTGCCACAGGCATTTATGCACTGTGTTGTCAGCATTCAGGTCCTTACACGTGACTCTAATGGCAGCAGGTATCCACATTTCATAACCTGGATACCCATAATACAAACAAGTATTGAAAGATACCTGAAATATACAGCTATAGACAATAAACAATATGCACAATACGGCAGGCATGTACACACTTATCAGATGGACTAAGTATGAGTTGATGTGCTTCTCGGTACAAATCTGGACAGGAAGTTTGAAACGTAATCATAGATTTGTCATGGAGCACATGCTGTTGTCTAATATTCTGTAGCTGATCTATGTTATTGTGGTGGAGGTATGGCCATGTGTCAATCTCCATGAAAAGAGTCACAACAGGTCTGTTGAGTGTGAGCTAGATGGCAACAATATAGTAATGCATTAAATACCTGGCACTGAGTTTAACTATGCATTGTTTGTTCTCAATACAGGTATGTGCTACCCGTCCCTCATTTCAATTAGCTGTTTGCACATAGATTGTACCCTCTGCCATGTGTCATGTCATACACTAGAGCAGAGGTTTTCAAACTTTGTTGCGCTGAGTCCCCCTAAGCTAAATATTTTGAAGTCGGGCCCCCCTCGAAAACTTTATGGCAAGGACTGGAAGAGCTGGAGGGGCAGGGCTCAGCACAGAGGTTTAGGCTTGTGAGACCATTTCAGGGATACGTTTTCTGTAGCTCACAATCCACAGTAATGTGAGACTTATAAAAGAGTAAATGCTTGAAACAAAAACAAAAATTGATCAACAAACACTGCTCCCCATAATTGCAGGAGTTGTGAGCCCTTCACAATCCTGGGCCCAATACAACACCACCTGCTTCACTAATGATAGCTGCATTCCTGAGTAGCAGGCTGTCTCGTGGGCCTCTTTCGCCCCTTCCCCACCATGCCTGGCCGTCACTCCAGTCTTTACATAGGCTCTCTATTCCTTTCAGAAAAAATAGCTCCCACACGTTGTCCCTTCTGCAGAAAGGGTTCCCTCTGCTTTAATGCTAGCAAGGAATATGAGCTCTAATGTCCCTTTTGCAAAGACACCCATGAGCTACCCATGGAACGCACCCTTGATGCAAAGTAATGCAAGGCAGCATGTAGCAAAACTTTGTGTTACTTTGGGAAACTATCCAGTGCAAATCCTGACTTTCTTTGGATAGTAAATCCAAGCATAATACTTTGCATTGGGTTTGCATTACAAAAGTAATGCAAACCTGTTGCAAAGCATTAGTAAATCTGGTCTCTACAGTGGCGCTGCGCAGCCTTGCATTACAGTTGGGTACAATCCAGTGCAAATCGTGATTTGCACTGGATTGTTAATACCAACACTTTGCAACCATTTTGTGTTAAAAAAGTAGCACATCCCTGATGCAAAGTCTTTGTAAATCTGGGAATAAATTATTTTGCTGCAGCCTATCTTATGCTGTGCGTAAGAAAATCTTTAAATAATGACACATTCACAGTGCTTTCTTCCAAAGACAGGGACCTTGTAGCATTATAAAAACAAAAGTCACTATTCCCCACTGCACCAAGCAGGATTCAATTCTCTGACTCTCTCACACACACAGACATCTGCAGCAATTGCATTAACCAACTGAGATTTCATCCTTTATGAGTGCCTTCCCCACTGATTAATTTGTGTGCTTATTATTTTATATGCAGTAAACGTGAAGTTGAAAAAACACTTAAAACCAGGTACTGAATATTTTTTTGTTCTTTGTAGGCCAGTAATTGACCCTGCCACCACACCGACTGACCTCTGCCCCATGGCACCTAAAATTACAGTTCCCATGCTTTTTAGGTGAGCCTGGGCAGCGCATGCGCTGCTGCGAGGCATGCAGTATTGCAGTATGGCTTTGAAGCCCCGCCCACTCTCAACCCATATTTTTAATTGGCTTGTGTCATTGTCCTTCGAAAAGGCTGGCTTCCGAGTTGTTATTAGGCTTGTTAGTCCCTCCTTGGTACCGCCTTCTCTGCATTTGTTACCTCCGATAACGACTGGACCTTTTACTTGTCTTGTTACACGGTCTGCTTTATCTTGGCTGTGAAAGCAAAAGACACACAGATGATGATGGAATGCAGAGCAAATCAAACATTCTCCCCCAGTCTATAGATCTGGGTTAAATCCATCGTTCTTTTGCTCACCATGCCACCCCAGTTGAGACTCAGCCATATGCAAATCAGTCTTGAACCTATGCCTGATAGGAACAGTTCAGACCGAACTGCCAAGCCAGGTCCTCCCTAGACCAGAAACAAGCATCCTGGGGCCGGTTTCGGGGCATCACCCCATATCAACCAGGCTAGCTTGAATCTAGTGGCACAGTGAGCCCGGGACCCACGTCTGGGCATACCCGGCGCACTTAGGGCGAGAAAGCAAAAGACACACAGATGATGGACAGTTCAGGCTGAACTGGTCCCATTGGGCGCAGGGTCAAGACTGATTTGCATATGGCTGGGTTCAAACTGGAATGGCATGGGGAGCAAAAAAACAATGGATTTAGGCCCAGATCTCTGTACTGGGGTGAATGTATGACATTGTTCTGCATTCTGTCCATCAATTGTTCTTTTTGCATTTGTCACCCCGAGTGGGACGGGTATGCCCAGATGTGAGTCCCATGCTCTCCATGCCACTGGAGTCAAGCTATCCCGGCTGATGAGGGGAGAAACCCCGAAACCGGTCCTAGGATGCTTGTTTCCAGTCCACGGAGGACCTGGCCTGTCAGTTCGGGCTGGACTGTTCCCACTGGGCTCGGGTCAAGACTGGTTTGCATATGGCTGGGTTCAAACTAAAATGGCATGGGGAGCAAAAAAACAATGGATTTCGGCACAGATCTCTATACTGGGGTGAATATATGACATTGTTCTGCATTCTGTCCATCAATTGTTCTTTTTATATTTGTTACCCCGAGTGGGACGGGTATGCCCAGACGTGGGTCCCGTGCTCTCCATGCCACTGGAGTCAAGCTATCCTGGCTGATGAGGGGTGAAACCCTGAGACCGGTCCTAGGATGCTTGTTTCCAGTCCAGGGAGGACCTGGCCTGCCAGTTCGATATGGACTGTTCCCATTGGGCGCAGGGTCAAGACTGATTTGCATATGGCTGGGTTCAAACTGGAATGGCATGGGGAGCAAAAAAACAATGGATTTAGGCCCAGATCTCTGTACTGGGGTGAGTATATGACATTGTTCTGCATTCTGTCCATCAATTGTTCTTTTTGCATTTATCTTGGCTGTGAGCACTAATTTGTTTGATGATTTGCCCCTATACCACCCACTACGTTGCAGCACGCCACCTGCTTTTATTTTATTTACTAATGGCGGTCCACTTTATCTATAGCGGCCGCGTTTCTTTATTTATTTATGCTAGCAGCGTGGTCCGCCTAAAGTATAGCAGCTGCGCGTACTTTTTTTTTTTGTTTACTAGCTTCCATGCGGCGCTTTCACATTCATGGAGTTCACGCCCCTTTCTTTAGATAAGTGCATCTAAAGAAAGGTGCGCGGCCGCTAATAAAGTGAAAGCGCGGCATGGGCGCTTTTACAACAAAAACCATCTGTTTGTCAACTTGACAGACAGATGCTTTTTTTGTCAAAGCGCCCCTATCCGCGGTTTCACTTTAATGTCAGACACGCCCCTTTCTTTAGACGCGGCTTGTCTAAAGAAAGGAACGCGGCCTCCATAAATGTGAAAGCGGTGCATGGGCGCTAGTAATTTGCAATGCAATAGGTCTCACATTTGCGAGAGGTTAAGCTATTGCATTGCCAGTAGCTCAAACTCTCATAAATGCGAGACCTATTGCATTGCAAATGCTTGTTTTAATGCCCTTTGGCTGCATGTAAACGAAGATAGCCTGGAAACGGGACAAATAAACAAGTTCGTGCTTCCATGCCATCTTCATTTACAAGATTTACAAGTCTTTACTGAGACATTTGCGCCCCCTTGAGAATGCAGCCACGGACCCCCAGGGGGGCTCCCCCACAGTTTGAAGATCTCTGCACTAGAGTGTAAATAGATGAACTATGTGTACCATTCCATGTGTATATAACTGCATATTGCTACTTTGATTCTCATATGCACATGAGTACATGGTTATGAGGCCTGCCACTGGCTGTCCATGTACCCACACAGCCACATCATTGGTGATTTACCATTGTCATTTTTGTGGAAGACCTATTCTCATGATGTTTATTAATTGAATGGTAGATAGATGTAAGTGTGTTGGGCATCCCAGGCAACTTGTGTGGATAATAGTTAATGGTGCATGTAAATGTGGTCAAGTGTGACAAATAAGCATTGTCTGACCCATGTGTCATTCCTCTATGACAGCCAACATGACCCCAGCTGAGGAAAGAATGTATAGGCTCCTGCTTGAAAGATACCGCCACATCCACCAAATCGCAATGGCCTTTTGGAAGATGCACAGGCAATATGGGAGAGCCAAGGGAGCAGGGAGCTCGATGTCCCCACCTCAGCCACAACCAGTGCAGAGAAGGGCAAGAGGAAGACATTCTTTGGGAAGTGGACCTGGTGATGCGTTGGTCCTGATGCTGGAGCCTCCAATTCACAACAAGCTGGACCCTCCTCTTCACCTCAACCTGGACCCTCCTCTGCCACACCCTCTGGACCCTCCACTGCCCCACAACCCCGAACCTCCTCTGCCACACCCTCTGGACCCTCCACAGTCCCACAACCCGGAACCTCCTCTGCCACTCCCTCTGGACCCTCCACTGCCCCACAGCTTGTACCTTCCTCTGC
The DNA here is from genome assembly GCA_963921515.1 of Calotriton arnoldi. NCBI lineage: Eukaryota > Metazoa > Chordata > Amphibia > Caudata > Salamandridae > Calotriton > Calotriton arnoldi. Next base: position 1,330,726 of record CAWUFW010001028.1, on the reverse strand, counting down.
CACACCCTCTGCAAAACAACCTCACCAACTAGTGGACATGGTGCAGCAACTACAAAAGGGCCAGCAGGACTTGAGCCTGAAGGTGTCAGGGGTACAATTTCAGCTGACAACACTGCTGCAAATGGTTGCCAGCTTACAGCAGGCTGTGACCCGCATAGAGCAACAGAAGTAGGCCCTCCCTCAGTCATCTATGCCCTCCCCAGTTTTTATGATGCCTTTATTATAGTATAGACTAATAGGTTAGGTTAGGTTAGTTCTTAGTATAGTTGTAGGTTAGTTTAGGTCAAGTTTTATGATAGAGTTTATAGTGATGATTTTGTAGGTGAGGAAATGGGTGTTTATTTTGATAAGTGGGTGGGGGTTGATGTTTAGTTTTTAGGGTTTTTAGGAAATAGTTGATAAAAAACTGTAATATGTACAATATATATATATATATATATTCACTGAAAAAAACACAGGTTTCAGGGACATTATAGTTAGAAATTAGCATTTAAAAAACCTTAGAAATTCACTTAAAAAACCCACAGGTTTCAGGGACGTTATAGTTAGTTGGACATTTCACTCGTACAAAACCAGAGAAATTCGGCCATTATAGTTAGTAGAGCTAACTATAACTTGCGCCCCCGCAATGCACTGCTGATGACGTCACATATTACATCACTCATGACATGGTCAGTGACAACACTGATGACATCTCAAATGACATCACTGATGACATCACTGATGACATCATCCATGTGATAATCTGATGCACCTCCTCACACCCTAATAAAACCTTTTATACACCCACTCTAAAATACAGACTACCAATATCGAAACCATAGACAGACCAATAGCAGTTAGTACATACCCGCTCAGTGATTCCTAGGTCTACACACACACACATCCACTCATTCCCCCATACAGTAACTCATACATGCAGTGACTCATCAATACAGCACTATCATATGCACTCATACACCTATACATACGCTCACACACCGCCACTCATCCATAGACTTACTCACCCACCTCCTCAGTCATGCAAAGAATCAATCACACCCATTTACTCACCTATACAGTTATACACAGACCACCTCACTTATTTATACAAATACTAACACATACTTACTCTCTTATACAATCATTGATACAAGCACACACTCATCCATACAGCCACTCTCACAATCACTCACTCTCACGTATAGTCATTTATATACTCCAACACTCACATATACTGCCTTTCACATATGTAGTTACTCACACATATACCACTGAGACATCCATTCACTCACCAACACACCCATACACACACTCACCCACCCATACAGACCTTCACAGATGCACTCTTGAACCCATACACCCAGTGAGTCCCCCACTCACACATCTATGCACAGAGTCACCCACCCCCCACCCACTCACACAGACACTCAGGCACCCATACAGATACTCAGACAACCAATCAATAACCCATATAGACAGTCATGTAGCTACTCACCAACCCATGCAGCCCCTTATACACCAACTAACAGACTGATACAGACATTTACACAGTTTACTCACTAACCCATGTATTCAGTAAGATACGCTTAATCAGTCAGTTATACAATCAGTCACGCACCTACTAAATCATCCATTCAGACACTTATATACCCACTCATTCTTCAATACACCTTGGCATATATATATATAAAACATATATAAACTTTAAAGAAACACACATTCACTGGATGATGTCATCAGTGATGTCATCAGTGATGTCATTTGAGATGTCATCAGTGATGTCACTGACCATGTCATGAGTGATGTAATATGTGATGTCATCAGCAGGACATTGCGGGGGCGCGAGTTATAGTTAGCTCTACTAACTATAACGGCCGAATTGCTCTGGTTTTGTACGAGTGAAATGTCCAACTAACTATAACGTCCCTGAAACCTGTGGTTTTTTCAGTGAATATATCTATATATATATATATACAAATAATATAAAATTTAACAAATAAACAAATCATAATAATAGATATAATTAAACAATATTAAGAAAAGTATTGATGTCTGGGAATAATAGATACCCTATTCCCACTCCAGTCTCTGCAACAGTCGGGAAAGTTCGGCACTTTGGAGGAGTAAGAATTACTATTCTCACTCCAGTCTGTGCAACAGTAGGGAAAGCATTGGACATCTGAGTGGTGACATTTACTTTTCCCTCTCAAGTCTGTACAACAGTAGGGAAAGTGTTGGACTTCGGAGGGATTACATTTACTATTCCCTCTCCAGTCTGTGCAACAGTAGGGAAAGCATTGGACTTTAGAGGGGTAAAATGTACTATTCCCACTCCAGACTGTTCAACTGTAGGGAAAGTGTTGGACTACGGAGGGGTAAAATGTACTATTCCCACTCCAGTCTGTGCAACAGTAGAGAAAGTACTTTACTTCAAACACATAACATATCTGAATAACCCTATTATTTTAAAACAAATATAAAAATCTTAATATGAACATTATTACATTACCAAATAAAAAATTACACATATAAAAATGAAAAACAATTAATACAATTTACATAATTATTAAAACTGTAATAATAAATTATCAAATTAAAATGTTATTGATTTATTATTGATTTAACTTCCCAAACTATACCCCACAAACCTAGCAGACAACACTTAAAATATAACTAAAATAAATAAGTATACCACAATTAGCATAATTAATAATCAATTAAATACTTATAAATAAATTTATTCTTAATTCTTAATTATGTATTACTTAATTCGTTTCCCACCCTATACCCCTACAAACCCAACAGCCAGCACCTAATATATAACTAAAAATACAATTATTGCACAATTTAGATAATTAATAATCAATTAAATAAGTTATAACCCAAGTACAAAATGCATAACCTTACAACCAGCCCAAAGGCACAGGCCCTTAAAATAGGGGCCGGGCAGTTTTAAAAACAATGTGTAAAAAGATAGTCAAAAGTGCAAGCAATATTATAGGTAAAAAATCTTACATGAGCCTTCAGTATATAGGATCTCCCACAACATGCTGCTGAAGCTAGTGTCATATATTCCACATGAGGGGAGTGCTTAAAAGAGGTTTGAAGTACAAGACTATATAACTTTCGAGCTTTGTCAGTTCCCAAAAATGTAAGTAAAAAAAGTAGAAAAAGATCCCTCTGGTTTGAGTTTAAAAGTTCAAAAAGCATAGGATAATGAGCCTAAGAAATGATGGATTCAACATAAAATAACAATTACCTGAGGAGAAGCTCTTACCAAAAGATGGATCTGCCCACAAAAGGCCACTCGCTCAAATCATGTCTGAAGGCTGCACGTGGTACTGGGACCAGATAATGGCGTACGTCCAAGATGTCGGCTGTGTCAGTGTGCACACCAGTGTAGTGATGTGAGCGGAGAATGTGTAAATATCTATGAAGGGTCCCACAAAAGTACTTTGGTGAACTAATAAGTGGAAATATAACATGCTTTATTGTGAGATACTGAGAAGTAGAAAAAAATAAAAATATACTTCTTGGATGTTTGAAAATACCTAAGATATGAGGGCTGCAAGCTCCCTCAATGCGGGTGATTGTAATTAAATTCTCAGTCCTTAATTAGAGTACCATCAAAAAGGGGAATATTGATTTGGGTCGCAGGAGAAAAGAAGACATAACAATTTGTTAGGAATTGTGTAGCTAGAAAAGGCATTGGGGGCATAGTTGGGTCATGGCAGCCTATCCTGCTCTGAAAGCAGCCTCCTAGCCTGCAACCTACCCTGGAAATGCCAAAGTGGCAGAATGTCCAGTCCAGCCATGCCCAGCTTACAGGTGGTCAGACTACAGCACCCCCGCCCCATGAAAATCTTCAGTCCACGTCCTCTGGGATGTTGACCCACAGGTTTGGGTAAACCTTGCATCAAAAATATCCTTTGACTTAGCAGCAGGTTTACCCCAGTTGGAGCTATCTTACATAAAAAAGAAAGTTGTGATCTGTACCTTACATGTAATTGTCTGCACCAGAGCCATAATCCTTATAATAGATTCAAAGAGTCACACCCAAACCAGAGACTACACACAGATCTATCCAGCAAGTGCGTTAAAGCTGCTATATCCTATCCCTATTAAAACAACCAAATACATCACAACAGCATGTGTCTTAGCCCCCTCTGCAGCTTTTAAATCCACTGCAGAATTGTATGTCATTTTAAATACAACTGGTGTAGCGACCCCTCAAATATCTCATTCCTTTATAGCTCACTCTATTGTACTACAGTAAATATTTTTTCAGCCGTGAGCACCACAGGAAAGGGCGGAAGCAGAGGGCCCACAAGGCAACAAAGACGGATAAAGCAATGAAGAAGCAGAAGAGAGTTGTGCATTTTTTAAGTCATTGTAAATAGAATAACAAATGAATAGTTTTTAAAAAGTAAACTGATATTTGAAATTGAAAGGAAATGTCTTAGTCTCCATTATTTTCAATCATTGAGTGCATGGACTGCCATTCATCAAACGCATTAAATTAGGTGCAGTTGCCTACGAACATGACTTCCCTTGCACATACGCTGGAGTTAGTAGTAAGGGGGTGGGAGGGTACATTTTTCTCTTATTCATTTATAAAGGTTATACAATCCACACTCCACCATCCACAGTCCATAATGAGAGGTCTGGAAATATTTTCACAAACGGTTTCAGCATCGATATGCACGTGGCCTCGTCCAATATTTGCGAACTTCCACTACTAACGTGCCCTTTCCAAGTCTTGATAATGTTTTCCTATACGTGTTTCTCAAGAGCTTCTTTTTAGTTTATAATTTTCTAATACATTTTGCTATTACTATTTTTCTCAATTTTTGAGAGGTTCCTAGTCCCTCTCGTAAAATAACACCCTTAATCATCTTATAAGCAATGGTCCAGAAATACTATAGGCTGCCCTCATCGGGACGATATTGGAACACCACTCCCTTCCCTAACGACCCCTCCAGACCCAATAGATGCAAGAAACTCCTGTCTGACCAGGACATTCGCTCCCTCCTACTAGCTTACAACTCCACCTTAACGGACAACTCAAACATACCTGAACCCATGCTACCCACGACACTAAAGCCTACTAGAGCTGCTGGACTCATTCAAGCCCCCCCGGTGTCCACCCAAATGATTCCACTTAACCCCCATAGAGCTCCTAGACATAACTCCAATGGCCTTAACACTGATAACCTTAGGCAAATTCACATTACCCACTGTTGGAAACGGAGTTACCGAGTCCGTTACGGTAGCATGGCGCAAAGCGGGGAAGGCACGCGAAGGCAATGTGTAAGGCAGTTGTGCAGCACACTCTTACTTCAACTCAGATATGCGGAGCAATAACCGGACACCACACCAGGCTTGTGTAATTAAAAATCAAGTTCCTTTATATCAATCGAGATGGCGTTGGATTATGCAGATTATACATTACATTTCCTTAACTGGTGCACATTCCTCTCAAAGACCCTCAACAGTTTTGGCCACTAAAAGGCCGCAGGAATCAGCTCCTAACAATACAGCACCAATAATGATTCGGGTGCACTAATAAATTAGGGCCTAGAACATGCACAACACTTTAGGCATATTAAAATCTCTTGCAACTGGGCACATCCCTCAGGCCTGGATAATCAGTACAGCCTGAGGTACAATAGGCAGGAGGGAATCCTAGAGGGAACCCCTCAACATGTCCAGCAACTGGGGCTTCCCTATGAGGGGGGACTCCTATGTCTCCCAGGAGAGGTGAGGGTTAAATTAAGCTTGGCCCCCTTCTCACCAGGTGCCTCGCCTGGTACAAAACGTCATGGAAGGCTCCTCCCTCCTTAATCCCCTGTTAATCGTGGCCCCCGGCCCCCAGGGGCTTAACCTAGAGCCCTAGGGGCCTCCTGGGCTCACCTGCGGTGCTGTAGCTGATCGTGGGGCTGCTCGGCGACCTCCCTCTCGGGCCAGCCCTCCGTTGGACGGGGCGGGGCCCGGAGCGAGTCCCACGGCCCTCCGGCCGGTCGTTGCCAAGTTTCCCCCGAGGCTATGGAGCCTCTCGCTTTGTTATCCTTTCGTTGGGGGCCGGTATGCCACTCCTCCGGCCCCCGTGGAGTCAGCAGTGAGAGAGGAAGAAGGGTGAAGGGTGACGGGAGCGGGAGCCGGCAGTCCTTTCAGACGGCTCCCCGCTTCCCGACTGAGCTCACGGAGTTCTTCCGCCTCCGTACGTGCTGGGGGGCGGGCTCTCGATGCCGCCCAATCCCAGCGCGGCCTGGATTCTTCCGGGGGCTCCCGTTGGCAGTGGAGCCCCTTCGACGTCTTCCTGCTTGGCTCCGGCGGGGCCAATCGCGTCGCGGCCTTCTCCGGTTGCTGGGCGACGCCTCCCGCCTCCTTCTCCTCGGCTGCTGGCTCCGGCTGGGCCAATCCCGTCGCGGCCTTTTCGGGGCGCGACCTATGACGCGGTCAGCGTCCCCGGCCCCACGGCAACGGCGTCCACGGGCCTGGAGGCCGCGGTGGGCCTCCGCTCTACTCACGCGGCCCTCCTGGGCGGCGGCGGTGTTCTTCTTGGCCGCGCTTGCAGCGGCAGGGGTCTCGGGCCCGGCGGTGATTTCGGTGGGCTTCGGTGAGGGCGCGGACGGCGCACCTCACCACAGTCATGCACGGGGGAGAGGTCTCCCTCACCTCAGCACCCCTTTTCACGCGGCGACGGCCGCGGCGGCGATCCGGTCACAAGGTCAGTGACTGGGGGGGTCAAGTTCTCCCACGTGGAGTTGCAGCGCGGGGCGCGCTGACAGCCTTAGTCACCGGGCTGTGTGGGAAGGGTTCTTGGGGGACAGTCCAGCTGTCGGTGTGGATAGATAGGGGGTGAAGGTCTAGCGCTTAGGACACCGCGCTTCGCCTCGTGATCCCCATTAGACGGTATAACTTAAGTTCCTGTTACTCTTGGTTTAAAAGTTCTTCTTCTTATGAACAGGGGGGGGTTGTGAGTTGGTGATTCTGGGAGTGCTTGATGTTCCTCCCAGCACGCTGGAGATGGTTCCCTGGGTCCCCTCACACTGGGCAAGATCAGTGGGTGGTGGGCGTTCCTCAGCTATCTTACGGCAGCAGGGCCTTGACCCTGTCAGCAGCAGTAGTGTAGGTCTCCCCCTAGGCCCTAAAGTCTATACTCCGGCGCAGGTTCTCCCAGGTTCAGCGGTGCCTCAACCTAACTGACTAAAAGGTTTTCCCTCCAAGCCTCTTATACCCCTAGGTCAGGTGACCCTCCTAAAGGCGGCAAAACGTAACTCCTCCCACAGCCCGGAAGGTTCTGGAACCTTCCACCTACCTAGCTATGGGGCCCAGAGGCGGGGACGGGATGGATACTGTATCCCTATGTCCCAGCCTGACTCTGGCTACTAGCGTGTATGTGTGGAAGGCCCTTCTGCAGTAGCAGGGGCCTGTGGCAGCCATCTTTAGTGAGAGAGCACCTGCACCTCAGCACTGACCAGCAGTGGCAAGGCGCCCGGAGACCTAGGTCCAGTAAAAATATGGTGGCAAAAATGAGGCGCAAAAGGGAAAAAAACAGGGCAAGACCACCCTAGGGCTGACAGGTCTAACACGCGTCCCCCCCAGCCGAAAGAGGGAGAGCTTCCCAACCTCTAGGGAGTTCTCTTCACTAAGGCGGAAAAACCGGGAGAGACCGTCAGCGTTGGCGTGGTCTACACCGGGTCGATGTTCCACCCGAAAGTCCATCCCCTGGAGGGAAATGGACCACCTCAACAATTTGGGGTTTTCGCCTCTCATCTGCATGAGCCAGCGAAGGGGTCTGTGGTCGGTCTGGATCAAGAAGTGACAACCAAAAAGGTATGGCCTCAACTTCTTCACAGCCCAAACCACAGCAAAGGCTTCCCGCTCGATGGTACTCCACCGCTGTTCCCGGGGGAGTAGTCTTCGGGAGATAAAGGCCACTGGCTGGTCTTGGCCATCGTCATTCAGCTGCGAGAGCACAGCTCCTATGCCATGCTCAGAAGCGTCTGTCTGCACGATAAACTCCCGTCCAAAATCTGGAGTCCTGAGCACCGGCGCGGTGCACATGGCACGTTTAAGGGTCTCAAAGGCTTCCTGGCAGGCAGCCGTCCAGATGACTCTGCGTGGCTGCTTCTTCGAAGTCAATTCCGTCAATGGGCCCACGATGGTTCCATATCCCTTGACGAACCGGCGGTAGTATCCCGTGAGGCCGAGAAAAGCTCGGACCTCTGTTTGGGTCTTGGGGAGCTCCCAGGCCATGATGGTCTCAATCTTGGCTTGGAGGGGTTGCACCTTACCTCCGCCCACCAGATGTCCCAGGTACACGACAGATCCCTGTCCAATCTGGCACTTGCTGGCCTTGATGGTTAGACCAGCCCGTTGCAAAGCCTGCAGCACCTCCTGGAGATGCTGCAGATGGTCCTCCCAGCTGCTACTGAAGACAGCTATGTCATCCAGGTAGGCAGCAGAGAAGGCCTCTAGGCCAGACAGCACCTGGTTCACCAACCGCTGGAAAGTGGCTGGAGCATTTTTCAACCCGAAGGGCATCACACTGGAATTGAAAGTGGCCCTCGGGGGTGGAGAACGCAGTCTTCTCCTTTGCTCCTTCCGCCATGGCGATCTGCCAATAGCCTGATGTTAAATCAATGGTACTCAGATACCGGGCTGCTCCCAGCCGGTCAATGAGCTCATCCGCCCGAGGGATCGGGTGAGCGTCGGTCTTGGTGACTGAGTTGAGTCCACGATAGTCCACACAGAACCGAAGTTCTGGTGTGGTGCCCGGGGGGCCGCTTTCGGCACCAACACTACCGGACTAGCCCAAGGGCTACTGGAAGGCTCAATCACCCCCAGTTCTAGCATCTTGACAACCTCACCCTGGATACTAGCCTTGACCTTATCGGACAGCCGGTAAGACTTGTTCTTCACTGGCGGACTGTCCCCTGTGTCCACATCATGGGTACACAGGTGCGTGATTCCAGGCGTGAGGGAAAACAACGAGGCGTACTGCCCCAAGACCTGGCGGCAGTCCCTCTGTTGCTCTGGGGTCAAGGATGGGGCGAGGACTACTCCCTCTACCGAACCATCCTTCTCATGGGCCGCCAGAAGGTCTGGCAGAGGCTCACTCTCCTCCTCCTCACTTCCATCCGTTATCATCAAGAGAGTGAGCTCGGAACGCTCCTGGTGTGGCTTCAGGCGGTTGACGTGGAGCACCCTGTGGGGTTGACGGGGGTCTTCATGTCGACGACATACGTGGTCTGGCCTTTCCTTTCCAAGATCTCAAACGGCCCAGTCCACCGGTCCTGGAGGGCGCTAAGCTCTCCTGGCTCCATGACCCACACCTTCTGTCCAGCGTCTAACTCTACCGTCCGCGCGTTCCGGTCATACCATTGCTTCATGACGGCCTGACTCGCCTCTAAGTTGTCCGAGGCCTCCTTCCACAGCTTGGCCACTTGGCTGCGGAACGCCAGCATATAGCTGACCACATCACGGGGAAGCTTCGAGGAAGACTTCTCCCACCCCTCTTTGACAAGACTGAGGGGCCCCCGAACGGGGTGGCCATAGAGCAGCTCAAAGGGGCTGAAACCGACCCCTTCTGCGGCACCTCTCGGTAGGAGAAGAGCAGACAGGGTAAGAGGACGTCCCACTTTCTTCTCAAGTCCTCGGGTAGGCTCCTGATCATCCCCTTCAAGGTTTTGTTGAAACGCTCCACGAGCCCGTTCGTCTGGGGGTGGTAAGGAGTGGAGAACCGGTAGGTCACTCCACACTCCTTCCACATGGCCTGCATGTAGGCCGACATGAAATTTGTGCCCCTATCTGACACCACGACCTTGGGGAATCCCACTCGGGTAAAAATCCCCATGAGGGCCCGCGCCACCACCGGTGCTGTGATGGTCCTCAGAGGGATTGCCTCTGGGTACCGGGTGGCGTGGTCTACTAGCACCAAAATGAACCTATGCCCAGCAGAAGTCGGCGGATCCAACGGCCCGACAATGTCAATCCCTACTCGCTCAAAAGGGGTATTGACCACTGGGAGAGGTTCTAGAGGGACCTTCACCTTAGTCCCTGTCTTGCCGCTCGCTTGGCAAGTGGTGCAGGTCTTGCAAAACGTGTCAGAAGTGACGCGCATCCTGGGCCAGTAAAAATGTGGGACCAAGCGTGCAAACGTCTTGTCCTGGCCCAGGTGTCCTGCTAGTGGTATCTCATGTGCCAACTCTAGCAGAAAGGCTCGGTAGCATTGGGGGACCACCACGGCCCTTGAGGACCCATGCACCGGAGCCTTAGGCTCACTGTAGAGGAGACCATCCTCCCAGTAGACATGGTAATTACCAGTCTCTGTTCCAGCTGCTTGGGCTTCGGCCTGTTGCCGTATGCCATCAAGCGTAGGGCACTCCCTCTGTGCCCGGCAAAATTCTTCCCGGGTAGGCCCTCCTTCCACCTGCCACTCTGCAGGGGTCGGCAGGTCCCCCACGGGAAAACCAACCACCTCAGCGGACTCCGGGGTCACCTCCGCGGGCTCCCCATCCATCTCACCGGGTGTCTCCTCCCGGACATCTCCTCGTCCAGCAGTGGGCTGGGCCATTATTTCAGGCTCCAACCCGGGCTGAGTTCCTTGTCGGGCAGCCATGGACCGCGTGATAACGCAAGTCCATCCTGGTAACCCCAACATCTCAGCATGGGCATTGAACTCTACCTCTCTCCAGGCAGTATGTTCCAAGTCGTTGCCCAGCAGACAGGCAACTGGCATGGCAGGGCTCACCGCAACCTTCATCAGACCTGACACTCCTCCCCACTCAAAGGGAACTTGGGCCACGGGGTAATGACCCAGGCTATTATCAGCCATCACAACCGGGTGGAACTCCTCAGGAATCACCTGCTCTGGGGACACCAGCTGACGTCTCACCATCGTCATGCTGGCACCTGTGTCCCTCAGAGCCTCCACCTCCACCCCGTTCACCAGGACCCTCTGCCGATACTTGGCAGTGTTCTCGGGTACCTGAACCCTTGGGATGATCTCTCTATCCCCCAGGGAAACTAAGGTCAAGCCTGTCCACTCACCTCCCCTACCTAGGGACAACTCCTCCCCAAGCGCTACACTGGCCACCCCGGGGCTCTTACCTCCTGTGGGGGCTGGGGTTCTCTTGCGACACTGGGGATCCCCCTTGTAGTGTCCAACCTCCCCGCACTCGTAGCACCGGACAGTTCTGGGCTGCTGACTCCTGTCAGGGTAAGAGGGTTTCTGGTATCCAGATTGGGATGGGGAACCTACCCCTCTCCCAGGCGGTCTATTTTGGGGACCTTTAAAGAACTCCCTCTTTTTATCTCCCCCCTCTTTCTTCTGGGGGAACCCCTGTCCACCTTTCGGGGGATCCGCCCCGGCTCCCTTGTGGGACACCCGAGTGCTGACCCACGTGTCTGCCTCCTCTGCAAGCTCCCTTGGGTTGGTCAGCTTGCGGTCCACCAAGTACTGGCGCAGCTCCGGAAAACATTTCTCGAGGAGGTGCTCTCTCAAAAACAGGTCGTACAGCCCTTTGTAATCATCAACCTCGCTGCCACGCACCCAACCCTCCAATGCCTTCCGGGCATAATCATAAAAATCTACCCAGTTTTGTGTGGTGAGCTTGTGGCTGTTGCGAAACTTTTGGCGGTACTTCTCTGGGGTGAGGCCAAACTTCCTGAGCAGGGCCTCCCTCATGATAGGGTAGTTGGTTCGATCCCCTTTTTCTAAGGTTAAAAGTGTGTCCCTTACTAGTGGAGGTATGTACCTATAAAGTCCTCCTCCCCAGTAGCTCTCAGGAACTCTATGGGCCACCAAAGCTACCTCGTACGCCGTCAACCACTTGTCGATGTCATCACCCACACTAAAGCTGGCCATCACCTCCCTGGGTAGATAGAATTTGGGCTCCTGTGGAACCCCAGCAGGTACGCTGCCACCATTTCCTTTGCCTTCTATCTCCATCTGCAAGGTTCGGAGCTCTAGTTCTTTCAGGCTAAGCTCATGTGCAAGCCTCCTTTCCTCCATGGCTAGCCTTGCCTGCTCTCCTTCCCTTTCCATCCTAGCCAACTCTAATGTCAATTGCCTCTGCTCCCTCCTGTCCTTGAATTCCTCTGCTGACAAACTCCCCCTGACGCACTACTGCCTGCCCTGGAACGTCTTCCTGGCAACACATTCTCGCTGACGTCAATGTTCAGTAGGCTCAGTTCTTCTGGGTCGTCTGCCTCCCTCTGCTCCTCATCCCCTCTTCCCTCCGGGTGGGCCATTACCCATGCCCTCAAAGCTTTCTGAAGCACCTCCTTCCTGGCACCTCGCTTGACGGCCACCCCCTCTCTAGGCAGAACTCCTTGAGCTGTGCCACCGTGTACCTCTCTAGGTCGGCTAACTCAAACTCCATCCTCCTAGGTGGGGTCCCAGACAATTTAAGGAAGGGGTTCTAAATGCTAGGTAGCAGGTCTTAACGCAGGACTAATACAATCGGCAATCACAATAGAATTCCTCCTACTTACATTTCACTAGGTGTCTAATTGCGGCGCACACTGAGTCACTGTAGGGTGCTGCACAAATACCAGTCCTTATCCCACCGCTGAACACCAATGTTGGAAACGGAGTTACCGAGTCCGTTACGGTAGCATGGCGCAAAGCGGGGAAAGGCACGCGAAGGCAATGTGTAAGGCAGTTGTGCAGCACACTCTTACTTCAACTCAGATATGCGGAGCAATAACCGGACACCACACCAGGCTTGTGTAATTAAAAATCAAGTTCCTTTATATCAATCGAGATGGCGTTGGATTATGCAGATTATACATTACATTTCCTTAACTGGTGCACATTCCTCTCAAAGACCCTCAACAGTTTTGGCCACTAAAAGGCCGCAGGAATCAGCTCCTAACAATACAGCACCAATAATGATTCGGGTGCACTAATAAATTAGGGCCTAGAACATGCACAACACTTTAGGCATATTAAAATCTCTTGCAACTGGGCACATCCCTCAGGCCTGGATAATCAGTACAGCCTGAGGTACAATAGGCAGGAGGGAATCCTAGAGGGAACCCCTCAACATGTCCAGCAACTGGGGCTTCCCTATGAGGGGGACTCCTATGTCTCCCAAGAGAGGTGAGGGTTAAATTAAGCTTGGCCCCCTTCTCACCAGGTGCCTCGCCTGGTACAAAACGTCATGGAAGGCTCCTCCCTCCTTAATCCCCTGTTAATCGTGGCCCCCGGCCCCCAGGGGCTTAACCTAGAGCCCTAGGGGCCTCCTGGGCTCACCTGCGGTGCTGTAGCTGATCGTGGGGCTGCTCGGCGACCTCCCTCTCGGGCCAGCCCTCCGTTGGACGGGGCGGGGCCCGGAGCGAGTCCCACGGCCCTCCGGCCGGTCGTTGCCAAGTTTCCCCGAGGCTCTGGAGCCTCTCGCTTTGTTATCCTTTCGTTGGGGGGCCGGTATGCCACTCCTCCGGCCCCCGTGGAGTCAGCAGTGAGAGGGAGGAAGAAGGGTGAAGGGTGACGGGAGCGGGAGCCGGCAGTCCTTTCAGACGGCTCCCCGCTTCCCGACTGAGCTCACGGAGTTCTTCCGCCTCCGTACGTGCTGGGGGGGGCGGGCTCTCGATGCCGCCCAATCCCAGCGCGGCCTGGATTCTTCCGGGGGCTCCCGTTGGCAGTGGAGCCCCTTCGACGTCTTCCTGCTTGGCTCCGGCGGGGCCAATCGCGTCGCGGCCTTCTCCGGTTGCTGGGCGACGCCTCCCGCCTCCTTCTCCTCGGCTGCTGGCTCCGGCTGGGCCAATCCCGTCGCGGCCTTTTCGGGGCGCGACCTATGACGCGGTCAGCGTCCCCGGCCCCACGGCAACGGCGTCCACGGGCCTGGAGGCCGCGGTGGGCCTCCGCTCTACTCACGCGGCCCTCCTGGGCGGCGGCGGTGTTCTTCTTGGCCGCGCTTGCAGCGGCAGGGGTCTCGGGCCCGGCGGTGATTTCGGTGGGCTTCGGTGAGGGCGCGGACGGCGCACCTCACCACAGTCATGCACGGGGGAGAGGTCTCCCTCACCTCAGCACCCCTTTTCACGCGGCGACGGCCGCGGCGGCGATCCGGTCACAAGGTCAGTGACTGGGGGGGTCAAGTTCTCCCACGTGGAGTTGCAGCGCGGGGCGCGCTGACAGCCTTAGTCACCGGGCTGTGTGGGAAGGGTTCTTGGGGGACAGTCCAGCTGTCGGTGTGGATAGATAGGGGGTGAAGGTCTAGCGCTTAGGACACCGCGCTTCGCCTCGTGATCCCCATTAGACGGTATAACTTAAGTTCCTGTTACTCTTGGTTTAAAAGTTCTTCTTCTTATGAACAGGGGGGGGTTGTGAGTTGGTGATTCTGGGAGTGCTTGATGTTCCTCCCAGCACGCTGGAGATGGTTCCCTGGGTCCCCTCACACTGGGCAAGATCAGTGGGTGGTGGGCGTTCCTCAGCTATCTTACGGCAGCAGGGCCTTGACCCTGTCAGCAGCAGTAGTGTAGGTCTCCCCCTAGGCCCTAAAGTCTATACTCCGGCGCAGGTTCTCCCAGGTTCAGCGGTGCCTCAACCTAACTGACTAAAAGGTTTTCCCTCCAAGCCTCTTATACCCCTAGGTCAGGTGACCCTCCTAAAGGCGGCAAAACGTAACTCCTCCCACAGCCCGGAAGGTTCTGGAACCTTCCACCTACCTAGCTATGGGGCCCAGAGGCGGGGACGGGATGGATACTGTATCCCTATGTCCCAGCCTGACTCTGGCTACTAGCGTGTATGTGTGGAAGGCCCTTCTGCAGTAGCAGGGGCCTGTGGCAGCCATCTTTAGTGAGAGAGCACCTGCACCTCAGCACTGACCAGCAGTGGCAAGGCGCCCGGAGACCTAGGTCCAGTAAAAATATAGTGGCAAAAATGAGGCGCAAAAAGGAAAAAAAACAGGGCAAGACCACCCTAGGGCTGACAGGTCTAACACCCACCCTTATCAAACTGACTCCAAATCACATCTAAAATGCATACTGCTCAACTGTAGGTCGGCGGTGAAACATGCTACCGACATCGCTGACCTCATCCTAAATAGGGAACTAGACCTACTAATCCTCACTGAAACCTGGCTAAATGACTCATCTGGACCTGTCCTTGACATACCCCCGAACCACAACATAATCAGACTTGATAGAACTAAAAGAATGGGTGGAGGCATTGCTTGTATATTCCATAACAGTCTCTCAGCTAAGCAATCTCCCGCTGCAGCTCTCTCTTCATGTGAATATCTCTCTATAGACATTATCAGCAAACACACAACCGTATGCAACCTTCACATCTTTTACCATCCCCCAGGAGACAACCTCCCTTTAGTCGAACAAATTATGGAAACCATCTCATCCAACGTGGGGCGACATTGTCCCCAGATATTCCTGGGAGACTTCAATATTCATTGGAATGACCCAAATGAGCAGGCGGTGAACAGTCTTAAAAACATCCTGATGGACCTCAGTTTGACTCAATTCTGTGACAGCCCAACGCACAACCTAGGCGCGACCCTAGACCTAATCATTTCGAACCCCAACTCCATTCAGCTGGAATCAATTACCCCCTGTGACTGGTCGGACCACTTCTATATCACCTTCCTCATTTTAGAACGTTGGAACATTAGGAATGGCCAACCCAAGAAACAGAGACACTGGAAAAGAATGCTGCAAAACACAAAAGTGAACGAGCTCATCTCTCGATGTAATCTGTCCCTGCCTCCTCCTACATCTATGTCAGACGTTCATGAACTCACTGAACACTACAACAACTCTATACTGAAAGTCCTTGATGTAATTGCTTCCCTAAAACTGAAAAGAAAGTCCTACAAAGAGTCCAACCCATGGTACAATGACAGTTTAAACTCGGACAGACACAACCTGAGATCTGCAGAACGCGCATGGAGATCCTCTCCATCGCCGGAACTCCTTAAGCTCCTGAGGCTGAAAAGGAGTATGTACAGCAAACACATCAGAACGGTGAAAGCGTCCTTCTTCAGATGCCAACTGGACAATGCCAAAAACCGCCCCAAAATGCTGTTTGATCTGATTAAACGTCAATGCAACAACACTACCACCCAGACAACACTCAGCTCCAGTACACAACCAAATTGCGAGGACTTTGCTGCCTTCTTCCTCGAAAAAGCTAACAAGATCGATTTGGAGCTAAGCTCGGCCCTGGTCAACCTATCATGTGTACCAAACTACCCCCTCCCCTCGCAGACCCAGATGGCTGCAAGTCACTCCCCTAAAAACAATGCCTGTTGGAGTCAATTCGCCCCCCTCAATGACACATCCATTTACAACATTCTCTCTACCCTTAAACCCTCTAATCACTTCAATGATCCCCTCCCCTCTTCTCTCTTCAAAGATCTGATAAGGTCACTAGACCCGCTCTGGTCCAAGATTATTAATGCCTCCCTTCTTCAAGGTGAAATCCCGGACTGCTTACAGTCCGGTCTGGTGCTCCCTATTCTTAAAAAACCTTTGGCTGACCCGGAGGATCTGAACAACTTCCGATCTATCACAAACATCCCCACTCTGGCAAAACTCCTTGAGAAATGCGTTCAGGTACAACTATGTAACCACATTGAAGAATTCCAACTACTGGATCAAATCCTATCTGGCTTCTGTCAGGGTCACAGCACCGAAATGGCCATCACACATACAGTGGACGACGCTCTTACTATGCTTGACCGGAACAAATCCTGCCTTTTAATATTACTTGACTTCTCATCAGCTTTTGACACCGTCAAACATGATAACCTCCTAAACCTTATGGAACATAGGATGGGGTTCTCTGACACAGTTCTAAAATGGTTTGCCTCGTTTCTCCATAACAGATCTCAAAGAGTCAAAACCAATCAAACCCTCTCCAATCCCAGTCCTTTCACTCTGGGGGTACCCCAAGAGTCATCTCTCTCCCCCACCCTGTTCAACCTTTTCATTGAACCTCTTACTGAAATCCTCAAAGCATCTAACATACATTACCACATGTATGCTGATGATACGCAGTTATACCTGAAAATCTCTTCACCGGACGATATCACGACTCTCAATGGAACCCTGCACAAAACCCAAAACTGGTTAACCCTCAACCATCTCAAACTGAACGCCCTCAAAACGGAATTCCTCCTTATCTCCCCCCCAAGCAAGACCTCATCATGAAGAAATTTATAAATAATCTCTCCGCTCTGAACTGCACACCACATATCATAGACTCTATGAGATCCCTGGGAATACTAGTGCTGGATAAAAACTTGAACATGCAAGCGCACATCAGCACTGCTACCAAAGGAGCGAACTTTCATCTGAGCATTCTTAGGAAACTCAAACCCTTTCTGCCCCCCGAGGACTTCAAATCTGCTGTGCAAGCACTAGTGCTCTCCCGACTCGACTATGGCAGTGCAACCCTTTGTGGTCTACCTAGATACAGGCTAGCCCCTCTCAGGGCCTCACTGAACGCTGCGGCAAGGATCATCACAGGCTCCAAGAAATCCAACCACATTTCCCAGATTTTGAAAGCTCTAAATTGGCTACCATACGAGGCAAGGATACAACTAAAACTGGCATGCATGACCCACAAAGCACTTCATTTCAACACTCCTCTATACCTTGCAAATAAGCTAGTCCTTTCGGGAGGTACCCGTGATGGAGCAAGAACTCACAATGAGACATGCTCGTAAGCAATCCTCTCACAGTATTAATTATTAATCTTGTAATGTCTGTACTAACAAATGCACACATAAATACAATCCTAGAGAAGCTTGCCTATGTGTTTAAACTAACAAATAACGCTTGTCTAATCCAAAATGGCCGTTAAAACGCGGGAACCTTAGTGCGCATGTGTCAACCATATCACATGGTGTGACGTTTTTCTTTGCTTGGAGGGAAATCCTTGCTTCTGCGCAGTGTGTAATAAAATGGCTGCTTAATGTCTTCACGTGCTACAGCTTGCACATATGCTGCAATTAAAACTGTGGTATTCTAATGCTCTTAACGCTGGATAGATTTATAATTAAATGGGAATAGAATAGATAGAGTGGGTATACAGTGAAACCATTTATTTGTGATTTTAATATTTTCTTCTTTGACTTTTATTAGTTCGTAAATGGGACTGGGTTGGCTGAACTGTAGCTCAAAAGACATTGGTTCTGCACATGCGCCCTGAAAGGCTGACCAGAGGAAAAGATGAAGTCAACTTGGAAGCCCTCCAAGGTCGCGAAGCCTGGTTCACAAGTTCATCTGAAATGTACCCGAAGATGATACAAATGTATACAAAATGTATTGCGGAATCAATGGGAAACGGGTGGGAAATAAAGCAAATGTATTAATTGTGATGGGTGGTATTTTAAAACAAAGGGCTTAAAGAAATTGAACTAAATTGACATGGTGTGAGGATCAACCCCCTGTCACTGTCCAATCAGAAGTAGTGGGCCCATAATTTTGCAACATTAAGGGGAGGTACATGGGTGTAGAAGGGTATAATAGATATAGAATTAGTTAATTAGTTAGCTCCAGCATTAGGCGATGCAGAGAAGCACAGGCAGGGGAGTTCGAGACCAGGCTTTTGGTGCTCGACGGCTGATTGATTGCAGGCTGAACTGCTGTCCAGAGAGGTCCTGAGGAGGGGGCGGCGGATTCCATTAGAAGGAAGACACGGGAGAATTCGAGGAGAAGCGAAGTATCAGAGAGGGGAACGACGCAGGCGTCGTTGATAGAGAGGTCACCTGTCCTGTTCTGAACCCGGTTCGGAGGTCTTTGCTCTTCATCCTTCCTGGAACCCATCTTTCCAAACTCCTTGGCCAAGGGGTTTGGTTCTCGCACCTTTAGGTAAATATAAACGCAACCTTTAGTTGTGCTGCTGTCTCTATCTTCTTCTTTCTGGGAACCGTCATTGATCGATAGCTGATTATTAATATGCTTCATCCTTGATATACGATTAAGCATCATGTGGTTCTGTACTTTACTCTGCTAAAACTTTAGATAAACATTTTAAAACTTCTTGACTCAGTGATTATTTAGAATTTATGAATTGTAATGAATGTCACTCATTTTAAAATTCCCAATTATCAAAGGGTCCATTGGTAAGTCATTACTCTTCAATCAGAAAAGTAATTGGTAGCAGGGATTTTGATAAAGAGTATAACTGACCCACCAGCGGAACTTGCTAGCGTAGTATGAATGTATGGGCCCAGGTGAGTATTCTGTGTATGAATGCTTGTTGCTAGTAACCCGCTGGATCAGTTTTCTGGCTAGCAGAGGATGGTTATGGTTGTACTTTGTTAATTGGGTAATGAGAAATTTATTTTTATAAACTAACATCCATTCGTTCAAAAGTTTTGTTTTATGTTGTCCAGAATTCCCTGGGAAAATTGAATAGCGGATGGTAAGTGGAAGCCATACTGTAGTGAGGTTATCTGTCAGGCAGAATTAGTACTGAAAAGTTAAGCAGGGCTATCAGCACTTGTTAGGGACTTTATGCGTATGAGTGATAGCAAAGGAATACGCTGGTAAAAATTTGATGTTATATCACCTAGAAAGGGTAACATTGAAGAAGTAGCAGGTATTTCCGAAACTTATGTGGAGAGTAAACGGAAGGGTTTTACTCGTAGTGCATGTTTAGTAAACGGAAAGGTTTTACTAAGTGTGAACGAAACTATCTTTTCCAATTTAGAGAAACTGGCACGATAGCGAATGTTTTATGTTGTTACTGAATTTTAATAAGAAGCGTAGAGAAAATAAAGTTTTGCGTATGTTTTTGTAAAGGGAGGGTCAGTTGCCGGAGAGGAAACTGACGTCACAAACGCCGCGCTGGGATTGGTTGAAACAGCGGGTGTGGAACGACTCTTGTAAAGGAGGGGTAAATAGTCAGGAGTAACACTGACGTCACTAGTGTCGCACTGGGATTGGTTGAAACAGCAAGGGACAGAAAAGCGTAGATTGTAAAGGAGGGGTCGTCAGACTAGACGTCACTGAAAAGCCGCGATAGGATTGGTTCAGAGACAAACGTTAGCTGGAATTTAATTGGTTGTCAGCGTAGAAGTCGAAATCCTAGTGGATAGAGGAGATTATATGTGGAAACGCGATCCGACTTTAATAGGAACTCGTCCGGATAGGAGATTCCTAGGTTTTGCAGATTATAATTTTATACACAGAGATTTACCCAAAATGTACGGAGAGAAGAGAAAAATGTCAATTCTACAAAAGGTTAAGAATTACTTTAAAAAGGATAAACCCATCAAAACTAGAGAAGGAATTATCATTCCACCAGCTAAAACACCCGCTTCATTCATGATGATGGAGAGAGGTTATCATACTTGTGTATGGTTAGAGAATTGGATAGAATATACCAAAAATGATGGGATATTAGCATTCCCAGAGAATGGCACTTTCAATGGGAGAATTCTTCAGAATTTGAGATTAAGGATGAATGACTTAGAAACCAGACCAAGATGAACCCAATACGAAGCCTTAGAGGAGTGGGAAACCGAGGCATTTGAACGTGACCGATCCAGAAGTAATAGGGGTTATCGGGGATTTTTCCCTAGATATCAAAATGAGTCAAGGGATGGTCAAATGAAACAGTGGAGAAGAGCGATGCTTACAGAGGGTCTGTATCCAATATTAATGGCAGAAGAATCGTTAGGGAGCAAATGCACAGAAAAGACAAAACATTTGACAGGATTTGGAGATTCTGAAGATGAATTTATGGAAGAAATATTAAAGAACCCACCACCATATCAGGAAGGGGCAAGTGGATGCACCCCAAGCGCACCACCATTGGTACCGCAAGAATTGCATAATCCCCCAGTTAATAGGGTACTTCAGGATAAGGAAAAGGAAGCTATAGATAAAAACAGAGCAGAATTAATACAGAAAATAACACAATTGAGTGTACATCCTGATTCCCTGACCATACCTGTAACAATTTGTCCAGTGATTCCCTTATATGGTGATAAGGCAAATTATCCGAAACCATTAGCGATGCCCACACCTGTAGAAATCCCTAAAAATGAGCCTGTAATAATTGATGATCAAATCAGTGACTGTGAATCTATGATATCCTTAATGGATTTACCTTTTCGAGGATCTATAAATATTACTCCTGGAAGAATAACACCTGGTTGCTCCAAAGATGTAAATATAGTAACCTCATCAGGAACCAAAAGTGCCACAGTAGTAACGCCAGAAGACTTAGAAAGGTGGGCACAAGGATCAGACAAACAGAGTTCACCCCCAAAGATCAAGGACATCTACAAATTAAAAGTCGAGTTAGAAGAAATGATAGCAGGAAATGTAGGGGTAGATCGTCTAAATACTTATGATGAAGAAGAACTATTGTTCGTATGCAGAAGTATCACAAGAAATGTATAGATATTCCATGAGAAATTATCAGATTTGGCTTTACAGATGGGAATTGAAATAGGAAAGTCAAAAGTATTACAAAAACCCTATAGAGCAGACTTTTCTGACAAAGACTTAGAAAACATGAATGCCTCTGGAAGAAAACTACAAGTGCAAGAATTAATGTCAGTTTTGCAGAAATGGGGAAATTTAGATAAATGGAAAGTTAGATGGACAAAGAAAAAGGAAGAGGCACGATACAGTAGAACAACTTCTGAATATTTATTGAAAGAAACAGGGAAAGCAGATCAGATGTACCCGATGCGAGAAGTACCTGGAGGAGGTTATGTTCATGTCCCATGGAGTAGACAGGATATTTTGTAATTTACGAATGATTTTCCAAAGTTGAGAGAAAAACCAATTGAATGGTACAAGCAGGTTGAGAGGTTTGTGAAGGTGTCAAAGGTATTGTTGAAGGACTTGGATGGTTTGTTCGACATAGTGGTACCTGCCGATTTGTGGACAGATTGTAAAATTACAGTTGATTGGCCGAGTGAAGAGTATCCTAGAGATCCAAAGACAGGTGCTCCATCAAGTGATGTAATGAAAAAATATCAGCAGGTAATAACTTACTTGAAAGGGAAAATACCACCGAAAGAAACAGATTGGGTGAAAATAGACAGGACTACTTAAGAAGCCAATGAATCGGTACATGCCTATTATGAACGTTTATTACAGGTATTCAAACAGTATAGTGGATTTGAGGACATTGGAGATAAAAATATGAGTCAGTTTGTCTACCGATTTGTTTATGGTTTAAAGCCAGAGATTTGTCAGATGATTAAGCAACACATGTTGTGTTGGCAAGGGAAACCCATAGATGAGATTTTGAAATATGCAAAATATTGTGGAGACGATATTGAGGATAGGCACAAGAAACTGCAAGAGAAAGTGATGTGGGCTCAGGTGAAAATGGCTGAGCGACAGGGAGTTAATTTGGATAATCCAAATGATAATCAGGGAAAAGATTCTGGAACGAATGGTGACACAGGAAATGGTGGTAAAGTGAGAGGACGAGTGAGCAGAGAAGAGGCTAAAAAGAAATTTCCTTGTCATGGATGCGGAAAGTTGGGGCATTGGAAGAACGAATGTAAGAAGATTCAAAATAATAATGGCCCAAATCATAATTTAAATCCACAGACGCAGAATGACTCACAGCAGGGTGTAAATCCTCAGAGTCAGTTGCCACCTGCACCTATACAGGGTAATGTAAGCAGAGCAAAGCACGGTACAGACGTCGGATATCAAGGAGGAAGTGGTAAGAATGACTATGTAACTTCACAATTTCTTTTTACAGGATGACTTTTGTCCATATAATCAATGACGGTGCCTAGGAGAGGGGGAGAAGGAGTGCGTACTTGGCGCATCCTTGCCGGTAGATCAGTCAGGTCCATATGTTGAAGGGAAAGTAAGAGGTAATGATATCACTTTCCTTTTGGACTCTGGTGCTACCAGGTCTACTGTGAGAACAGCAGACATCCCAGACCTTCCTCTCTCTGGAGAAGCTATCCAAGTTGTGGGTGTAGGCAACCGTAAAATTAGAACACCTCTTACCGAACCAATGGAAGTGAAAATTGGAAATTTTAGAGAAATGCATCAGTTTGTAGTGTGTGATTCCAGTCCAGTCAACTTACTGGGACGAGATTTGTTGTGCAAAATGAATTGCACAATTTTCTGCACACCGGATGGTGTGGCAGTTCAGACCCCGGATGAAGACCATGTATATAAAATCATGATTGCAAAACAAGGTACAGAAGTAGATGAGATGTTTTCTTTGATAACAAAAGACGAATTGCCTGAAGAATTTAGAACTACAGTAAATTCCATAGTATGGGATTTCACGGGAAAGGAAGTAGGACTTATGGCCAAAATAGACCCAGTTAAAATAACTGTAAAAGAAGGTGCAATTTTCCCAAATACCAGACAGTACAAAATGAGTGCAGAAGTAAAAGCCGGAGTTATTGAGGAAATTAACAGAATGATAAAACAAGGCATACTAAAAGAAGTAATGAGTAGCCCTTGTAATTCACCAATCATGGGTTTGAAGAAACCGAGTGGAAAGTATAGGATTGTTCAAGATCTACGCAAAATAAATAAGATTGTTGAACCCTGTTGTCCTATAGTGCCAAATCCTGCAGTAATCCTATACCAGATTCCTTGGAGTGCAGGATGGTTTACTGTGATTGATTTATGCCAAGCATTCTTTTCCATACCATTGCACCCAGATAGCCAGTATCTTTTTCATTTAAATTTGAGAACAAAGTCTATGTATGGAATCGCGTTCCTCAGGGGTACACGGAAAGTCCTTCCATCTTTAATCAGATATTGAAAAAGTGCTTAGAGAAGCTAGTGATGCCAGGAAGTTCAGTCTTAGTGAGTGTAAAACAAGGCATACTAAAGAAGTAATGAGTAGCCCGAACACCACTCTCTCCACCGCACCGCATCGGAAGGTGACGCCAACATAAACCCTCATCAAGAGATACATAGCGGACGTGGAGCACATCAACGCCACGGAGTGGAGGTCAGTGGAACCCTCTCCCCCGATCACAGCGTGAAGGCCCACAGTGGCGCTGACAAGACGATAGTGCCTGACCCTAAAATGGCCGCAACAAGAGTCAGCCTCGCCTCGGAAGCACATTGAGCCTCAGCACCAATCCTCATTACGGTGCGGGAGGTAGAGACTACAGGAGTACAGGACATACTGAGAGTCACCCAGTACCTGAGGAGTAAGAGAAGCCGTGCTGAGGTGCCCCCCTCCTTCCCACCCTCCCGCCTGAGCGTTAATCGCCACCAGCAGCTCCACACTCACAAGGAATCCCTCACAGTGTCCACGAAGAACATCAGCACTACGAAATAGAGGTCAGTGGAACCCTCCCCTCGATTATTGAGTGAAAACCCACGGTGGCACTGAGTGGACGAGAGTGCCTGACCTTCGAATGGCCGCCGCCAGAGACAGCCCTGCATTAGGAGCGAGTTAAGCCTCAGCGCCAATCAACATCACGGTGCGGGAGGCGGAGGTTGCAGAAGTGAGGGGCACATTGCGAGTCACCCGACACCAGTGGGGGAAGAGAAGCATCACTATGCTGCGAATTGAGTTGCCCCCCCTCCTTGCCAGAGCGTTAACTCGATGCCAGCAGCTCCATACTCACAAGGAGCCCGACACTGAGAGGGGAATCCGCGAGGCGCACTCAGAACGCTAAGCATGGCTCTGGAGAATTCTGGCGGGAGCCGAGCAGCGCCATGAGACAAGAGTGCCCAACCCCCTTGCGCCTTCTGTTTGCCCGCACGCCCCCGCACATCCTGATACTTTTAATTGCCGTTCAGATGTAGTGCCTCCACGCACCATTATCTGTCCCTACAATCACCGCACTGCGATGGCTGACTTTCCTCTGCCTTGTAAGCTTTAAAATGACGAGGCTTTGATTGCCGTACCCTGTTGCTACCGCCGGCATCTTGTCCTCCGCTCTGTCCTCCTCAAAATGGCGGCCCCTCGACTGCTCCAAAATGTCTCTATCGACCCACTTCTTGGACGCCTGCGATTACCGCGCTGCGATGGACGATGCTCCCCTGCCTTGTAAGCATTAATATGACACACCAATTTTCTAATAATGGCCACCATGAGTGGGCCCCTTTCCAAAGCACTCCTTCTCCCCTTGTTGGGGAGGGATCCAGCATT
This sequence comes from Calotriton arnoldi, assembly GCA_963921515.1. Lineage (NCBI taxonomy): Eukaryota > Metazoa > Chordata > Amphibia > Caudata > Salamandridae > Calotriton > Calotriton arnoldi. Next base: position 1,305,654 of record CAWUFW010001028.1, on the reverse strand, counting down.
TATGTCCTGGAGTCTCAGAGACCCCTCTGAGAGAGTCCACAGCGACAAGGGAGTCTCACACAGCAGAGGCCTGGGTTTTTACCCCATTACCGCTGGGAGCACAGCACCGTACACCGTGACCGGTGCGCTCGATGGAACTTTTTGGACTACGCCCCCCTAGGTGGAAACTATAACCTTTCTGTATGTTCTGAGGTGCCCAAGCAACCTCTGGCCGATGACCGGTGGAGCTGTCCCATACAGCTATAGAGGAGTTTGGCTCTGGTTCACCCCTCGGCCGTCACCTACCCAGCCGGACGTCAGACACTGTTTTTCCTCGTCTCCCCGTTGTGCCTCCTTTACCCTCCCCCTCCTCCTCCCTCCATTATTATCCTCTACCTCCCCTATTCCTTCCCTCTCTCCCCTATTCTTCTCTCCCCATGCCTATTTGTTTCCTCATGTTTATGCTATGCTTTTGTACTCATGTAATTCCTGTAACTACGCTCCAGTAACTGATGTAACTTTGTAACCATGTTCTGAAACAATGTTTCTTCCTCATGTAAAGCGCTCTGATACCTCCGGGTCTAGCCAGCGCTATATAAAACTCAATAAATAAATAAATCACTTGGCTGAAGAAGGGCATAAAGTCTCACCTGAAAAACTACAGTTTTGTACAACAGCAGTTAAATATTTAGGACACCAAATTGAGAGGAGAAAAAGAAGGATAACCTCTGAAAGAGTAAGATTAATCAAAAGAATGCAAATGCCTGTAACACAAAGAGAAGTGAGAATGTTCCTTGGAATAGTGGGATATTGTCGACAGTGGATAGTAGGGTTTTCTCTGCTAGCAAAACCATTGATTCAAATGACGAAAAAGAAGGCAAAGGACCCAGTTGAATGGGATGATGAAAGTGTAGGAGCTTTTGTAAAATTGAGAAGTGCTTTATGTGAAGCACCTGCCCTAGGTATGCCTGACTATACAAGAGGATTCGCATTATTCTGTCATGAAAGAGAAAATTGTGCACTTTCAGTCCTAACTCAGAGACATGGTTTAGACAGACGTCCTATAGCATATTTTTCTGCTACGTTGGACCCAGTGGCAGCCGCGTTGCCAGGCTGCTTAAAAGCAGTCGCTGCTACATGTTTGAGCATTGAACAAAGTGAATCAATTGTAATGGGACATCCTGTAAAAGTGTTTGTTCCACACTCAGTTGTGATTCTGCTAACAAGAACCAGAACTCAGCATCTTACTCCTAGTCGGCTGACTAAATATGAGAGAATAATCTTAGGTGCTGAAAATGTGACTATTGTCACGTGCACAATAGTAAACCCTGCTACTTTACTACCAGATCCATACCATGAGGAGGTTAAAGATGATGAAGAGGAACATGATTGTTTACAAGTCACAGAATTATGCACAAAACCACGTCCTGATATACAGGAACTGCCCCTCAGAGATCCAGACAGGGAACTGTTTGTGGATGGCTCATGCCAAAGGCACGAAGATGGTAAACTAAGTGCAGCATATGCGGTATGTGAATTAACTGGAATAGTCGAAGCATCCTATTTACCAGGAGTAAAATCTGCACAAGTAGCTGCATTAATAGCTTTAATTAAAGCTTGCAAAATTGGGAGGAATCAGAAAGTAACTATATTTACAGATAGTCAATATGGTTACGGGGTTGTGCATGATTTTGGCCAACTATGGATGCAGAGGGATTTCATGACTTCTTCAGGATCCCCTATTAAAAATGGACAGTTTGTAAAAGAACTGCTGGAAGCAATACAATCACCAAAAGAATTGGCTGTGGTGAAGTGTGCCGCACACCAGTCAGGAGATGACTGGGTGGTAGTCGGCAACAGATATGCAGATCTGGTGGCTCGACATTGTGCCAAAAATAGATTGTCAGTAAATAAAAGGGTTGAAAGAATGGGAATCAGCTGCCAACTTATGCTATATGCGCCACCTGAAACATGGAATGATGTGAAAAGACTGCAAGATGATGCTGACGAGAGTGAAAGAAATGCATGGATTAAAATGGGATGTTCTCGAAGGGCAGACGACGATGTGTGGATTTATGCCGATGGCAGACCAGTCATGCCCGACTGTCTGATTTCACAAATGGCCAGAATGTATCATGGAGACACACATGTAGGGAGAGATGCTATGATTAGACTTTTTAGACAAAATTGGTACAATCCAAGGTTTAGGGCTGCAGCAGAGAGTCTTTGCCAGAGATGCTTAACTTGCCAAATGAATAATCCAGGAAGAAAAACAGTAATTAGTTTTGGAAAAATTGGAAAGGCAGAGGGTCCATTTGTGAGATTGCAGCTTGATTTTATTCAGTTACCACCATGTAGAGGACTGAAATATGTACTTGTCATAGTATGTCTGTTTTCAAAGTGGGTGGAGGCTTACCCTACCAGAAGGAATGACAGTATTACAGTCGCAAAGTTGTTGCTACGAGAACTCATTCCTAGGTTCGGTTTCCCAGTAACTTTGGAATCAGATAGAGGAAGTCACTTCAACAACGATGTAATCAGAATAATCTGTGAAGCATTCCAAATTGAGCAAAAATTGCACTGTGCATATCGACCAGAGGCTTCTGGAGTGGTTGAACAAATGAATGGCACAATAAAATCCAGACTGGCAAAAATGTGTGCATCAACATCGTTAGATTGGCCAGATGCATTGCCACTTGTTTTAATGGGACTCAGAAGCATTCCTGATAGAAATACCGGATTGAGTCCGCACGAAATAATCATGGGAAGAGCAATGAGACAAGCACATGTATCTACAAGTAAACTGCTGAATATAACTGATGATATGGGTCTGGATTATTGCAAAGGATTGGCTGACCTAGTGCGTTCTGTCTCTCACCAGGTTGGGGAAGACGCAGTTTCCAGGCAGCCTGAGCAAGAGCATGATCTGAATCCCGGAGACTGGGTGGTTGTGAAGCATCACACAAGAGAAACGTGTCTATCACCCAGGTGGGGCGAACCTTGTCAGGTTATACTAGTTACGAACACAGCAGTGAAATGTGCTGGATTGCCTAATTGGATTCATGTAAGCCACACCAAAAGGGTACCAGAGCCTGAAGAACAAGATCCTCAGACAGCATCAATAACTGAGGAAGCTGAAGGTTGCCCAGCTGAAGAATCCCAGGTGAGAGATTTGAGAGAAGCTGAAGAACAACTGAGCACAAGTCAGGACTGGATACCAGTGGTTGAAATACCAGAGGTTTACAACAGAACAAGAAGCCGAGCAAATTTAGAAGAAATTAGGGAAGACCAGATAGGTGAAGAAGAAGCAGCTCAGGAAGTGGAAAATGAAACAATAAGAAAACCTGAGCAGGACCAGATAAGGAGAGGAAATTGGGCTCAAATCAACAACGAAGCAAGAAAAGTTGAACAGGGACAGACAGGTTTAGAAGAACGCGGTCAGGCTGCAGAAGTACAAAGTGCAATAAGCCCTGATCATGATCAGTTAAATCTAGGAAAATACATTGAAGAAGAAGATCACGAAAATCTCAAGCATGAAGACGTAAATCCTGAACAAGATCAGTTACTAGAAACTCACATTGGGGCAACTGAAGAAAAACCAATAAGACCTGAGAAAGAACAAATAGAAGAAGAAACTGAGAACGAAGAAAAACAAACTGTGCCACAACCTGAAAATAAAAGAACTTCTGAAGAAGAGATAAGAAGTGAAGAGACAGTGCAAACAAAGAAAACCAGAAAAGGTGATCATTGGCCTAGTGTCATTAAAAGAGTGAAATACCATATAGAAACAAGGAGTAAAGATCCAGAACAAGTAAACGAAGTGACAAACCTAACTGGACAAACAAGTGGAACTGAAAAACGAAAAAGCAAAAGACGGAAACTTGTGAACAACAAATTTAAAGGTCCTGATTGGACTTATATCATCCTCGAAGATTACGAGAGCTCAGAATCAAGTGAAAGTGGTGACAAAGGAACAAGTGCGGAACTGACTTATGAGAAATAAATAAAACCACCTTGACAACGTAAAAGACTTGAAATAAAGATAAGAAGAGAAATCTTCCTTGTCAAAAATGCCTGACGATAGAGTTTCTGGGAGACCGAAACAGAAATGTTGTAAAAGATGCTGTGCTATATGCATATGTAGTCTGGTAGTGGTGCTTATAGTATGGTTAGTTCTGATCATAGCAATTCCTTACCTTCTGATAATGGATAAAAAGATTAACAACGAAACGAAGGGAAGGATAGATAACTTGAAAAGTGATAGAGTAAAATTAGAAGCAGAAGATTAATCAGAATTTCATCATGAAGTAACAGATAACGACACTAGTTTGCATGTTTTCACAAAATTATTGTTTCAATATGTAGATACCATGGAAGTTAGTAACTGTTATGTCTGTATGAAGTTACCCGAATCAGTAGCAGAAGGATTAACATACCATCATTTACCATTCACTTATGGCATATCATGTAGTGTATTGACTAGTTTATTTTATAAAACAGGGAGACTTCAGTATTATTATAGATGTGATATTTTCTGAGGTTCCGATCCGAAAGAATATGAATCCAGTGCTTAGTAGTCAAGATGCACAGTTTATGGGAGAATTTTTCTTAACAATGAAATCGATAGATATAACACATGCACATAGAAGCAATCTAACATGTTCATTACATGAGGAAGAAAATATATTTTTTAATTTAGTAGAAGATAGAAGACAGGATTTCCAAAAGAAAGCATCTGAGCATAAGGCTCATCTGCCACCTTGGGCTGAGAAAGAGGGTAGTTACACACCTGGCAAAGCTCAAGCTGCTATGGCTCTAGATTTTGTAAAGACAGGGAAAATTTGTCTACATAGATTAAAGACTGATTATAACAATGTTTTCATCGGTACCAGTGAATGTGAACATAATTTCTTAATTCTTGGAGGTTGGGGACTAAAAGGAGGAACAGATTCAGTTTTTCCTGGAATCTATTATGTGTGTGGGAATAAGGCTTACTTTAGGCTTCCTGCACGGTGGTATGGAAGTTGTTACTTTGGAATAGTATTTCCAAAAATATACCACGTAAAAAGAAACACTGGGAGCAATGAAAATAATAGTGAATTAACACATAGTAAAAGAGCTAGTTTTTCTGAAATTGTAGGTGATATATTTGGTGCATTGATACCTTCAGTGGGAATAATTCTGAACTCAAGGAAAATATGTAAATTATCTACAGTGGTTTATCGTTTATCAACGGACACTGCTGGAGGATTTCTAATGATTAATGCGGAGATGGTTGCGATTAGATCTATGGTTATGCAAAATCGACTTGCTCTTGACATTATATTGGCAAAAGAGGGCGGAGTCTGTAAATTATTGAAAACGAAACATTGTTGCACGTACATACCTGATAAAAGTGCAGAAATTGGGACATATATCCAGAATATAACAAAACTTGAGAATGAACTAAAACCACTGGAAGTTGATAGTGTATGGGAAAGACTGACAAATAGTATTACGTCAATTGGTACCTGGTTTGCTAATGTAGGGAAAGGACTTATAGGTCAAATATTAGTACCCTTAGCAGGGATAGCAATAATAGTATTGTCAATATTAATATGGTGCAAATGTTGCAGAAAGAATGAGTCGTATAGAGTGACAGGAAAAGGAAAGAAACGAAAGTTTGATGAAATTGAACTAGAAGATCTGAAAAGTGAATTATACAAGAAACTGAAAGGAGATGTGAAAAATAGAAAGTGTAAAAATGAAGCTGAGACAATTTTATGCTAAAAGTTGGCATCTGGTTGTGGGTAGTATTTTAATGGCTCAGAAACGCCATCAGAGAAGGGATTGATGGAGCAAGAACTCACAATGAGACTTGCTCATAAGCAATCCTCTCACAGTATTAATTAATAATCTTGTAATGTCTGTACTAACAAATGCACACATAAATACAATCCTAGAGAAGCTTGCCTATGTGTTTAAACTAACAAATAACGCTTGTCTAATCCAAAATGGCCGCTAAAACGCGGGAACCTTAGTGCGCATGTGTCAACCATATCACATGGTGTGACGTTTTTCTTTGCTTGGAGGGAAATCCTTGCTTCTGCGCAGTGTGTAATATAATGGCTGCTTAATGTCTTCACGTGCTACAGCTTGCACATATGCTGCAATTAAAACTGTGGTATTCTAATGCTCTTAACGCGGGATAGATTTATAATTAAATGGGAATAGAATAGATAGAGTGGGTATACAGTGAAACCATTTATTTGTGATTTTAATATTTTCTTCTTTGACTTTTATTAGTTCGTAAATGGGACTGGGTTGGTTGAACTGTAGCTCAAAAGACATTGGTTCTGCACATGCGCCCTGAAAGGCTGACCAGAGGAAAAGATGAAGTCAACTTGGAAGCCCTCCAAGGTCGCGAAGCCTGGTTCACAAGTTCATCTGAAATGTACCCAAAGATGATACAAATGTATACAAAATGTATTGCGGAATCAATGGGAAACGGGTGGGAAATAAAGCAAATGTATTAATTGTGATGGGTGGTATTTTAAAACAAAGGGCTTAAAGAAATTGAACTAAATTGACATGGTGTGAGGATCAACCCCCTATCCCTGTCCAATCAGAAGTAGTGGGCCCATAATTTTGCAACATTAAGGGGAGGTACATGGGTGTAGAAGGGTATAATAGATATAGAATTAGTTAATTAGTTAGCTCCAGCATTAGGCGATGCAGAGAAGCACAGGCAGGGGAGTTCGAGACCAGGCTTTTGGTGCTCGACGGCTGATCGATTGCAGGCTGAACCGCTGTCCAGAGAGGTCCTGAGGAGGGGGCGGCGGATTCCATTAGAAGGAAGACACGGGAGAATTCGAGGAGAAGCGAAGTATCAGAGAGGGGAACGACGCAGGCGTCGTTGATAGAGAGGTCACCTGTCCTGTTCTGAACCCGGTTCGGAGGTCTTTGCTCTTCATCCTTCCTGGAACCCATCTTTCCAAACTCCTTGGCCAAGGGGTTTGGTTCTCGCACCTTTAGGTAAATATAAAGTCAACCTTTAGTTGTGCTGCTGTCTCTATCTTCTTCTTTCTGGGAACCGTCATTGATCGATAGCTGATTATTAATATGCTTCATCCTTGATATACGATTAAGCATCATGTGGTTCTGTACTTTACTCTGCTAAAACTTTAGATAAACATTTTAAAAATTCTTGACTCAGTGATTATTTAGAATTTATGAATTGTAATGAATGTCACTCATTTTAAACTTCCCAATTATCAAAGGGTCCATTGGTAAGTCATTACTTTTCAATCAGAAAAGTAATTGGCAGCAGGGATTTTGATAAAGAGTACAACTGACCCACCAGCGGAACTTGATAGCGTAGTATGAATGTATGGGCCCAGGTGAGTATTCTGTGTATGAATGCTTGTTGTTAGTAACCCGCTGGATCACCCGCTCCTCTAGGAGCTCCAGCACCTTGCTGTTGAAACCTAACAAATTTTAAAAAACAAAAACCTACAATCGTGCCTTCTCAGGTGTCGCCCCAAGAATCTGGAACTCCCTACCTACGGAAATTAGACTGATTCCATCAACAGAGTCCTTCAAAAGGGAAGTGAAAACTTTACTTATGACCTTCCTCTCTGGGCTAAAGTGCAGACCCGGCCAACCTGTTTGAACCACTGACTACCTATGATATTCTGGAATGGCATGGCTCCGACATCCTTCTCTACGTTCATGTTATTACTGTTGTACTTTACTGTTACTGTAATTTATTCTTGCTTTGCCCCTATTGTCGCCCCGTTTTGTTTGTCAACCTGCCTATGTAAGTCGCTCTGATACCCAATTGGGTCTTGTTCGCGCTATACAAAACTTTTTAAATAAAAAAGAAAATAATAAAACAAAAAAATGCTGGCATGGTAACCTTATCTAAAAAATATATATCTTTAGGAAAAGCAGACCCAGCAACTCCCTATATGGGGAGCCAAATGGCAAATTGAGTTGATTTTTCAGTCTTACAAATTTGTGAGCATGGAAGTGCATGTCCAGTAACTTTTTGAAAGGTGAAAGGCGCCACAGAATGGTGTTTTGATCGGCTGCTTCAACACTCATTTTTCTTTTCTCTAATTTTCTATTGATCATTTTGAGTTTTCCTGCTGGTATCCCACACAGCCAATCTATTCGAAGTACTGCAAGATTTTGTGTGCTGTCAGGAAAGCATTGAAGGGAACAGGAGCTCCTGATAGCTGAGCTCACATGGACTGACTGATTTTGAGTGTGTACAAAGTTGCTTGTCCATAGAGTGATTTGTGTAGGGATCTCCGCTCTACTGTTGGGTGTGTGTGTGTGGTGTTAGCATGCACTGCCTCTATACCTAAAACCTTTTAAAGGCAATAGAATGGAATATATTTTGAAGATAGCATCTGAAGGAAAGAGCTAGTAGCGATGCCAACAATGAAAAATAGAAGAAGCAACGTGCATGATACTATACACCATAGAAATAATACTTTTTCCAGCACGTAAAGGTAGAAGGGTTAATGCAAGCAAATAGCAATGCACACAGTCACAGGGGAGGAGGGGCACATATATTCAATCCTAGTCTTGAGAGTAATCCTACACCAAGGTCTAGCCTATTGATGTGGTATTGTAGTGTGCGTTAGAGATAAACTAGTCCAGATAGCTGAGCAGGGCTTGCAATGAAAACAGTCAATAAGAAAGGCTGCACAATGATTCTTAGTCTTGGTGAGAGAACCTGCATTCCAGACGAGTATGGGTTGGAAGAAATGGAGGACTGGGAAGACTGCCAACCACAAGTTGGAAAGAGAAGGTTGCAGGGAGGATTCTGGCAGTAGACAGGAATCCAAAAAGAAAGGCAAGCACCACAGCAGTCTTACAAGTTAGTGACCCTCCTTTAAGGTGCAAGAGGAGCATTGTGTCAGTCTTTTGGGTTTAGAGCCCCTCCATGGGTAGTTGAATTTAACCACCTAAGAGCGAGATGGGAAGGAGGTGAGGAGAAGGAAATCATAAACCTCCTACACTCTGATGACTGGCGAAGGATACATGGAGGGAGTGAAGGGCAAAGGGGCACACACTGAATAGGAAAAAAATGTGGTCTAGGTTACCTGGCAAGAGGGCTTGCTGAGGCAGTCACCCTACCACAGTCTGAGGGATATCCGTTCCACCACAGGCACCTTTTGGCTTCGAATTTAGAATTATGAGGTAAGCCCCAAGGTCTAGCGATTACTAGCATACATTCCCTGCCCTTGAATGAGCAAAACAGAAAGAGACCGGGCCGTATTTACAAGCCCAGTGCGCCACCGGTGCGTCACTTTTAATATGGGAAAAAGTGACCCACCGGCGGCACAAGGGACTTGTATATAACCCCCAACGTTTTTAGACCCCGTTCTGGGGTCCACAGGTCAGACAGAGGCAACTTGGCCACAACCTTGGTGTTTGCTGTTGTTTGCCACTGGTGTCTGGCATCCATTCTTCTATGGCTCTGCAAACTGGCCAAGTACTTCATTTCTGCAATTGAGCTCAGGGTAGTGAGAGTGAACAGTGAAAGAGTTCTCAGGTAGGTAATGCAGGGGCAGAACTTAGAACTCAATCAATCAATCAATCAAAATGAGCTTTATTCGATTTTAAACATTAAAATCATAAAAGCAGGCAATAAAAACATATCATCACACATCATAAAAATTTCATTTAAGACACATTTGCTAAATAAAATTTCATTAAAAAACAATTCATTTAACAGTAACTATTTTTTAACGTCCAGGGATTAAACTTAGAACTCAACAATCAACCAATACAATAAGATATTTTCCCACTGCTTTCTTTGTAAAAGAGGAGCACTGTAATAGGACAACAAAGTGCAATACTAAGAACAGTAATGGGTATCAGTTACACAGTTCTTCAAGTCTCAATGGGCTATAACCAATGCATGCTAACACCACACATAACCAACGCTTATTATGCCGGCACCCAGCTGTGCTATTGATAAGGGATGGGGATCCGTAGCCTTCAACTGCTCTGTCCCACTGCGGCTGTAGCCTCCATACTTCTATGCAAGGCATTTCCTTATGGGAAATCTCAGGCAAGAATCGACTCATGCAATCCCACTATGATGGTAGTTTGAACAATGATCCAATGCGGGGGACTTATTGGTGTGCTCAGTTTTGTATCTTGCTTAACCTTTGGGCTACACTGTTGGATTAGGCCGCGTTGATGCTCACGAAACACCATGTATAAGTTAGCATTCACTGCACCATTTTCTTTTTCGACTCCATTTTGTGTGATGTTCAAAACTAATCTTTTCAGTTCCGAGAAATACCCTTTGCTAAGTTTTGTTTCTGCAATGAAGAACTGTTAGTGCCAGCGCATAGCTTTCCCACTAGATAGAGGCCCTCTCCCACCTGTCTGGCAGTTTGATCGCACCCCAGGGTGAAACGACCTTGGATGGTGCTGAGTTGTGAAAGATACGAGTGCAGAAACCATTTTTTTTAGTCTTTCCCTGTCCAGCTACATCTGCTTGGAAAATTCCACTGTGGGTGTGTTCTTAACTAACCATGTAACGTACATAATGTATCTTTCTGCGGCCTTTCATTCTGTTCCCTCTGTAGCATTCTCTCGAGACTGGGTAGATGGAGCCTACTCTTCGTTTAGTATGGAAGGCTGAGAGGTGGTCCAAGGTGACCCGGGTGATCCTAAAAAGGTCATATCCTTCAGTTGGCGCCCGAACAGGACTGTGTTTCCACAGAAGGCGAGGAGGACGGAGACATCATCAGGTCGGACTGACGGCTCAGGGATCCCTGCACGAGGAGATTCGTTTCTCGCAGCTGCTGCCTCTGTCTCACCAGAGGGGGACCTCGCCCAGCGTTCGCCCCGACTGGGGTCATGAACGGCGAAACCCTTGATCTGAAGTCCGGATTATCGAATAAGGGGGTCAATGGGGATGGATAAGTAGTCAGTCCTATTTTGATACTAGTTTGGTCCCAGGCAGTCATGGTCATCCGAGTTATCGGAGATAGATACAGGTTTTGGGGCCTGTGTGCCTTAGGAAGAAATGGGATCTTCCAAAGAGAAGTACCCGCTATCGCTCTATCTTGGAAAAGCCAATGCTTCTTGGACTCTGGGCGCCACCATTCCACTAGGTACCGTATTTATGCCGCCTTGAAATAGAGATGGAGATCCGGAATACCCAAGCCCCCGGCTTCGGGCGGAAGGTAGCTCAGGGATCTCTTCATGCGGGGTTTCTGTCCCTGCCAAATAAAGTGTGCTAGTTCTGACTGGAGTTTGGCGATCATGCCCTGCAGCGGGGGAAGGGGCAGGGTCTGAAAGAGGTACAATATTTTAGGAAGGACCGTCATCTTACAGGCCGCTATCCGTCCCAACCAGAAGATTCGGAGGTGTTTCCACCTTCCGAAATCATGTCGGATTTGTCGGAGAGGCGCCTTATAGTTGCAATCTGCTGTCGCTTGGGTTGTAGAAGCTAGATTGATCCCCAGGTATGGAATCGTCTCAGAGGCACATTGGATGGGGTAACGGGTTGCTAGGTGATCCACAGTGTGCTGTGGCACAGAGAGATTGAGGGCTTGAGATTTCCCCATGTTGATTTGAAACCCTGAAGCCGCCCCAAAGGCCCCAGTTCCCCCAGAAAGGCCAGCAGGGAAGTGGCTGGATTCTCTAGGGTGGCCAGCACATCGTCCGCATATAGGCTGATGGAATGACCATCACCACCGAACAGTACTCCAGTGATGTCCCGGTGGTCTCGAATCCTCTGGGCCACATGCTCCATGTAGAGAGCAAAGAGCAAAAGGGATAAAGGGCAGCCTTGCCAGGTGCCTCTATGTAATGGTAAGGGGGTGGAAGTATATCCATTGAAGCGAACTACTGCTGTTGGGGCTTGATAGCAATTTAGAATGCGTGTCCTGAATTTGTCCCCAAACCTAAAGTGTTTTAAGACTTGTTCTAGGTATGGCCAGTGGACCCGGTCAAAGGCTTTCTCTGCGTCGACCTCTAAGAGCATATATTCCCCTTGAGCCCTGCCAGCCTTTTCTATAATATGGAGGGCGCGTTTGGTATTGTCGCTGGTTCGTCTACAGGGGATAAATCCTGCCTGGTCCTGGTCCACTAGAAAGGGAAGATATGAACTAATCCTATTAGTGATGATGCTAGTGTATAGTTTCAAGTCTATATTCAAAAGGGAAATAGGCCTATAAGAGCTGCAGCGTAGTTTATCTTTACCCGGTTTGGGCAGGACTATTATAGAAGCCGTAAGCTTCTGAGCTGTGATCGCCCCTGGTTCCGAGAGGAATTGTAAAGTCCTGTTGGGATAGGTGCCACTGTTGAACAAAAGGTCTTGTAAAAAGCCGCGGAGAACCCATCCGGGCCTGGCGACTTTGCGAGTTTAAGGCGCACGATGGCAGATATGACCTCTTCTATGCGAATATCCTCGTCAAAGGACTCCGCCTGTTCAGGGGTGTGCGAGGCGGTACGAGCATCCCTGAGATATTGGGATCCGGCCTCTGTATCCAGAGGTGAATATAAATGTGCATAGAACTCCTTGAAAGCTTTCGCTATGTCCGGACCATCGGAGGCTAGCTCCCCCTGTGTGGAATAAATCGCTGAAATACCCTGATCCTGTCTTTTGGCCCGCAGTGTGTTAGCCAGGCAGTGGCCGCATTTGTCCCCCCCACGTAGTAAGAGTGACGCAGGCGGAGGGCAGCGTATTCTGCCCTATCTGTGTCTAATGCTGCCAATTGAGCTCGAGTGTTGGTGAGTTGGCACCAGACCCTGGGAGCACCCGTTCGTTGGTGTATACGCTCAAGCTCTATGGTCCGTTTGGTGAGGTCCTCTCTCTTTTCCCTGCGGATCTTATTGTCTGCTGATGATATTGCGATGAGTTCTCCTCTAGTGACAGCTTTAAGTGTCTCCCACAATACCGCGGGTGATGCCTTGGGGGGTATCGTTATGTGTGAGGAAATCTTTACGTGAGTGCTGGATTTGTATTATGACCTCTTTGCGGTGCAACATGGAGTCTAATAAGTGCCAGAATCTGGAGGGAGGGGCCGCTGGGGGAAGGGACAGTGAGATCTCAACCGCCCCGTGGTCTGACAGCGCAGCTGTATGTATATCTATGTCCTTCATGAGTGAAAGGATTTCCAGCGTTCCCAGGAAATAGTCTAGTCTAGCATATGTCTTATGTGCGTTAGAGTAGAAGGAAAATTCCTTGGATTGTGGGTGTTTGGCCCTCCATATATCCACCACTCCTAGCTCATGTAGTTGCGCCTGCCCCTCGTTTGACAAGGCTCCCATCTGACCATATCTCTGTGTTGATCTGTCCAGTGAGTTGTCAAATACTATGTTGAGGTCCCCCCAGTAACACCAAGTGTTCCCCAGATCCCAGCACCCTCCCCAAGGCATTATGTAAGAACCCCTCCTGTTTCTCATTAGGAGCATAGATTGAGCCGGCCACAAATGACCTCCCCGCTAGGGAAAACCAATGTATTAGAAGTCCGCCCCTGATCTCTTCGACCTTCTGCTCAACTGTACCCTGAAAAGATTTAGCCACCAATATAGCCACTCCTGCGGATTTGGAAGGGGCGGAGGAAAAAAATTGCTGTGGAAAGGCCTTTGACTTCAGTCTATGGCAGTCCCCTGCGAGGAGGTGGGTCTCTTGTAGCAGGCAGATATCTGCCCGAGTGGATTCAAGGTAATTGATTATTGCCCTTCGCTTAATCGGGTTGTTGAGGCCTCGCACGTTGAGTGTGAGGATTCTGAGCGAACTACCCATCATGAGAACAAGGATGTGTCACCAGCTCTTGCCCACCCCGGTCCTGCTTCCACCCCCCCCCCCCCAGGCTGTGTGTAACATAGCGAAACATAGTACTGGCCAGTTATGTAGAAGATGAAGCAGACCATATGGAGGTGAGTGTGGGCCCCAAACAAAACCCTCCCGAAACAAATTAACAACAATAAAAAATTGAAAAATCTGTCTTACGGATAGTCCTGCAGCCAGACGTGGCTGCATGGTATGTCCAATGGGGGTGTAAAGCGGCCAGTGGTTCAACTCCCCCCGCCCGCCACCCTGCCCCGGGTCTTCAAATTATGCAAATGTAGGGCCCGGTATTCAGGTCCCCTCTAGTTTTGCCAGAGTCGAAGGAATGGCTTCTAGGGCCGCCAGTTGACCCTTTGCGATCTCCTCCGGGTCCGGTTTAGTTGATGTTCGGTGGCGTCCTACTCTCTGCCATCCATTTCTCCGCTCTCTTTGGGAGAGGGTTGGGGACCCCCACCGCCCGCTGCTCCTCTGGGGGCTCAAATCCTAGCACTCTGTTAGTGAGCGTAATTGGTGGAGCTTTCCTTCCCAGCAAAAGATGAGGCAGAATGGGTGGCCCCACGAGTAGGGGATCCCATGGCTGCGAAGACGTTCTGTCGCCGGGTGGAATAACTGACTTTTTGCAGTGCGAGGGCTGCACGGTCTTGAAAGAGGGTTGGGGAGTGACCCTGAAAAGCAATGGGATGCATGTTGCTTGTTTTACTCAGGATCTCTTCTTTAACTTGAAAGTCATGCACGCAGACGAGGATATCTGGTGGGTTGGAAGCATTCTGACTCGGGGGTCCCACACGGTGGGCTCTATCCAGTTGAATTCTGGACTCGGGGGGGCCACCCAAGATATGATGAAAGAGGTCCCGGACAAAACCAAAGATGTCTTCCCCCTCTGCCTTGGATGCCACTCCCCTTATGCGCACATTGATCCTCCGGGATCGATTCTCTAAGTCTTCGAGGTGTGACTGTAAATCGATGTGCTGTTCCCAGAGACAAAGAACTTCCTGCTGGAGCACCTCTGACTCCTCGTCTCGGCCTCCTTCTTTGTCCTCCAAATCCGATACTCGCTCCCAAGGGCGTTTACGTCCCTCGGGGTCTCTTTGATTTCTTGGGAGAATTCGCGCTTTAGAGAGCGGAGGTTATCTCGAAGGGACGTGAACAGTGCCTCTATAAATGTGCGTGTCACTGGCTCTTCTGAGGATTGGTCGGCCTGGGCTCCCAGTGTGCCCGGATGCTGATTAGTGTCCTCGGGTGTGCTCACCCCAGAGCGGGATAGCAGCTCCTTGATTGAGCGGTCTTTTTTAGGGCGCCCAGACGCCATGGGGACCGCTCTCCGCCCAAGGTTATGATGCAGAACTGTTGTTTCGCCTTTAGCAAGTTTTCGCCCAGGTCTCGGCTTCACCCCTCCCTCTGGAAGCAGGTGGGTACCTGTAGGTGCAGTGATGGTGGTGAAGCTCCCTCCTGAGCTGGCGTGACCTTGCTGCCTCTGGCAATCTGCTGCTGATTGGGGCACAGACTGTTGCCCTCGGTACCCCCAGGACTTCTTGACTCCCCCGGGGGCCTTCTCCTTTGGATGGCTTTATAGTTCCCCAGTTGCCAGAGAAACGACTTAGAGAGCTAGACCAGGCTCCCCCTTTGTGCTCTCGTAAGGCGTGGGCCCAGGGGCCGAGTTTTGCTCAAGTGCGGGCCACCAATCCTTGTGGGCCCCCTTTGCTTCTGGGGTCGTCCACAGTCAGCCACCCTGCTTTGATATCTGGCTCTGTGTCGTGCGACTCTGTAGGGTCTGGTATTTTGGGTGGGGCGGCAGCTCTCCGCAACGCGGTGTAAATTCCCCAAGCTCCACGTGCTTCCTGTTGCCTGCCGCTCCCCTTCGCTAATCGCTGCCTGTCCAGGCCGATCCGCCCGGCGAAAAGGGAGAAATGAAGAGCGGGTCCCGGGACGGGCCCTCCGATGCTCCGCACTGCCTCTGCAGCACCAGGAGCGCCCTTTGTTTTTGGGCCCTGCACCTCACCGCCGATTCCCTGCTCACCTCAGTGCTGGTGCAGGGAAGGGTGATTGTTCCACGCTGGTGGCCCTCTTGCGCTGCCCTCCTCTCTGGCCTTTCCTGGTGTGAAGCCGCCGCGCTCGCTTGCCTCCGAGCCCCAGTCATGTTCCGGGCGCATCGGCTGCAGTCTCGGCCTTCGCGACGTCACTCCTCCGCTGCCTGGGACGCTCCCTTCCGGGCTCTCCCTGTGCAGATTTCTCGGGGTCCCGAAGCCTCCTGCAAAACCAGAGGATCGGCTGCTCGCTCTGGTGGTTCTTGGGCCGCGACCAAGGCCCGGAAAGTGGTAGTTGGGGCAACGGCGGGCAGGAGAGTCGTCGAGGCACGTCGTACCTGGGCGCCATCTTGGCCACGTCCCAAGAACAGTTATCTAAAAGACGTAGTAGGCAGTCCATGTTTGACTCTCTTCGTACTTGGCAGAAGGAGGCCAAACAGAGGCGATTGAAAATGGAAAAGGATGCTAGAAAGCGAGGTATGCTAACCCTTACACAGAAGGCTGCTGCTCACGATAAGGAGAAGCAGGAAACGGGAATAGAACATGAAGATAGGAGATTTCGGTTGCAAATTGATAGGTCCTATATGGCTCAGGAAGACAGGGATACTTTTATGGAGACCCTATTAGATGCTCGACCCCCACCACCATATGTCCCAGAATGGATATACCCTGTTGTTCCCCATCAACAGAAAAAACCTGCGCAAGGTGCACCAGTCTCTACGGCTATTATACCTATTGCCACTCCTTCCCTCTTATTACAATCTCCGACTGCAGCGATACCTGTTACGCCCGTCCCAGTCATTCATCCTCCATTGTCATTAATTAGTGACACACCAGTGCGCAGCCCGGAAGATAGAGATCTGACTGGATTTAGAGAACGGTCAGGTCCGTTAATGCGATTCGGAGTGGGAGTGAGAGAGAAGAAATAAATAGCAGACCAGGCAATAAAGTGGGCTCGCAATCTAATTTACAGTCTTGAGGATATCAGACAGGTAATGCGAGACTTTGAACTTTCTGCTGCAACATGCCCTTAAACATTAATTGACCTATGGCACACCCTTATTGAAACGGAAGCACCCCAAATACTATTTGATATTAATGAAGGCGCTTATGTAATTAACATGGAGCAGGGTCAAGTGTTCAGAGATATTTTCACTTTAGTTACGTATAGAGGCAGACTACATGATAAGAGTCCCACTCACATAACTCAGTTCACAATGCGAGAGGTTCATCCCATTTACCACCCGGAAATCCCTGCAGTGACAGATCAACATGGGGTGATTACCAGATCGGCTGTGGCTGCCGGTTTTCAGGAACAATGGGTTTATACTCCATGGAAAAGAAGTGAGGTTCTGGCCCTTAAGGCTACGTTGCCCCACACTAGGAAAAATCCTACTGCTTATTATAAAGAATTGACAGAAGCTGCCTCTTCCACTGTGATGACCCTTGCTGATATTGAAATGTTTTTTGGCCTACTAGTTCCAGTTGACATTTGGCAACAAGTGCTTACACAAGACCATGTTGCAGAGTTAGGCGGTGCATGGGTTGTGATTAAGGGTTGGGACCGAGATAGGAAGCCAGGAGACAAACCATGTGCTGAGTTGCTCGCCCTGCCCAGTCGCATAATAACATATATGCATACCTTCATTCCCCCCAGAAAGTTAGTTGGGACAGATTGACTGCCTGCCGGCAGAAGAAAGACGTGTTTCTGATTTTTTCACTAGGTTTGAAGAGACGTTTTTGGATTACAGTGGGCAGGATATGTCTACGGAGGAAGGAGTCCGTCTATTTGTTGATAGGTTTGTCACTAATCTCCTTCCCAAAATGATGTCTAAGCTTCAACCAGTTGAGAGTACTTGGTCTACGTCTTCTCCCTCTGTGATTTTAGATATGGCCCAATATTCCGAACATAGGGATAATGAAGAGAAAGACAAAAATGATAAAAAGCATAAAGATCTGAAGACAAAGGTATTATTGCAACAGGCATATCGAGGTAACACCAGGGGACGGGGACCCCACCAACAGCTTCCGCGCACTAGACAGCCACCCATGACACCTTTGGGACAGAACCAGCGTGCTTATTGCAAGGAAGATGGTCAGTGGCGTATCCAGTGCCCTGTACTTTTGCGCAATGCTTCGTCCATTAGAGGACGAGGTTCTGGAAATAGGGGCTGCAGGACCAATAAGCAGCAACACACTACTGCCCCTGTAGACCGTTCTGACAATTATTTTGATGACACTCGGGATAGGCAGTACCACAATGACAACTATGATATGGATGATGTGACGGGGACATCCTTCAGGTAGGACAGCCAGGGACTGGGTACGGGACCAGTTCAAAAACCTGTAGACCAGCGCGGCCCTTATGTCAAGATAGATTTGCAAGGATCTCCTGAGGAGTTTTTGGTTGATACAGGTGCCACAAAAAGCTCTATTGCCCAATGTCTGGTCCCTGGGGCACCCCTGTCTGGCCATAATAATGTTGCGGTGGGTTTTTCAGGAGTACCAGTTGTAAGCCCCATCTCACGCCCTCTTGCCCTTACTGTTGGCCCTTTTACTGTGGATTCTCCATTCCTTCTAACATCCAATTGTGGTGAAAATTTGATGGGTTTGGACTTTTGGACTCTCCTAACAGTTCTGGTGATGTGTATCGTTTTGTGATTGATTTGCAAGAGGTTGATAAAATAGCTGTCCCGCAATTCCCAGTGGTTCCTGATATCACCACACTTCTAACTATGATTCCATCTACTGCTCACTTCTTCTCTGTGATCGATTTAAAGAATGCATTCTTTAGTAATCCTATCCATCCAGATAGTAGGTATTTGTTCGGATTTTCGCTGGCTGGTAAAAGTTTCTAATTTCTGTTGCGCTCCTCAAGGCTATACTGAAAGTCCTAGCATTTATAGCAAGCGTTAAAGAGTCCGGTAGATTCCCTCTCACTTTCTCCAGGTAATGCATTAGTACAGTATGTAGATGACTTGTTAATTGCTTCTGATACAGAACAAGGTTGCAAGGATAGTACGATGCAATTATTGTTACACTTGGCACATCATGGTCATAAGGTCTCCCTTTCGAAGATTCAATATTGTCGACAGGAGGTCACCTATTTGGGTCACCTTCTGTTGAAAGAGGGTAGAAGGTTAACACCAGAACGTATCAGTGCTATCACTAAAATGCCCCTTTCACAAACCCAAAAAAATGTGCGTGCTGTTATAGGCATCACTTCCTACTGTAAGCAGTGGGTCCCAAATTATTTCTTACTAATCAAGCCCTTGCTTGCATTAAGCACGAAAGCGGTGCATGAGCCTTTGCCGCTAGATTGTCAGCAATCTTTCAAACAATTAAAAGCTGCGCTTTACTCTGCTCCAGTGCTAGGCACGCCTGATTAGAGGAAACCTTTTGTGCTGTACGTCCACGAGATAGCTAGTTGTGCTCTCTCTGTCTTGACTCAAAAATTTGGCGATAGACTGAGACCTTGCACTTATTTTTCTGCTGTGCTCGATCCTGTCGCAAGAGCCCTTCCGAGCTGTGGCCACTTTAATCAGACAATCGACTGGACTGGTGCTCGATACTGACCTCACAGTTATGGTACCCCATGCTGTGGATACACTTTTGAATAAAACAAGGACACAGCACTTCACCGGTACACGTCTTACTGGTTATGAATTGACATTGTTTACTAAGCATATCACGATTAAAAGGTGTGCCACTCTGAATCCAGCCACTTTACTACCCCTCCCTTCCCAGAATGATGCAGTCGACAAACATGACTGTATTTTCCAAACAGAGGAAGAAACGAAAGGACGGGTAGACTTGTCTGATGTTCCCTAATCTGATCCCCAAGGAGAACTATATGTCGATAGCTCTTGTTTTAATTTACCAGATGGCACCACCACTGCAGCTTATGATTTCACTACATTGCGCACAGTAGTCGAGACATCACGGGTCCCCTACCAGTCCGCCCAGGCAGCAGAACTCGTTGCCCTTATATGAGCTTGTGAATTGAGCGAAGGGTTGGTTGTCAATATCTACACAGACAGTCAGTATGCATTCGGGGTGGCCCACAATTTTGGGCACCTGTGGGCAGAGCGAGGGTTCCTTACCTCCCATAGTATTAAGATACAACATGGAAACCTGATATTGCGATTGTTATCTGCACTAACACTTCCTAAGAAAATGGCTATCGTGAAGTGTAGCGCCCATAGAAAAGTGAAAGATGATGTAGGAAGAGGGAATGCGTTTGCAGATCAAACCGCCAAGGAAACTGCTCGGAGCAAGATGAAGAGAATGTTTGTTGCAGGCCCAGCCAGATGGGTTCCCGAGAATGCCATGTTTTAAAACACGGTTGAAAGTGTGAAAGAGATACAAAGTGAGGCCACGATAGAAGAATTAGCGGTGTGGCAAGAGAGTACAGCGCATTTAGATGAAGAAAGGTGTTGGATTGACTTGTCTAGAGAACAGAAATGGATGTTACTCAATGCATATGTACTCCCTGTAGTTACTATGGCTCATGGTCCAGCTCATATAAGTGCAAAAGGTATTTGTAAACTGTTGGCCCCGGTGTGGTGTAATGATAATATTTCCAAAACTGCTGCGCATTTAGTGAAAAATGGTATGATTTGCATGAGGCATAATCCAGGAAAAGGTAACCCTACAACATCGGGTAACTTTACACCACCTACATTCCCATTTGAAGTCCTTTAGATGGACTTTATCGAGCTGGAACGTTGTAACAATCTCAAGTATGTCTTAGTGGTTATATGTACGTTCAGTAAATGGGTTGAGGCTTACCCCACTAAAGACAATATGGCCATCACAACTGCGAAAGTACTCCTTAAAGAGTATTTTCCTCGTTTCAGAATGCCCTGAATTATCTGGAGTGACAACGGGTCTCATTTCAATGGGAAAGTGATTAGGCTAATATGTAAAGGTTTGCACATTAAACAGAAATTCCATGCTGCCAATAATCCGCAGTCAGCGGGTCTTGTTGAGAAGTACAACGGTACCCTCAAATTGAAATTGGCAAAAATACTGGAGACAACAGGATTGAACTGGCCGGATGCTCTTCCATTAGCTCTGTTGTCAACTAGAACTACAGCACACTCTAGAACTAGCTTGTCACCATTTGAGGTAGGTTCGGGCGCTCTGTGAATGTCTGGGGCATCCCAAGGCCGAAAAAGTACTCTGATATTGAATATCCTGTATTGCTCGATTACCATGGGCAGTTAACAGAAAGTTTACATTCTATTCACCAACAGGTGCAAGACTCCTTACCTCCTAAACCCAAAGGACCTGGCCACAACATCCAGCCTGGTGACTTTTTCTCATCTAAAACTTTCAGAGGAAGAAAAGTTTGGAGCCCAGATGGAAAGGTTCTGAACAGGTTTTGCTGGTTACACAGACGGCTGTGAAGGTTGCTGTTCGAAATAACTGGGTCCATGCAACCAATTGTAAAAGAATACCTTTGCCGTTGCCTTATGACCAGTGGGTCAAGGAGGGAATAGGAGATGTCAAATGTGAACAGGGGCCCAGGTTTGTGCCTTTTAGTGATGCACAGTTGATCTGGACACAACAGACAAGGAGAACGACGACGTTCTGAACAAGGCTGTCCCACCAGAAATACGAGCTATCCAGGAGCCTCTGTTCAGTGATCACACGGTGCCTGGAGCTGCCAGGGACAATTTACATTCTCGGACGAGGTCCACCGAGTCCAAAGAAAAGAAAGACTAGGGATGGACTGCACAAGGTAGGAAAGTACTGAGTAGCAGTACCAACGAGGGAGTGGAGCAAGTGAAATTCTGTATCTGCTTTGCTCTTGTTATTTGAACGTTAGTTAGGAGAGTATACTCTGAGAGTATACCACCTTTATGAGGGTGGGATAGATTAGGAAAGAGCTTAGGATAGAGCAAGCTCCACCGCTGGTGCTCAAGAGTGCCAACTGATTGATGGACGATAGAAGCCTGTGCCAGTGAGGCTCTGATGGACACTGGGATCATTCATATTTCCTTTGCATCTTCTTTCTTCGATATACTATGCATCCTTTTGGTAGGAAAGTTAATGAGGAGTAGCAGCCAATGACCACTATACAACGCAGTATGATTTGGCCAATACGTAGTAAAATTGCATGTGTCATTGTCCTGGTAATAGCGATAATAATAATATGTGTGGTATTGTGGTTTTTGGAGGATGCACATAATGTACCCACACGTAGTAGAGGTGAAGTTATTTTCCCGAGATGCAATAAAAGGGCTGCCCCGAGTAATGTGTTTGTGGAGACCCATAGGAGGTTCTTTGGACAAGGGACCGCTTGTTACCCCACTCGATCTGTCACAAGTCTTTGGACTGCATATCCATTGTCGCCAGTTAATTACACATATACTCAGCCACCTCAGTTTGTGGAAGTGAACGGAGTGTTTGGATTTGGTTATCCTGGACCATGTCTATATCATATGAAACCACAGGGTATGGGTTATCCAGGTTGTGATAACAATACATATTGTGATAATTTCTATATGGAGGGGCATAATATAACGCTGGTGGGATGCCATTACAAGGAGTTGACAGTACCTCAAGAGGCCGGCTATTATCCTGCTTGTTGCCCCACAGTGAACAGTTCGGATACTTCTTTGTACATTAATTGTTCAGGGATAATATTGTTTAAACGTACAGTCCCTTTGGTGAATAAAAAAGATCAGAGCACTTTGGGTATGAACTCCAGATACTCTGCGGTGAACTATCAGGGGCAATATATGTGCATCCAGGGAATGTATGACGTTACTACGCATACATTTACAACGCGGAATTTTACATTGCGTTCGTTACAACGCAAGTCGTTACAACGACTTGAGCTTGAGGGCGCTGGACTTAGGAATAGTATGATTTACTATTCCAACTCCAGTCTACGTACAGTAGGGAAGGTGTTGGAATAGTAAATCATACTATTCCTTAGGTTAGAGCGCCATCCAGTGCAAGTCGTTGTAACGACTTGCATTGTGAAAACCGCGATGTAAAAGCATCGCGTTGTAAAAGTTGCGTGGTAAAGGATGTCTCCCGCACCCAGGGTTTTACTTTCTGTCTAATGAGACTTACTCCAATGTCTATAATGGTACTGATGATGCGGCTCTTGGGATGATACTGCCTTTGGGTGTTCCATGTAACTATGCTCGACCTAAACCAAGATGGGTAAAAAGGACATTAACAAAAGAATTCTGTGAAGGGGTAACGGATTTGGAAGTGAATAGCTATAGTAATGGTATTACATTTGGATATATCCTCTCTTCCATCTTTACACTGGGTGGTACTGCCATGGCCAGAGGTGAGAAAGCTAGAGAATATTTTGGTTGTAAATTGCAAATCTTGCCCAATACTACGGTGGCTGCCTTGATTGACATCACTACTCAGTTAGAAAGCATGCGGGTGTATTCTGAGCAGACTAGGTATGCAGTGGATTTTATCTTGGCCTAGAGTGTTGGTGTATGCGCAGTGGTTGGCGACCAGTGTGTGGTTGGCATAGAAAATATGGAAAACAATATCACACAACATATTATGGACATCATTGAGAACGTCAAGGGGATGGAAAGTGGTCTCTTTTGGGTAATTGGAGTTGGATTCTCAAGGAAATGATTTATCTTATAGTAGTGTTAGTTCTCTGTTGCATCCTCATTCAATGTCTTCCCCTCTGTAGTTCCTATTGTGCCACTGTTTTTACGCCTAAAAAGAAACTATCAGCCCATGTTACCAATGCCGCCAGTGCTTAATTTGTGCCGGTGCTTTCCGGTGCTTAGCACCGGCACTTATTTCTTAGGGCCGGGTCTACATGCAATAACGGTCTCCCCAGCGAAGAGATTATATTACACTGTAACTGGTAAATCCATGCCTGGGTTTAGTCAGTGGTGCAGTGCCTGATTTGGCTGCATTTGTTCATTTCTGTAAAATATTTAAATTTGGATGCAGCAGCTGCCCGCCTTATCACGAGGCACACGGACGGCACACCGCCAGAAACTGCCTGGGTGGGGTGATGTCAGCCCTGTCCTCCCTCCTTGGCTTTGAAACTTCAGGCGTTTCCCCCCCGAGTTGGATGGACCAATGCCTATCAGAGTACCCACTTTTCTCCCGCCCCAGCGTAATGCGCAGCTGCAGTATTAGTCATTTGAACGAATCAAGCAGCTAGCAGCAGGCCTAGAAATACAACCAAAAAAAGGCAGTAAGTAATTATTTCATTTTCGTTTATTAACAAATGCTATGGAAGCAGGTCTGTCTTTTTAATGGTTTTGGTACATGCGTGCCCGGAAAAAGTTCCTCCTCTGATTTCATTCTAGTGCTTATTTTTATGCGAAAGTATTGAGGTTACATGCGGTGCCAGCAGCCTCACATCTGAGCGCCAGGTGGGGTCAGTACTAGATTTCGCCTGGATCTTAACCTCATCACCTGTACCAGAGTGGGGTTTTCTGAGTCACAATCAGGTTTTGGGGGCATCTGCCAACTAAGTGCTGTGTGCTAAATATCTTAACGTTTGTTTGGGCTTGCTTTTGAAGTCTTAGGCAGCCTTCATTAGGTGCCTCAGCTGCCAGGAGTGCCCAACCTTTGGACGTCCACTTGTAAAGATTACTGGCCTCCTAGTTTATCTTTCGTCGTTGGCATCGTGTCGCTACGTAGTAGCACGCACTCTTTAAGGTGCCCAGAGCCATTATCTTCTCTAATGCGTTTATGTTAGCAGTGAATCAAATATCACGTCAAGTATCAATTATACCATTTGTTTCTCTGTCCAGAAAGGTGCAAGCAGTTTCTGCAGTGCTGGTAGCATACACCATAAACTGATACCACAAAGCAAAGGAGGATGTTCCATTATGTACCGAAGATGTGGCCTGTATAGATGATTACTTGCTGGCGATTGATTTATGCACCTTTTAGATACTGCCGCGGGAATTATGCGATTCTGTGGCTGCAGCGTTTTTCGCAAAATTATGGGTTTGCCGCATTGGCCACATAACCCATCGTCTGCTGCAAATTCTGCAGATTTAGCAAAAAAAAATGTTTCTACCTCAAACGGATCAAAAAACATGTTGGAGTGTTCCAGTACAGTGGAAGGCCATTTGTAAAGGTTGACAGGTAACATTTCAGTTGCTTATGCTTATTGCTGTTGTTGATAGTTAAACTGGTACTAACGAGGTACCATTTTTGCGCAGTATTACCATGTGTAAACAATGACAAAGTAATGAAGTAATACTATCTCGAAATGTACTGCAGAACGCCGCATGATGTGTGCCTTTTCCTTTCACATAATTTTCCAACCCTGGCACATAATTTGGTCCTCCACTGTCGCATAATTCCAGTGCCCCTACTTATAAAGCACAGCAAAGGCGTTAAAGGGAATTAAGTTATGATACACACCAATCCGAAGCCTTGAAATACAATTATAAAATTGGCACACTAACGGCACACTTTCTCAGAGGTACAAAAAAATGTAAAGTCGACCACAAAATATTTGCGCCCCGTTTAAACCAAAGTTTCATCTTATATTACACTCAGTCGCACGGTTTGTGTGCCTGTAATTTCCTGCAGGTAATACCTGGAAAAACAGTGCAGCAAAGACAATGTGGCCTTGTATTGATCACTAACAGGAGTTTGCTATTCGGCTGTTGTGGTTGTTTTTCATGTCCACATTTTACTATATTTTTTAGAAATGATTTAAAATTGATGTTACACTCGGCGTTGCGATCACGTTATTAGGCCATGTCCCACAGAGGTAACGTTCACCTTCTGATAACGTGTGCAGTTTGCTGTTTATCACAACACTTCATTAGGTGAAGGTGTACTTTTTAACTCCATTTCTTGCTCTGGCAGATAAAGTCTTACATATATTTTCTTTACAAGTGGTAGCTCTTGTGATCCTGATCGACTGTTCAACAGTGTTTGCCAAAATGTATTTTTTTTTTGTTTCTTCATATTTTTCTTCTAAAAAAGAGGTGGCATTTCTTGTGTACCACCTACAAACTGCATTATGCGGGTAGGAATTTTGGCCCTACAGATCGACACCCTTCAATCTACTAAGGGTCCGATTCCAAATTCGGCCGGAAGGGCACCGAACGATGGCCGGAGCCCTTGGGACCGATTCGGAACGTGCCGGCCAGATTCCTTTCCGACCGAGCCATTCCGATGGGCTCGGTCGGAAAGGAATCCGACTCGGATTTCCGGATGGCTTCCGACGGGCTCGGAGAGCCCGTCCGCCGTCCGGAAATCCTTCAGTACTCCCCCGGCCGCCTCTTCACGACCGAGGGAGTACGATGGCAGTTTTTCACTGCCTTTTCGTGCCGGTCTATCCGGCACGAAAAGGCAGTCGGAAACTGTATTTGGGGGCCCCCAGTAGGGCCCCCATGGGTGCGAGGCCGCCGAAAGGCCTCTGTTGATCCCTGCACCCGGTGGCAGGCACCTTGGGGTGCCGTCCACAGGGTGCAGGGATGAACTGCACCCCTGCTTTTCCCAATGCAAGCATGCATTCAGCTCGGAATGCATGCTCCCATTGTGAAGTATACGAGTGCGACCGAACAGGGTTCGGTCGCATCGTACTTGCAGGGCCATAACCGACGACAGCAGGTCGGTCGGTTACAGCTCCTGACCGATATCGGACGGACCTGAGTCCGTCCGAAATCGGAATCGGCCCCTTAGTGTGTGCCTACAGGTTTGTTGTTTCCACAGATGTTAAGTTGGAAGGACTGTAAGGGAGCAAAAAATCATGGCAGTTTGATACTCTTTTCATATTGTAATAGCTATCAGACCCTGGAATAAAGAGAAACTTAACAAAACCCCTATTTGTGGCAAATGTAAACACACATTGGTTTTATTTTTATTTTTCAGTGCATTATTATACAAGCAGGGATAGTACTCATGATTAAGATTTCAACTGGTATTGAGCACCCCACATTTAAACCGTAGCAGAGCAGTGGACCAATTTTAATATAATGCAGCAGAAATGCTAGTTTGGGTCTCTTGCTACTTAATCACACAGATGGGTCCCTGGGCTACAATATAGCATATGTGAGAAACTGGGTTGTTGGTTGAGAAGTGTGAAACCCTACTCAAGAAACAGCCACAATCTTTGATAGGGCGAACCACAAAAAGTCTTTAAATTAATCTGTGCTTAACCCAAGGACGATAGTCTTTGCTGTCCTGATAATTAGAAAGCACATTAAAAAATGTCATAAATTATAAATGAAATGTAACATGAACAGTTGTTTCTCGTCACTCACACATACTTCAGAAGATGAATGCATATGGTATGTGTAAGGGACTGCGGATGGTGTTTGCGCACAGTGTGGATGTTTGGAGTTATAGATAGAACGTGCTAGGGGGTTCTCTGAATGTTTGTAACTGGTATAAAAAATAAAAAAGCAGTTAGCTAAAACACAGAACTGTTTGAGGGTCAAACATGATGTTGGCCACTTGGCAGTAATGAATTATACACCATAGTGGCCTAGTGGTTGTTATAGGTGGTTTCTATTGTTTCCATGTAATGATGAGGGCTCTGACTCCATCTAGTTGGTATCAGGAATTCTCATCTATCTCTACTTCTATTGAGAAGGTAGGTCTTCTACTTCAATAGAGAACTATCAAAGGTGGTTGGGTATTAACCTTGGGGAAGGTTAGTGGTGGAAGTGGGCCTTTGTCTGATGAGATCAAGGGCCCCATCTTGAAAATTCTGCAGCGCGCAGATCATTGTCCATCTTTCTCTGATAGCTCTCCATCAGGCGATGAGTCACAGTTGGGAGGAAAGATCTTTCTTCTTGTAGTCAGTTGCTCGCTGAAATTCAGATTGGGTATTAAATCTGTCTTTCAGCAGTGCTAGTTGTGGCTGGAGCCAATAGAGGAAGTGGGAGGGGCCAGTAGAGGAAGTGGGTGTGGCCTCCTGATTAAAATGGAGCACCTGCACTTAATATTTTACTAATTAAGCACTGAATGCCGCTATGATGCTCCAAGTGGATATCGATGATCTTATGAATATAGATGAGGGAATATTTGAGGATTCATCCCTCCTTGCTGTCCCTATTTCTAATGTTGATTGCAAAGTGTGCTCATAGCTTCACCTCAATTGCCTTTATGATTTTGATGCCCTATCAACTTCTGATGCTGTTCCAGTTGCACTGGCTATGTACATGTTTTCCTTTCTTTCTGCATAAAAGAAAATGTCTTTAGCTCATGCTAAAAGGAGGGTTTGTTGGATTAGGCCGTTGATGCTCACGAAATGCCATGTATAAGCTAGCCTTCTCTGCACCGTTTTCTTTTTAGACTCCATTTTGTGTGATGTTTGAAACTAATCTTTTCAGTTCCGAGAAATACACTTTGCTAAGAATTGTTTCTGCAATGAAGAACTGTTAGTGCCAGCGCATAGCTTTCCAACTAGATAGAGGCCCTCTCCCACCTGTCTGGCAGTTTGATCGCAGCCGAGGGTGAAACGGCCTTGGACGGTGCTGAGTTGTGCAAGATACAATAGCAGAAACCTTTTTTTTTGTCTTTCCCTGTCCAGCTACATCTGCTTGGAAGATTCTACTGTGGGCGTGTTCTTAACTAACCATGTAACGTACATAATGTATCTTTTTGCTGACTTTCTGTCAGTTCCCTCTGTAGCACTCTCTTGAGACTGGGCAGACGGAGCCCCGCTCTGAGAGAATATAATAAATAATTATTGGTGTATATTCTCCAGTGTCTCTCTGACTCTTCATTTAGTATGTAAGGCTGAGAGGTGGTCCAAGGTGACCCGGGTGACCCTAAAATGGTCATTTCCTTCAACACAATGGCTGGGTTTCGTTACACAGTTCTAGGGCAAGATACAGTCTGTCAGTCTTTCAGATATGGGTTTGTTTAATCTTCCTGGGCAAAGCCCTGCTCACTGTTCTGACTGTCGTCCCACACTTTTCTTGGTCATATGACTGAGTAGCGGGAACATGGTTGCTAATGCAACCTCATCTCTTGGGTCACATCGGAGTTGTGGTATGACATGTTGGTATCAACATTTGTCGATCATTGGCAGTTGTGGCCTATGAGCTGTCAGGAGTAGTCTAAGAGCCATCAGGGGTGGATGTCTAGACACACCTCTCTGGCAGCAGCAAGTAGGATCCTCAGGTCATGACAGCGATGCTGTTCGGCAGGCCAGGATCACTAGTCATTTTTCCTTGCGGTCTTCAGACTGTTTGTCCTTAAGTGCAATGGCATTGACTTCTGGACATACAACTCGGTGGCTATAGCAGGAACGTCCCACAGGTCACAACAGAGATGCACCACCAGAAATTAAAGCTACTGGTGCTTCACATAGTTCGCCAAATGAATGAAGCAGGAAGGCCAAGGGGAACCTTTCTCAACTCGAGTCAACATCGGACACGCTCCCCCAAACATGTTGGCTTCTTATGGGTGTTGCCTGCACCAGTGACATGGCTGGGCTTCTCTTGCAAGGTCTGGCGCTCTCCTCCCCTCTGTGAGCAGGCAGGCAGGCAGATTTCCAAGCACTAGGTAGACCCACAGATTCTCCAGCAACTAGCACGGACTGCAGGTGATGTCCATGCCCACTGATTTCTGGGGTACTGGCTTTCAAGCAGACACCAGTCTTAGCCACTCAGCAGCTTTTCGAGTACTCTTACAGAATTCATCCTTCCTTGGTCAAGAAGATTATGGAACCATAACAAAGTAGGGCGGTTTAATCCTACCTTGATACTCATTTTCCAGACAGGAGATCTTGATCCACTGTTTAAGGCTTTGAAAGTGGTTTGTGTGGTTCCCTTTTCAAAGTCATTTTCTTGCTGTAGTTCAGAAACAAGTGTTGTGTAAGGTGATAGCTTTCACACTAGGTAGTGATAAATCCTCTTCCAAGAAGGAATAGCCAAAACAAGGGCACAATGAAATATCAGATCTTTGCACCTGGCTGTCGTCAGCTTTCCTGAAGTGGCAATCGGGGACAGACAAAACGGCTGGCCCCTTCCTGGAAATGTCATCACTTTTAACAACAGAGGGCCTGATTTAGAGTTTGGCAGACAGGTAACTCCATCACAAACATGACGGATATCCCGCTAGACTTATTACAAATTCCATAGGATAAAGCACACTTGTAATAAGGCAGCGGGATATCCGTCACGTTTGGGACTCACTATCCTATCCACCAAACTCTAAATCAGGTCCAGAATCTGTTGACTCTCACCCATTCCCTATCATTCACTAAATGGCAGAGCTCAGCAAATCTAATCACAAATCCCAGGCTAAAAGGTCTGTCATATTGTGCTTAGACAATCTCAACCAGGCTGAGATTGATGTGACATGTGAGCATTCCATAAATGACATACTAAGATTCCAGGTTTTGAATGCAGGGACTGTCGGTTGGAACTGTGCTGGCTGTGATGGAGCTGGCTGTCTCTGATCTCTGAGCAAATAACTTACAGGAACATTTGTGTGGTCGGAGTGGCATCTTTATACCATGACAATTTTGGCGACGATTAACTCTGCCAGGCATCTGAAAGCGCTCAGAGATTGGAGGCACACCTACAGAAACATACGCAAGTGCAGGAGTTGGACGTGTGTCGACTGCACACTGACAAAGGAGAGTCACGTCTGAAGTACCCACTTCAGTTTCATTCTCCGTGCAGTAGTCCAGGAGCATATGGTATCAGGGCAGTCGAGGGGAGAGACAGAATTATACGTCAGGTAATTGTGGCTCTGCGGTCTTAGTGACTGCAAAGGTGACCCTTCCTGCACAAAAACAATCATTGATAGCATTTTCCTCTTTCTATGCGTGCTGCAGAATGCAGCATGCATAGAAAGAGGAAAAAACGAGGAGAAATAGAAGTATTTCTCCTTGTTGCGCCACTCCTATGCCTTCCCTGGGGTGGCGTAGTGTTCTGACGCTTTCCCAGCTTTACCAAACATTGCAAATCTGGGATTGTGTCAAGTTCCATGGATGTTGCGTATGAACACCCACAGCAACACCCATGAAATGCCCCTTTCGCAAAGAGTAATGCTTTAAAGGGGCACATATTTACAACGCCATGAAAAGTCAAACCGGGTGACTTTAGGTGGTGTTGTAAATATGGGCAAGCCCATTGGGCTGCCAGTGCATCAAAATACGTGACGCACTGGCGGTGCAATGTGCTTGTAAATGAGGCCCAGGATTTTTACCCGAACGGACTTGAAATTACTCAGCGTGGTTTAATGGGTAATTTTGGGAATTTCGCATGAGAAGTGAAATGCTGGAGATTATATATGATTACTCTGACATACCAAACATTTCTCCCAGGTCTACTCGGAGATTGTTTTGAAGAACAAAGAGGGCTAACAGCAGGTAGAGAATTGTGGACCCTCAAAGCATCACAGTTTACGGGAATAGAATAAAAGTTGGATGCAGAGGCATACTGTTCTCGTGCAGTGAGTCACAGAAGGTCACATAGGTTCCCTGATGTGGTAAGGCACCTGAGAGACCCATGGTTTCTCACAGGGAGTCCAGGTCGGTCACACAAAGTGGTCAACTGGTGCAGTGTTGAATTCCCAAGCCTGCAGTTCACTTGCAGGTAAGGGAGGTTAGTGACAGTGGACGACAGGCGCAATACTGAACTTTGTAGACACAAAGGGCTACTTTTACTAAAATTTTGTGTTGGGTTTGCATCACCAAAGAGACGCAAACCCATACAAAATATTTTTTTAGTAATTTACTTCCCAAGGCAAAATTCTTTGCACAGGAAAGTAGTCTGAAAGTAACGCAAACCAGTGCAAATACCTGCTTTGCGCCACTAAGTCTCAGGGAGGAGTTCCATGGGTGGTACCTGGGCGTTTCCATGCAACCACCTATGGTTTTTGATGCAAAACTCCATCTACTTACAATAGTAGACATGGCTTTGCGTTAAAAATGAATGCCACTTGAAAGATAGGCGTTATAGGGAGAAATGGTTTAATTTCTCCTTTCTTTTCTGAATGCATGTGTGCTGCACTGTGCAGCACACAAACAAAGTAGGAAACGTTTTAAAAGTTGTCTAGGCATAGTATTGGGTACTAGAAGGGAATTCTTCCAGTCAAAACCTATACTAGACTCACACACACACACTTGGACTATGGTGCAAAGGTGTATGTGTGGTGCTCTGCAGCAAAATTCTGACTCAGCGCAAGGTAGAGTACCATATCTCTGTAGATATGGCGCTCCCCTGCTCCCTCCCTATCATGCAAGACAGCAAGCATTTTTGGCTGTTCTGCTGCTTTAGGTGACGTTCGTAAATCTGTCCCTTAGTTCTCAAGCACCTCAAGGCTGCAGTCAGTCGTCATTGAATTCAGGCTCTTTCCTATGACAAGCTGCAAATCTATCATCTCTCTCTTCCTGCAGGCTGCAACCATTCGCCAGTCCTAACTTGGTGAGAACTAACTAGTAATCTGCCTCTGGTCCCAGCCCTCCTCTACACGTGTGTCCAAAAGGCCAACGCTACATAAGCCAAAGATTCATATCCAGGACATTGGGTGTTGTTCTTTGATCAACTGACGACTAAGATTTAAAGTTGATCCCAAACTTTTGGAGACAGCCCAACATGACCGATGCATTTTCTTTTACGGTATGTCACAACTCCATAGCAATCTGTTTCAAGAGAGCTGTCACTTTCAGATGAATTTTGCCTTGTATACTACCCCATGCCAGTCAAATGCTGTTGCTGGGTTGTTCATTCTCCATCAGACCAGGACCCAGGATTCACTGGAGGGGCAGGCAGCCTATCTCCTTTTATGAGGTGTGCAGTTCTGGCCATGCTCTTGGTCTCTGCTTCTGTTCACAGACTTCTCTTCTTAGGCGAACACTGCCCGCTGGAATTGGCTTGGTCCAGGTCCAGTGAGTGCAACATACATTCGGTGGGAACCCAAGCCCATTAGTACTCGATCTCTCATGTACACATGCACTCACATGCGCACTACATACAGTTACGTCACCCATGGAAACTTTTCAGGAGATTCACCAGAATAATAAAATATGAAGCAGGTTGCCACATAGATGAAACGCAACAGACTTTCAGCCCTACAGAGGGAGTTAAAAATAAATGCCCTTCCCTAATGTTCCCTGCAGGTCATATTACAAATTACCATGTTGTTGGTGCCCACTTTCTGCGGGATGGGCATAGAGCGTTAGTGAGTTTAAGCCGGTCTTTCACGGGTGGTGCATCGTTTCCTGACCATCACACTTGTGTCTTTCAATTTGGGATATCCAGCACCATCAGGTGCCACATGTTCATTCCCTGCGCATAACACAACCCATACCTGTATTTCATGTTCTGTTGCAGGTTGGAAGACACGATACCCACCCTGGATGCATTTCAGCATAACGCTTGGGAGCTCAGGTCACTTAACTCCTATAGAACTCCCATTCTCAAAAGGAGTAGTGCAAGGGATTAGCGCCAAACCCTAAAGCAAAAAGCATTGGCAAAGCCAATAACTCTGGCATTTGCAGCGATTTTAGGCCTTGTTAATGTTTGCTTTATTTTGACATTTTTTTTTGTAAAACATTATTGTTGGGAGAGTTGCCGCGCCCAAGCCAATAAAAGAAAACATTGGCTAAAAGCAAAAGTAATTTTTGGGGCTCATATTGCCATAGTTCTCCCCGACACTGAAGGGATTTAGTTTGTGTGTGGATGCGCTCCTTGTCAAAGCAGGATGCTGTCATTCACAGTGAAGTTATCCAATGGCTGAAGTGGGCAGACCTGTTGCCCAAGCTGCATTCTGTATTGGGCAGGAGACAAATGTGAATTACACAATGGAAGAATGGAGGAAGAGGGCCGGCTGAAACCACCTACCAGTTTGTTAAATATGAGATTTTAGTAAGATCAATTGGTCTTGCGTGCCTTAAAAAAACATAACCCTGTGCTACAGGATAAAAAGTGTTGCATGTCAATCCTGGTGGTGCCACCAGTTCTGTGGCTCCTTCTGTCCACGTGTCACCCTGTTGACCTCCTATGGGGTGAAGTACGTCATTTAAAAGGTTGTGCTAATAAGGTGAATGTAGAAATAAAGAATTTTGGGTGGTAATATAGGTTTGAAAAAAGGATACCCATTGTTTTCTGCGGAGACATTTTGTTTGATAGAAAATGAAAAGGGGCAACACCCAGGGCTCAAGTCGAGGGTAGATGCCGTCTATCCACTATTTTCAGAGGGTAGATGCCGTCTACCCTGCTGCAAAGCTGGCCACTTTCAGCGGAGTGCCAAATTACCTTCATACTTCTCCCGGAATGCACAGAAATATGCTGAACTCGTCCCGGTGTAATTTTCTGACACCAGGGCACATTCAGTAGTGCCTGCACTTTGTCTGCTTTCAGTAGCGGTTGCTCGTATTAAGAAGTAGCGTGGCGGGGAGGGGGAATACAAAAAAAAGAAGAAACATATAAAGAAATGTAACTTACCTGCTCCGCTGGCCGCCGCCCTCCTCCCGATCATCGCTGCCCGGACATCAAGAACTGCTGCACACTACGCAGGCTCCCAGCTCTGAATCCCAATCCCAGCTCCCAATCCCACCGCTGCTCTCATGCTGGGAATACTATTGGTCTGAGCGCCTCGGTTCGGCGCTCAAACATATACTGGGAGCCTGTGTTGGTTTCTCCACCCAGCTGTACAACACAGCTAGGTGGAGAAAGGCTAAGTGCGCATGATGGTTTGCGCACTTAGCAGTGCCCAACACTCCCTCCTCCTCCCTGGTGCTGCAGCATCAGTGTGGGAGGCCACGTCCCTCGCTCGGCTCACAGCCTGCAGGGCTAAAAATAAAATGATAATAAAAATGTTTTCTTATCATTTTCTTTTCGTGGGTTGCCTCTACTGGCTTTCAGCGGGGGAGGGTGACGCTCCGCCACCATAAAGGAGGAGCCGCCCCTCTCTGCTTTTGTTCTGAGCAGCAATGTGCAGGCAGGGAAGGGCCTTATCAGATCCAATTTTTGTTAAGGGGCCATTAGGCCTCTTTTTGGTTGAGTATCCTGGCTGGGAGCTATCATGAGCCTCACACCTAAATGCAATGGAGGGGGAACAAAGGCTCACATGTTATCATGTCACAGGTATTTCAGAGAGAAATGCTTTTGACTTCATTGAGTCCCTGTATATAAGAGATATATGTTCTCTCTAAGAATGTCAGATGTGTTGGTGGCACCAGTATTTACACAAATAAGTTAAATACCACTATTTTGTTTTATTTCTTTTACAGCGCTTTAGCACTACTCACCCCAATGCAGGCTGCCAGAGCGCTTTACATCACACATACAGATTACACATTGACAATAAATCATATCTATGTACATCAATAGAAAGGATGTGTTTCATTAGACAGTGAGGGTTACAAGGTGTTGGAGCAACATGTCTCTGTGCTATTTTAGAATGATCACAATTTATGAACTGCAAGTAGCAAAAGGATCTATGTCTGAAAAGCAGTAACCCACTTACCCATTTACATCAGATAAAAATCTCTCATCTGCGTGTTATATAATGTGCTTTGCAGGAGACATAATCACCCTGTATGCTACTTTGATTCAAAACTAGGACTAGTCAAAACACAGATCTCTCCAGCAAATACATTATCCTCCAGAGTTATCTTACCATTATTATTATTCCCTGAGATTTAGCTGGCACACAAAGATCTCTGCAGCAGGTGCCTTAACCCCATAAGATATTTTAAAATACAGACATTGCAACCAATTAAACAGAACAGATGTACTGCCATGTTTCTCCTTGTTGCCAATTTCTTTGTGGCAGGGTTTTAAATAAATAAATGTATAACTTGAGCTCAGATTTTGCGTCAGCGTTGTGTCAATATTTTGGCTCAACCCCAATGCAAAATCTAATTTGCTAAATATTTTATGCGCTCAAATGTACTCATGATATACCTGCTAAACATATGTGAGGTCTTAAGATCTGATGCCACCTCCTGTGATTTCATGGGTTGTGATGCCACTTCCTGTGATGCCACATGCCATGATGTCACTTCCTGTGATATCATGCGCAGTGATGTCATGCCTGGTGATGTCACACCCATTCTGCCTAACTTGGTGAGTCCCCCCACTTCTCTTTTTAGGACTTGAGCCCTGGCAGCACCCTCCTATTGAGGGTGAGTGGACAGGTAGGCTTCAGTGAACCACTAAATTTAAATTCTAGGGACTATTCTTTTGAGTTCTGTATCAGTCGTCTGATTGAGTGGACCCCTGAACATTCTGAGACCAACGAGGCGGCTGCTGCCTGCAGTGCGTCACTGGGACGTCCTTGTTGATGTGACGCAGACGTAGGATTGAGGGTGAATACAGAGGCCTGCCTTCTATTTCTGTAGCTCACGCAAAAGCGAGGCCTTGACACCCTGTTCCGGGAAGCTCCCCGGGCTCAACGGTGCCATTTTCAGAATCCTGATCAAAGAATGGCTTCCGCTTTGACTCGGCAGACAGACAGACACCGCACCATCAATGACAGGACTCGGCGGCGGGAAGAGAGGAAGGAAGAATCTGTGGCCTGGTTTTGCATTATCCGCAGATGCTGTAAAGCTATATTTACGCGACCTGTGATGCAACCAGGGCATATAACTGATCTGAGAGAGAAGAGCCGTCACTTGGGTCAAAGGATCAAGCCGTTGGAAGAGCAGTGGCAGAGCATATTCATATTTCGAGTCCTTTTTCTGGGTCATGCAGGAGTTCTGAAACCGTGTCCTTGTCATCAACTGGAATGGTTTGTACTGACGCTGCCACTGCCAGGCATAGTCGCTTCATCATGACGTAATTGCACTGCCCTACTATTGTCAAATACACAGGTGCTAATTACAAACGTTCGCTCCTGCACAATGTGCATGAGGTTTCACTTTTACGAAATGTGAAATAAAACCGTTAATGGCAGTATAAATTCAGTGGAAATAGGTATTGATACTTTGTTGTGATGAGAGCAATGTTGGAAAGGAAAATTTGCAAAGTTATAGCAAATGCAAGAAAAAGCGTCTTTGAAGTATAGGTGCTGCTTTCTCGCAAGTGAATCAATTATACCCTCTTTGTACTGTTTTGTTAGTTCAATTAGACTGTGACACTGCAGGGTTCTGTTTTGGGGATCCAACTTGTTTCTGTTCAAAGAAGAACCGACAAAGCAAATATATCCAGATTTGTTTGGAGCAAAAATCTTTTTTTGGGCACCATTTTGTAGATTAGTATACAAGGTTACCTGAACAAGTGCTGTATACGTGTTTTATGGATTCTGATGGTGGAAGTAGAAAAACGTAGGGCCAGATGTACGTAGGGATAGGTTTGCTATTACCAAATAGCAAATATCTGCAATTCACTATTTGGTAACCGCAAACACCAATGCACGAAAGTGTGTTTTACACTTTCTGTGATTCCCAGGGGTCGCAAATAGACCTACCTCATTAATATTTATAATGTAGTTCTTGGTTTGCGGCACATTGGAAATTACAAAAATCACAGGGATGGAGGCCTGCTGGGGTCAGCAGACCACCATCTCTGTTATTGCTTTTAAATAAATCAATGTTTTTTTAAAAATGCAGCCCGTTTTCCTTAAAGGAAAATGAAATGTGTTTCAAAAAGAAAAAATGAAGGGGGCGTGGCCAGGCGCCGAAGATGGCGGACGCGTCTTACTAACGCTCCGCGCTGAATCCCTTCATTATCCTGGGCATCCTGGCTGGATGGCAGATTTTTCTGCTTTGACATACACCCTCCATGCCTATACACACCTGCCTTGCCCGGTGAGGGTCGTCCGGACCCTGAAGACGGCTCGTGGCGGCCCTGGATAGTACGGCCCGCTGTGCTGTGAAGGCCCGGTCCCGGCCACGTGGTCGGCCGCTGTGAGGTGGCCCAGCTCCCTGAACTGCTGCTGTGGCGGTCCCCGTGATAGTTCCGGGACTGCCGCTCGCTGCTGCCCCCTGATTCGGCGGAGCTGCGGCATGTGCGGCGCCACTTCATTGATGTCCTGGAGAGCGGTAGAGGCGGCCCCGGACTGCCAGCGGGGAGTGCCTGCCGTGAGGAGCTGGGCCGCTGCTGCTGAAGCTGCTGCCGCCTACTGTCTGGGGACGTCTGGAGGGGGCTCGGCTGCCAAGGTAGGCCCTCTAGATTTCTTTGCGGTGTCTGCCCGGTGACGGGGATTCACGGGGGTCGATCGGACCCAGGGACCCCACCTGGACACGGCGTGGTAACAGCCGCACAACCACTGGGGGTGAGCTCCTGAGCAGCTGCGGCGATACCCGCTCCTGAGGTGGGCAGCCACGGGGGTCGGTCGGGCCTAGGGCCCCCACCGGAGCGCAGCGCATGGGGAGGCAAGGCCGTCGGGCCGGGGGGCCGGGTTCTCTCGTCTGAGGTGGGGAGCCACGAGGGTCGGTCGGGCCTAGGGCCCCTACCGGAGTCCGTTGTGTGACCTGGCGGACCGGGCGGACCGGCGGGCCGGATCGTCTCCCCCTTAGTGAGGGCCTCGGGGGTCGGTCGGGCCCAGGGCCTCACATAAACTGCCTGAGAGGGTCGCGGAGGCTGCCATGGGGACGATGGCCAGGTGGGTCGATCGGGCCTAGGGCCCCTCACCTGCAGCAGCTGCAGAGGCCGCGAGAGGGTCCGGCTATCTCCACATCGGCGTTAAGGATCTGCTGGGGTCACATACTCCTTCCTTCTGAGAGGTGGTTCGCCCGATGCGCTGTCTGCTGTGGCCCTCTCCTGTGTTCTGGAGCCTTGGAGTTGGATTGTGAGTGAGCCACGACACATCCCGCATACGCAATATATATGCCTGACTGCGTGCTGAGGGACAGTGGGGCCGAGCACATGTTATCCCTGTTGGACCCTCACATTCTCCTGCTCCCACCTCTGACGGAGTGACTACTGTGGCGATGGGTCGACTAGTGCCGGCGGCGGGGCCCGTTCTGTAGGTGAGAGTCACAAGGGTTTGGCCGGGCCTAGGACATCTCACCTAACCACGCTTTGCGGACCATCGACCGGGACGTTGCCCGGCAGGCGTGTACGCTCTGCGCAGAGCTGCCTTAGAAATTCCTCCGCTGAGGCTACTGTGGACGGCCCTCAGTGATTTTTCCTGAAGCCAGAGTCCGAGCTGTAACACCACCTATCGGCGAGGACAGGGTGCTCTCTTCATTTCCCCCGCCTGTTGCCTTCCCTGTGTCCCCTGTGGGGGGAGTCTTGACGCCCAGAGGGACCCCGTAGTCACTGAACTCACGGTGGGACGCATCGTTGGTTGGAGCGAGACCACCTTGCGGGGGACCGATCCTAGTCAAAGACGCGATCACTACACAGGGGAGACCGCGGAGGCTTGACATCCTAGCCTCGCTCCCTATGAGAAGCGCTCAGCAAATCGTCATGGGCCGCCTACGTAACAACACCCCTCGCGATGCGCCCCTTGGGGGCCAGGCTGGGACATTACTCGCGGCCCCCGGATCAACAGCTGCGATGAATCAGCCTGACATTGCCACCAAACTGGACTCTGTACTGGCGGCTGTTGAGCGGATCGGCAGCGCCCTGGACTTGACCCGCACCTCCTTGGAAGGCCGGATGGACACTATCACCTCGGACTTCACGCTCCTCCGGGTGGACCAACACAAACTTTTAGACCGGGTTTGTGACGCAGAGGCCACGCTAGCAGACCTCCAACCCGATCCCGGAATTGCTCCTCCGCGCTTCAAGATCTACTGGACCGTGTTTGCACCCTGGAGGAGAAGGTGGATGATGCGGAGGGTCGTTCACGCCGGAATAATGTGCGCATGGTCAGTCTCCCTGAGGGGGCGGAGGGACAGGATCCAGAGACCTTCACGGAAGCCTTGATGAAAGAGCTCATGCCCCCCGGTTCGCTCTCCCCACAATTCGTAGTGGAACAGGCCCACCGAATACCTGCTCGCAGGCCCCCTCCTGGGGCTCGCCCTCGCCCCTTCCTATTTCGAGTCATGAACTTCAGAGACAGAGACGCTATTCTACGGGAGCTGGGCAAACACCCCAGCCCTAAGGTACAAAATGTCACTGTCTCTCTCTTTCCTGATTACACGGCTCACATGCAAAGGAGATGAGCCACCTTCACCGCAGTAAAGAAACAGCTCCGTGATCTAGACCTCCGCTACTCCTTACACTTCCCGGCCCGCCTGCGAGTTGTCAGAGATGGCAATACGAAGTACTTTGACTCCCCCGCGGAGACATGGGACTGGCTCGAGGAACAGGGGTTGGTGACGGCGCCTAAATCGTCTGATGAGTCCCGACCTCGTGAGCGTCCCCGCGGAGGTAGACGCAGGGAGAGAAAAGCCAAGAGTGTGGGACCTACAGTGGCCATCCCCAGTCCTGACCAAATCAGATTGGAACGTCAAGGGGCCCTGCAGGCGATGGTGGCCCTCCAGTCCTCCAGATCCCCGTCCCCGGTCGACTCTGCTGCCTCTCCGCCCAAGTCCGGAGCCTCCGAATCCACGCCTGAATGGGCCTTGGATGCGGACTTTCCCCCACTCCGGGGTGTCACCCCACAAACTGCAGATGGCATTATTTGACATTTAATTTGTGTTCCTATTAGAATATCGCATTACTTCAGGGCATGTTTTCTTTTAGTACTTTTATGATGCTCTCTCTCCTGCTCTCTTGGGGTAATTGAAGGGGACAGTCCTTACATTGACTCCTCCCTCTTGCTGGTCCATTTTCCCCCCGAAGTCCTACAACGACACTAGTTCCGTAGCCATGATTTG
Organism: Calotriton arnoldi; assembly: GCA_963921515.1. Taxonomy (NCBI): domain Eukaryota; kingdom Metazoa; phylum Chordata; class Amphibia; order Caudata; family Salamandridae; genus Calotriton; species Calotriton arnoldi. The sequence goes on along the minus strand of CAWUFW010001028.1, from coordinate 1,265,171 downwards.
GCGTAATTGTTTGGGCAGTTCCTCACGTTGAGGTTCCGCTCTTTCCCTGTTGCATGGTTTCCTGCAATTCCACCTTATTCTTTTTCTCCCCCTGTATGAGTCGCCACCCCTACAGACCTGCTGCCTCTACTTCCTTCTCATCCAAGGAGATCCGCCACAAGTGAGGCCACACAGCACACGGGCGGTGCACGCTAATCTCACTTGTCCCGATGATAGATCTTAACGTCATAACCTGGAATGTCAGGGGTATCCAAACACCTGGTAAGCGATACGCCATTTACGCCTATTTGCAGCGTCACAAGACGAGTGTTGCGCTCTTACAGGAGACGCACCTGACAGCCGTTGAAGCTACCCGCTTACGCCGATGATGGCGTGGCCAAGTATACAGTACTGACTACTCGTGCATGGCTAGAGAGGTGATGATATGGGTTAGGGCGGGGGTTCCATGGGAGGAAAAGGAAGTCCTGACAGACCCGATGGGGCGCTATGTCCTGATAAGCAGCAGACTGAACGGCCAACCGATTTTACTAGGTTCCTTATATGCCCCCAATATTGCACAGGGTACCTTTCTGAGTGATCTCGCAGGGATACTGCTCCGGTGGAGGGATGTCCCGTGGCTCCTGGGCAGTGATTTTAACGCAGAACTTGACGTCTCCCTTGACCGCTCCTTTCCCCCTCTCACTAGTACTACAGCTTCCTCTAATGCTCACCTTTTAAAAACCTGGCTGGGTAACTGGGCTCTTTCGGACATCTGGCGGGAACGTCATCCTCACTCCAGAGTATACTCATTTTATTCCCCGGTCCATAAGTTACATGTGCGCCTCGACCGTATACTTGCATCCGCAGCCCTCCTCCCCTTGATACAGACGACTGATTATCTTGGTCGGACACACTCGGATCATAATCCCTTGGTGATGCGCCTGGCCTGGGAGGCGCAACCCCCTCCGATTCCGGCCTGGCGCCTGCAGACCGCAGCTCTAGAGGACCCCCTCTTCCGAAGCTCGCTGGAAGCAGCGATAGCTAGTTATTTTGCACTTAATACCGGTTCCACGGACTCGGTTCTCCATGAATGGGAGGCCTTTAAGGTGGTAGTTAGGGGTCACTGTCTAGGGCAGACTTGGAGCATTCTCAGACAATTGGACAACTCCCTGGCCCACATTGAGGGACGGCTGCTCCTACTCGAGACGCAGGTTGCCGCCAACCCGGCACAACAACAGCACCTTGATGCTGCCCATACCGAACGGGAGGCCCTTCTGGACCGCCTGAGGTGCCATAATTATTTGGCTCATTCGATTCGTTCTCACTCTGCTGCGGACAAAGCCGGGAGACTACTGGCTTATTTGATTAGACAAGAACATCCCCAACGCCCCATACATTTCTTACTTGATGATCTTGATCAGGAGCGCAACACCCAAAGAGACATTCATGCATTGATGACTGAACACTACACTCGCTTGTACGAGAGCCTCCTGACGGGCAACGCCCAGGACGTGGGATCCTTCCTGGACACGGTGGAGTTGCCCACCCTAACGATAGACCAATCCCTGGAGCTGGACTCTCCTCTAACTGAAGATGAAATACGAGAAGCATTGCGTTCCTTGTCCTCTGTTAAAACCCCGGGGCCAGACGGACTTCCAACAGAGTTTTTTAAAACCTACGCGGAATACTTGGTACCGCACCTCCACTCGATGTACCTAGAGGCAATCTCGGAGGGAACTCTGCCCCCAACCATGCGTACCGCTAATGTGGTATCTTTGTTGAAGCCTGGTAAGGACCCCGCGTCTCCCGGCTCCTAGCGACCGATCGCAATATTGAACTCGGATTATAAGATCCTGGCAAAGGTTTTGGCCAACTGGCTGGCTCCGCTGATCCCTGATCTAGTACGCTCAGACCAGAATGGCTTTGTTCCGCAGCGTAGTACGGCCCTGAACATACGCCGCTACTTTCGGGTGGCGGAATATGCCGCGATCGACTGGCCACGCTCTGGTTGCATGGTATTGGACCTTGAGAAGGCCTTCGATTCACTGGCCTGGAACTTCCCTTTTGCTGTCCTGGCTCGCTTTGGGGTTGGCCCCTCCTTCCTTGGTTTGGTGCAACTACTATATCATAATCCATTGGTTCGACTTCGGACAGGCCCATATATTTCGGATCCGATTCGGGTGCGACGAGGAACCCGACAGGGATGCCCGTTGTCACTGCTTTTGTTTGCGTTGGCGGTGGAGCCGCTGGCGGCCCACATCCGCGCACATGTCGATATGGGGATTGAGCTAGGAGATGGCATACATACCATTTCGCTCTATGCAGACGATCTGTTACTATATGCTCGGGACCTTCATGACATTCCCCCCTCCCTTGACCGAGCCCTTAGCCATTTTGCGCGTGCCTCGGGGCTACGAGTTAACCCGACAAAATCCATACTTTCTCCGTTAGGCGATACTCTTGATCCGGGCTACACACTTGGGGGGACGCCTGTGGCCTGGTGCATCGACCCTTTTCGCTATTTGGGGGTCCGGGTGTATCGCACCAAAGCTGACCTCTTCGACGGGAATGTCACCCGGGCTGCCACGGCGATTCGGTCTCAGATGGGTTTCTGGAAGACTCTCCCATTGGCGATATCTGGTAGAATCGCCCTGGTCAAAATGGTGGTTCTTCCCCGCCTTCTCTATTACTTTACCACTTTACCCCTTATCATCTCTCCACCCTTCTTTAAACAATGGGAAAAGGTGGTGCGAGATTTCATATGGGGGACATCACGTCACAGAGTGTCCGTGGGAAAGCTTTATCTGCCTACTGAGCTAGGGGGCCTTGCGGTACCCAATTTCGAGCATTACTACCTGGCCTCCCAACTGCAATGGATCGCCCGGTGGATGTCCTCCCGTTACTTATCGGACACGGCCTCTCTGCGGCCTCCGCTACTGCTGATAACCCTTTTACAAATTTTCCACCCTTGCTCCAAACTTAGACCTCCCGATATTCTTCTTCTCACTGTAGCATACAAATGCTTCCGTAGGTGTCTTTTCCTCACTAGAACCACCGTCCCATACGCACCCGCTATCCCACTGTTGGGAACTCCAAGGGGGGACACCTACACGACGACCACTGAGTTACATCACTGGGCTTCGGAAGGGATACAGGATGTGGGGGAATACAGGATTCCGTTTCAGGAACTCATGGCGGAAGAGAACCTACACCCTGGGCAGTTTCTATTACACAGAACACTCATAGCTCCGCTAGCGTCCAAATGGGGTACACTCGCCCAGGAACCCCCCACACACCACGCTTTGCAGTACCTTCATGTGATGGGGAAAGGGAGACACCTCACGCGCTGGTTCGCATCTTCACTTCGACAACACACGGAGATAGATCTCACCCGACTTCGACTTCACTGGGAGGGGACCCTGGAGAGGGTGTTTACAGATAGGGAGTGGTTGGCTGCCCGAGGCAGTCCGACCCGCATCCCTCGTAATCAGCGATTCAAACAGATACAATTTTTATATTGCATCAGGCCTACCTTACCCCAGCCCAAATCAACAGGTACTTCCTCCGCATAGATGCGGCTTGTCCCCGTTGCCGGCAATTAGATGCCGACATGCTTCATATGCTTTGGGGTTGTTTGGTTCTGACTGACTATTGGAGCGCGGTGACGGCCACCCTCACAACTTGCACCTCACGCACCATTCCCCCGACTTGGGAGGCCCATGTACTGCACCTCTTCAGCAGAAACAAGAAATACAGAGCTGCCACACGGTTTATAGACCTAGGTCTAATAACAGTCAAGCGCTTGATCACCAAGGGGTGGAAATCTCCCCTGTCGCCCCCCCCACTTGCTTGGCGCCGATCCCTGCTTAACTGGGCGAAAGCGGAGGGTGCGGCGCTACGCAGAGAGGACCTGCTTGGCATTCGAATGTTCCCCCTGGCACTTCAATGGGATGCAATGGTCTCCAAACTCTTGGGGGTGGACACTGACGCTGGGACCCCGAATACAACACAAAGAGTTATCACTCAGGATATATCCCCCAATGGCGTGAATGCTGACTAACGCCGACACCCGCACTGCTCCAGCCCCTCTGTCTCAGAGCCCCGCTGCCACCAAGTCTTGGCGGTTTTTGGCCCCCCAGCTACTTTGGATGCAGCAGCAGGTCTTGAGCGACTCTCCCCTAACCTTCCTTCACTTTGGTTGTCCTCATTTGGTTGTGCCCTATGTCCCCGGTTGAGTGTGAACTGCACTGTACCTGCATTATTCACATGCTACCTGGTGTCGTGATTTGTCAGCACTGCTCTGTCCTTTCTGAGATATTGCCACACGATTTGATGTACTCACCATACCCTGAATCTCCGTTTTCCTGTTGCTATTAGTTATTGTGTACCATGCCACTGGCAATCAATTTTCTTTCTTTTCCACCTGCAACATGAGCGCTGTTCTGACTGTATGCTTTATTGATAATGTGCACTACAAACAAAAAAGGTTAATAAAAACGATTTAAACAAAAAAAAAAGAAAAAATGAAACGTTTTGTTTTGCTTTGTTAAGTGTAGGCAGTAGTTTCTGGGACCACTGTCTGCTTTTAAAAATGTTTTTAGAAACATTCACAAAAGGGAAGGGGTCCCTTGGGGACCCCTTTGTATTTGTGAATGGGTTACCACCTACTTGAAGTAGGTGGTAAAAAGCAAATGTTTTGCGACCACATTTTGGTTGCAAAACATTCACACATACCACTGCGATTTGCTGTTCGGAAGGGACGCCCTAACCACTCCTTGATGGAACATCTAGACTTTATATCTATGCTTAGTTACAGTTATAGTTGATCTTCAGGTGACTGATAGGAACATTCATCAAATGAGCACCGGAGCTGCAACACCCCGAGTAGAATGAATTCTATATTTACTAAGCAGGGGTCTCTTAGCTCTTGAAAACAGAAGGTTCTGTAGGACATGTAATGAGTAATGAATTGCTATGAGGAGGCCTGAACCAGTACAAATAGTCCTCTAGTGAAAAAACCCACAACAATTTTGATATAACACAGTGATATCTAGTAACATGTTAGGCTAACACAAGCAGTCTCTCCTTGCCACTTTAACCAAAGTATCAGGAACATCTTTCAGCCCTTATGGCATTTTCCTTAAAAGCAGGATCCTGACACCTGCTGAATTTTAGAAAAAGATGGTTGAAAACACATTGTTCAGTCCAAAAGCATTTCACTAGTAAATATAATTGTATCTAAAACATAAAATTGGGACAATACAAAAGCTTTGTGCTGGCATAAGCTGTCAGCAAGCTTCCCATTTGATCACAACACAATCAGCAGAGACTCCCTCGCTCTTCCATTCCCCACTGACCCAGTCTTAAACTTTTCTATTTGGACTCTTCTATCCATTTCCACTTCCATTCTGTCCTCCTGATTGTTAAGTCTTAGAATTTGCATTGTTAGTTGACTAGGGTGTAAGCCCTCGTCAAGCAGCAACCATAATCCTAGACAGGGTAAGGAGCAGGCAAACCCTAAATTAACCTGTGCTCACCCTCTGGTAGTTTGGCACAGAGCAGTTAGGCTTTAGTGTGTAAAGTGTTTGAGAAACACTTCAAACAGTAAAATAGTGACAACAATAAACAAAATGATTCCACACCAGGTTAGAAAAATAGAACTTAGTTTAATAAATAAAACAAGACCAAAACGACAAAAATCTAATTAGTAGAACCTGAGTTATTGATTTTTAAATTTTATAGTGAAAAATAGCACCAAAAAGCACAAAATGCTTTTCGGGAAATCTGGTCGTGCTGGATGGGGACAAAGTTACAAGTTCAGGCCGACTGTGATGGAGTGCGGGCCAACTACAGAGACCCAATCAGGCCTGCTGAACAGAGTACTTTGAGTTCTGGTTGCAGAGAACTGCAAGGATCCGCGTCAAAGATTCGTAATGCAGCCATGGCAATGCGTCAATTCCGAGGTGTAATGAGGCTGCAGTGTAAGGTCCTATTGCAATGACGTGAAAGATCCTGTCAATGGGGTTTGAGAGGCAAAATCTGGTTTAGAGAATGCGAGGCGCAGCAGAGGCGATGCATCAGTTTCGATGAGCGGCGAAGCTGGGATGAAGAGTTTCTGTGTGATCGTCGAGGCTGCAGTCAACAAGGGATGCAACGAGCTTGTGCTCACAAGAGCATCATGCAGCATCGGTTCCGAAGGTGATGCGTTGGTCCCAAGATGCGGGAGGCGGCGGCGATGCAAGTCTTTTGTGACGGGTCCAATACATGCAGCAGCGGAGATGCATCGGTTCTACTCCTGGATGCGCCGCTCAGCCGACGAGATGCATCGGTTCTGCTTGGGGACGCGTTGCTCAGCAGAGAAGATGTGTTGGTTCCACTGGCAAGCAGCATACACCCACTTCCAAGGGTCCAGGACTGGGGTGGCACCACTTGGCAGGGTAGACTCACAGATGGCAGAGTCCAGGTGCAGGCGTTGGAAGCCTGTTATGTCCCTGAGGCTTCAGATCAGGAGGCCAGCCATCTATCCCTTGGGGTCACTCTGGGTTCTGGAATCAAGAGATGCAGGTCCAGTCCTTTTCACCCAGGCAAGAGGGTAGCGGGAGCATATCAGCCCAGCAAAGCAGGAATCTGGCAGAGTGCAGTCCTGCAGTGTCCACAGGTCCAGAAGTGTACTGAAGTGGCGGTGTCTGAGGTCCAGTACTTATACCCAGAAGTGCACAGATGTCTTCCCTTCCTGACCTGGCTCTAGACTCACTACAGGAGGGTATGCAGCCCTTTGTGTGTAGCAGGACACAGCCTACTCAAGTGTAAGTGAGGTTGTGCCCAGTTCCTCCCTCCTATCCTTCCAGAGATGTCCCATTGAGACACACCTAAGCTCCCATTGTGTGTGGCTGCCTAGGAGGAATACACAAAGCCCTACTGCCAACTACACCCAGTCATGCGATCAGAGACAGGCTAAAGGCACTAAATGGCTAAAGCAAGAAAAATGCAAACTTCCTAAAAGGGACATTTTAAGAATTGCAATTTAAAATCCAACTTCACCATAAGTTTGGATTTTAAATTGTGATACAGAGACACCAAACTTGAAAGGTTTATCTTTTCCCAATTAGAAATTACACTTATAAAATGTAATACAGTAACCCCCAATGTTATCCCATGGTAGAGATAGGCCTTGCAGTAGTGAAAAATGAATTGGAGAGTTTTTCTCTTCCAGGAAGTGTAAAACTTAAATATACATGTCCTGCCTTTTAAATAAATTACACCCTGCCCCCTGGGTTGTCTAGGGCCAACCTTACGGGTGACGTATATCCATAAAAGGGAAGCGTTGGGCCTTACAAAAGGTTTATTATGTGAGGTCAACATGGTAGTGTAAATTGCACACATAGGCTCTGCAATGGCAGGCCTGAGACATGATTAAAGGGGTATTTGGACAAAATATTGAGTCAAAAATATCGAGTAACACAAATATTGAGTTATTAATATCATCATACATAAATATCGTGATGCAGAAACATTGTTTACAAAAATATCGATTTTTTAAAGGTAAGTAATATTGTTGTAAAAAATATCTGTTACTATCGTTTACAAAAATATAGTTGTAAAAAATGTCATTTTTTTAATTATCTTCATGTATTTTAGTTTATATTTTAATTGTATATGTTATACATTGTTTGCATAATTGTTAATGTTTTTAAATATAGTTTGCAATTTTTAGTTATTTTTAAATTTATTAAGTAAATTGTGTAATTATCATGTTTTTTAAGTTACATTGTAGGAGTGGGTTGTTTAGTTTGTAGAGGAATAGGGTGGGAAGTTAATTAAGTAATAATGAATTTCTAATTAATTATAAAATTTTTATGAAATATTTAATTTGTTGATAATTTTGTAAATGAGTTGATAATTTAATTTTTTATGTTATATATTAGGTGTGTTTGTTGTGTTTGTAGGAAAATAGGGTGGGAAGTTATTTAAGAAATAATACATTAAAAATTATGTATTCATTTATTGATAATATTTATTTATTACTTAATATGTTAATTATGTTATACTTTTTTATTTACATTGCATTTTAATTGTTGTCTGTTATGTTTGTGGGAATATAGAGTGGCATTTTAATTAAATTAATATTATTTGTTTTAATTGATAATTATTAAAAATTGTATTCATTATAATTGATAATAATTATTTAAAAAATTAATAATTATGTAATTTATTATTTTGTATTCTGCCATATTATTTTTTTGTTAAATGTTTTATATTTTTGGTTATTTAATAGAGTTGTTAAAGTATGTTATTTGTTTGAAGTGAACTGCTCTCTCTCTACTGCTGCACAGAGTGGAGTGAGAATAGTAATAATCTTTATTCGGTTTAACAAACCATAAAGATACAAATATATTTTCAACAGGTTTAAAACACATATTAAGTGAGTAGAATAAAATTTGAGTTTGGTTTTAAAATACATTATTATAAATAAAATAGTTAAAATTTGACAACCAATCGTTATCTGGAACCACTTTCCGAGTAATGTGCAAATACAAAGATGAAATTCATAGGGTGAAACCAAATACAGCCGGTATATTAAACAAGTTTTCCTTTTTACAAAAGATACACTAAATTCTTGGTACTTTTGTGTATCTATCGGAAAGCTGTACAACCAAGGGTAATCCTATGATACAAACTAGAGCATAATTGAGTAAAACACAGATGTTAACCACTGGAAGCATTAAAGTACAAATTTAATATATCCTTATAGCCCGCCGTAGCGGGCTATACCGGCTATTAAAGGCCCGCTCCAGCCTTTAACAAGGGAGCGGGACTTTAATAGCCGGTATAGCCCAGCTACGAAGGGCTATAAGGCTATTAGAACATTCTGCCACTAGAGGGCAGAATGTTCTAACAAAAGGGAGCGCGAGGGGATTGAAATCCCCTCAGGCTCCCTGAAGCCTTTGTTCACAGCCACAGCTGTGAACAAAGAAACATTGGAATGTTGGAGCTCCGGGTTATACCAGCCATTATAAGCCCGGAGCTACTCCATTGTTTTCAATGGAGCTCCCAACATTCCAATGTTCTAATATAGCCTTATAGCCCGCTGCCGAGGGCTATACCGGTTGTTAAAGGCCCTGATCCCGAGTTATAGGCTTGAGCCGCAGGCGAGGGCCTATAACGAGGAGAGGGCCTTTAACAACTGGTATAGCCTGAGGCATAAGGGTTATAGAGTTATTAGAACATTCCACCCACTAAGGGTAGAATGTTCTAAATTAAAAATGGAGAAACAAAAGACAAACATTGGAATGTTGGAGTGCTGGGCTTATACCAGCCATTATAAGCTCCTGAACTACTCCATTGTCTTCAATGGAGCTCCCAACATTCCAATTTTCTAATCATATATATATCCAGCATAAAGGTGCGTCGTATGCTAATGCTATAGTGTCAATCTACTGTAGCTAAAGTGCAGATTGCGGCCACTAAAACAAAAACCACTTCCTTGTCACTTTTTCGGTGGCCATCCCCAATAAGAGCCCAGACTCCGCATCCACGCTTAACTACCGCCGAGGCAGGGAATGGAACAAATTGTCCGACATATCCAAACAACTGCCAGTATTCACTGATATTAATGTGTTTGATGAAAATAAATCCGTGGAAATAAACTACTCGGAATTCTGTAAACAGATCACTAAGGTCCTTGATCTGATCATTCCGGTTAAAATTCTGAAGAACAAGCGCAAGCTATCTGCCCCCTGGTTTAATGAGAACCTAAAAAACTTAAAAAAGGGCAGTAAACAGGTGGAAAGAAAGTGGAGGAAATGCTATGACGAAGACGATAAAGTAGCTCTGAAGGTTATATTGAGCAACTATATAAGGGAAATTGTTAAAGCAAAAGCCGAGTATTTTGCCAACACAATTTTAGAGGCATCTAACAAATCTCGCAGTGTTTTTAAAATAGTTAATGATTTGTCTAAACCTGACTGCCTAAAAAACAAGACTATTGCGACTCAAGACCTATGCAATAGCCTTGCTACTTTCTTTGAGGAGAAAATCTCTAACATAATTAATGGCCTTACAGTGAACCAGGAACATATGAGTGATAACGAATCCAGTTTGTTGACACAACCACTAGTCTATCAGGAAGAGGATGGGGCATGCAAGGACAAGCTAGTAACCCTAGATCGGTTCAAAACCCCTACTGAGGAAGAATTCCTCAAACTTGCTATGAGCACCACTTCCGGGTCCCCTTTGGACCCCCTTCCTCATAAGGTTTGGAAGGAGTATGGTGGGGAGCTATTTCCACAGCTCCGCCAGATCTGCAGCCAATCCTTGAGCAGTGGGATAGTCCCTTCCTGTTGGAAGCAGGCAATGGTGACACCCCTGCTGAAAAAAGCCACTCTTGACCCTCAGTGTCCAAATAACTACCGACCTATTTCACTTCTTCCTTATCCACGCCTGGTTAGCATAACCCTTTCGCAATTCCTGGAAACTAACCTGGGGCTTGAAGACGTGCAATTTGGTTTTCGCCCGGGTCACGGTACGGAGACCACACTAGTAAGGGTCCTAGACGAGCTTAGAATGCAGGCAGACAGAGGTCAGCCGGCTATATTGATCCTACTGGACATGTCTGCTGCGATCGACATGGTCAACCACAGAGGCGGCTTGCCGAAATAGGGTTGGAGGGCCTGGCACTGAAATGGTTTCAGTCCTATCTTGAGAACAGGCAGCAAGCAGTGGCCCTTACCCCCTTTTTATCGAAATTCGGAACCATTCAGCATGGTGTCCCCCAAGGTTCGTCAATCAGTCCGATTCTCTTTAATATCTATATGAGACCACTGATCCCCATCATTAAATCCTATAATATCAAGCTGGTGAATTATGCGGACGACACGCAGCTCATTCTGTCTCTAGAGGGGAATCAGTCCATCCCACTTAGTGACTTTCATGAATGCATGCAAAGGACTACCAGATGGCTTACGGACAATTCCCTGCAGTTCAATGGGGGAAAAACGGAAATCCTATACTGCACGGCTAAGAAAGTCCCTTGTCTGCTTCCGGCTAATTTCTGGCCTATTCAGGCAGACACGCTTCCTACACCGGCCGTAGCAGTGCGCAATCTGGGAGTCGTTTTTGACAACAAGATGAGTCTGGAAAACCATGTGAATAAAACGGTTGGAACTTGCTTCTCTCTTATCAAAGCACTGCGGAAAATTCTCCCTATGACATGTCAGCCAGGGCTCTCGTAGTGAGAAGTGTTATTCTGAGCCGTCTCGACTACTGCAATGCCCTGCTACTCGGTGCGCCGAATTTTCTGATTATGAAACTTCAAAGAATACAGACAATAGCCGCAAAGTTAGCCTTGAAGAAGCCACGTAGTGCTTCTGCCTCTGCGGCTCTTAATGAGCTCCACTGGCTTCCTCTAGCTCAGAGAATCCAGTTCAAATCATTATGCTTTGTTTTCAAGGCTCTGGATGGACTCGGACCGGTGCCACTGCAGGAAAAAGTTGTCTGGCATTCCCCCGTAAGAAATCTTCGATCCTCCACAGCTAATCTGGTCTGCACTGCCAGAATTAGAACCTCCAGGTTTGGAGGGAGAGCGTTTAGCTGTGCGGCCGCTCATCTATGGAACAATCTCCCGCCCATCCTTAGGCAAACAGAAGAGTTCCTTCACTTCAGGAAGAAGCTTAAAACCTGGCTCTTCCCTAGGATGTAGTGCGGGACAGTCATCCGGTTGGTAAACGTGCATTTAGGGGAGTTTCTGTTAACCTCAGCGCCAAGATACCCGTGGGGTGATAGTGCACTTTATAAGTCCGCATTACATTACATACATTACATTACTAAAATGCTAGAGTGCAATTGCAGCCACCTCGTTATAGTAAATTTTACCCCTCCGTAGTCCAATGCTTTCCCTACTGTTGCAAAAACTGGAGTGGAAATAATAGATTTTACCCCTCTGATGTCCAACGCTTTACCTACTGTTGCACAGACTAGAGTGGGAATAGTAAATTTTACCCCTCCAGTGTCACACGCCTGTTTTACTGTTGCACAGATTGGAGTGGGACTAATAAATTTTACCCCTCTGTTGTCCAACATTTCTCCTACTGTTGGATAGACTGTAGTGGGAATAGTAAATTTTACCCATTCGGAGTCCAGCGCTTTCCCTGCTGTTGCACACATTGGCGTGGGAATAGTAAATTTTGCCCCTTCGGTGTCCAACACTTTCCCTACTGTTACACAGACTGGAGTGGGAATAGTAAATTTTATCCCTTTGGAGTCAAACACTTTCCCTACTGTTGCACAGATTGGCGTGGGAATCACATTTTACCCCTTTGGTGTCCAGCACTTTCCTTACTGTGGCACAGACTGGAGTGGGGATAGAGGGGATAGTAAATGTTACTCCTCCGGTGTCCTACACTTTCCCTACTGTTGCACAGACTGGAGTGGGAATAGTAAATGTTACCCCACTGGTGTCCTATGCTTTCCCTACTGTTGCACAGACTGGAGTAGGAATAGTAAATTTTACCCTTCAGGAGGCCAACACTTTCCCTACTGTTGTATACATTGCAGTAGAAATAGTATATCTATTTTTCACAGATGTCATTACTTTTTTAATATTGTTTAAATATATGTAATATTATTAATTGTTTAATTGTTTACATTTATATTATTTGTATATACATAAATATATTTTCAATTATTTTTGGTAATTGTGTTTGTTTAATTTGTTAATTATTTTATGTTTTATATATTTGTCTGTGTGTTTTATATAAGTAAATTAAAAAACATAACAAAATTAATATAATGTGAAATAGTTTTTGAATAATAGTGTTATATATATAAATATACAACCATATATATATATATTTATATATATATATATTTTTTTTTTTATGTGTGTATGTTTATGTAAGAATATATTTAAATATAGTATAGAATGTTACTTAAATGTATGTATTTCACATTATAGTTATGTTATATATTAAAATATTTAATATTTACTATTGAACCTATATATTACTATTAAAAATCGATATGTGTGTCTTTTTTAATGATATTAGTGTGAAACTATATTTTTTTCGATATTTTTGTACTTACCTGTATTTGAAAACAATATTTTTGTGATCGATATTTTTGACACAATATTTATGTATCATGATATTTGTGATCTCGATATTATGTCACTGAACTGATTAAAAGGCTTCTTAAGGGGGTGGCACAATCAGTGCCTCAGGCCCACTAGTAGCATATAATTTACAGGCCCTGGTTACATGTATTACCAAATCATAAGGACTTATAAGTAAATTAAATATGCCAATTGGGAGTGAACAAATATAGCCATGCTTAGGGGAGACAGGTGCGCAGAGTACTATTACCAGCAAAAACGAGGTCTGAAAAGTGGAGGAGGAAGGCAAAAAGTTGGGGGGAATGCCACCCTAAGGCTATCAGCTCTAACACATGTATCCCCTGCTGAAAGTGGGGAGAGTTACCCAACCACTTGGGAGTTCTCTTCCCTAAGGTGGAAGATCCTGGAGAGACCATCAACACTGGCATGGTCTGACCCCAGGCGGTGCTCCATATAAAGTCCATTACCTGTAGGGTGATGGACCACCTCAAAGTTTGGGATTTTTACCCCTCAGCTGCATGAGCCATCTAAGGGGCCTGTGGTTTGCCTGAACCAGAAAGTGAGACCAAACAGGTATGGTCTCAACTTCTTCAATGCCCAGACCTTAGCAAAAGATTCTCTTTCATTCGCACTCCACCTCTGTTCCTGTGGAAGTAGCCTACTAGTAATGACGGCTACCGGTTGGTCTAGGCACGCTTCAACCAGCTGTGCTAAGACCGCCCCTATGCCTTGCTCTGAAGCGTCCGTCTGCACTATGAATTCTTTGGCGAAGTAGGGAGCCTTGAGTGCGGGTGTTGCACCTTGAGGGTATCAGTGGCTTTCTAACAGGCCTCTGTCCAGATCACCAATCTGGGCTGCTTCTAGGGAAACAGCCTCTACAATGCAGAAATTACCACACAGTGCCTTTACCATGCATTTTTAACCACGCAAATGTTTACCAGGCATATGCCTTCACTATACATGCCTTTACCATGCATAGAAGGTAAGTATAAATGTCTGTTAATATATATATATGTGTGTGTGTGTGTATATATAAATATAAAAAAAAATTCACAGAAGAAACCAAGGGTTACAGAGACGTTATAGTTAGGCTTACATTTCACTCATACAAAAGCAGAGAAATTCAGCTGTTATAGTTAGCTGAGCTAACTATAACTTACGCCCACGCAATGCACTGCTGATGATGTCACATATTACATCACTCATGACATGGTCAGTGACATCACTGATGACATCACTGATGACATCTCAAATGACATCACTGATAACCAGGTAACTATAACTGCTGAATTTCTATGGCTTTGTACAAGTGAAATATGAGCCTAACTATAACACCTCTGTAATCTTTGGTTTTTTTTTAACAGTGAATTTCTATGGGTTTTTTATAAATTCTATTTCTCAACTATAACATCCTGTAGCCTTTGGTTTTTAAGTGAATCTCTAAGGTTTTTAAAATTCTATATCCTAACTATTACTCCCCTGAATTTCCATGGCTTTTTAACTAGTAGTTGCATTTGCACAGTGGTTGACAAAAAGGGCAGGGCTTACTGGAGGCAACAGGAGGGGTTCCTGGCCCCCAAGGACCCTCAGCATCCAACCCCCAACTAGTAGTGCGCCAGTAGTTGCATTTGCAGAGTGGTGGTGAAAGGGGGTGGGGCCTCCAGTGACTTGCCCGGGCTGGCATATCATTTTATTTATTTTATTAGGAGAGGGGGAGCCGCGTCCCCTCCCCCCCTGCCCGGGCCGATTTCAGGCCCAGGGACCCCATTCCCCTGGGTTCAGCCTGCTTGTAACAGGGAATGGGGCAGCGCAGGCCCTGTTGCTGGGCTGATTTCAGCCCTGAGGACCCCATCCCTCGAGGCCCTCCCTTTCGTATTTTTTTTAAGTACTAGGGGAGGGGGGCTGCATGGCCACCCTCCTGGGCTGATTTCGGCCCAAGGGACCCCATTTGTCAGGGCCTGGCCATTTAGAGATGGGGAAGGGGGCTGTGCAGCCCCCCTTCCCAGGCCAAATTTGACTCCGGGGACCCTATCCCTCTGGGCCTGTCCATTTGCTCTGAATGCCCTCAGGGCTTCCATTCTCTACTGGCACCGCGGGTGGAGTCTGAATGCCCCCACGGTGTCTGCTGGCTCCACACCTCCTGCCAGCATTGCTTTCAGGCATAGGGAGCTGCTGGAAAAGCAGCTTCTTGTGTCTGAAAGCAAGTCTGATCCACTTTCAGCAAGCGAGATCATTTTTAATGCTCCCGCTTGCTGGAAGTGGAGCGTTTGCTGTGGCTTGGTCGGAGCGGTAAAGCTCCCGCCAAAGCAAACAGCCATATCCTGGGTTTGGGCACCCCGTGACATAGCAGGTGCTGGCCCATGAGGGTTGCGGTCACGCGGGCCATTATTGGCTCCAGGAGGGGGCCATGCGGGCCCCCCTCCTTTCTTGTATCAGGGCCTGCCCAGGGGAAGAGTTGGTCCCTGTGGCCGAAAACAGCCCCCCATTTTAAACAATTGATATGCCCAGAAGAAGTGATGGTCCCTGGGCAGGTCTGTGAGGCCTCCCATTAAAAAAATTAAACATCCCCCAGGTGCTGATGGTCCCCAGGCCACGTAGAGACCACAAGGCCCCCCCCCCGATTTCATTGGTATTATCCCCAGGAAGTGGTGGTCCCTGAGGCTGCCGGGGAGGCTGTGCGGGCCTCCCCCACATTAATTTCATAAATTGCCCCGGGAGGTGGTGGTCCCCAGGACACGGGGGATCCACGAGACCCCCCATTACTTATAAATAAGCCCAGAGGAGGTGGCGGTCTCTGTGGTGCTGGGGTGCAGCGCGTGCACCCTTCCATAAATTAAAAAGAAGTACCCCGAACAGGTTTGCTGTCCCCGGGGCTTTTATAAATCCTTGGAGCAGAGCCCCACGTGCCCGTTCCTTTATTTTTATAGTGCCCATGTGCCACCGGATTTGGCCCACCTGGGGGCTTCCTTACAACTTTTTTTCCAACTTTGCAGTGAATCCATGGATCCAACCTCGATTTTGGTGACCCAACCACCAGTTCTAGGGGGTCAGGGTAGTCCTACCCTGCCCCCCTTTCTTTATTTTTTAAGTTTTTTGTGAGACCCAGCTCAAGCCGAGTCCCAAGATGGCAGTCAACAATTTTTAGTCAAAGTGTTTGGAGCCAATCAGATTACAACACGGGGACTGTCGTATCCGCGGAGGATCCACGTCTCTATATATACAAATTTGGATTTCCCTTAATATTTCCAAAACTACTTAATGGATCTACACCAAGTCACAAAAAGCATGATCTGTGGACCAAAAGCTAGCTTTCTGTCAAATTTGGTGTAATTCTGTCCAGCTGTTTGGGCTGTAGTCATGTTCAAAGGTCCCATTGGAATTAACATGGGGAAAATGTGTTGTGGGCCCCCCTTTTTCCTCACCCCCTTACACAAAACACAGTGAAACTTTCTGCCAAATTTGGTGTAATTCCATCCAGCGGTTCGGGCTGTAGTCATGTTCAAAGGTCCTATTGGAACTGACATAGGGAAAATGTGTCTTGGGCCCCCCTTTTCTCGTCCCCTCTTACACCAAACACTGTGAAAGTGTCCAAACAACACCTCAATTAGCATTGTGAAAATTCAATGAAGATTCATCAACCGGCACCAAAGCTATAGTAAACTGAAAACAATCTTTTTGATAGAACATAGGTCCTAACTATAATTACCTACTACCTATATATATATGTATAACTGACCCATGAGCAAGGAGCAGTCAGCTCCAAAATGGTTGGGTGTTTTCACTGTCTAAACAAACTATCATGCTCAAAGGAATTGGGCTGCGGCTCATCTCTTTTTGTCATAATGGCATTCATGAGGATGTGATTTCTGAAAGGATTAAGAGGTATGCTACTTCCCCGCGAGCCCGCCGTCACAAGTGGCGGGACAACCAGTGACTGTATATATACATGTATATGTATATATATATATATATATATACTTATATATATATTCACTGAAAAACCATAGGTTTTGCAGACGTTATAGTTAGAAATTAGCATTTAAAAAACCTTTGAAATTCACTGAAAAAACCATAGGTTTCAGGGGCATTATAGTTAGCTGGACATTTCACTCATACAAAACCATAGAAAATCCACTGTTATAGTTAGTTCAGCTAACTATAACTCGCGCCCCGCAATGCACTGCTCATGACGTCACATACTACATCATTCATGGCATGGTCAGTGACATCACTGATGACATCACTGATGACATTTCAAATGACATCACTGATGACATCATCCAGTGACTGTGTGTTTCTGTAATTTTTAAATATGTTTTACATATATTCTTAGGTGTATTGAAGAATGAGTGAGTGTATAAGTGTCTGGATGGGGGATTTTACAGGTGTGTGACTGATTGTATAAGTGAGTGATTAAACGTGTCTTACTGAATGCATGGGTTAGTGACTAAACTGTGTGAATGTGTGTATCAGTCTGTCTGTTGTTGTGTAAGCTGCTACATGGGTTGGTCAGTAGCTACATGAGTGTTTATATGGGTTATTGATTGTTTGCCTGAGTATTTGTATGGGAGACTGAGTGTGTGTGTGGGTGGGTTGGAGGTGTGTGACTCTGTGCATTGATGTGTGAGTGGTTGATTCACTGGGTGTATGGGTTCAAGAGTGCATGTGGAAACAGCTGTATGGGTGGGTGAGTGTGTGTATGGGTGTGTTGGTGAGTGAATGGATGTCTGAGTGGTACATGTGAGTAACTACATATGTAAAAGGCAGTATATGTGAGTGATGCTGTATATAAATGAGTATATGTGAGAGTGAGTGATTGTGAGAGTGGCTGTATGGATGAGTGTGTACTTGTATCAGTGATTATATAAGAGAGTAATTATGCGTTAGTATTTGTATGAATTAGTGAGGTGGTGTGTGTATAACTGTATAGGTGAGTAAATGGGAGTGTGATTGATTCTTTGCATGACTGACTAGGTGTGTGAGTAACTCCATGGATGAGTGGCGGTGTGTGAGTGTCTGAATAGGTGTATGAGTGCATATCATAGTGTTGTATTGATGAGTGACTGCATGTATAAGTGAATGTATGGGTGAATGAGTGGATGTGTGTGTAGACCTAGGAATCAAAGAGTGCGTATGTAGTAACTGGTATTGGTGTCTCGATGGTTTCGAAAATGGTAGTCTGTGTTTTACAGTGGGTGTATTAAAGGTTATATTAGACTGTGAGGAGGTGTATCAGATTTTCACTTGGATGATGTCATCAGTGATGTCATCAGTGATGTCATTTGAGATGTCATCAGTGATGTCATCAGTGATGTCACTGACCATGCCTTGAATGATGTAATATGTTACGTCATTGACAGTGCATTTCGGGGGCGCGAGTTATAGTTAGCTGAACTAACTATAACACTGGAATTTCTATGGTTTTGTATGAGTTAAATGTCCAGCCAACTATTACGCCCCTGAAACCTATGGTCTTTTCAGTGAATTTCAAAGGTTTTTTAGATGCTAATTTCTAACTATAACGTCTGTAAAACCTATGGTTTTTTCAGTGAATTTGAAAGGTTTTATAAATGCTAATTTCTAACTACAATGTCCCTGAAACCTATAATGTTTTTAACTAAATTTAAAAAAGACGTGCATACTTTTTGTAGTGAAAAACTAACTGCAACAGTAGTCTGTTATAAGTTATAATTTAACAATGTTTAAATCTTAATTAGCACTAATTAACATATAAGTGTGGAAAAAGTGTGACGGAGCAGCTATGATACCCGACTTCGAACAACAGCGTTCACGGTTCGATTCCCGGCTCCAGCGGCACATTAGCCCACCACTATGTCACTGTGGGCAACACCTTGCTTAATCTTTCCGACGCCCCCGAGCGCCGGCACACCTTTCCAGGGGTAGCTGTACGCTTTACAAATGCTCGCATTTTTTAAATTTAAAACCATAGTGATGAGAAATATTATCAAGTTTTTTTTTCTTCTATTCTGATAGATCTTTTTTTTTATGCCTTCTATTTAGAATTACGGCAATTAATAAATGTATTTACTCATGAGAATGGAAATGACACGGTTTTCCGGGTAACAGTTTTTAAGCTCTCCAACGTATGTACATATTAAGGACCTTGTACGTGTTAGGTTCGAAATCGAAACTTTTTCCGCTTCACATTTTGTAACTTTTCCCAACACGTGCACAAGTTAAACAGTTAAACGTGAGCACGTGTCAACTGTAAAACGTGACATCTAAATGGGCGGAGCCGCATCTTCCTTCCATAGACTACTCAATAACCAAAAAGTATATAAACCACACCCGTTGATTGATTAGTTTTGTTTTTGCAAGTTATTTACGTGTCTCCATTCAGTGATGCAGGTGCTCTTTTCTACAGTCGGATTCTTCTTTTGCAGCCACAAAACATAATCCTGAGTTGTAAGTTTTTTGATTATGGCATACTAGATATTTATAATACGTAGCTATTTGTTAATATTTAAACACTTGTATTTAGAAAAAAGTGTTATTGGTTGTTTTTGCCATTTATATGTAACGTCAGCAGCTTGTTTTCAGAAACAGACAGAATACAGCAAACATTGTTCCTGTTCTGGCTCCTTTGAGCTCATATAGTGTGACTTTGTATATTATAATATTGACACTGTTCTTGACCTCAGAAGTGTTGGTGACCCGTTGGCGCGAAGACTAAAGATTTATATGTAACGTCATCAGCTTCTAGTTTGTAGTCTATTTCCCCCTTGAGATCATATAGTGTGAGTATGTATATTATAATAACCACACATTATGATCTCAGAGGAGTTTGTGACCTGTTGACGCGAAGACTAAAGATTTATATGTAACGTCAGCAGCTTCTGGTTTTTAGTCTATTTCTCCCTTGAGATCATATAGTGTGAGTATGTATATTGTAATATTAACATTTATACTGACCTCAGTGGAGTTTATGACCCATCGATGCGAAGACTAAAGATTTATATTTAACGTCAGCACCTTCTCGTTCTTACTCTGTTTCTTCCTTGGGATCATATACTGTGAATATGTATATTATAATATTAACAGTCATTGTGATCTCAGAGCACTTTATGACCCGTTGGCGCGAAGATGAAAGATTTCGAAGTCCCGGAGAAAAGAAGCTCTCAACATACTCATTGCTGGAAAGTATTTAGCTATTGATCTTGTTTTGTATTGATGACTTCATTTTCATTTTCCTTTTTCTGTGCCATCAGTGACACTGTGTATATTGTAAGAGTGTGATATTTCCACACAACAGGAATTGGAGATTTGTCGCCGCCAGGAGTAAACCATCTGAAATACAGTTTACTGACCTTTATAACTTACTTGATCAGATATTTTTACAGTGACAATATTTTTGGAAATTGCAGTTTAAAAAAAATAGTTTCCATAGATACTTTCTTAGTGAATACCTTTGATAAACCCTACATTTCTGAATGTTTTTTTACAATTTCTATTTTTGTCTGTTGCGGTTCCTATTCACCTTCTCCCTATAGAATATATACAACCAGTAGTGTATATTATTATACTGCTATCCTATATATTCTTAAAGGAGTACGTGATTTGTTAGCGGAGCCGTGAGCGACCTCTAAGCACTACGACTGAACTTTCCCGAATTCTACAGAATAGAAATTATAAAAAATGATAAAGCGTACATTTCTATGTAATATAAAGTGATTTGTGTTTAACTGCTTTTTACTTGTTATTGTTCTTGTGACCTGAGATGATGTAGTGCGGGAGTGTTTCTTGTAGCACTTCTTTTCTACTTTATCTAAAAGTAACTCATGCCCTCTTATATTATCAAGAATATGGGGCAACACTTTTACAAACTTTAGCAGAAAAAAAGGGAGGGTGTGCCCACGCTTAAGGGATATTTTATGAATTGCGTTTTTATTTGTCACCCCTTTGATATATACAGCTTCAGTTTCCGAAGAAAGTATATTTGTAATTGCTTAATAAAAACTATTTCAAACCTAGACTGAAATTCTTGCTGCGCAACCACAGCTCCCCGTCAGAAAAGTAAACACCACATTATAACTAAACAGTGCTCCTGGGAAGTATCCCACCCGCAAACTTAATAAAAAGAGGACTGCAACACACTTTGTTATTTTCCCACCGTGATTTGTACACCCCACGCCAATTATATAAATGGCCCTTAAAATATATAAAAAACTATTTTTATCTTCACAATCCCTCTCCACCACCTTGTGACCACTGTACAGAGTTAATACTGTTCCTACCCTCCCCGCTACTACTTTCTTTTCCCGTACTCCATTGAAGTGCGTCACAAAATGGTTCACAACAGTGAACCGTTCCCAGCCAATAATGAGCAAACTTGTACTAGGAACACTTTAGCCAATAAAATGTCCATGGTGTTCCGCAGAGGGGGAGGGAATCGCTGCCAACACTTTTACTTTCAATGGTTTACAGCCAATGAATATTAAGCTTGGGAAGGTCCTGCTTGGAACACGTTACCCAATCAGATGTCCCTGATGCTCCGCGGAGGGGGAGGGAATGGCTGGCAACACTTCTACTTTCAATGGTTTACAGCCAATGAACATTACGCTTGGGAAAGTCTTGCTTGGAACACGTCAGCCAATCAGATGTTCCTGCTACTCCGCGGACGGGGAGGAAATGGCTGGCAACACTTGTACTTTCAATGGTTCGCAGCCAATGAACATTAAGCTTGGGAAGGTCCTGCTTGGAACACGTCAGCCAATCAGATGTCCCTGCTACTCCGCGGACGGGGAGGAAATGGCTGGCAACACTTCTACTTTCAATGGTTCGCAGCCAATTAAACGTTAATTTTGTTCCAGACACACGAACAGAACACGCCCTCCCACATAATATTAAATTTCGTCTAAGAAAGTGACACTGTCCGTGATAAAAGTGAACACTGCATTATAAGTAAACAATACTGCGCATTATATTAAAGGAAGGCTGCAATTCGGCGCATTGTTATTTTCCCGATATGATTTACACAGCCTATTGCCGCAATACCGCACATTCACACTACCTGTGTGTGCACCCTACACACTGCTTGCCGCAATACGGCGCATTTTTTTCCCGACAGGATTTCCAGAGCCTACGCAACCTTGCCGCAATACTGCGCACCGTTGTTCTGCGGACGTGATTTCCACGGCCTACGCAACATTCAAACTCCCTGCCTCTGCACCATACAGACTGCTTAAACTAAGACTACAGTGTTCCTACTATACCCTCTTATACAATTTTTCTCTTTTGTTTCGCCCTACGCCTTTCAACTCAGTCACAAAATGGCTGCCAACACTTCCTAGTTTCAACAGTTCGCAACCAATGAGCCGCACGATCGTGCTCGTAACGCCTCAGCCAATCAGATGTCAGAATTCTCAAATATCGATATCTGTAAATTTTAATATTTCTTTAAAACTACTGAACGGACTTACCCCATTTAAACAAAAGCGTGCTTTCTGGACCAAGACCTTTCTCCCTGCCAAATTTGGGGAATTCCGTTCAGCAGTTTGACCTGTAGCCTTGTCTAAAGTTTCCTATGGAAATTGCATGGAGAAAACACATTTTGGGGCCCCCCTTTTTTCTCAGCCCCCCCTTCACGAATCACCCCCAAACTTTCAGGATAGGAGCTCACCTGAAAAGAGGAACTTTTTGGAAAATTTCGTAAAGATTCAGCAAGCGACGCCAAAGTTATAAGCACATCAAAAAATGCTTTTCCTATGGAAACTAGGTTCTAACTATAACTATCTACTGGCGACCGCCAGTAGATAATATATATACATATATATATATATATATATATATATATATATATATATATATATATATATATATATAAATATATATATATATATCCACAACTCTCGTCGCATATCCTTTACCAAAAGAACAAGTGCAGACCACAAATAGGTGCAAATCTTATTTTTTGTTGTTTATTGAGTTACATCCGCCATGACGCGTTTCTGCCGTTACCGGCCTTGATCACATGACCAATATATATACACGAACGTGCCAATAGTTCATTCAGCACAAACACACTGTGGCCCAAATTCCATTTCAAGCGTGCTTTTTAATAGTGCAAGGATGGTTCTCTACACGTTTGGAGCGCACGGCTCCTTGTCGTGAACAAGGAGCCGTGCGTTCTGTGATCAGTAGTTTGCATTCTGTGATCAGTAGTTTGCAATAATATATTACTCCTTAAATAGGTAAGTATATAACCAGCACAATTTATATCCATATACCTGTTTGCTTAAAAATGCTTCACCACGCTAGAAAGTTCCATATTGAGATCCAAAGTCACAGGTCGTTTGGCCCAGCATATCGCAGTGGTGCAGTCTCCCAGCAGGCTACCGTAATATCACAGTTTCACATCTCCACCACAGAGAAATGGAGACACACTCTCTCTCAAGCGTCTTTATTCAGGCAGCAAGAAGAAATGAAATCACAGCCCAACGCGTTTCGGACTTATCAAGTCCCTGATCACAGGCAGCTGGTTGAACAAATCAAATCACATTGCAGTTACTGGCTTAATAATCACATGATCTTCCATATCTCGTTCTTCGTGAGTCTCGGCATGATAAACACAATGCATTCTGTGATCAGTAGTTTGCAATAATATATTACTCCTGAAATAGGTAAGTATATAACCAGCACAATTTATATCCATATTCCTGTT
The DNA here is from genome assembly GCA_963921515.1 of Calotriton arnoldi. Taxonomy (NCBI): domain Eukaryota; kingdom Metazoa; phylum Chordata; class Amphibia; order Caudata; family Salamandridae; genus Calotriton; species Calotriton arnoldi. The sequence goes on along the minus strand of CAWUFW010001028.1, from coordinate 1,241,403 downwards.
TGCTTAAAAAAGCTTTGCCATGCTAGAAAGTTCCATATTGGGATCCAAAGTCACAGGTCGCTTGGCCTCGCATATCGCAGTCTCCCGGCAGGCTACTGTAATATCACAGTGTCACATCTTCACCACAGACAAATGGAGACACACTCTCTCTCAAGCGTCTTTATTTAGGCAGCAAGAAGAAATGAAATCACAGCCCAACGCGTTTCGGACTTATCAAGTCCTTGATAACAGGCAGCTGGTTGAACAAACAGGCTACCATAATATCAAGGTTTGATATTTTAACTATATCTTTGAATGTGACATGATAAATAGTTTGAGTAAAATGGCACTTACCAGATTGATAAAGGCTGTTGCCACAGCCGAAAAGCGTCTCTCCTGGTTGCTGGGTCGAGGGAGACCCAACGCATTACAGAAGCCTTAATCCTGCAGTCCTCATGTGTGTGCTCTTTTCCTTTGGGAGCAGGGGTTGTGAACAAGAAGCAAGATGCTTTGAAACGCGTTGGGCTTTTTATTGAATTTGGACATTGTGAATGCCGGTTTTTAAAGAATAAAGATTGCTGCCACAAATGACAGGATCTGGCTGTCCTTGAGTGCGTCCTTGCAGCAGGGCACTTTGTGCTTATATATATATATATATATATATATATATATATATATATATATATATATATATATATATATATATATATATATATATACACACACAGACATACACACCTTTAAGGTTTTAGGTTTAGGGTTGGGCAGGGGTTTAGGTTTAAGGTTGGGTAGGGGTATAGGGTGATAAGGGTATTTTTAGGGTTTAAGGATGGGTAAGGTATTGGGTGGTATGGGTGGAGGTATTGGATGGTAAGGGTATTTTTAGGGTTTAAGGGTGGGTAAGGGTATTGGGTGGAAAGGGTGTTTTGGGGGTTAGAGGTGGGTAAGGTTATTGGGTGGTAAGGGTGTTTTTAGGATTTAGACGCCTCACCCAAAAATATAAAATTTATATATATTCACTGAAAAAAACAAAGGTTACAGGGACATTATGGTTAGGCTCAGATTGACATCATCCAGTGATTGAGAGTGCTTTCTAATAGTTTATGAGTGCTAAACATATATACTAAGGTACAACAAAAGTTAAATTAGTATATGTTGTGTACTGCTAATGAGTGATACTATTTCTGACATATATTATGTGAGTGGCTGTGTGACTCTGTGTATCTGTGTGTGCGTGGGTGGTGTGAGTGGCTATATGGGTATGTGAGTGTGTGTGTGAATGACTGTATGGGTAAATAAGTGAGTAGCTGTATGGGTGAATAAGTGGGTGTGTCATTACCTGTATGGGTGTGTGAGTGGCTGTATGGGTGACTGAGTGGATCTATGGGTGGGTGAATGGCTGTGTGAGTGACTCTATGGGTGGATGAGTGGGTGTGTGAGTGACTGTATAGGTAACTGAGTGGGTGTGAATGGCTCTGTGGGTGAGTGACTGGGTCTGTAAATGGGCGTATGGGTGAGTGGGTGGCTGAGTGGGTTTATGGGTAAGTGAGTGGGTGTGTGAGTGGCTGTATTGCACAGTTAGTGTCTGTGTGAGCAGATGTATAGGTCAGTGGGTGGGTGTGTGAGTGCTTGTATGGATGTGTGAATGGGTATGTAAGTGGTTGTGTGGGTGAGTGAATTGGTGTGTGATTGGCTGTATGCATGAGTGATTGGCTGTGTTACTATTTGTATGGGTGAGTGTGTGGCTATGTAAGTGGATGTATGGGTGAGTGAGTGGGTGTGTGATTGGCTCTATGGAGGAGTAAGTGGGTATCTGAGCAGTTGTATGGGTCTGTGAATGAGTATGTGAATGGTTCTGTGTGTGTGAGTGGTGTATGAAAGGCCATATGGATGTGTGAGTGTTTCTGTGGATGATGTCATCAGTGATGTCATTTGAGATGTCATGAGTGATGTCACTGACCAGGTCAGGAGTGATTTAATATGTGAGGTCATAATCAGTGCATTGTGGGGACGTAAGTTATAGTTAGCTCAGGTAACTATAACTGCTGAATTTAAATGGTTTTGTACATTTACAATCTGAGCCTAACTATGGCATCCCTGTAACCTTTGTTTTTTTCAGTGAATTTCAAAGGTTTTTCAAATTGCATTTCTAAAGTGTTATGTCCTTCTAATGTTTAGTTTTTTAGTTAATTTGAAGGGTTTATTTTTAAATCTAAGTGTATTACAATTTATTTTGATTTGTAATTATTTTTTTTGACCTGTAGACATTCTATTTTTTATAAATATACTTTGTATATGTTTAAAAACATAAAAATCACATATGGGCTTATTGTAAAGTTTATGAAGTTATTTTTAATGGAATTAAACAAATGTTATTTCTTTTAATTATTTTTTTGGGTACCGCAGTACCTACACAGGTCCATAAATATAGACGGACTAATACTCTATGGTTTTTAATCCACATCACGTGATCGGACTGAATCCACGTGTCCGAATCTGCGGGTTCATGGAAAATTTCAAAATTTACTTCAAATATGTATACCCCTCCATTTTCATTAATGAGATCAGTGTGAACATATATACAGGTATATATAGACCACCTTATATCTGTTTTTCAACAAAGTTATCCATTTTACGACTTTTGCGAATCCGCGATTCTATGCACTGGATTCGCAAATTCACACAAAACCACACCCAGTCCTTGTGTTCTGATTGTATATATGAGGACCCCACCCATGCCTATGGACAACCACACCCAAAATCAGTTTCTTCTCTAGTGAAGTCTCTAGAAGGAGGATTGAGAACCATTGGTGCTCTGGCTTTACACAAATGGTTGAAGCTACATTTTCTGTCCAGGATGAGCTTCCACAACCTGTTGAGGATGAGGAGGAAGACACACCACCTCACAGAAAAGAAAGTGATGTCTAAAAGCACTTTACTATACCTTCTGAAGAAATGAAGGTAACTGCAAAATATGTGCAGTTAAATATTTGCGGCAGGCAGTTATCCAGAGGCACTGCAAAGAACTATTCACATGGGACCAGCTCCATTTGGAAGCACCTAAAAACAATTCATGAAAGAGTCTACAACCAGATGATGCGAGAGAAGCAGGTGCAGCAAGACAGTCGACCTCTACAGCAGCCTTGGGAGAACCATCATCAGCTGCAGTGATTACAATACCACCTGCTAGCGAAGAATTGAGTGACATGGTTATTCACTGTGTGAAATGCCATATGCTTGTAGCTGTAAAAATGTCCTCTGTGGGTGCATTCTTGAATACAGTGAAGAAGCATCGCTGTTAGGTTTGTTTTTTTTTGCTTCCAGTGACCACATAATGTTTTTTCAAAGATTAAAGCCACTTGCTCCTTTGCATTTCCCCATCCTTACCCTTTTTACTGCCCTGTTCACTTTTTGTTAAAAAAATAAAAAGAAGAAATACATTTAAAAAACTGTTAAAAAACCCTAGTAGAGCAAAACAGTCTTTGCTAGAACCAACCATCTGGTCAAACAACCAGCTAACTCTGTTTTTAATGTGTCAGTTACGTTATTGGTTTGAGAGTGGGTGTGTCAGTGTGTGCATCAGTGGATGCCTGAGTGTATTATTGGACGCATTAGTGTTTGGCTAGGTGTGGCACTGTGTGCTCTGGTGTATGCCTGGGTGTGTTAGTGTCTGCATTGGTGTATGCTTGGGTGTGTCCGTGTATGTGTCAGTGTATGCCTGTGTGTGTTATTGGATGCATTAGTATTTGGCTGGGGGTGTCAGTGTCTGCCTTGGTGTATGCCTAGGTGTGCCAGTGCCTGCATCAATGTAGGTCTGGATGTGTCAGTGTATGCGTCAGTATGTGGCTCAGTGTATTATTGGATGTATTAGTGTTTGGCTGGATGTGACAGTGTCTTTATTGCTGTATGCCTGGATGTGTCAGTCTATGCATCAGTGTATGCCTGGGCGTGTCAGTGTCTGCTTTGGTTTATGCCTAGGTGTGCCAGTGTCTGCATCGATGTATGTCTGGATATGTCAGTGTATGCGTTAGTATGTGTCCCAATGTATTATTGAATGTATTAGTGTTTGGCTCAGTGTCTTCACTGCTGTATGCCTGGGTGTGTCATTCCATGCATCAGTGTATGCCTGGTTGTGTCAGTGTGTGCGTCAGTGTGTACATGGGTGTCTTATTGCATTCACTGGTGTTTGGCTGGGTGTCTTAGTGTCTGTATTACTCACTGTGTGACATGTCATATGTTTGCACCATATAATTATGCTCTGTGGGTGCATTTTCCCTCTTTTACTGTTCTCAGAATCTATACTCATATACCAAAAGTGATGTGCTCTTGAAAAAAATCATCAATGAGCAGTGAGGAAAAAACAATCATAAAGATTGTACAGTCACTCCCCTCCAAACGTGGATTCTAACTCTGAGATGTGCTAAATATCCATGGGATTACTTACATGACTTTTTCACTCAAACAAACTGTAACATCAAAGAAATCAAATTCAAGATACCAGGAGAACTTTGCTATTTGCATCCGTGAAATGTTTATAGGTACTTTAAGCACAGATTTGAAAACTATGCTGTCCTTCATCTGCAACAAAAAAATCCACTTCTTGGAGAAATTACTGATTTCTTTTTGCAAAAAGAGTACCAAGCAAGAGGTACTCATATTCATATGCTGTTGTGGGTAAAAGATGCACCTAAATTTGGAACAGACACAGTTGAGTCTGTACTTTCTTCCATTGAACAGCATATTGCATGTAGCATTCCAAAAGACAGTGAGGGAAAAACCATAAAGCAGCAAGTACTGTGTTTCCATTGATATAGATATGCAAAGTACTGTCAGCAGAAATATTTAGTTTCTTAGCTCCCTGCGTAGCCTTCATGTTTTTCACAGCCTGAAGCCAATTCCTTCTTCTCAGCTCTCTTTGAAAAAAAAGAAAAATGATAAAACTGTTTGAAAAAGCATCTTAAAAAAACAGTAATTTTTACAAACATTTCAAAAGCACCCCACAAAATCCTCCCAGGACTGCTGACACATTTTCTGACTGCCCCTGTATTTCAACCTGCACTCCTCTGGGGTTAATTAATACTTACTGACAAGAGCCTCCTTCATGATGGGATACCTCAACTTCTTCCCCTTCTCTAGGGCAAGAAGGGCGTCCCTTCCATCACCAGGAATATGACTCCAAAGGCCAGCTGCCCAATCCTCCTCAGAGATCCTCTATACCTCTAGAGCTACTTCATATGCCTAAAACAAACTGTCTATATCACCCCCCTCCTTACAGACAGGCACCAAGGCTCTGGGTATATGGACTCTTTCTTCTGCACTGGAAACATTCGTTTTGATCCCACCATTTTTGCTAGACTCTAACAGCTATTTTGCCTTCAAGTCTACCTCCTTGATTTCATGAGCCAACAAGATCATTTTCTCCTCCAAAGCTCTCTCGTCCTCAGCCTCAGCTTTTCTCTCCTCTGCAGCCAGCTGGGCCAGCTGCAGCCTCAGATCCTTCTCAACCAGCCTGTCCTTGAGCTCTTCAGGGTACTGGGTTTGGGAGGAGACATTGCTTCCTGCATCGAATCCAGTAGGGAGCACTCTCTCTCTCTTCTCTCTCTGTGTGGATCCCCTCTCTCCTCAGGAACCTTTGCCCAGTCATTTCTCTACTCATTTCCCTCCTTCTCAGAGCCAGTACCCAGTGGCCCTGATTCTAAAGTTAACTACAATCAGGGTTCTCCCTTCTCAAGAGTGCTGAAGTAGTCCTCTTACAACTTGTACTGTGGTGCAGATTGCATTCTGCAGATGTCCTCCCAGACTGTAAGGGCAAATTAGTACTCATACTTGGAAGTACAGGTGAGTAATTCGGTGTGTGAATGGTTTTATGGGTGTGTGAGTGAGTGTGGCAGTCACTGTCTGACTATATGAGTGATAGGTACATAAGTGCTTTTGTGGGAGTGTAACTGGGTCTGTAAGTGCCTACCTGACTGTATGAGTGTATGCAAAATACATACTATTAAATTACATACTATAAGCAAGCACCGACATCTAATTTCAAACACATTCCTTTATACTGCCATAATAAAATTGACATTCATTCAGTATACCAATTCATCTTTCTCCTATCCTGCTCACTGTATTTTTAGTTCATGTTCTCATATAAAACCCTTCTATTTTCCCTTCTAGTATACTGTCTAGAAGCTACATCTTTTTCAGCTTACATACACTCATTAATTTTTTTTCTAAATATGATTTTATATTCTACAACCTAATTAGCATACCTGTAAAAGCTCTTCGCTGTTCTCTCAGTTTTATTTCTATGTATGGTAACATATGTTTTCATTTGAAATCTCCAGTCAGAACTCCTCTCAGTAGAAAAGCAGGTAAAAGGGCTACCCCTCTCCATGTGCTCTTACTTATGCTGCTCTAGTTAACAAATCACAGGCTTCCTTTCATCTTTTTTTTTGTTATACCACTTCTAAATGGTTAGTATTCCTTTAACCCTTTCCATGTTTCCTGTGAAGAAGCCCAATTTGTTTTTTGTTTTTTCCACGAATTCGGAAATCCTCCGCAACACTCAGCGTGGCCTCCGTGCAACTTCGTGGTGGATTCGCGAATCTAATTGGGAGTCTGTTAAACCTTTTAACATTAACATTATACTACCATAAGTTTACTTCTACATTTAACTTTATAAGATAGTACTAATTTAGAAAATAACTCCTCTATAACAGGCAATGTGTCTAAACCACTCTACTTTTACATTTGAAGAACACTCTCTTCAGAACCCTGCCCCCGCACCTCTTTAGCTCAGTTTCCATAGCAACTGTGGGCATCACAGTGGGTGTGGAAGCGTTTGTATGAATCAGTGGGTGTGAGAGGGTTTGTATGGATGTCAGAGTGGGTGTGAGAGTGTCTGGGTGTGTGAGTGGTTATGAGAGTGTCTGTGTATGTGAGTGGGTGTGAGGTTGTCTGTATGGATATCACAGTTGGTGTGAGTGTGCGTGTGAGTGAGTGTGAGAGTGTCTTTATTGGCATCGGAGTGGGTGTGAGAGTGTTTGTGTGTGTCACATGGTGTGAGAGTGTTTGTATGGGCATCAGAGTGGGTGTGAGAGTATCTGTTTGGGTATGTGAGTGGATGTGAGAGTGTCTGTATAGGTGTCAGAGTGGGTGTGAGAGTGTCTGTCTGGGTGCATGAGTGGGTGTGAGAGAGATTGCATGGGTGTCAGAGTGGATGTGGCAGTGTATGGGTATCACAGTGGGTGTAAGAGTATCCGTCTGGGTGTGTGACTGGGAGTGAGAGTGTCTGGGTGTTACATTGGATGTGATAGTGTCTGTAAGGATGTCAGAGTGGGTGTTAGAATATATATTTATTTTTTCATTCACTGCGAGATTTGTGAATCTGTAGCAGATTTACACGGGGCATGCTGAGCCTTGCAACAGATCCGCAGATCTCGCTTCGTGACAAAAAAAACATTTTCTGGCATTTTGCTGCCCATTGTACATGCTTTCCCCACATCTATAACACACGCATGGGGTCAGGAAAGCTGCAACCTGACCCCCTCATTTATTTTAGATGCTACTTTTCAGCCCCGGGGACCATTTCCTGATATATAAAATCGTGGCCACAACTTTTCTGTCAAGTTGCGGCCAGCCAATCCTGACCTTGCATTGGTGCGTGGAGGGTCTGCATCCCTAGATATACAAATTTGGTTTTCTTTTAACATCTCGAAAACTGCTGAACAGATTTACACCAATTAAAAAAAAGCACGCTTTAGGGACCAGAAGTTACCTTTCTGCCAAATTTGATTGAATTCCGATCAGAGGTTCAGCTGTAGTCGTGTTTAAAATCCCAATGGGAAATTGCATGGGAATAACGGGTTTTGAGACCCCCCTTTTTCTTAGCCCCCACTTGACAAATCACCCCAAAACTTTCAACACAGCAGCTGAAGTGAGTGGTGTACTGATTTTGAAAATTTTGTGAAGATAGTCAAACAGCACCAAAGTTATTGGCAAAACAACAAATGCTTTTCTTACGAAAACTAGATCCTAACTATAACCATCTACTGGCTACTGCCCGAACTGCTGAACGGAATTACACCAAATTTGGCAAAAAGGTAGCTCTTGGTTCACAAAGCACTCTTTTTGTTAAATGGTGTAAATCCGTTCAGTAATTCCTGAGAAATGTAAACATTTCTTAGATATCCATATATCTGGAGCCTGCGATCTGATTGGCTGCCAACACTTCAAACCAGAAGGTGTTGGCAGCCATCTTGTGACTTGGTTGAACTGAGTCACAAGAAAAAAGGTAAAAAAACGATAGAAAGCAAGGAAAGGGGGCAGGGTATAAACACCCTGACCCCCTACGCCTGGTCAGGGGGTCCCACAGGGACCCAAAAGGACAAAAAGCTTTTTTTTAACAAACAATTCATGGGGAGTTGCGTAGGGTCCGTGAATCACGCCGATTTTTAAAAAAAAAAACGAAGCACGGTCTCCTACACTTAGTTTCTTTCAAGCCCCGGGTGGGCCAGGTCCCAGGGGCAATTGTAATTAGATATGCGGGGGCCCCCGCAGCCCCGGGGACCTCCACCACTCCGGGCTATGTTTTTTAAGTGCAGGGAGCCACGGGGGCTGCTACCTCCCTGGGGCTTTTAAAAAAAATAAATGTGTGGGGGGGCTCCTGCCCCCCACACAGCCCTAGGGACTGCCACCTCCCCGGGGCAATTTATGTTAAGTACAGGGGGCCACGTGGCCCCCCGCAGCCCTGGGGACCGTCACCTCCCCAGGGCTATTTACTAATTAGGCGTAGGGGGCTCCTGCCCCCCCACACGCCCCCAGGGACCACCACCTCCCCGGGGCTATGCTCAAATAATGTGTGGAGGGAGCTCAAGCCCCCCCACATCCCCGGGGAACACCACCTCCCCAGGGCTTTAGTATTGTTGGAGGGGGGCCGCGCAGCCCCCTCCTGGAACTGTAAATGGCCCCGGTGACCGCCAACCTCCAGGGCCGGCTCCAGCAATGTCACAGGTTGCCCACCCCCAGGACATTGCACACCTGCCATGCCATAGCAAACTCTGGTCCGCTTCATGGAAGCGAGAGCATGGAAAATACACACATATATATATCTATATATATATATATATAGATATATATATTCACTGAAAAAACCACAGGTTTCAGGGACGTTATAGTTAGTTGGATATTTCACTCGTACAAAACCAGTGAAATTCGGCTGTTATAGTTAGTTCAGCTAACTATATTTCGCGCCCCCGCAATGCACTGCTGATGACGTCACATATTACATCACTCATGACATGGTCAGTGACATCACTGATGACATCACTGATGACATCTCAAATGATATCACTGATGACATCACTGATGACATCATCCAGTGACTGTGTGTTTCTGTAAAGTTTAAATATGTTTACTATATATAGGCCAAGCTGTATTGAAGAATGAGTGGGTGTATGAGTGTCTCAATGGATGATTTAGTAGGTGCGTGACTGACTCTATAAGTGAGAGATTAAACGTATATTACTGAATGCATGGGTTAGTGACTAAACTGTGTGAATGTCTGTATCAGTCTGTCTGTTGGTGTGTAAGCGGCTGCATGGGTTGGTGAATAGCTATATGAGTGTCTATATGGGTTATTGATTGGTTGTCTGCGTATCTGTATGGGTGCCTCAGTGTTTGTGTGGGTGGGAGGTGTGTGACTCTGTGCATAGATTTGTGAGTGGGTGATTCACTGGGTGTATGGATTCAAGAGTGCATCTGTAAAGGGCTGTATGGGTGGGTGAGTGTGTGCATAGGTGTGTTGGTGAGTGAATGGATGTCTCAGTGGTACATGTGTGAGTAACTACATATGTGAAAGGCAGTATATGTGAGTGTTGGAGTATATAAATGACTATATGTGAGAGTGAGTGATTGTGAGAGTGGCTGTATGGATGAGTGTGTGCTTCTATCAGTGATTGTATAAGAGCGTAAGTATGTGTTAGTATCTGTATGAGTAAGTGAGGTGGTGTGTGTATAACTGTATAGGTGAGTAAATGGGAGTGTGATTAATTCAAACAAATGGGAGTGAGTGAGATTCCAGTGAGATTCCAGTCCACGTTTTGAGGGAGAGCAGAGAGCAGAGAGAGGAACAGAGCGGAGGGTGAGCAGCCGTGAGCGCTGAGTGCCGCAGAAACGCAAAAACGCCGCCGCAGCTGCTGGAGGAGCCGCCAGAAAAGTCGCAGACGGTAAGCCGGGACTGGCTCGGCCCCGACCTGGCCCGACCTGGCCCATCATCTGCCCCTGAGGCTACCGGACTCTGTGTGTTGCCCGGCGCGGAGCTTTTTAACGCAGCGGCAGCCGCGGTGGGAGCTGTGAGAGTCTGTTCAATGCGGCAGGAGCCGCAGATTATTGTAAAGCACCTGGCGAAATTTGCAGACTACTTGCTGGGCACGGGTATTGCGTGAAAGCACAAGGAGCACAAGGGGTACATCGGCGGCGGCGGGACCCGAGGACCAAGATTCGAAGCCGCCCTGAAGCCTGAAGCCGCTTTGCCTACTTCGCCTTGCCTTGTTGGCGCCGCGAAGGTTCCTGACCCCAACCCCCGATCCTCGGCCCCGTCCCTTGGCCCTTGGCCCTTGGAGGTTGTGTGGGAGGCTGTGGGGGAGGCTGCGGAAAAGCGCTGGTGTCAGCACTCTGTGTTCTGTGCTTGGAGCAGAGCAAAGTGGAGCAAAGTGAAGCGGAGTGGAGCGCGGACTAGTGAGAGGACTGAGCAGCGGCAGTGAGCAAACAGTGAGTAAGAGCACTGCAGAGAGCACTGCAAACGACGCAAACACTGCGAACTCTGCATAACGCCGAATAACGGACGGCGCCCCCACCAGACTGACCCTCCCTCTCCAGAGGTGAGGTGATTGGGCGATTGTTAGGGGGTTTTTGCTAGGGGGGGGGTATTTAGCGCAATAGAACACTGAGGGAGAAGCAGTGGGAAGCAGTGGGAGCAACAAAAGAACAAAAGAACTTGCTTAATCACACACAGAAGGTTGCCAGTACCGAAATTACACTGCCTGGCGCGGTAGATCAACGGAAATTGGTCCAACAATTGTAGCGTGGCACCAACACTAACATAAATCTCACCACCTATTGCAACTGAACAAAGGACACCAGTGGCGCGGTAGTTCAGCGAAAATTGGTCTAGCAATAGCAGTCTTACTCCAACACCAACACCAACACCATCTTCCATCATCTATTGCACTTAAATAAAGGATACCAGGCGCCCTTAAGGGAACCAAGCCAACAACGCAATTTTATAATAAAGAAATATGAGATCTGGGAAAGTTCGGCAGGCGAACATAGGTAAAAACAAAAATAACAAAAGCAAGACCAAAAACGTTATAGAGCAAGGGCTAGAAACAAGTACAAAAAGCAAGGCCCATAGACAGAGAGAGAGAGGCTAGTCTCGGCACCAAAGCCGGAAACAATATCCCCTAGTCCTGGTAATAATACCGGGATCCAGAAATGTTTCTTTCTAAAGGACCCAATGGCCGCCATTTACGCACCAACTACAGAGACAGCATGTTTGCCATGTCCCATAGTACCAGCAAAAAAGGTGAACAAAGGTTATGATAATTCAGGAACAGTCGAGCTACAGCAAAAGCGTGTACCTATACCCAGTAAAACAAGTTCCCCTTCAACACAACAACAGTCAAGTACCCCCAACATACAAAAAACAACCTCAGATATACAGAAACCAATCATGGAAGCGCAGGCAAGTAGATTGGTGACAGCAATAGCACAGATACACTGCATCACCACGTCAATAAATCAAACACCAGGGAGAGGCTCAAAGGAGCACAGCAAAGAGTACCTGGAGGAAATAAAAAATAAAACAGATGATCAGGAAATACCACTGGATGAGGCCTGGGCAAGCTCATTTTCAATATCAAATGATGCTAACATGTTGCAAATACTAGAAACTAACATCCAAACCCAGGAATCCATGAACGAGGTAATTGAAGGGAACATCGCATCACCATGTAAAGAGAAGGTAGCATCGGGAAGAGCAGGAATGTTAGTATCAACTCCATCACATCAGATCCAAAGAAAAGATCCACAAACAAGCGCCCAGGAAGAAGGAAGTTTGTCATTGGAAAAAAAGCAACCAAACTTGTCATCACCAATTACAATTGCATCAGTCAGTAGGATTGACAAACCGGTGAAAACACAGGAGGAAGGAAGCTTTTCGACGAACATAAATCAATTAAACTTTTCATCTCCGATAACAATTTCATCTGTAAGCAGGAGTGATCACAAGTCTAAGGATATTGGAAACTCCCTTGATGAACTGCACACGGGCCCCATGGAGTAATACTCTATTAAGCACACTGGAACAAGCAATCAGGGTTCTGAACTTTCAGTCAGATAAAATGGAAGTCCAGATTGACCTTATAAATCTAATAGCTGGTCACATTGCAGGTATAAACACCAAGCTGGACTCAATTACTTCCCTGGCAAAACGCAGGGGATCCCCAGAACTACAGCCAAACAACTGCAACCAGCATCTCATTTGTGGCTGTGGAAAAATAATAGATAAATTGGCAAAATTGCCTGAAATATTAAGTGATATCCTAGGGGCAGTGCTATTAACAACAAATCTCAAACAAAAAGGAGTAACGCTAAGAGATGAGGAGGGAAAGGACGAGTTCAAAGGAAAGTACACATCCAAGGGGATACAAGTCACTGACAAAGGAGCAATAGAACAAGTGGAAACAGAGGCATCTGAAATAAGGGACCTGCAAATCGAAGTTACACAGAGCTCTACTGATACCTCAAAAATTACAAAACTCACAAAAAGACAAAGAAAACGCGCTAGAAAGGGTAGGGCAAAACACAATATTCAATCAACTTTAAAATTAGAAAAAAACTTCCCCATTTTCACAAACCAAAAAATACAAAAGAAAGAAAATAAAGCATTGATAAAAGGTATAATGGAAGATCTAATACCGGGTGTAGCCCAACCAAATTATACAACGGATTGTAACAGATTTAACATAAAGCAAAATGAACCAAGAATTCTGGCCGAAACTTCCAAAGAGAATACAAAGCAGACGCTGCATATAACATCTAACTATCGGCTGTCTGCAGTACCCGAACCAACCCCTGGAAGTTTAAAAAGGCAATTAGATCAGACCCAATACACTGAAATGGGAGAAGGGGCAGAAAAAACAAGGCAGGTCCTAACAAGAACTAAACCTAATGAGGAAGGAGGTTCAGAAAAAGGAACACAAGCTGACAGCAGGGAAAAGGAGGACAAAGCAAGACAACCAAAACAAATTCTAAATACTGAAAAGAGAGAAGGGGCCGAAAATACATCTCAAGCACAGTTTAGGAGCACAACCGAAGATAAGAGAGGTACCAGACTAGAGACTGGATGGCAAACAGCCGGGAGGGAAAAAGGTGCAAAAAGACGAGAACAATCGGAAAGAAGTGAAATAACATCAGGCAACAAGGCGAATGAGATAACAGACAATAAAGAACATAGTAGCCAAAATTCAATAAAAATCACAATAAATAGAAAAGGAAGATCATGTAAATTGCCCTCTATCGACAAGTACAGCGAGCCAAAAGAGCTAGCAATACATATAGAAGCTGGAAAATTGGAGCAAGGGTTAAAAGAAGTAAAAAGCCCGAAACATTGCAGGAACAGTTTAGCAAAGAACAAAGAAATCAAGAAGGACAGATTGATAACGAAATTGCAAATACCAAAAATATACAGGCAGGAATAGAGAAAGGTTCGGGAAGCGTCAGCTGCTCTGAAAATAATCAGAGGGAGAACACTTCTAAGTTGACATTTGTACCAGAATATTGCATAAAAGGACGGCAAGACACACTAAACAGAGGGAATATCTTAAGGTTGTTCAAAGAAATTCCTGAACTAAATGGAAAACCTTCGCAAGACCTTTTAGCCGTGGAATTTAAGAATTCCCCGGAAAACCCAGACACTGAAGAGACCTTGACTACCTGGTCCTCAAAGGATCTAGTGGACAGGATATATGCCACCAGAACAACTTTCGAACTCTGGGGAATTAAACTGAGGCCGCATAAACATCCAAGGTATCCTTACCCCTCTTAATAAACCAGAAGATTCAAATATTGGAAGACGCGTCAGTGAAAAAGCAAAAAACATGCTTACACGGAGCGCGATCCACCATGCCACTGGGGTCAACAAATTCAAAAGAGGGCAACGAAATAGGGAGGCAGTTAAATAACCTTACAGTTGACGGCACGGACTGGTCTTGGGTGCCAAAAGCACTAAGCAATACGCGTACCTAATGAACAGTCAAACTCCCCCACGAATGACGAAAGGTGTAGGCAGATTGTTCAAACTAAAGAGCTGGGCCGTGAGTTGAAGGATGGAAGTCAGAACACGATAAAGATCTGTTCATGGAATGTCCACGGATTTAAAAACATGGGTCATGACCACGAAACTCTGTCCTTCCTCGAACAACAAGATATAATACTTCTTCAAGAAACATGGATAATGAAACCTACAGCAATATCAGGTTACATTGAACATCATATCCTAGCAGTAAAATTCGCAAGTTTTGGTCACCCGAGGGGAGGCCTATCAACATACATATCACAAAAATATGGTTGGCAAACAGAAGAGTTAGATGCCGGGGCAAACTGGCTTCAAGTTATAAAAGTTACTGGAAAGCGAAATACAAATAAAACGGATTGGCAACTAATTTTAGTCAACGTATACGTTCACCCTGAAAAAAAAAATCAGAAGGAAAAATTAACAATACTAATAAAGCTGATTATCGCATTGCAAAAGTCGCACGAATTCTGCCCTTTGATCATTTCAGGAGATTTCAATTGTAACCTACTAAAACAAAATAAAATAAAGAGGCAGGAGGACTGGGGACATCAAATCATAACGCGAGAGTTAGAAAGGTACGGCCTGTCAATCCTGAATGGTAACACAGCAGGGGATATACCTTCGGCCATAACACACTCCAACGGAAAAAGTCGATCTACAATAGATTTTACCATCATCAGCACCAACCTAGTCTCAAGAATAGATTCATTTCAAATCCTCACACGTATAGAAAGTGACCATCACCCGCAAATAACAAAGCTTAATATAAAGCTGGCTGGGGTGCAAAAAATAAACACGCTGGGACAACACGTAGAAAAGTTTAACTTGAGGAAATTAAAATGGCAAGGTACAAACACGGTGAATATAATGGATACCCTCAAAGAACATATGATTCAAACAGGGCCGCAGATAGAAGAAAATCGAATAACAACTTGGGAAGATCTATGCCTCTTCATTACCCAAAGCTTTCCGGTCACTAATAGAAACACAAAAAGAATAGACATCAAAAAGGATCCATGGTTTAACCTCTCCCTTCGAGATGAAAAGAGAAGGATGGCAAAAGAGGTACGAATTCAAGCCATGGCGGTCAAAACGGGCAAGAAAAGAGACAAGAATAAATTAAAGGAGCTACAGAAGAATTACAAAAAAATGTTGAGGGAAGCCATGATAGAACATAAAGAAAAAATCTGGATACAGCTACTGTGGGCAAGCAGCTTGCCAAACAGCAGGGAATTCTGGGGCATTATAAATACCATGACCAAGGGTAGTAAATTACAACAAGAAGCGGGAATTAGTGAAAAACCTGGATGGAGCACGTACATAATAAGTACAGTAGTACGAGGAATGACAAGCATGTAATGGCAAAACCCCCAAAGGATCTAAAACCGGAAGTAGTAGAATATACCGGTCAAGCAGAAAGTAACAACGACCGACATTTCCTGATCGACAAAAAACAATTGAGAGGAATAATAAAAAGGTTGAAAACGGAGGGGGCGGCAGGCCCGAACGGATTGCCCAACGCACTAATCAAATATGCGCCGGACTTTTGGGCTGTTTATCTCGCGCCATTATTTAATCTGATCTACAGAGAGAACAATGTCCCCAAATCCTGGAAAGGGAACATCATCCACCCAATATTCAAACAGGGAGACCATAATAAACCAGAAAACTACAGATTGATATCACTGATTGATGTTGAGGCCAAACTATACGGATCATGCCTATTACTTCACCTTCAAGATTGGATGGACGAGTCAAACATAATTCCAAAGTTTCAAACTGGTTTTAGACAAGGGATGGGTACCTTGACAAACCTGGCCACGCTGGCACTTCTAACTGAAAGGGCAAGAAAAAAGAAAAATCGGTTATTTGCATGTTTCGTCGATTTGAAAGCCGCATTCGACAAAGTAAGCAGAAATCGCCTCTGGGAAAAACTAAGGGTATGGGGGTTGCCGAGCAAATTACTGGATGCAATAATAGCCCTGCATAGCGAAACCTGGGCTAGAGTGAAACTAGGCAATGGACTTAACACCACCAGCAGCATCTGCACAGGGTAAGGGCTAAAACAAGGCTGCGTCCTTGCCCCAAGCCTATTTAATTTATTCATGGCAGATATCAGTAATCACATGCAATCAGCCGACTGCCATCCGCCGAATCTAGTCAAGGAGCCAATACCCTTCCTACAGTACGCAGACGATATTGTGGTACTGAGCCAAAGCCCTATCGGGCTGCAAAGAGCGATCAACAACCTAGTCATCTATCTGGATAGAGATAGCTTGGAAATAAATAAAGATAAAACCAAGGTTGTACGGCTTGTGGACCCAAAAAAACTACGTTTAAATGGTACATAAAAGGGACCCCAATAGAAGAACAAGCGGCCTACAAATATCTCGGCTTAAAACTAGGGCGAGGCTCGACACACAAAGAACATAAAATGGACCTAAAGGCAAAAGCACAATCATTAATCTTTGCGTACAGACTTCTGAACAGGAAACTTGGCTGCCCGAGTTATGCACATCTTCTAAAAGTGATGGCAGCACAAATAGTACCGACATTGTCATACGCCCTAGTAGTTTGGTGCGGCAAAGAGGCGGATCTGTTAAACGATCTTCAAACAAAGGTCTACAAAGCTGTCTTTAATTTACCAAAGTCTGCCGCTCCAGCCCAGGTCCGGCTGGAGTTTGGCCTTCAGAATCAGAAATTCCGGAGCATGAGCGGCTTCGTGAAACTATGCCACAAATTCCGTGCATCTGAGCCGGGGTCAATGAACAACACTTGCTGGAAAGAAATTAAAATCCAGATGGACCAAGACATTCCACATTCGTGGGGAGCATACCTGAGAAAATCATTAGTGGAACTTGATATACAAACAACATGGGATAGCCAGTTAGAGCGGGTAGCTTTTGGTAAATTGGTAAATAAAACATCGAAGACGAAGTCTTTCGTGGAAGACAAAATAACAATCTCGAAACGCAGACATGGGTGGACCGTGCTTAACTCTTACATATCCACAAAGCCTCAGGCATATTTACTAACACATTTCAGTACTGAGTTAAAAAAGAGTTTCACAAAATATCGCTTGGGCATGCATGATTCGAAAGATCTACAACCATCCTGGCAAAGTAACCATCAAGCTGCACATTGTCGACTATGCGGCTTCTGTAATGAAACACTAACACACTTGCTGTGTACCTGCCCAGCTGTGAAGGATATAAGGAGGGGGCTTTTAAAACCAATTTTTAATGAATTGAATATTCGGACTTGCAGGCAAGCAGTGATACGTTGGCTGGAAGGTTCCTCAATCATTCTGGCTTGCCGGGGCGTCAAATACCTAGTAAAAGTAAGGAAACTTTTAAGGCAAGCCGATTTAGAGGCCAAGAATAAAGCATGATCAAGGACGGTAGGGGCTTTGCATACATGGCCCAATAGCCCAAACAGCAAGCAAAAAAAAAAAAAAACGCGACAGGATGAAAGAAATAATATAGAAAAATGGCTACGTTTGGAAATTTAAAATGGTCACTTTATCTCGAACAGGATTTAGCTGAAAGTAATCTTGGACTTTTTCAGACATTTGCATAATTCTGAAAATTTTAAAATGTTAGATAATATTTTATGTGTATTATAGTGTTATTTAGATTTTAAAATTTTGGTATCCACGACACTGAAAAGTAGAATTCAATGGAAGATTAAGTTTAATATTTTTATTTTTATTTTTTATTTTTATACATTGTAACGATTTTAAGTAATCATATACAATAAACTATTTGACTGACTGACTGATTAATTCTTTGCATGACTGACTAGGTGTGTGAGTAACTCTATGGATAAGTGGCAGTGTGTGAGTGTCTATATAGGTGTATGAGTACATATGATAGTCCTGTACTGATGAGTGACCGAAAGTATGAGTGACTGTATGGGTAAGTGAGTGGATGTGTGTGTAGACCTAAGAATCAGTGAGTGGGTATGTAGTTATTGGTGTTGGAGTGTCTATGGTTTTGAGAATAGCAGTCTGTAATTTAGAGTGGGTGTATAAAAGGTTATATTAGGGTGTGAGAAGATGCATCAGATTATCACGTGGATGATGCCATCAGTGATGTCATCAGTGATGTCATTTGAGATGTCATCAGTGATGTCATCAGTGATGTCACTGACCATGTCATGAGTGATGTAATATGTGACGTCATCAGCAGTGCATTGCGGGGGCGCGAGTTATAGTTAGCTGAACTAACTATAACGGCCGAATTTCACTGGTTTTGTATGAGTGAAATGTCCAACTAGCTATAACGTCCCTGAAACTTGTGGTTTTTTCAGTGAATTTCTAAGGTTTTTTAAATGCTAATTTCTAACTATAAGGTCCCTGAAATCTATGGTTTTTTCAGTGAATTTCAAAGGTTTTTTAAATGCTAATTTCTAACTATAACGTCCCTGAAACCTATGGTTTTTTCAGTGAATTTCAAAGGTATTTTAAATGCTAATTTCTAACTATGCCTACAGAGGTAGGACATGTGCAGAAAGAGGAAGAAAGGCGCAGAAAGAAGCAACAGAAATGCAGAAAGAGGCAACAGAAGTCCAGAAAGACGAAGAAAGGTGCAGAAAGAAGCAAGAGATGTGTACAAAGAACCGACTGTGGAGCAGAAAGAGGCCTTGTTGCAAAGTCATCCTGTGCCCCCAACTTTTTGCTGACGGGTACTGGTGGTAACTGACTCTGACTAACCAGGCCTAGAGCCAGTGCTATGCTAAAAGACACTTAGAATACAGTGAAAACACCTACATACACTAGGGAGCACTATGAGTTGGGGTACCCCTGTGATTGGCATGACCTCCTCTGTAAGGCCCTAGTACATAATAGGGCAGGGGGATTAAAACTACCTCTAAGTCAGAGGTGCAGAAAGACGCTTCTTTAAGTAGTAGTCACATTTGCAGAGTGGTGGAGAAAGGGTGCTGGGCCTCCGACCAGCGCTCAGGAATTCCGCTGCATAGGACTTAGATGAGGTACCAAGAGGGCTTCTTGGCCCCCAAAGTCCCTCCGGAGTAAATTGGACTTCATCCCCCATCCCGTAGTCGGCCAGGAGGCGCGTTTGCAGAGTGTTGGAGAAAGGGGGGCATGTCCTCCTTAGACGTCTTAGCAATCCCACTGCGTGGGACTTACTGCAGGTAACAAGAGGTAGTTGGCCCCCAACGATAACCTTGGGGGCCAACTACCCCTCCTATTACCTCCAGTAAGACCCACACATCAGGATTGCTAAGTTCTCATAGCAGGCCACGCCCCTTTGCCCACCACTCTGCAAATGCGCTCCTGTCGCGCTCTTGGATGGGGATTGAAGTCCCCTCACGCTGGGGGTCCTTTAGGGGCCAACTAGCCTCACGTCTTACCTCCAGTAAGCTCCCACACAGTGGGATTGCTGAGAGGTGGACAAAGACCACGCCCCTTTCCCACCACTCTGCAAACGCGCCTCCTGGCGAGTTCTAGGTTGGGGTATTAAGTCCCCTTCATTCCTGAGGGTCCTGGGGCCAACTAGCCCACCAGGTACCTCCAGTTTGCGCCACAGAGCTGCGTTGCAGAGAGGTGGTCCGAGGCCATGCCCCCTTTCTACACCACTATACAAACGCAGCTCCTGGCGCACTGCTGCTCGGGGATGAAGTCCACTTGTGTCCTGGGGTCCTCGGGACACAAGAGGACCTCATCGCCCCACCACCAGTGCGCCAAGAGGCGCGTTTGCAGAGTGGTGTAAAAAGGCCTCGTACCACCTCTCTGCAACGCAGCTCTCTGGCGCATACTGGGGGTACCTGGTGGGATAGTTGGCCCCCAGGGACCCTCAGGAATGAAGGGGACTTAATACCCCAACTTAGAACGCGCCAGGGGGCGCGTTTGCAGAGTGCTGCAGGGAGGGGCGGGGTGTCCGGCGAGATGCCGTCTTTTTTTTATTTTATTTTTTAGAAGGGGGGCTGTGTGGCCCCCTTCTTTTACAATATTTGGGGCCCTGGGGACCCCATCCCCAGGGCCTGACCCGTTTTTATAAAAACATTTTTTTTTTAAACAAGAAGGGGGCCGCGTGGCCCCCCGCCCGGGGCCAATTTCGGCCCCGGAGACCCCATACCCCGGGGCATGGTCACATGTTTAATATTTTATTTTAAGGAGGGGGGCTGCGTGGCCCCCTCCTGAGGCCATTATTGGCCCCGGGGACCCTATCCCCGGGGCTGTGCCTCTATATATATATTTTTTTAATTTATTTATTTTTTAATCAGGGAGGGGGGCCACGTGGCCCCCCTCCCGGGCCACTTCTGGCCCCAGGGGCCCCATCCCCGGGGTCCAGCCCTTTGCGTTGGGGACCGTGGGGGGGTCCCAATGCCCCCACGGTCCCGCCGGCTCCCCGCCTGCTGCGGGAGCCGGCATTGCTTTTGCACAAGGGGAGCTGCTGACATGCTGCTCCCCTTGTGCAAAAGCAATTCTGCTTCGGTTTTTGGAAGCGAGAGCTCTCGCTTCCAAAAACCGAAGCAGAGTTAGCTATGGCAGGGCGGGAGGCGTGCTCCCGGCCTGCCATAGCAAACAGCAATGTCCCGGGGTTGGGCACCATGGGACATTGCAGGAGCCGGCGCTGGGGGATGGCGGTCCCCAGGGCCATCAAGGGCTCCAGGAGGGGGCTGCGCGGCCCCCCTCCCAACGTATTTAAAGCCCCGGGGAGGTGGTGGTCCCCAGGGTCTGGGGGTCTGTAATGGACCCCGAATTTGAATATTAAGTGCCCTGGGGAGGTGGTGGTCCCCGGGGCAGTGTGGGGGGGCTCGAGACCCCCCACACTAATTATTATTTATAGCCCGGGGGAGGTGGCGCAGCCCCCCGCATTCAATTTAATAAGCCCCGGGGAGGTGGCGGTCCCCAGGGCTGCGGGGGCCCCCGCAGGCCCCTGCAAATTAATTGGTGAGTGCCCCCGGGACCTGGCCCACCCGAGGTCTTTCAAAAACGAATCGCGGGAGCCCACGCTTTGTTTTTTTAAAATTTTCTCAGCCGAATTCGCGACTCCAGCGCGAATTCGGCCGTTTTTTTTTTTAATGCTTTTTTGGGCCCTGGGGGTCCTTGTGGGACCCCCTGAGCAGGCCTAGGGGGTCAGGGTGTTTGTACCCTGCCCCCTTTTCATGTTTCTTATCTTTGTTTCACCCTTTTTCTTGTGACTCGTAACCGAGTCACAAGATGGCTGCCAACACTTCCTGGTTTGGAGTGTTGGCAGCCAATCAAATTTGAGCTCGTGCTCGGGAGGGTTCGCGACTCCTCCTCGGTGCTCAGATATCGATATTTTTCTTTTTTAAATATCTGAGGAACTACTGAATGGATTTACACCATTTAAAAAAAGGGCACACTCTAAACCAAGACCTACCTTTTGCCAAATTTGGTGTAATTCCGTTCAGCAGGTCGGGCTGTAGCCTGTAATAAAGTTCCTATAGAAAATAACATGGAGAAAATGCGCTTTGGGACCCCCCTTTTTTCTCTGCCCCCACTTGACAAATCACCCCGAAACTTTCAACACACAAACTGAGCGGTCCAAGCCTATTTTTTGGAAAATTTCACGAAGATTCGTCAAACGGCGCCAAAGATATTGCCAAATCAAAAAACGCTTTTCCTATGGAAACTAGGTCCTAACTATAACTACCTACTGGCGATCGCCAGTAGGTAATGTATATATATATATATATATATATATATATATATATATATATATATATATATATATATATATATATATAATGACCAGTGCCTTCTCCCAGGTAAGATAAAGGTTCGACACACTCCGGGGTCTTTCAAAGGCTTTATTTAGAAATTACACTTGCGTGCTGCTGGCAGTCCCTGAAACGCTTAGGCAGACGCGTTTCAGCCATTCTTGGCTTTCCTCAGTGCCGGTCTCACGGACTCCATAGTCTCTCTGGGGGTCAGGCAGATTGCAGTTGATAAATTGACCGCTCCCAGTTAGGTGGTATTCGACCCCTCCTCCAATTAAAGGTGTACCTGCATCACGAGAACATCCTCCCAGGCAGGTGCATGCTGGGTAATGTAGTCCAGATGGATGTCTGCACAGTGGCAGGGTCACTCCAAACACCATGTGATGCCCCAAACTCGTTGGACCTGAGCTACAGTCCAGCTTGAGTGCCCAGTTGGATGAAACAGAGCCTCCTGCCGTCCCCTTACTCAGGCATTAGATATTGCCTCCTCTCTCCCCTTTGCAGCAAATACGACCAGGTGGTGTTACCAGCTGCTGGGGGGGCTCCGCGTTTTTGCATTCCAGTGCAATCGTCCAGGGTTGCTGCTCTTCCGCGGTGCTCCTAACCGAGAGGGTGTGCCGCACGTCAGCGACCTGCTTGCTGACCAAACACAACGACCAGTGCCTTCTTCCAGGTAAGATAAAGGCTCGACACACTCCGGGGTCTTTCAAAGTCTTTATTTAGAAATTACACTTGCGTGCTGCTGGCAGTCCCTGAAACGCTTAGGCAGACGCGTTTCAGCCATTCTTGGCTTTCCTCAGTGCCGGTCTCACGGACTCCATAGTCTCTCTGGGGTCAGGCAGATTGCAGTTGATAAATTGACCGCTCCCCGTCAGGTGGTATTCGACCCCTCCTCCAATTAAAGGTGTACCTGCATCACAAGAACATCCTCCCAGGCAGGTGCATGCTGGGTAATGTAGTCCAGATGGATGTCTGCACAGTGGCAGGGTCACTCCAAACACCATGTGATGCCCCAAACTCGTTGGACTCGAGCTACAGTCCAGCTTGAGTGCTCAGTTGGATGAAACAGAGGCTCCTGCCGTCCCCTTACTCAGGCATTAGATATTGCCTCCTCTCTCCCCTTTGCAGCAAATACGACCAGGTGGTGTTACCAGCTGCTGGGGGGGCTCCGCGTTTTTGCATTCCAGAGACCGCCAGTAGGTAATATATATATATATATATATATATATATATATATATATATATATATAGAGAGAGAGAGAGATGTATATAATTTTCCTTATACTAAGACTTTTTTATAGATATTTATAATAAATATATAGAACACTTACCTTATATATACTATATATACTTACCTTAAATAGACTTCCCATGCATGTTAAAGGCATGCATGGTAAAAAAATTGCATGGTAAAAAGTTTGTGGTAAAGGCATGCGTGGTATTTGTCAGCATTGTCATGTGATACAACTCTTCTTCTTCAACAGCTCTGTTAAGAGTGCAACAATGGTGCCCTATCCCTTAACATGCCTCCAGCCGTATCCGCCCAGGAAGGCTTTCACCTCAGTCTAAGTTTTAGGTTGTTGCCAGGCCATGATAGTCTCATTCTTGGCCTGGAGGGGCTGTACCTTACCCCCTCCCACCAGGTGGCCCAGATACACTATGGAACCCTAGCCTATCTGGCACTTGCTGGTCTTGATAGTCAGACCTGCCTGCTGCAGGGCCTGAAGTACCTCCTGGAGGTGGTACAGGTGTTCCTCCCAGCTGGAGCTGTAGACAGTGATGTTGTCCAGGTAGGTGGTACAGAAGGCCTCCTTTCCAGCTAGGACCCTGTTAACCAACCTCTGGAAGGTGGCAGGGGCATTCTTCAAGCCAAAGGCATCTCCTGAAATTGGGAGTAGCCCTCTGGGTTGGGAATGCCGACCTCTCTTCGGCACCTTCAGTCAGAGCGATCTGGCAGTACCCGGATTTTAATCAAAAGTACTGAGGTACTGAGGTACTGAGGAACTTGGCAGTGCCCATCCTGTCAATGAGATTATCAACTCGAGGATGGGCTGTGCATCAGTTTTTGTTATAGAACTGAGACCTCGGTGGTCCATACAGAATTTAAGTTCAGGCATGGTGCCGAGTGGGGCAGCCTTCGGCACGAGCACCAGGGACTGTTGGAGGGCTCAATCACCCCCAATGCCAGCATCTTGGAGACCACCTCCTTGATAATGGCCCTCACCCTATCTGACAACCTGTACATTTTGTTCTTCAATGGGGGGGGGCTATCTCCAGTGTCCACGTCATGTGCGCCCAGGTGTGTGAGTCCAGGGGTGAGGGAGAACAGAGAGGCGAACTGCCCCAGTAACTGGTAGCAGTCGCTTCGCTGCTTTGAGGTCAGGGAAAAAGAGACGTTGACACCTACCACTGACCCATCATGTCGCTGGGAAGATAGGAGGTCAAGAAGAGGCTCACTGTCCTCATCCACTCCCTCATCAGTCACTAGGAGCATGCTCACTTCGGACCTCTCGAAGTGAGGTTTGGGGCGATTCACAGAGAGCACCCTTAAGAAGTTACTAGTAGGGAATTTCGTGGAGTTTCATGAAAACTCAGTGAGATTCCTTGGAGTTCTGCGAATGGGCGGAAATCGGCATGTTGGTCCTGCTGTTTTTTATCGCCATAAGCTTGTTCCACGCTGCAAAATCAGCGCAAATGGCACAATGCAGTGCACCAGAGGGAGCTTCTTCTATGCTGCCACTCGCGTAGATTTTCTGCTTGAGCAGCAGCTTTCTCATTGCGACCGGTTGCAACCGCCCATGTTGAGAAAATCTAACAGGGTGCCCTGCTAACGCCTGAAAATAACTCTAGGAGATACCAATTCTCGCTCATGCTCGACAACTTACCGTTGGTGAGCCACGCAAAGAAAAAACTCTGCCACGTGCAGGTTGATGGAGTTTGGCCAGAACTCCATGTTACAAGTGTAACATGAGTGTCCAAAACTCCACAAACTCCACCAGCAGAGCGAAATGTATCACCCACCCCTAGTTTCTTGGAGTTTGGAGATCAACCAGGTAGGTGGACTCCCCTTTCACTCTTTTTCCTCGACTCGGCCCGTCCATCGCTCCTGGAGACCTCTGGGTTCCACAGGCTCCATGACCCATACTTTTTGGCTAGGTTGAAACTCTGCCAGATTCTAGTCATACCAGAACTTCATAACCTCTAGGCTGGCCTCAGGGTTGCTTTTTGCCTTTTTCCAGAAGTGGTACAACTGATTGCGGAGGGCCAGCAAGTAGATGACCACATCCTGGGGAGGTTACCTGGGAGTTTGCTCCCACCCCTTCCTCACAAGGCTCAGAGGTCCCCCAACAGGGTGACCACAGAGGAGTTCAAACAGGCTAAACTTTCCTCTTTTCTGTGGCACCTCCCTGAAGGCAAAGAGAAGGCATTTGTCATACACTCACCTGGTCCCAACCGCGGAGACAACACTGGAGCTAATGATGGATCACCTATCCCTCCCAAGGAGAATGCAAGTCAAAGAACTGAAACCTTAGATCTCACACTGTCCCCCTGGGGGAAGGGAGGTTGGGATAAAATAAGAAAAGAGAGACTTGCTGTACTGGATGTGCTCAGTGGGTTTGGAGTGGTAACTGTGACATGAATAGGATTAGAGTTTACGGGAGCTGAGGTGCTTTTTAGATTTCCAAAATCGCTAAAGTTTGGGGGTTGTGCAATGGAACGTGAGCTCTTGGGAACCTTGCCAGTGCCCACTTCAAATAACCATGGTGAGGGGCGAGGGTGACACCTGACCAGTTCGTCCTTAAGCTGATTTTTCCTGTAGCATAGACTGAACTTCATGCTGTACATCATCCCCTTAAGCCCTTGCTAAGTCTAAAACACTCGGGGTGTCCTTGGGCAGGGCCTGGGCGAGTCCTTGAAAGTGTCTCAGGTCATCCATGTCATCCGGGCT
The DNA here is from genome assembly GCA_963921515.1 of Calotriton arnoldi. Classification (NCBI taxonomy): domain Eukaryota; kingdom Metazoa; phylum Chordata; class Amphibia; order Caudata; family Salamandridae; genus Calotriton; species Calotriton arnoldi. The sequence goes on along the minus strand of CAWUFW010001028.1, from coordinate 1,215,415 downwards.
GTGGAAGCATGCAAGTCTTGGCCCTCTGTCATACACTTACCTGGTCCCAACCGCGGAGATGACACTGGAGTCGATGCTAGACCTCCTATCCCTCTCGAGCACAATGCAAGTCAAGGGACCGAAAACCTAGATCTCACACTGTCCTCCTAAGGGGCAGGGGGGTTGGGATAAAATAAGAAAAGAGAGACTTGCGGTACTGGATCTGCTCAGCAGCTGTGCGACACTGTGTAACGGGATTTGTCACTTCTGAGACCTTCTACGTTTGAGAGGTAGATGTGCACTGGGCCAGAACCACTGGCTTTGCGATGACGCAGTACACTGGAAATAAAAAGAGGAGGCAGTTACCATCAGTACACTAACAGCTCTCTACATACAATGAATATGCATTAACTTCAGTGGCGTAAATTAACAGAACTTTAAAGAAGATTTCGAGGCTTTGACTCACAGAGTCGCCGGGGTTTGGAGTAGCTGTGCAGCAGGGAGCGAGGAGGAAGACATCAAGGTAGCTGGTGCTTCGGGAACCACAGGTTCAGACGGACTTGAAGGAGACTGGAGTGCTTCTTTGTTTCAGCAGAATTCTTCAGGTGAGTGGGAAGGGTGAAGCTTGTTCTGCAGGGAGCGAGGAAAAGCCACGATTCGGGTTTGGGTGGGGTTTATATACCCTCTCGAAAGCTCATTGAATGTAGCTAGATCACATGTGGCACATGTCCGTTTGGAAGGTTCTCGAACCTTGAAGAAAACACGAGTTAGTACACTCTCTTTGACCTTACAGAATGGGCAGGTGCAACTTGCTGATCGGAACCAAATAACAGGAAACGAATGTATCATGTTTGCTTGAACGTGCATAATGGAAAACAACACCAAGACCCCAGTAACAGCAAGAGCAAGGCTTGCCATTGGTTTGTGGGATTTGGGGAATGCTTGCAGGGATTCAAGCACAATGGAGTTAGGGTTTCCTGGGGAAGCATCGGTCATGAGGATGCTGGGGAGCATCAGTCATGAGGGTGTTGGGGAAACATCAGGTATGAAGGTGCTGGGGACACATCGGTCATGGGGGTGCTAGGGAAACATCAGTCATTATGGTAAATAGACATAATATCGAAAAAAATATATAGAATGGACAGAATATCGAATTCAAAATATAGAATGGACATAATATCGAATGGACATAATATAGTGGTTAATAATATCGAAATGAAGGTAAGTAATATCGATTTTCAAAATATAGAAGTACATAATATAGGCATTAAAAATATCGAATTTTTAATAATATCGAATTTTTGTAAGTGTTTTGTATGTTAGTATATGAGTTAAAAATGTATATTATTTTTGTAATGTATGTTTAATATTTTTTAAAGTTACGTAAATTTATGTAAAATTATTTTTGCATAATTTAATTCCGCTATGGGTTGTGGGTTTATAGGGGAATAGGGTGGGAAGTAATTTAATTATAGTAAATTAAATATTAATGTTTAGGAATTATTAATTATTTTTAATTTAATTTTGCGTTTTAGTTCTGTAGCGGGTTGTGGGTTTATAGGGGAATAGGGTGGGAAGTAATTGTAATTAAGAAAATATTTATTTTTATTTATTGGTATTGATAATTAATTTATTGTTAATTAATTATTAATTGGTAATTAAGTTTTATTAATTGGTAATTAATTTTTATTAATTGATTAATTGATAATTATGTTAATTGTATTAATTTATTATTCGGAGCGGGTTGTGGGTTTATAGGGGAATAGGGTGGGAAGTAATTTAATTGTAATTAAGAAAATATTTATTTTTATTTATTGGTATTGATAATTAATTTATTGTTAATTAATTATTAATTGGTAATTTTTTTATTACTTATTACATTTTTGGTATTGAAAATTAATTGGTTGTTGATTAATTATTAATAGGTAATTAATTTTTAATAAATAATATTTATTGGTATTTGTAATTAATTAATTATTAAATATGTTGTAATTGGTAATTCATTTTAATTACTTTTTTATTGGTATTGATAATTAATTTATTTTTATTTAAATATTAAATCATTACTTTCCCTACTGTTGCACTCACTGGAGTGGGAATAGTAATTTTTACCCCTACGCTATCCAACGCTTTCCCTACTGTTGTAGTCACTGGAGTGGGAATAGTAATTTTTACCCCTACGCTATCCAACGCTTTCCTTACTGTTGCACTCTCTGGAGTGGGAATAGTAATTTTTACCCCTACGCTATCCAACGCTTTCCTACTGTTGCACTCACTGGAGTCGGAATAGTAATTTTTACCCCTACGCTATCCAACGCTTTCCCTACTGTTGCACTCTCTGGAGTGGGAATAGTAATTTTTACCCCTACGCTATCCAATGCTTTCCCTACTGTTGCACTTACTGGAGTGGGAATAGTAATTTTTACCCTCCCGCTATCCAACGCTTTCCCTACTGTTGCACTCACTGGAGCGGGAATAGTAATTTTTACCCTCCCGCTATCCAATGCTTTCCCTACTGTTGCACTCACTGGAGTGGGAATAGTAATTTTTACCCTCCCGCTATCCAACGCTTTCCCTACTGTTGCACTCTCTGGAGTGGGAAAAGTAATTTTTACCCCTACACTATCCAACGCTTTCCCTACTGTTGCACTCAGTGGAGTGGGAATAGTAATTTTTACCCTCCGCTATCCAACGCTTTCCTTACTGTTGCACTCTCTGGAGTGGGAATAGTAATTTTTACCCCTACGCTATCCAACGCTTTCCTACTGTTGCACTCACTGGAGTGGAAATAGTAATTTTTACCCCTACGCTATCCAACGCTTTCCTTACTGTTGCACTCTCTGGAGTGATAATAGTCAATTTTACGCTCCCGCTATCCTACGCTAAAAATATTGGATATTTTTATTAATATTAAGTTAATATATATATGTATTAAAAAATAAAAATGTATGTTTATTTTTTTATAACTTACATGAATTATTTATTAATTTTAAGGTTATTTAAGTATTTTTAAGTATGTTTCAGTTAATTATATTTATTATTTTATTAATTTTACATTACTTTTAATACATTTAAAAAATTCGATATTTTAACAAACTATGGGGCCCATTACCATACCCGGCGTAAAAAATCCGCCAGGCATGGAAGCGGCAAAAATCCGCCCGCACACACCGCCTGAACACCGACCACGCCATTACGATTACACAAACCGAAACCGCCATCGGCGGAAAAATCACACAAAATACCGCCCGCCAACGTCCGGAAGTCGGAGTCAAACCGCCCGCCACGGACGGAAACACGCACGACAACACAAAACCGCCCGCCCTCACGGCCGACACACCGCACGTGAAATTACGATCGCACCGACATGAGCGCGGAAAACCACAAATATACCGCCCGCCAGCGCAAACAACGCCGATGAGAATCGACACGGCAGAAGCCATGGCGCCAACGTACCTGCACAGAAACCATCCGCACACAAAACCAATAGCACACAACATGGCCAACAAGTCCACACAGCAAGGCCCGCACAAATACACAAGCACAGTACACATCCCGAAAACACCCCCCCGGACAAACACAAAATACAAAGGCCAGAACCCCAGACACAACACACCTGAAAACAACAGACCATGAGGACACACCCACATAGGTGAGTACAAAAGCAGCACTCCCACAGACCACAACCCCTTGCTACATTGCAAACCAGAGAGGAGAGGAGAGGACACAGTGACACAGCAAGGACAGCAGCACACCACAGAAACGCACACATCACAACCACCACCACCCACCACCAAACACCACCACCACCACCACCAAACACCGGCACCACAAACCCCCTGCACATTACACAACACACACCGCACCAGCACCACAAACACCATGGCACCACAAAGAATGCCCAAGTTCACGCCCATTGAGCTGACGGTCATGGTCGACGAGATCATCAAGGTGTACCCACAAATCTATGGGAACATGGTCCAGCACACACCACTAGCCACCAGAAACAGAATGTGGAACCGGATCGTAGACCAGGTCAATGCAGTCGGGACCCTGCCCAGGAACAGAGGTGAAATAAACAAACGTTGGAATGACGTAAAGAGCCTGGTCAAGAAGAAGGAGGGCAAAAACAGAGAGCTGGCTGCCGTCACTGGCGGAGGGAATCCCGCGCTCTTTAAGACCTTCAAAGCGTGGGAGGAGAAGGTGCGAGTCGTAATACATCCGGAGATCCTCGCCGGATTAGCAGGGGGAGTGGAGGCTGGTAAGTACAAACTAATGTATACCAGCACACCGCTATGTACTCACATGCGCAACCACCATGCCACAGCTCCCAGGGACAAACACCCCCATGTCCAGCACACAATACACAACACATCACACACACATGCAACAGACACCACCACACACAGCCCAAACCGAACAACTGTAACATACGTGGGGACATGTGTACACTCAGCCAGCCACGTAACCACCAACAGGTCCCCAAATATGCCAGAAGCGCCACAACGAGCACCCACCACACCCATGTGTCCGCCACAGCTGCACTAACCGACAAGTAACAGGTAAGTGGCAGGAACACAAAGTGCAGTGGGTGGGAGGGTGGACAGCCCAAGTACAACACACACCAGGCCCCAGTCCCACAGCACAGCAAGGAGGAGCATCCCCCACACCCCACAGCCACGTGTCAGCCACCGTAGTGCACAACGACAGCCGAAAGGCAGACATCACGGTCCACAGCAATGGGTGTCAGTGGGTGTCCAGCCACCCCCACGACCCACAACACCCCCCCACCCCCACAGACCTGCAACATGGAGCACCCCCGCTTAGAGCCATGTGGCATCCAGTACAGTGCACGCACGAACAACTTGCAGGTGGGAAACTGGACAGGGCTGGATTACTGGAGGCATGAGGACCATAACACGACCAACACATGGGACATGTCACGTAGCAGACGAACACGCAGCACCGCCCACCGTCACGAACAAGTGAACAATGTGCACACGGACATGAACAACAGACTCACACCCCACATGACCCATCACATACATAGCAACACCCAAGGAGCCACGTCTGCATGCACAAGCCACACTTAATATAGTACCACACGGCAGCCACTGTGCAACTCATCACACACAACCGAAACACCATTGAAGTCCTGTCCATGTAGCCCCTACTGCCTGTCAACCACACACCCCACAACTACACCTATGTAAGACAAACAACACTAGACGCAACAGAGCGGAACAACATATATGCACACGAACACCACTGAACCCATCAAACACACAGACACACCATGCACATACAACATACCATCCATCCGTCAGCCCCAGTCTCATGAAAGGCATGTCATCCGCACAGCTGCCACACATACAGCAGTCACGCTAAGATACATGCCCATGACCAACCATGTGCCAGAAGTCAATGAAGCGCACGACACACTGTGAGCAACAACACACAACATGGGCCACACCCCCCGAGCACTGCAGTGATGCACATGGCACAGGGCAGCACGCACACCAAGGAGATGGGACAACTGCAATACGTTGGCTGGCACACAACCATCACTCACTCATAACGATGCGTCCATTGCCATGTCCAGTAATCACAACAGACAGCAAATATGCAGGCCATGTCAAGCATGCACACACCTCAAACCATGCACTGTCATGCTGCCACAACACATGTCACGTTCGGCACCCATGGCTCACAGCATATACCCCAAAAGCATATCCCCTCCCAAATGCGAATCTGGGGCATGGCCCCCATGTTGCCATATGCGTTCCTAAGCTGCTCCATTTGAACCCCAAAAGCATATCCCCTCCCAAATGCGAATCTGGGGCATGGCCCCCATGTTGCCATATGCGTTCCTAAGCGTTCCATTTGAACCCCAAAAGCATATTCCCTCCCAAATGCGAATCTGGGGCATGGCCCCCATGTTGCCATATGCGCTCCTAAGCGTTCCATTTGAACCCCAAAAGCATATTCCCTCCCAAATGCGAGTCTGGGGCATGGCCCCCATGTTGCCATATGCGTTCCTAAGCGTCCCATCTGAACACCAAAAGCAAAGTACAAACCAGACCCAGGATGGGCCAGGAGCCCGCATACACCAGAGTCACAATAAGTAGGGGCACAGCAACACACCCATCGGCATGGCCAATCCGTCCCATGCCACATGTGCACAGCACACAGTCCCATTGCCAAGCACACACAACTACAAATGCTACAGCCACACACACGCCTCCGGGAAACCCATGTACGAGATTGCACGAACTGTTAATGTCAGACGACAACTACATACTTCGCCAGGTGCAACACAATAACAAATCTCATTCTCTCCACAGGTGACGAACTGCTGGATGCTGGGGATGGAGCCAGCAGCCAGCACAGCCAGCCTACAAGCCCCCAACGAGGACACACGGATCTGGAGGATCTGTCCTCCTCTTCGGACACGGACCACCAAGCAGGCCCATCTGGTGTGGCAGGGCCCAGCCGCTCCCCAGGACCCCTCCTACCCACCAACCCATCATCCAGGGCTGCTGAACATTCCCAGCCCCCTGCTGCCACTGTCGTTGCGGCCACACCCACGGTCATTGCGGCCACACCCACGGTCATTGCGGCCACTACCATTGCCGCAACCGCCACCATCGCCGCACCGACCACCACCGCCGCCACCACCACCACGTCTTCGCTGGCACCAGCCCCAGCGCAGGTGGTGGCCCGGCCGACTGGATCCACCCTGGGAGCCACAGCGAGGACCGTGGTGAGCAATGTGGCTAGTGGGCAGGCCGGTGGCAACAGGACTGGTAGGAGGAGCAGGGTCAGGGAAACGCCAGCCTCCCCTGGGAGCCATGCCCTGCCTCAAATGGCCAGGAGTCCTTGGGGCCTATGAAGAGGCCCAAGGACAATGGGTCCGGTCTGCTTCAGACACGCGTGAGGTGCTGGGGGTGCTGAGGTCCATGGACGCCCGTATGGGCCAACTCGTGGACCTCATGGGCCAGCTGGTGGTGGCGGTGAGGTCACTGCCAGGGACAGCAGCTCCCCCTCCGCCACAACCTGCCGGGGCGCAGGGTGGAGCAGCAGTGTCCAGTTCCCCTGCGTCCACAGCCAGTGAGCACACCTCAACCACCAGCATGTCGCAAGCAGGCACCCCCTCGCAAACGTGGAAGGGGCCGTCCGAAGTGGAAACAGATCTCCCGGGAGGACTTCGCACGCTCCAAACGCAAGTGAGGCAGCCAGCCAGCCTTCCGCCAGCCTTCCTTGACCAGCCACTGCATTGACTTGGACTACGATCCCACTCCACACAGCCATCTGGATGGCATGTGTGTGTTGGACTATGGACATAGAACCAGTGGGTACACCCTGATCATCACGCAGCCATGACCGACAGCTCATTGTCACAGCACGCACCACTTTTGTCATCACCTTACACACAATCACATGTCACAGTTTGTAATAAATGCACCTTTTTCACTAACTGCTGTTTGTGCCCTGTGTTTTATTTGTACGGAATACAACGGCCACCTTGGGCGGAAAGGCACCTGATGCGTGGCATGGCAATTGAATCCGGAGGGCCTGTAGGGACCTAGGGGTGGGAGACAGAACAGGAGCACATTCAATGAGTGTGTCACACACCCATCACACAGTACATGTCAACAACTACAAGCAATGTACACACATCGCACAGAGCAATAGGGCACAATGCCACAGCCACCAACAGTGGCATACTACCCTGGCCATGGAGCGTTGACACACAGCACGCAGTGAACAAACGGCCACCCTGACACAGCACACACACACCTGCACAGATACAGCCACATCAGCCGTCGTACATGGACACTCACCGTCAAGTGAAGTAGCGGGCGATGAGCTGCTGCCGCACATTACCAGCTTCCTCCTCTCCACTGTCCTCCTCACTCGAGCTGTCCTGGTCTGCGGGCTGGGGCCCTGGTTGATCTCCGTCATCCACGATGAGGGGGATCTGCTTCCGAATGGCCAGATTGTGCAGCATGCAGCACGCCACCACTATCTGGCACACCTTCTGTGGGGAGTACGCCAGCGCACCCTCGGTGCGGTCCAGGCACCTGAACCTGGACTTGAGGAGGCCAAAGGTACGCTCGACCACACGTCTGGTCCTCCCATGTGCCTCATTGTAGCGATCGTCTGCTGGGGTGCGAGGATTCCTCAATGGACTGAGCAGCCATGCCCCATTCGGGTACGCAGAGTCACCTGGGTGTGAGGGACACAGAGAACCGTTGCTATTCCAACTGGACAGGGGACAGCATCGCACAACCAGCACGCTACACCACTCCACATACTCACCGACAATACAGCCACGATCCTGTTGCAGATTGGACATCAGTCGTGGCAAGATGCTGTTGCGCATTATGTGTGCGTCATGGGCCGAGCCTGGGAACTTTGCACACACGTGGGTGATCACCATGTCCGCAAGGCACACCACTTGCACATTCAGGGAGTGCGTGTGCTTCCTGTTGCGGTACAGGTGCTCAGTGGCCTGTGGTGGAACAAGGCCGACATGTGTGCAGTCAATGGCTCCAACGACGTGTGGGATTCTGCCAAGGGCATAGAATGCACCCTTCACTGCCGCCAATTCACGAGCCCTGGGGAAGCGGATGTACCTGTTTCGGCACAGCATCATGGCTGCCAGTACATCCCTCAGCACCTTGCTGAACATGGGCTGGGACATCCCTCCTCCAATGCCCACTGTGTGCTGGAATGACCCAGTGGCGAAGAAATGCATGGCGGCCATCACCTTAGCCGTGGGGGTGACAGCAGTCGGATACACCCTGCGAGGACGGAGATGGGGTTCTAACATGGCACACAGTCGATGCAGGGTTGGCCTGTCCAGCCGAAACTTCCTAATAACCTCTGTATCGTCCATGTCCGCCAGCAATTGGTATGGGCGGTCAATGTTCGGTCTCCGCCTAGGGACAATGGCAGAGGACACATGTCAAAGCAACACGACACATAGCAATTTCGCATACACATCACTGACATGACTGAGCAAGCACATGAGCCACAGCCCAGCTGTCAAGCTGGGACGGCACGGCCACAATACACTTACACAGGTCTCCCAACAATGGCAATGGCTAGTGATACAAACCACTGCCATGTGCATGCACATGGGGATCTAGGCCCCAATGACTTGCGGGGCGTGCTGATGGGGACTGACTGCATATCCGTCAAGCGGCAACGCCACGGCAACATGAATGTCTGCTGAGCATGGAACTGCTTCCGCGGCTGGATGAGTATGGCACACGACGACGACGATGTGGACACAGGCTGAGCGGCCAAAACAAGTGGGACCTGTGGCACGAGGGGATATGAGACAGTAGTAGGTGTCAGCACTGCACCCTATGTACAGCACTGTACGGATCACACCTCCCGAAACATTGACAGGTGTCCACATTGACAGCCCCATGCCAAGACGGCTGTGTGCTTGCAGTCACACGTCACAGGTGAGAGGTTACATTGCACGTGCCAGGTGGCAGACGTACATAGTGGGAGCTGGCATGTGTGTGCATGTGTCTCCTGTTCAGGATCCACCAGATGGGCGCTGACTCTGTACTGACCATTGGACACAGCATGTTCCGTGGAAGGCTTGTGTGTGTGGGATGGTGGCACTGGATGTGCCTCCGTTGGGTGGGGGCCATGCACAGGGCGGGTACGTCGATGATTGCGCATTGTTGGTCACGGTGGGTGCACCAACTAAGATGTGTTGCCCTGTGTTCAATTCCTATGTCCGCATGATGATGGACTGTAGATGTGGGCAGACTACACATTGGTCGATGTGCTGTCTATATGCATGTGCCTTCACACCAGGCACAGCTGCCCCTGCACATGTGACCCCTGCTGGACTCGCTGCTGGGTCTGTGGAGCTGATGCACCTTCTGCGCGTGGGGCGGACAGCTCTCCTCACTTCCTCATTGCGCATGTCATGACTTTGCCGCAGGTGACATGGATCATGGAGGGCCCACATGTACGCGTGGGTAGGCTACACATGATTGTACACTGGTCGCCACCCCCAGTCAGTGTTTCGAATGGGAAGGTTGTCGTGCTGTTGGTATGTTCGATGTGGCGGATGGGCGGGCCTAGGTGCGGGATTACATTCCGGACATGGGGGTAGTTGGATTGACGACTAGTTGCAGTACACACGGGACACGTCTCTTCCTTTCCACATCTGGGTCATCCCTTGTACTAACTGACAGTGATACAGTCATCTTCGCCCCAGCCCTCATGTCCTCCCCTCGCTCCCCAATATGCATGCTCACCTGCGAGGCTAGCGCTTGCACAGGCAGCCCCAAGCTCGCACCAGAGAGGGCAAGGAGTGTATGTGTGGGTCCAGTTGCACGAGTGGGCTGTCTCAGGGTATGATGTGTTGCGGGACGCCGTCCACCTGCGTGGTGCCCCAAATGGAGACCCGGCCTGCATGGACTATGCATCACAGTCTTCGCCTTCCGGATCCGCCACCTGCGACACCCAGTGGCTGTGGCTGCCCTTGCGGCCAGGCCACATCCGTCTGTGACTGATGGCCCACACATTCACTCTTTGGCCTCTCTGGGGAGGGCTCGGGGTGGTGGCGCACGCGCTTGCACTTAGTCGCAATGGCATGTGGCGTGGTTGGTATGATGGGCAATGGATGGGATGGTGCGAGCCACCTCCCGTGACGTCAGTGCTGCTCGTGCTGTGGTGCGTCCCCCCTACACTTCCATTTGACTTGTGCCATGCTAGACGTTGAGGTTCTATTGCCTGCGTGATATGACCAGGAGGAGCGCGAGGAGACCTCTCACACACCATGCTCCACTGCCATCCCGTGCCCTGTATCGCCTGTGCGGATTGACTATGTTGGGGTTACACCTGGTCGACTGGGGCTGTGTGTGCCTTGTCAAGGGGCATGGCGGGCGCACAACAGGATCCAGCTTGTCCACAGAGGGTGGGCTGAGGTGCGCCTGGTACCGCTTTGTACGTGTGCCCGGCTGCTGTGCACACACGTGTTCACTCCCCCGACAGGTGTCCTCTCACAATGCCCAGGGAAGCGGTGGTGTACTGTTCATGACCCCTCCCAACACGGCGTGCTACAACTTGGCATGTGCGCATCGACCTGTCGCACCCACCCACCTGAGCACTGCGTCCATACGACTTCACACGACACATGTGTGTCTTCCACAGTAGTGCTACTCATTTGCGTTGACATCCAATACCAGTGGACTACATGGTCATGTCACGACTGCCGTGTACTTCACATACTCTCATCCTCTCTCATTCGTACTTGTGAAATGAGTCAGCGGAGACAGTTTTGGTTTCAAACATTATATTGAGTCTTCTGTCCTCTGTGATGCAGTATAGTGGACACTACTGGCAGCGGAATACATGTTGAGGATATACTGAGCATGATTGCAAATGGGATAGGGTGTGGGGTTACATGTGATTGGCTGTTGCATGTGGGATGTGGGCTTCAGAGTGACATCTGCTTGGCCAAGGCTGTGCTAATGTACATTTACGTATAGCTGCGGAGCTGCGGACTTTGACACAGACGGTATACATGTAGCCTACCAGACCGCTTGGCATCATGGGCACAGTCCATCTCAGTTCCATGTGACAGGTTTGCTGCGGTTGTTCCTCATGCACGTGTGCATGTGAGATGACATCAGGGCATGTGCTTGCGCAGCATGCAGCGGCGTGCCACTTGTTGTTGCACTGTGGTGGTTACTGGACATGTCACAGTCACTGGGGTCGTGTTGTTGTTGTATGCACTTGTCGTCCATGCAAAGGTCCTGGTATGGGATTCCCGGGGCGGGGTGGGAGGGGTGCAGCACCCACAGACTCCAGGCGACCTATTCATGTCCACTGAGCGGTGTGTGTGTCCATGGGCGCTGGATCCATGTCGTGTCCTGGTTGTTCGTGCAGTTCCGTCCATGTGGGTGCGATACACAGAGCCCATGCCACTGCCTCCCACGATGCATGCGGTGTTCCTGGATGTGATGGGGAACAGTGTGCATGTCCCGGTCATATCCGATGTCATGGCGATGTCGTTGATGGTGTGGTAACAGTTGCCGGTCGTTTGGTATGGCTGTTGTGGTGGTGACTGGCCAGTCCGTGCGGAAGCTAAGCATGGGTGCGGGGTTGGACATCATAGGTCAATCGGGGAACCTGCGTTGTGGTCCGACGAATTTACAGGTTGTCAGGTATGCGATGCCGCCCAGCAGGGCTTCCATGTCATTGGTGGTGTACATGTTTGCCAGCCAATGTAGCGGATGGTGGCTGTCAAGGTGTTGTTCGTAAGTTGTCCCTTGGAGGACCATGATGGGGCATGCTGGGTGACATTCGATGTAGCTGTTCTCGATGATCCGTCGTGTGGAGGCACAGTGGTCCCATTTCAGTGCGGGTGCGATGTTGGCCACATACGCCATGCCCCCATAGGCAGAGCAGGCCCTGTCGTGTGCGTCCAGAGGGAGGAGTAGTGGTAGCAGGTCCGCCTTCAGACATGCCGGGTTGGAGAGGCATATCTCGACGGGATGCTGGTATGGACACCTCCGACAGTAGAAGACGGGCATGACGCAGCTGAACAATGTGATGCGGTAAGTCAGTCGGTAACTTACGTTCAGCAGGGACAGGAGATCGCATCCCAATGTATGGAACAGGTTGGTTTTGTACAGCTTGAGCTGTTCGGCGTAGTTGGGTAGGTGTGTTGCGGTTGCCATTTCCCAGCGGTGCGTTGTGGTGGCGTGCTCCGGCTGTGTGTGCAGTCTGCAATGTGCACGCTCCGAGGTTGCTGTGAGCTCTGTGTAGTCGTAGGGAGACAGGACTTTGTTCTGTTTGCTTGTTTGGAGGACACGGGCCCTCTTCCCACATGCTTCTCAGACAGTTCAAGGTCAGTGATGTGTGACTCCTTCCAATTAACTTGCATGTGGCCGACATGGGGAGTGTTTTCTTCTTTCTTCCCCGTCCGTTGTGTGCTTCTGTGATATGCGCTATCTGCCCTGTGGTCGGTCTCTCGGCATGCCTGTGTTGGTCTATTCTTGGACAATGGCTGTATTCACCGGCTTCTGTCGTAGGGCTGTGGTTTCGGAGTTGGAATGGAAGGTCATTCAGTGCTGTCTGCTCTCCCTTGTGTGGGCGGCAGGCTGCCTTTCCGCTCTGCGTTGGGCCTTGTGTGTGAATGTTATTCTTGGGCCACCTGTTGTCGGTCCCCGGGCTCTTTGGTGTTCCGTTTTATATGTCTTGTTCATATGTGCAGGGTGGTATGGGTGTTTCAGTGTGGTACTGGCGTTCCTCTTCCCGAAGGGCCCTGCTTCTCCTAGTTGGTGTTGCCGCCGCTGTGTGCTACGCCATGTTTGTTACACTGGGGTGTGTCCTGCTGTTGCGTGACTTCACTGACATGTGTGCGTCGGGTGTGTGGCGTTGGGTGTCGTCCGTGAATTGGGCGTTGGGGACATGTCTGTGGCAGGCCTGTCACGTGTCATGTGCGTTCGGGGTGGGGCTGATGTGTGTGCTGCTTGGTTGTGTCCCTGTGTCTGTGTGCGACGCATGCATGGCGCTGCGGTTGGCCTCTGCGTTGTGCGCATGTGTGGCGGCGCTCATCGGCGCTTGGGGCCGTGACGGGGTGGTTGGTTCCTAGTCCCAGGTGGTGTGTACACATGTGTTCCGCGATGTTACGATTTGGCCTGTGTGTCATATGTGGATGCAATGGTGGATGTGTTGTGTACACGCGCTGGTGGGGGGTTGTCTGCTTTTTCCGCCCTTGCACTGTGTGCGCTGTTTGCGTGCACTTGTTGTGTGTGTGCCTACCTGCGTCTCCGCGGTACGTTGCGTCCTTGGTGGTGCATCAGCAGAAGCATGGGGAGGGCCTGCAGTGCTGGATTCATGCTCGGGGAGCCGCGTCTTCGTTGTCCGTGCTCGGCATCCGTGTTACCGCTTCGGTTTGTCGTACGGTATCTCTTGGCCGTGGGAGCCGTTTGTTTGCGGCATCGTAATTTATGCGCCGGGCGGGACGTGTTTCGTCCGGACGGTGTGTGTCAGCTAGGCTGCGCCGCCACGTGTACGGGCGCACTTTGATGGCGGACGGTGTTGCTGGCTTGCCGGCGGTGTTTGGCCTACTTTTCGCATCGTAATTGGACGGGCGTGTGGACTGCTGCGTGCCGTCGGTAACTGGTGCTTTTTGCATCCGCCAGCACGGCGGTGGTGCTTCCGCCCGCCATCGTAATGTGCCCCTATATTATTTACAACGATATTTTGGATTCGATATTTTTGTACTTACCTGTTTGTAGATAGGAATTCGATATTTTGGCATTCTATATTTTATCCACGATATTTTGGCATGTCGATATTTTGGCATTCTATATTCTGTCAGTGATCCAGTCATTATATCATAGTGTGCCATGAAGTGCCCTAGGAATAAAGCAACATAAGTCCTGCATGCTAGACCACTATGCAGGGGGTGCAGGAAGAGGTCATGACAGAGAGGGCACAGGAGGGGATCGTGACAGTAACCTCCTGATTTGTCTGGGTGATTTGCATGGAAGGAATGAGCCAGGTTAGGGCATGAACATTGCTGGCTGGTTTCCAAAACTGTTCTTCAGGACCATACATTTTATCAGCAATTAAGTAAAACAAGCGTCTTTTCTCACACTTAGAATCAAGGATTCTCTGTACCTCGAATTCCAAATGACCATCCAATGTTATGGGTGAGGGAGGGGAAGCAGGACGGGTCTGGGCACAATAGGGCTTCAATAGGGACACAGGAAACACAGGATGAACTGGTAGATCTTCTGGCAACTGTGATTTTAATCCTACTGGGTTAAAGATTCCTTCAATGGAAAAAGGGACCCACAAATCTGGGTTGTAGCTTACGTGGCCCCCGTAATCGCAGGTGTTTAGTGGACAGCCAAACTTGATCTTCAACATTGCAGTCTGGCTGTTGTTGTTGATGTCTGTTAGCATATTTTTTCATGCACATGTGATAAGACCTGCTGCTGTGGATCAACCAGGTGTTTTACAAAGTCTTGTATGGCAGGTACATTTTCAGAGTGCATTACAACATTTTCGGGTAACATACGAGGATGTGTACCCGTTAAACAATAGAAAGGGGAAACCTCAGTTGCTGAATGATGTGAGTTATTGTAGGCATATTTAGAAAACGGTACCAAGGGTTCCCAAACCTTAGGAGGAGAGGTCAATAGACATCACAGAGTCTGTACCAAAACCTGGTGTACCCACTCCGCCTGCCCACCAGTTTGTGCATGATAGACAGCTGAGAGTCAAGCATCAATTTCCAATGATGTGCAAAGACTGTGCCAAAAATATGAAATTATTGTTAACTCCAAAGGATCAAACCTTTCCTAGATGATGTTTAGGACACAATATTTATGTGAGACAATATTCTGACTACAATATTCTGGTAGCACGCTCTTTGGCAAAAGGCTATAGGATACTGGGATTGACTTCTAAGTGACTACACTGTCCACTCCCCACCTACCACCTGAGAAGAGTTCATCTTTGCACCCCATTGAACACTCAAGGACAAGATACATTCTAATGCATCAACCAAAGAGTATATAAAAGGTAGTTCTGCTTAGCTATGTCAAGGTAAAGAAGGGACACTTTCTTCACGCATGTGAAATATTCAGCTGGGCACATGGATGTCCAATTCTAAATGCCTGGAAAATGGAAAGGAAGCACATTGAGTCCAACACAATGCACTACTGAGAACGTTGCATTTCCCAGAAAGAAAAATAATCTTTCATCAGGCATATTTAGTGAACGAGCCGGGGCGAAGCACAGACAACGAAAGAATATAGGTCATTAATGCAGGAACCTCCTACTAAGGTATGCAATGTTGCAATCCTTATCTCCTGCATACATCTGGCTCAATAACTCTACCACCAGTAAGTCATAAGCATCTGTCTGCAGTGTGGGGTGTCTTGATCAGGTTTAACCAGAGATGGAGGCTCACACACCTCATTGTTTGAGAGTTAGGTGTCTCCACAACCAAAGTGCTTGTGTGAACTGCCAGGAGGCCTTAGTTTTACCTCATTGAGGCAACAGCGTTTTTTCATTGCTCACAAATTTGCTGATTGTTTACAATACTATCTGAGTGTGACCCTCAGAGAGTGAAGAGTGAACGTGTCAAGTTGGAAACAGTATAGAATACCTATGGCGATGTGCAAATCCAAACATAGGAAGAATACAGGAAGAATCCTGGAATTAGCTGAAAAAAACCTGCAGCTAGAAAGAGAAATTCACATGCACAAAAGTATTCACTAAAGGTCACGGGGACAATCAGCTAGTTGATTCTGAACACGTTATGCTCATCATAGTGTTCGCAAAGTTGATTTCAGGAGGAAATATTTACTTTTGCCTTAAATAGAGTTAATTAAAGCATGAGTCAATATTGGTGTCACAAATGGAATCATAGACCCAGAACGACTTTATCTAATGTATTCCATTTAAAAGAGAAGGGTGAATCAGAGTCATCATAAAGTGTTCACGTTGACTCATCTTCAGACAGACTGAACTACATCTCCTGTTCTTACCACATGGTGCCAAATAGTGAAATTGGAAGGTTTTTTCATGTCTAGGAGTTGAAAGAAAGTGTCAGCATTGATGAGCTATGGCCCACGATGGGGCACTGCCATATTCTAGAACCTTAACTGATGTTAAACATCAGAGCACGATGGTTTCTGCTACCTATCTACCATGCATGGGTCAAAGTCCCAGTAGAGCTGAGTGCTACCCTGGAAGTGTTTACTTTGGTTTTGCCTGATCAATAGCCAAAGCTGACACTGGTTTTGACCTTACCATGCATTAGTTTCAGTTTTATATTTCATGCCCAGTTTATGTATATGTGCACCTGGACATCTTACTATTCATGATATAATGACACAATAGGCAGAGCAAAGATGCATTAGTGCAAACTACAGGAGCTTATTGTATGTAGTAGATTCATGTATTCATTCCTGTCTTTCATTGGTCTTCAGTACAATAGTCAATGTGCTCAATGACAGAGTTCAGTCAACACGTGTTGTGCCCTTTATTGTAAGTCTGGTTAAACGTCGAGGTTATGCCATAAACAACGCACAGAAACCTTGAGAACAATTTTAATTAGACAGCGCTCGAACCTGCGCTAAGAGTGTCCTTGATTATAAACAAATACTTTATCAAGAAACAGGAGGGGAAAGACACACGTAAAGGGGAGTACCTGGACCTTGGGGCCACGGCATCCATATTTTTCAGTGAGGGAAGACTGAGTATGTACTGGCTTTACTGAATTATTTGAAACCTTTGCATTTCTTTGCTCTGCTTGGAACTGCTCCTGATAAAGATTTATTTCCCAATGTGTTCAGAACTCTGCAGTAACATCAAGCCATGCAAATTGGAATCATTTCAACAACATCAGTGATAACACTGGAAACTAGTGGAAACATCTTCCACTCCAAATGTCTCTAGGGTATACTGAAAGTGTTCTCCTCAGCAGGGCTTTAAGTGGGATGAAAAAACTGGGGGGTCTCTCAAGGGGGCGTGGCCAATGTAATTAAGGGCGTGGCTTAAAAACACGTAAGCTAAAAATCTGTGCTTAACATAGTGTGCCGCCTGACTTGTATTTTGCTGTTTCTGTCTTTGCATCCAGATATATGATGCAACAAGTAACATCATAGCTACAACAAGTCAGGACTATTGGCTTTGTCAATGGTTGTAAGTTGCATAAGGTAAATAAGCAGCAACAATGGCTTGTATATAATATTGAAAATGCTTCTACTTAAAGCCCTGGTGACACCATGACAATGTTGCTGGTCCTGAGTTTCAAAAAGAGAAGGGAAATCCAGAGAGAAAATGGTTCTCTTTAAAGGATTTCCCTTCCCCTACAAGGCTCACCTGGCATGACGTCATGCCGTAGCTTCTCCACTAGTGAGAAGTGAGCAGTGTGAGCAGGGGCACATCTATGTGCCTGCTGTCACTGCCGTCCAGAAAAAAAACGGACCGCCTGTGTCAGGGCAGAAAACAGAGCCCGATAGAAACCCGTTTTGAGGCCTCCTTTAAAAAACTGCCGGTGCTCCACACCGGTGAGACCCAACCCACTTAAAGCCCTGCTCCTCAGCATGTGAAACCCGACCTGATTCGTGCTCAGAGAGTTACACTCAAAACGTAATAAGTTCTTAGTGGACACGTCCGTGGACAGTCTTGTCTTGTGTAGTAACCCTTCCCTTCTGGACATGGGGTATGCATCACTCGTTGTCATCTGGCTCAGTCTGTGAACATATGTCAAACCCTGATGGATCCAAAGTCATCACACTCGTCCACTGTTAATGATGTGATCACTTCAGTAGAGGATATTTATTTATGTATTTATTTATTTATTAATATATTTATTTATTTGTATTTATATTTGTTTCTTATTTATTTATTTATTGTGCATGGGGTTGGGCAACATTTGTTTATTTATTTATTTATGAGCAACCAGAACATTTTGATCCGAAAAGAGTGTAAATACACGTACATAAAGCAAAACATGGTACGGTGGGTAACAATAATCTATAGAGTACATTTGATAATAGGTTGAGTATGCTAAATTGCATGAACATCAGAGGTGAAGACAAACAGACATACAGTCTGCAAATACATCTATTGCTATTGGGCATAGAGTATACTTGTTTATAGCGGTCTGATGTGAACAGGTTACAACTTTCCCTTCTCTTCATACTTATAAGTGATGACATTTCAATTTTTCTGGAGCTCTTAGAGAGAGGGTGTCTTGTGGTTTGTGGCCTCCTGGCCTGCCTTGCTACGTTGACTTAGGCCGGGCTGCCATGATGCCTTTCTTTGCGCACGATACTCTGAGCCGTTGTTCTACCGACCTCGGCTCCTGCCAAGTTATTTTAGAGCTGTCTGCATTTTCTGTCTTTCACCTTTTCTCCTGTTCCCTTTGGGCTACGTCTGCACAACATGTACAAGGTCAAAAAACAACGTCCCTGGTTCTTGCTGATCTGGCCAGTCCCTCGCACCTAGACATAACACTATGTACAGCTGCCATGGAGAAATTTGTGTGCTTTTAATATTGCAGTTTTCCCGCTTTAGAGACACTTGGAGAAAAACCTTTCCAGGGAGAAGAGCTGTGATTGTCTGCTGATGTAGTCTTTGCATATAGAGACTGAGGTATGGGGGTTCGCTAGACAATGCCCAGAGGTCTTCTATTTTTATAATATAATAGCTTCTAGCACGGGGAGGGTGGTAAGGTCATTTAGCCCTATATCCACTGCTTTATGAGATGCTTTCCCCGTTTGTATTCTATGGAGTTGTAACTATGCTGATTATATTATTCTTATGCATTATGCTGATAGTACTGACACGTGTACTGTATCTTAGAGCACGTAAGTTGAAATAAACATTTTAAACTATACTGTGTCTCTTCTTATGCACGTTGTGGACAGGTATGAGTGAGTGACGAAAGGGTGTTCTTGCTACTGCGAGTCCTGAGAGAGAGATACCGTGTTCTGGGTTGTCTAAGCATTGGTAACCTTGTTGCTAATGGGACGCTAAGGCTAGTCGGGTTGGGGTGTTAGGTGCTAAGGTTTATGGTTGGCTCACCACTATATTCCGAGGTCCAATTATCCTGTGCATAGCTCTGTGTGTGCAGAATCCCTATAACATGGCGCGACCAACGAGTGGGCTGTTTATCTGCGAGACGCTTGAGTAGTACTTGTGCTTGTCCACAACTCCCCTCACGTACGCTTCTGGAAGCGTGTGTGACGGTGATACCTCCTATATTGACGTTTTTGTAGGTTCTTTCAAGCTTGAAGTTGTTAAAAGGTTTCTTAAATAATACCCTATTTGTGCTGCCTCATTTTAGATTGTCGACTACTTCTAGCCTACAATGGCTGTTCAAATTGCGGCACATAGCCGCGCAGCGCTCCGGGCTCACTTAACAGTGTATGGAGTGCCTGACGCGGGTGTCGAGCTGATCTTTGTGGTGCAAGCCGATCCAGCTTACCACTTTGAGGTGTTTTACTCTTGGGTCACATTTCCGGCGGTGGATGGGAACAGACAAATTGTTCCATGAATATGAAGCCACCGTAGTTCCTAATATCTATAGACCTTATAGGAATCTTGAAGTACCGCTCACGGCTTGGCAACACCGTGTTTGGTTTGATGGCGCCCTCCCCCAACCGGTTACCACGGTTCGTTTAGGCCCCTTATCAATTGATGGGGCCACTTGGCCTGTCTTGGCCGGGTACACCCCACATCCGCAATATATGACGGTAACAGTCGCGGAACTGCGCAACATGTATTCGGCTTTAGTGCGAGTGCATCGAGCTTTGGTGCAGTATGTTACAGGCAACATCCAGGGAGCCCCACCTGGAGTTGCAGCCCATCCAGCTGGTGCAGGCGGAGTGACCATAAGTCCTGTCATGGTGAATTCGGTGATGGGCAAGCGCCCACAAAATAAGGATGATTTTCCTTATTGGCTTGCAGAGAAATTTGACCAGCTGGAGGCAGTTTTTCCAAACACATCACCGGTGGAAAAACACAGAATTCTTACGATTAGTTTGCCAAAAGACTTAATCCCCGAGTTGGCAGCATGCAACAACTGGGGTAGGGTATTCGCAGCAGTATATGCGAAGTGTTTCGGCACTCCTTCCATGACGGTTCTCCCCTCTGTAATTAAACGCGTGCAGGATGAGCATGGCCCTGAAGCGGCTGTGGAATTAGGGATGAGACTGGTGGGAGTGTTCGACGTAGTAGCGGAGTTAATCCTTGCGAATGTCAAGGGCGATGCAGTGAACTTTCAAGTAGCTAATGCTTTGGCTTTGGTCCCAGAACCGGACAAACTGCGCGAATTACCTAAAATTATTGCCCAGGCTTACAAAACTATTGGCAGAAATAGCCTGGGAGTTAAGCCTTTTGCTAAACAGCAAACACAATCGAAACAACAACAACCTAAAACTCAATCTGAAAAAGATGAGAAACCAGTCTTCACTAAAAAGAGCTGGAGGTTGAAAAAACAGGGTAAGCAACAAAAGAGGCCGGGGTCGAGAGGCGCATCAACGGTTTCCGTCTCTTCTGAACGCACTTATGATTTGCGCGATAGGGCGCGAATTAAATCTCCGGATAGGTTTCAGATCCCTGATACGCGTTCTCCTCGTTCTTCACAGGCACAGACAGCTTCGCAGGCCGGTGGAGGAGAGCGCCAGGATAGAGGAAGGGGTCGAGAGGCTCCCCAGGGACGAGACCAACCTCGACAACAGGTCAGAGGGAAAGCAGAAGACTTTCAACGTTCTCGCCCACAATTTCAGAAGAAGAAAGTTGCCGCTGTAACAGCGAGGTATGCCACAGACGGTGAGAACGAGACTCCTGAATTGGACGTGGGCAGTGACCCTCCTAGACAGCGCCGCGGAAGTTACCATAGTGCGGGAGGCGCTACGTCCTCATGTGGAGGCGACAGCAACTGAGACATTCATTACTGTCGAAACAGCCGACACCAGAGTGGCACCCCCTGACAGACTTTTTAATATTGTCATTCAAATCGAAGGTGATATACAGCGTGTAATTAAAGGGATTTTTGGGGAAAATCTGACCTCTTCGTACGACATTTTGTTAGCGGAGGCGGATTGGCCGCCCCCATTCGTACATGCTGCGCGTAAAGGGGAGGAGGTAATCCTTCCGAGCTTTTCTCGACATGTCCCAAAGGACAAAGCAGAGGCTTTTGCAGCTGAGTGGGCTGTGTCCCTGGCTCCGGCGTTATACCGCAATCACGTGGGCTGGGATGAAGATTCTCCCCCCCATGAAATACCTTTGCGGTCCCTACCACAGCCACAACCCCAATATCCCATAAAACGGGAAGCAAAAGGCCCCGTTTCCGAAATTCTGACTAAGTTAGAATATCAGGGAGTAATTGAAACATGCGTATCACCAATGAATAATCCCCTATTCGCGGTTTCTAAACCCGATGGATCGTACCGCTTAGTTTTGGATTACCGGCATTTGAACTCTCATTGTCGGACCTTTGTGGTGCAAAATACTCACAGTTCTGCGCTTGTAGACAGTCTTGTTCGTAAAAAATATAAAACGACACTTGACCTCTCCAATGGATTCTACACGCACAACTTAGCCCCGGAGAGTAGCCAATGGAGCGCTTTTACCTCCGGTGGTAAATTATTCAAATTCAGGCGTTTACCTATGGGCTATAAGAACAGTCCCGGCGTATTCGCCGCCTGTGTGGTCTCTTTGTTAGACGGCATTGACCAAGATGCATGTTCGTACGTTGATGACATTTATCTGACGGACGACGAATTATTCCCGCATCTCTCCCGAGTAGACCGCATTATTCTAGAATTTGCGGTTCAAGGTTACAAGTTTAACTTTGCCAAATCTCACATTGCCGAATTTACCGTTTTGTTTTTGGGCTACGAGCTCAACAATGAAGGTAAGGGTTTAGCCCCCCATTTCCTAGAGAAATTTGCACTTTTGTGCCCTCCTACTACTCTGAAAAAACTTCAGTCTTTGCTGGGTTTTCTGAACTTCGGGCGTACTTACATTCCCGAATACGCCCAGCGTATCAAGCCACTATATGCCTTGATACAACCTAACTTTTCGAAGTCATGCTGGCTTCCGGAGCATACCTCCATTCTGCAGTCTTTGCAGACAGACCTTCTTGAGTCTAAATACCTGTTGACGCGTGATAACCACACAAACCTGGTGATTAGAATAATTCCGGGGGCAGTGGGTTTCACGTACTTAACCTTTAACGAAGGTGACACAGTACCCATCGCATACAAGTCACATCTTTACACTTCCGCGGAAATGCGCTTTTCATCTGTGGAGAAAGTTCTGACTGCAGTGCAGATGGCGATTCTAAAGGAACGCGCACTGGCACAGGGAAAACGCATTCTGGTGGTAACACCATATCCTGCCCTAGAGGCAGTGACAAAGGCAAGTGTACCAAACTCTAAAGCTTTGCACCCCCGTTGGATTCAATGGGCAACCTCTTTGACGTCTCCGGATGTCACTTTTATTTTCGATTCTTCTCTTCAGACTCAGGAGTTTTTACAGTATGAATTCGTTCATCCTCCTCCTCTGTCTTTACTGCCGCTTGAGGATTACGACTGTGTGATCTACACCGATGGTTCGGCACAACCGGCCACGGGTTCCAAGCATGCTTATTCAGCCGCATGTGCTATTGTTGCAGGTACCTTTGTGAACGGAGAGTTCAAATCCACTGTAGTGCACACTCAGGCACTCGGGGACAGTACTGCACAATTGGCCGAGCTGCGCGCATTGGTGCTCGCGCTTGAGTTCGCTACTCCGGATGTGACCACTCTCATTGTATGCGATTCTTATTACTGTGTTCAATCTTACAATGACAATCTGTTCTTTTGGTCGCAAAACGACTATAGAGACGCTAAAGGTAGCACAATTAAGCATAAAATGCTTTGGGTTCGGGTGGCAGAATTGAGACAGCGTCTGCCCCTCACACAGGTGGTTCACACCCTTGGCCATCAGCGGGTGGGCGCACACGCTGTTGGTAACGGTTTGGCAGACGAAGCTGCCAAATCAGCAGTAGTCACGTGTTCAGTAGCAGCAGTTACTAGATCGATGTCTAAAATTGATACTGATATTTTAGCAGCTATTGCTGCAACAAAAGAAGGTGCTAATTACCCTAGGGGATTTCCTTCCAAATATTCTTATCAGTTAGGTCCCGAACAGGCTCCCTATGTAACAATACCCGACGTTGCTGATCGGCTGATCCCCAACGCGGACCGCAGACTTTCCTTGATAACGGCAGCACACGAAGGTATGGCTTCGGCTCATGCTGGAGTGTCTGCGACCGTTTCCATCTTGCAGCAGCATTACTGGTGGCGTGGTTTATACAAAGACACCTGTGCTTATGTGCTTTCTTGTGACGTTTGTCAACAGATTAAGCCTTCCACGGTTACACGACCACCACAGACCCCGCTCTGCATTTCTAACAGGCCCTTTGGGTGTGTTTACCTGGATCACTGCGGTCCATTTTCTTCAGACACTGCCTATAAATATATCTTAGTGGCAGTGGACTCGTGCACACGTTTCATCTGGGTCTGGCCACAACGGAGTGCTGACGCTCTAAATGTCATCAGGGATTTGCGTGTCTTTGTGGGAATTTTCGCTTGTGGCACCTTCCATTCTGACCAAGGTCCAGCGTTTGCCTCTAAGGCTTACAAGGACGCAATGGGTTCACTGGGGGTGCGGGTGAAATTTTCGTCTCCGTATCGGCCTGAGGGCAACTCGATCGTTGAACGAATGAACCGTGACTTAAAGCAATCCTTGACAGCTAGAGTCTTAGGTACTGGCAGGAACTGGCTGGCCCACTTGTATACCGTACAACGTGCACTTAATAATCTCCCTAGAAGACCTCTGGGTGGGCGGACCCCATACGAAATGCTCTTTGGCATTAGAATGTTTGTGCCCGACCTTGATGGTCTAGACATGGCGGCGCAATCCGCCATCTTTGATGTAGATAACCATTCTACTATGTTACAGGACTTACAAGAAGCCCGAGACAAACTTGCAATCGCACATTTACCTTCAGCCACAGACCCTGCACTGCAGATTCCGGTTGCCGGCTGGCTTCCGAAGATTGGAGACCTGGTTCGAGAGAAGGTGGAGAACGAGAAAGAATTCGGCCCCTCTTATCGTGCACCGGTTCCAGTCCTGGGCTTGAAGGGAACACGTACAGTAATCCTACCACCGCTTCCTGGTCGCAAGGAGAACAGATACATCTCAGTGGAAAATGTCAAGCTACAACATCTGGCCGATCCTGAATAGTGTTACACCAGCGGTCTCTTGTCCTGCCATTTACCGGACTTGCGTTCGTGGCCCTCCTGCCCGAACGGTCACTGATGTTGCAATTGAGATGGTTGATTTGCCTGAAAGTATACTCGAACAACCTGTCCCCCCCTGCATCGACGAGAACGAGTATACCTATCCCGATACCGAATCGGTGGCACACCTACCAACAACGCCTCTGAGCCCAACACGTTATTCCTTTGACTCGGATTCCACCTCATCAATTGTCCCGTCCAAGTTCAGTATTTTTGTATCCTGGTTTAGAGACAATTTTTTGATTCCCCCTCGACATACATCTGGTTGGTGCTGTTCCTCATTTTTTTGTTCATGTCCATTGGCTTTGTCACCGTGTTTTTTCTGCTCATCAATGGTCACTATTTACCAGAACGCTCTGCTGTGAAAGTGTCGCTGGAACTTTGGCTCCACATTCCTCATCTCACATCATGAAGCGTGACCACACATTTGTGAACATTTCAGCTTTTCCAGTTGCTGATGGCATCGTATGGGATGTGGTACATTTTCAAATTCATGGACCGACTGAAATTATTAATGTGCCAAATGTCCTTCGATTTTCGATGGGTGATGTAGTAAAAAGTAATATTCATTCTGACGATTGGGATGTGCATGCAGTCGAAGCATTGTTTGCTGATTTAAAATATTATGCTTCCTTTAATGCTGAAGATTTGTACATGAATTCTGCGAATTATGCTGATTTGTATTGCTACCAGCATTGGGGCAACCACTTTGTCCATAAACCAAGTGCACTCCGTAGTCCTTTTGGCTACATCCAATGGGAACATTGTCCAAACCCTTTACCGGGTAGCTCCCAGACTCTTAGAAATAAATTTACGTATTTCACAGATTTTAATCGATCGAACCCTGGGTCCTATTATTTTAAATTAAACGCACCATCCACTCAGAAAATCATGTTAACCCACACCAAATTGCTATATTCGGGTTCCTTTTTGAGCGCCTTGGCTGTGGGTGGTTATGAATACTGGAAGGACACTGTGGATTTGAAATCCATCTGGGGCTCAAAACCATGGCAGGTGCAAGGCACCGAGGCCTTGCACCGTGCTTGCCTTATCCCGGCCCAAATTGTATTTCTGAATGCTTCCATCTATCAGACTACGTGTTGGGGTTTGGCTAACACCAAACAATTAAACGCACCTTCCATTCCATCCCTGTCTTCCACTCCCAACGACAGCTTGCGCTTTAATATGTCCCTTGCGACTTTGCAGGCTTTGTTTCAGAACAATTCGTTTAATGTTTCTACGCTTGTTCAGTCACCCTGGTTGGCTTGGCCCACATCATCTAATGCGTGCCAACAGCGTTTTCACAACTCAGTCCCTGGCTATAAACAGGATAGGCCCGATCCTAGGTTTTCTGACTCCCGTACTGTCACAACATATTCTGTTGGTAAATTATGTAAACAGTGGTTGCAGCATTCTTCCCTAGAATCTGTTAAACAACATTTGTCCCTCCTATCAGGCAACATTGATCTGTCCGACTTTATATCTGGGGCCTCGTGGTCCACGTCCTAAGAGATTCATTTATGAAGCTTATAATGAACTCTGGAAGCTGTCGCAAATGGAAGCTGCATCCCGTCTACGGGAAATAGACCAAGCAAATTTGGAAAAGGTGCTTGCTGTTGTTGATAATAGTATTAATACCCTGTCTTCCCGCATTTACACGTTAGAGAATATTGTGTCCTCTGTTGTTGATATTGTACAAGATGATGTTTCTGTGTTATATCATGGTCAGAATCAATTACGTTCAGTTATGCAGTTTGCGTGGACTTTGCAAACACTTAAGTTGGGTAAAGTTCCTTGGCATTTTTTGAACACCACTGCCTTATTTCTGCCTTTTAATTTAACTGACAAACAGCAGTTCATGTCCATGAAAGATGCAGCTTACACTCTGTTACATATCGAGAAAGTGGAGCCCTTACCATTCTCTGTGGCGGAATTGGATTCTGCTGTGTGGCTAGTTCATGGGGTTATCGCTTTGCCTTTTTCCTTGTTTGAATTTAGTTCGTGCATGAAACATTATCCTGTGGGCCGTTTCCAGCCCTTGGGTAGTGCCTTCCTGCATGAACTTTGGTCCCTGCCTTTCATGTATAAATGCCTTAGAGACGGAAAGGAAGTTTTTCTCACGGGGGAGTCATGCGATTCAACTGTGGGTCATTCCCTTATTTGTAAACACATTAAATTGCACGGAGCTTGCAACGTTTCTGCTCCGAATCTTGCTTGTGTGTTGAAGGGTATTCCTGCTCCTGCTATTTCTCCTACTTTTACTTTGCTTACTAATGGTAGCTATTTGCTTTTAAATAACGAAAACTGCTGTGGCATGCAGGCCGGCATACCCTATATTGTTACGGTTTCGCACAGGGTTGTCTGCTGCATGAATGTGCTTTTTCCTCCCCCTCACGACATCATAGATAATTCTATTTGGCCTTCCATTCCAACTATGAAGGCGGATTTCAATAAACTGAGCAGAATAAAAGCGCTATTATTGAACCAGGAGGTTATGCTCACATCCGCCCGGGAGACATTCATTCTCCAGGTGGCGAGTACCCACAGTGAAATACAGGCCCTTTTGAACACTAACCTCCCACAACATTTCGGTGAATTGATTCACCGTATTTTTAACGCATCTCGCACGGAGGGTCTGGTACACTTTTTTAAGGTTGTAGGATCCGGCCTTGTGATCCACTTTCCAAACTATTTTTGGTGTGATACCGGCATTTATTCATTCGATTTTTTCCAGCGTCTTTGGTGGCTTCCCATTAATTCTCGCCTTGGCGGCTGGTGTACTGCTGTTGGTCTGTTTTCTCCGCAATGGCTGCTCCCCAATGGGCCCTTCTCGACCCAGGTCGACTCCAGCTGCTCCGTGAGCGCATCCTCGCTGGTTTCGGCGTTCTGCCATTAGCGACACTGAATGTGTCCTATCGACTTTCTTTTCGTTTTGCGTATTTCACTTGCGTGCAACCTGTGATGTCTTGCATCCGCTGTCCTTTCACCTGGACCATGGATTATTGCCTCTCCAATACGTCGTTGTCTGTTCCGGATTTTGTTCGGTTGGTGGGTTCCTTAGAGGCCCATGAACGGGACTGTTCCGCTGCAGGCTGCATGACGCGTGCGGCTGCACTGGGGATTTTGGCGCAATGGGATATCTGGCCGGCTGCTCGGAATCTCCTACAACAAAGTTATATTGAGTATCACGCAAGTTGTCCCGCATTGCTTTTGGATGCTCCGTCCTGCGAGGAGCATTCCTGCTGCTTTGATTTATTGGACTGGATGGCGTCTATGTTTACTGACGATTCCAATGATGTCCTCTTGGATGCTATTGCGTTTTTCTGCACGTACACGCTGTTGGATTGACGTGGCCTTCGTTACCTGTGAGCTGCCTCGCTGGCTATATTTTTTCATCTCCACATTTTTTTCTTCCTCTCTCCCATTCGTTGTCCTTCGATGGGACTGTCATCCACTATGGACGTTTCTGTTCTGCTCGGTCGATTTGAACTCTGTCTTCGTCCTTTGTCTTGGCCGATGGACTGTCCAGGGGAGGGTGTCTTGTGGTTTGTGGCCTCCTGGCCTGCCTTGCTACGTTGACTTAGGCCTGGCTGCCATGATGCCTTTCTTTGCGCACGTTACTCTGAGCCGTTGTTCTACCGACCTCGGCTCCTGCCAAGTTATTTTAGAGCTGTCTGCATTTTCTGTCTTTCACCGTTTCTCCTGTTCCCTTTGGGCTACGTCTGCACAACATGTACAAGGTCGAAAAACAATGTCCCTGGTTCTTGCTGATCTGGCCAGTCCCTCGCACCTAGACATAACACTATGTACAGCTGCCATGGAGAAATTTGTGTGCTTTTAATATTGCAGTTTTCCCGCTTTAGAGACACTTGGAGAAAAACCTTTCCAGGGAGAAGAGCTGTGATTGTCTGCTGATGTAGTCTTTGCATATAGAGACTGAGGTATGGGGGTTCGCTAGACAATGCCCAGAGGTCTTCTATTTTTATAATATAATAGCTTCTAGCACGGGGAGGGTGGTAAGGTCATTTAGCCCTATATCCACTGCTTTATGAGATGCTTTCCCCGTTTGTATTCTATGGAGTTGTAACTATGCTGATTATATTATTCTTATGCATTATGCTGATAGTACTGACACGTGTACTGTATCTTAGAGCACGTAAGTTGAAATAAACATTTTAAACTATACTGTGTCTCTTCTTACGCACGTTGTGGACAGGTATGAGTGAGTGACGAAAGGGTGTTCTTGCTACTGCGAGTCCTGAGAGAGAGATACCGTGTTCTGGGTTGTCTAAGCATTGGTAACCTTGTTGCTAATGGGACGCTAAGGCTAGTCGGGTTGGGGTGTTAGGTGCTAAGGTTTATGGTTGGCTCACCACTATATTCCGAGGTCCTATTATCCTGTGCATAGCTCTGTGTGTGCAGAATCCCTATAACATGGCGCGACCAACGAGTGGGCTGTTTATCTGCGAGACGCTGAGTAGTACTTGTGCTTGTCCACAACTCCCTCACAGTACGCTTCCGGAAGCGTGTGTGACGGTGATACCTCCTATATTGACGTTTTTATAGGTTCTTTCAAGCTTGAAGTTGTTAAAAGGTTTCTTAACTAAAACCCTATTTGTGCTGCCTCATTTTAGATTGTCGACTACTTCTAGCCTAAAATGGCTGTTCAAATTGCGGCACATAGCCGCGCAGCGCTCCGGGCTCACTTAACAGTGTATGGAGTGCCTGACGCGGGTGTCGATCTGATCTTTGTGGTACAAGCCGATCCAGCTTACCACTTTGAGGTGTTCTACTCTTGGGTCACCTTTCCGGCGGTGGATGGGAACGATAAATTGTTCCATGAATATGAAGCCACCGTAGTTCCTAATCTCTATAGACCTTATAGGAATATTGAAGTACCGCTCACGGCGTGGCAACACCGTGTTTGGTTTGATGGCACCCTCCCCCAACCGGTTACCACGGTTCGTTTAGGCCCCTTATCAATTGAAGGGGCCACTTGGCCTGTCTTGGCCGGGTACACCCCACATCCGCAATATATGACGGTAACAGTCGCGGAACTGCGCAATATGTATTCGGCTTTAGTGCGAGTGCATCGAGCCTTAGTGCAGTATGTTACAGGCAACATCCAGGGAACCCCACCTGGAGTTGCAGCCCATCCAGCTGGTGCAGGCGGTGTAACCATAAGTCCTGTCATGGTTAATTCGGTGATGTGCAAGCGCCCCCAAAATAAGGATGATTTTCCTTATTGGCTTGCAGAAAAATTTGACCAGCTGGAGACAGTTTTTCCGAATACCTCACCCGTGGAAAAACACAGAATTCTTACGATTAGTTTGCCAAAAGACTTAGTCCCCGAGTTCGCAGAATGCAACAACTGGGGTAGGGTATTCGCAGCAGTATATGCGAAGTGTTTCGGCACTCCTTC
Organism: Calotriton arnoldi; assembly: GCA_963921515.1. NCBI lineage: Eukaryota > Metazoa > Chordata > Amphibia > Caudata > Salamandridae > Calotriton > Calotriton arnoldi. The sequence continues at coordinate 1,185,142 of CAWUFW010001028.1, read as the reverse complement.
CATGACGGTTCTCCCCTCTGTGATTAAACGCGTGCAGGATGAGCATGGCCCTGAAGCGGCTGTGGAATTAGGGATGAGACTGGTGGGAGTGTTCGACGTAGTAGCTGATTTGATCCTTGCGAATGTCAAGGGCGATGCAGTGAACTTTCAAGTAGCTAATGCTTTGGCTTTGGTCCCAGAACCGGACAGGCCGCGCGAATTACCGAAAATTATAGCCCAGGCTTACAAAACTATTGGCAGAAATAGCCTGGGAGGTAAGCCTTTTGCCAAATCGCAAACACAATCGCAACAACAACAACCAAAAACTCAATCTGAGAAAGATGAGAAACCAGTCTTCACTAAAAAGAGCTGGAGGTTGAAAAAACAGGGGAAGCAACAAACGAGGCCGTGGTCGAGAGGCGCATCCCCGGTTTCCGTCTCTTCTGAACGCACTTATGATTTGCGCGATAGGGCGAGAATTAAATCTCCGGATAGGTTTCAGATCCCTGATACGCGTTCTCCTCGTTCTTCACAGGCACAGACAACTTCGCAGGCCGGTGCAGGAGATCGCCAGGATAGAGGAAGGGGTCGAGAGGCTCCCCAGGGACGAGACCAACCTCGACAACAGGTCAGAGGGAAAGCAGACGACTTTCAACGTTCTCGCCCACAATTTCAGAAGAAGAAAGTTGCCGCTGTAACAGCGAGATATGCCACAGACGGTGAGAACGAGACTCCTGAATTGGACGTGGGCAGTGACCCTCCTAGACAGCGCCGCGGAAGTTACCATAGTGCGGGAGGCGCTACGTCCTCATGTGGAGGCGACAGCAACTGAGACATTCATTACTGTCGAGACAGCAGACACCAGAGTGGCACCCCCTGACAGACTATATAATATTGTCATTCAAATCGAAGGTGATATACAGCGTGTAATTAAAGGGTTTTTTTGGGAAAATTTGACCTCTTCGTACGACATTTTGTTAGCGGAGGCGGATTGGCCGCCCCCATTCGTACTTGCTGCGCATAAAGGGGAGGAGGTAATCCTTCCGAGATTTTCTCATCATGTCCCAAAGGACAAAGCGGAGGATCTTGCAGCTGAGTGGGCTGTGTCCCTTGCTCCAGCGTTATACCGCAATCACGTGGGCTGGGATGAGGACTCTCCCCCCCATGAAATACCTTTGCGGTCGCTACCACAGCCACAACCCCAATATCCCATCAAACGGGAAGCAAAAGGCCCCATTTCCGAAATTCTGACTCAGTTGGAATATCAGGGAGTAATTGAAACATGCGTATCACCAATGAATAATCCCCTATTCGCGGTTTCTAAACCCGATGGATCGTACCGCTTGGTTTTGGATTACCGACATTTGAACTCTCATTGTCGGAACTTTGCGGTGCAAAATACTCACAGTTCTGTGCTTGTAGACAGTCTTGTTCGTAAAAAATATAAAACGACACTTGACCTCTCCAATGGATTCTACACGCACAACTTAGCCCTGGAGAGTAGCCAATGGATCGCTTTTACCTCTGGTGGTAAATTATTCAAATTCAGGCGTTTACCTATGGGCTACAAGAACAGTCCAGGCGTATTCGCTGCCCGTGTTGTCTCTTTGTTAGACGGCATAGACCAAGATGCATGTTCGTACGTTGATGACATTTATCTGACAGACGACGAATTATTCCCGCATCTCTCCCGAGTAGACCGCATTATTCTAGAATTTGCGGTTCAAGGTTACAAGTTTAACTTTGCCATATCTCACATTGCTGAATTTACCGTTTTGTTTTTGGCCTACGAGCTGAACAATGAAGGTAAGGGCTTAGCCCCCCATTTCCTAGAGAAATGTGCACTTTTGTGCCCTCCTACTACTCTGAAAAAACTTCAGTCTTTGCTGGGTTTTCTGAACTTCGGGCGTACTTACATTCCCGAATATGCCCAGCGTATCAAGCCACTGTATGCCCTGATACAACCTAACTTTTCGAAGTCATGCTGGCTTCCGGAGCATACCTCCATTCTGCAGTCTTTGCAGACAGACCTTCTTGAGTCTAAATACTTGTTGACTCGTGATAACCACACAAACCTGGTGATTAGAATAATTCCGGGTGCAGTGGGTTTCACGTACTTAACCTTTAACGAAGGTGACACAGTTCCAATCGCGTACAAGTCACATCTTTACACTTCCCCGGAAATGCGCTTTTCATCTGTGGAGAAAGTTCTGACTGCGGTGCAGATGGCGATTCTAAAGGAACGCGCACTGGCACAGGGAAAACGCATTCTGGTGGTAACACCATATCCTGCCCTAGAGGCAGTGACAAAGGCAAGTGTTCCGAACTCTAAAGCTTTGCACCCCCGTTGGATTCAATGGGCAACCTCTTTGACGTCTCCGGATGTCACTTTTATTTTTGATTCTTCTCTTCAGACTCAGGAGTTTTTACAGTATGAATTCGTTCATCCTCCTCCTCTGTCTTTGCTGCCGCTTGAGGATTACGAATGTGTGATCTACACCGATGGTTCGGCACAACCGGCCGCTGGTTCCAAGCATGCTTATTCAGCCGCATGTGCTATTGTTGTAGGTACCTTTGTGAACGGAAAGTTCAAATCTACTGTGGTGCACACTCAGGCACTCGGGGACAGTACTGCACAATTGGCCGAGCTGCGCGCTTTGGTGCTTGCGCTTGAGTTTGCTACTCCGGATGTGACCACTCTAATTGTATGCGATTCTTACTACTGTGTTCAATCTTACAATGACAATCTGTTCTTTTGGTCGCAAAACGACTATAGAGACGCTAAAGGTAGCACAATTAAGCATAAAATGCTTTGGGTTCGGGTGGCAGAATTGAGACAACGTCTGCCACTCACACAGGTGGTTCACACCCTTGGCCATCAGCGGGTGGGGGCACACGCTGTCGGTAACGGTTTGGCAGACGAAGCTGCCAAATCAGCAGTAGTCACGTGTTCAGTAGCAGCAGTTACTAGATCCATGTCTAAAATTGATACTGATATTTTAGCAGCTATTGCTGCAACAAAGGAAGGTGCTAATTACCCTAGGGGTTTTCCTTCCAAATATCCTTATCAGTTAGGTCCTGAACAGGCTCCCTATGTAACAATACCCGACGTTGGTGATCGGCTGATCCCCAACGCGGACCGCAGACTTTCCTTGATAACGGCAGCACACGAAGGTATGGCTTCGGCTCATGCTGGAGTGTCGGCGACCGTTTCCATCTTGCAGCAGCGTTACTGGTGGTGTGGTTTATACAAAGACACCCGTACTTATGTGCTTTCTTGTGACGTTTGTCAACAGATTAAGCCTTCCACGGTTACACGACCACCACAGACCCCGCTCTGCATTTCTAACAGACCCTTTGGGTGTGTTTACCTGGATCACTGCGGTCCATTTTCATCAGACACTGCCTATAAATATATCTTAGTGGCAGTGGACTCGTGCACACGTTTCATCTGGGTCTGGCCACAACGGAGTGCTGACGCTCGAAATGTCATCAGGGATTTGCGTGTCTTTGTGGGAATTTTCGCCTGTGGCACCTTCCATTCTGACCAAGGTCCAGCGTTTGCCTCTAAGGCTTACAAGGACGCTATGGTTCACTGGGGGTGCAGGTGAAATTTTCGTCTCTGTATCGGCCTGAGGGCAACTCGATCGTTGAACGAATGAACCGTGACTTAAAGCAATCCTTGACAGCTAGAGTCTTAGGTACTGGCAGGAACTGGCTGGCCCACTTGTATACTGTACAACGTGCACTTAATAATCTCCCGAGAAGACCTCTGGGTGGGCGGACCCCATACAAAATGCTCTTTGGCATTAGAATGTTTGTGCCCGACCTTGATGGTCTAGACATGGTGGCGCAATCCGCCATCTTTGATGTAGATAACCATTCTACTATGTTACAGGACTTACAAGAAGCCATCGACAAACTTGCAGTCGCACATTTACCTTCAGCCACAGACACTGCTCTGCAGATTCCGGTTGCCGGCTGGCTTCCGAAGATTGGAGACCTGGTTCGAGAGAAGGTGGAGAACAAGAAAGAATTCGGCCCCTCTTATCGTGCACCGGTTCCAGTCCTGGGCTTGAAGGGAACACGTACAGTCATCTTACCACAGCTTCCTGGTCGCAAGGAGAACAGATACATCTCAGTGGAAAATGTCAAGCTACAACATCTGGCCGATCCTGAATAGTGTTACACCAGCGGTCTCTTGTCCTGCCATTTACCGGACTTGTGTTCGTGGCCCTCCTGCCCGAACGGTCACTGATGTTGCAATTGAGATGGTTGATTTGCCTGAAAGTATACTCGAACACCCTGTCTCCCCCTGCATCGATGAGAATGAGTATACCTATCCCGATAACGAATCGGTGGCACACCTACCAACAACGCCACTGAGCCCAACACGTTATTCTTTTGATTCGGATTCCACCTCGTCAGTTGTCCCGTCCAAGTTCAGTATTTTTGTATCCTGGTTCAGAGACAATTTTTTGAGTCCCCCCTGGACATACATCTGGTTGGTGCTGTTCCTTATTTTTTTGTTCATGTCCATTGGTTTTGTCACAGTGTTTTTTCTGCTCATCAATGGTCACTATTTACCAGAACGCTCTGCTGTGAACAGTGTCGCTGGAACTTTGGCTCCACATTCTTCCTCTCACATCATGAAGCGTGACCACACATTTGTGAACATTTCAGCCTTTCCAGTTGCTGATGGCATCGTGTGGGATGCGGTAAATTTTCAAATTCATGGACCGACAGAAATTATTAATGTACCAAATGTCCTTCGAGTTTCGATGGGTGATGTCGTAAAAAGTAATATTCATTCTGACGATTGGGATGTGCATGCAGTTGAAGCATTGTTTGCTGATTTAAGATATTATGCTTCCTTTAATGCTGAAGATTTGTACATGAATTCTGCAAATTCCTGCTGATTTGTATTGCTACCAGCATTGGGGCAACCATTTTGTCCATAAACCAAGTACACTACTTAGTCCTTTTGCCTACACCCAATGGGAACATTGTCCAAACCCTTTACCGGGTAGCTCCCAGACTCTTAGAAATAAATTTACATATTTCACCGATTTTAATAGATCCAACCCTGGGTCCTATTATTTTAAATTAAACGCCCCATCCACTCAGAAAATCATGTTGACCCACACCAAATTGCTATATTCGGGTTCCTTTTTGAGCGCCTTAGCTGTGGGTGGTTATGAGTACTGGAAGGACACTGTAGATTTGAAATCAATATGGGGCTCAAAACCATGGCAGGTTCAAGGCACCGAGGCCTTGCACCGTGCTTGCCTTATCCCGGCCCAAATTGTATTTCTGAATACTTCCATCTATCAGACTACGTGTTGGGGTTTGGCTACCACCAAACAATTAAACGCACCTTCAATTCCATCCCTGTCTTCCACTCCCAACAATAGCTTGCACTTTAATATGTCCCTTGCATCTTTGCAGGCTTTGTTTCAGAACAATTTGTTTAATGTTTCTACGCTTGTTCAGTCACCCTGGTTGGCTTGGCCCATATCATCTAATGCGTGCCAACTGCGTTTTCACGACTCAGTCCCTGGCTATAAACAGGATAGGCCAGATCCTAGGTTTTCTGACTCCCGTACTGTCACAACATATTCGGTTGGTAAATTATGTAAACAGTGGTTGCAGCATTCTTCCCTAGAATCTGTTAAACAACATTTATCCCTCCTATCAGGCAACATTGATCTGTCCGACTTTATATTGGGACCTCGTGGTCCACGACCTAAGAGATTCATTTATGAAGCTTATAATGAACTCTGGAAGCTGTCGCAAATGGAAGCTGCTTCCCGTCTACGGGAAATAGACCAAGCAAATTTGGAAAAGGTGCTTGCTGTTGTTGATAATAGTATTAATACCCTGTCTTCCCGCATTTACACGTTAGAGAATATTGTGTCCTCTGTTGTTGATATTGTACAGGATGATGTTTCTGTGTTGTACCATGGTCAGAATCAATTACGTTCAGTTATGCAGTTTGCGTGGACTTTGCAGACACTTAAGTTGGGTAAAGTTTCTTGGCATTTTTTGAACACCACTGCCTTATTTCTGCCTTTTAATTTAACTGACAAACAGCAGTTCATGTCCATGAAAGATGCAGCTTACACTCTGTTACATATCGAGAAAGTGGAGCCCTTACCATTCTCTGTGGCGGAATTGGATTCTGCTGTGTGGCTAGTTCATGGGGTTATCGCTTTGCCTTTTTCTTTATTTGAATTTAGTTTGTGCATGAAACATTATCCTGTGGGCCATTTCCAGCCCTTGGGTAGTGCCTTCCTGCATGAACTTTGGTCCCTGCCTTTCATGTACAGATGCCTTAGAGACGGGAAGGAAGTTTTTCTCACGGGGGAGTCATGCGATTCAACTGTGGGTCATTCCCTTATTTGCAAACACATTAAATTGCACGGAGCTTGTAACGTTTCTGCTCCGAATCTTGCTTGTGTTTTGAAGGGTATTCCTGCTCCTGCTATTTCTCCTACTTTTACTTTGCTTACTAATGGTAGCTATTTGCTTTTGAATAACGAAAACTGCTGTGGCATGCAGGCCGGCATACCCTACATTGTTACGGTTTCACACAGGGTTGTCTGCTGCAAGAATGTGCTTTTTCCTCCCCCTCACGACATCATAGATAATTCTATTTGGCCTTCCATTCCTACTATGAAGGCGGATTTCAATAAATTGAGCAGAATAAAGGCACTATTATTGAACCAGGAGGTTATGCTCACGTCCGCCCGGGAGACATTCATTCTCCAGGTGGCAAGTACCCACAGTGAAATACAGGCCCTTTTGAACACTAACCTCCCACAACATTTCGGTGAATTAATTCACCGTGTTTTTAATGCATCTCGCACTGAAGGTCTGGTGCAGTTTTTTAAGGTTGTGGGATCCGGCCTTGTGACCACTTTCCAAACTATTTTTGGTGTGATACCGGCTTTTATTCATTCGATTTTTTCCAGCGTCTTTGGTGGCTTCCCATTAATCCTCGCCTTGGCGGCTGGTGTACTGCTGTTGGTCTTTTTTCTACGCAATGGCTGCTCCCCGATGGGCCCTTCTCGACCCAGGTCGACTCCAGCTGCTCCGTGAGCGCATCCTCGCTGGTTTCGGTGTCCTGCCATTGGCGACACTGAGTGTGTCCTATAAACTTTCTTTTCGTTTTGCGTATTTCACTTGCGTGCAACCTGTGATGTCTTGCATCCGCTGTCCTTTCACCTGGACCATGGATTATTGCCTCTCCAATACGTCGTTGTCTGTTCCGGATTTTGTTCGGTTGGTGGGTCCCTTAGAGGCCCATGAACGGGACTGTTCCGCTGCAGGCTGCATGACGCATCCGGCTGCACTTGGGATTTTGGCGCAATGGGATATCTGGGCGGCTGCTCAGAATCTCCTACAACAAAGTTATATTGAGTATCACGCAAGTTGTCCCGCATTGCTTTTGGATGCTCCCTCCTGCGAGGAGCATTCCTGCTGCTTTGATTTATTGGACTGGATGGCGTCTATGTTTTCTGACGATTCCAATGATGTCCTCTTGGATGGTATAGCGTTATTCTGCACTTACACGCTGTTGGATTAACGTGGCCTTCGCTGTCTGTGGACTGCCTCGCTGGCTATATTTTTTCATCTCCACTTTTTTTTTTCTTCCCCTCTCCCATTCGTTGTCTTTCATGGTGACTTCATCCACTGTAGACGTTTCTGTTCTGCTCGGTCCATTTGAACTCTGTCTTCGTCCTTTGTCTTGGCCGATGGACTGTCCAGGGGAGGGTGTCTTGTGGTTTGTGGCCTCCTGGCCTGCCTTGCTACGTTGTCTTAGGCCTGGCTGCCATGATGCCTTTCTTTGCGCACGTTACTCTGAGCCGTTGTTCTACCGACCTCGGCTCCTGCCAAGTTATTTTAGAGCTGTCTGCATTTTCTGTCTTTCACCTTTTCTCCTGTTCCCTTTGGGCTACGTCTGCACAACATGTACAAGGTCGAAAAACAATGTCCCTTGTTCTTGCTGGTCTGGCCAGTCCCTCGCACCTAGACATAACACTATGTACAGCTGCCATGGAGAAATTTGCGTGCTTTTAATATTGCGGTTTTCCCGCTTTAAAGGCACTTGGAGACAAACCTTTCCAGGGAGAATAGCTGTGATTGTCTGCTGATGTAGACTTTGCATCTAGAGACTGAGGTATGGGGGTTCGCTAGACAATGCCCAGAGGTCTTCTATTTTTATAATAAAATAGCTACTAGCACGGGGAGGGTGGTAAGGTCATTTAGCCCTATATCCACTGCTTTATGAAATGCTTTCCCCATTTGTATTCTATGGAGTTGTAACTATGCTGATATTATTCTTATGCATTATGCTGATAGTACTGACACGTGTACTGTATCTTAGAGCACGTTAGTTGAAATAAACATTTTAAACTATACTGTGTCTCTTCTTACGCACGTTGCGGACAGGTATGAGTGAGTGATGAAAGGTTGTTCTTGCTACTGCGAGTCCTGAGAGAGAGATACCGTGTTCTGGGTTGTCTAATCATTGGTAACCTCTTTGCTAATGAGACGCTAAGGCTAGTCGGGTTGGGGTTTTAGGTGCTAAGGTTTATGGTTGGCTCACCACTATATTCCGAGGGCCTATCATCCTGTGCATAGCTCTGTGTGTGCAGAATCCCTATAACAAGGGGCTTGGCCTAAGTAACCTAGTAAGGTTTGTTGAAGACACATCTGGAGACCTCGGTGTCTACTTCATGCTCCAACACATTGGGCATATGTACAAGGAAGTGAAAGAGTGTGGCATTAGCCTTATTGGCTTAACGCCCTCCCTTTCCCCCTGAGCTCGTGCTAAATTTATCTGCCTAGTGCCAACGCAGGCACCCTGGTACCATTGTGCATGGGTGCCTGCATTGTGGGGAATGATTGTTTATGTGCAGGAAGGTGTCCCTTCCTGCACATAAACAATCTTACATGGCTTTGAATAACTTCTATGTGTGCTGCTTTGTGCAGCATACATAGAAGTTGCAACTCGTCCTTTTTAAAATGATTGTTTATGTGTGGAAGAGACACCTTGCTGCATATAAACAATCATGCATGGCATTTTTGCTTTTTTTATGTGTGCTGCACAATCCAGCACACATAAAAACAGCAAAAACGAGGAGAAATAATGCATTTCTCCTTGTTGCGCCCTGTTAAGACCAGGTATTCCCTGGTCTTAATTTTGGTTCTGCCCCATATTTACCCAACCCTTGTAAATAGGGGCAGCATCAAAATGAATGGGTGTTGCGGTGGAACTTCTGCCGCAACACCCATTGCCCAACCTTTTCACACTAAGAATAGCATGAAAGTGGCTTAAAGCTGTCTTGTAAATAGGGTGAAGCCCATACACCACAACAATGTCAAAAAGTGATGTTATGGTGGTGATAGGGGCTTGTCAATATGCCCCATTGTTGTCGCAGGATGGCTTAAAATGGTTCAGCTAAACTCATCAGCATCCGCCATAAAATCTTCAGCGGTGCTGTTGTGGGCTGGGTTGATGGGTAATCCCACTGCTGTGCCACAATCACTGCAAGGGACTACTCATAAACTGCTGTCCCACCTCAAAAATTACCTCTGTGGGAAATCACAGATGGGCAAAGAGCTGGGGCAAGATGCCCTCACAGAGTTTGCGCTTATTGACTTTTAGACCACAAGTAAGGTATAATCGTTACCTTTGCTGGCAGGTTTCAGTAGTCCAACTATATCAATATACTGTTTACAGCATGTAAAATAGGGGTTCCTTAATGTTGTCTCCTGACTTTCTGGCCAGCTAGGAAACCTATCATGATCTGTCAAATTGTTACATTTAGATTTGGGGGTTGGGATTTTAATAAACAGCCTCCATGAGGATCACATCACTGTCCATAACAATGATTCACTGTACAATAGGCCTTTCATTCAATCCATGTGAACAACAAGGGCTGATCTATGTTAATTGGTGAATCATTTCATCCCAGAGCTAGGACCAAGGAAACAGGTGTTGGAGGAAGGTTGATAGTCCAAATGGTGAAACTCCAGAAAGGGAGATAGGCTGGTAGGTCTACTCGGAAGGATGCCTAGAATATCCTAGTAGATGCTGCATGAGTAACTGGTAGGTAACAAAGGATGGTGAGGGACTTAAGGTAGGGCTGATGGGCTTGTGAAGAATGACTCTCAGGCCAGAAAAGGGAGAGGCCAGTAGGCATATGGAATTTTAGGGGTTGCAGACGGGTATTTCGGTTTTAAGCAATGATTTGTCAGATAATATTCTTTTGTAAGGCGATTATCCAAGCAGTAGAGATGTTTGTAACATCGGAGCTGTCACATTAAAGCAGCCTTTTACACATCATATTACTGTCGTGATTGGTTGCACTGTTTTGCCCAAATGGGATGCTGAAGTGAGAAAACAGCCTTCTCTATCCTGTACAATTTGGGTAGGATTTTGGTGGCAATGGTGATGAGATTGGTCAGATAGCATTTCTGAGGAAGACAAGGGTGGGGAATTGGGCAGCTGTGTGGTGCCCCTCACTGTCATTTAGGAGAGCAAATGCATTTCCCAAAATATACTTATTAAGGCGAGGGTGCATGTGTAGTCTAGAACCATCTTTCAGTCTGGGCTTCTAAGAGCAAGTCTAATCAGAGGGTTTTATTCAGATATGTATTTGCTGATTTTGTGTACCTTTGGTTTGATGAGCCAGTTGGTCACCTATGGGGAGGCTTTAGAGTTTATTGTTAATTTTACTTCTTTTATTTTGGAGTGGAATAATTTTTGCCTTGTTTAAGTGTGGAAAGGCAAGATGAGGCCAATGAAGTTGCTGAGCTTGGGGATATTGGGGAGTGGTACATGCAGCTGATGAAAGATGACCAGTATATTCAGAATAGTCAACAGAAACTGCTAAGTCTATAAGGGAAGAGGGCCATTAGGTCTAGGTGAGGGGAGAAGCGGTAGGTCCAGATGTTTTGTCTGAGAGGACCCGTAGATCTGGGATGCTGGTGGAGGACTAGTGGATCCAGGGTGACAGAAGAGTAGTGGTTAGTCGTGCATGGGAAATGAAAACCGGTTGCTCAGAAAGGGGATGAATGTGTTGCTATAGGTTTATGGTTAGAAGGGGAAGGGGAGGGTGTTTAGAAGAAGCAAGGGATCTGGCAGTTAGTCTGCCTTATAGTGCATAATAGTGTGTTTTGTAAATTGATGAGCCAGACGTCAGCACATGTTGTAAGCTCAGACTGGTTATGTCAAGGCAGCCCTTAACACAGTATAGCCTTGATTGTGCTGTCTTGTCAAATTAATCATTGTGTCCCTGAATTTCTCTACCAGATTTCCGCCGCTGGAGGTAGTGAAGAAAAGACCATAACAGACTTGCCAAGGCTGCAGCAGGTTCATGGGGGCCAACGTTCTTGTGAAATGGCGTTAAAGTGAGTTTGAGGTGGGATGAGAGCTCTGCATTCTATTTCTGTAGCCCCAAGGGGAGATCTTGCCAGCATCCGCTAGCGGTTGCGTAATGATAAAATGTTACCGGAAGCCTGAACCAGAGAATGCTTTTGACTTCTTCTTGGCTGCGTTTAGGGCTTTGACCCAGATCTCTAGCCTCTTCCTCACTATCCACAAGTTCCAGGGCTCAGGACTATACTTTTCAGTAAAAGTTGTGTGAGTCGTGACTGACGAGAAGTGATGACACAATTAAAAGTTATTTTAGTTGTCCTCTTTCATCTTCTTCCACAGGTGTGCCTCTTGTGAAACATTCAGCAGTCCATCCATCATACCTGTACCATCAAGCTGTTAATGTTTCTCATAATATTTCACTAGTGCTGGTAGTTGCACTGAATGTACAACCTTTTCTCTGCTTTTCAACAAAGGATGCTTGTGACTGCTTAGGCTTTCAAAATGGAGTTCAGCCGGTAGCTTGTTTAGGGCTGGTCCTTGCCAGTCGATGACGTGTTTTATTCAGGAAAATAGTACCCAGAAATCTACTCTGAAAAGGTGATCAGCTTTTGCATTCTTCTCCTGTGGCATAGCCTTTTCATGTTAACTGGGGCTGCACCCCACCCACCTTGTCTTTTCAGAATGACAATGTGCCTGGTGACATGGGAAGTAAGTGCAAAGTGGGAGGGTTCTGTGTGTGCCTATGTAGGCATGTATGTCTGTGTATTTGCCCCTGGCATGCCCAGAATGACGCGTATGGCGCATCTTACTTCTGTGCACAAAATACCACAGTAGAAGGGATGAATACAGGGCTTTAAGTGGGATGAAAAAACTGGGGGGTCTCTCATAGGGCATGGCCGCTGTAATTAAGGGCGTGGCTTAACACACTTAAGCTAAAAATCTGTCCTATTGCAGAGTTAAGTTTTTATTACACCCTGAGGGTAAAAATGGAGAGCTCAATAGGGACCTGTCTCGGCTCCTGCTTTTAAAAACTGCTGGTGCTGAGCACCAGACGGACCCGGCCCACTTAAAGACCTGGATATATATTTGCAGGTCTTCCTAAAAGATAGTACTACACCTTGAAAAAAGTGTTTGTTTGCTATGCCTGAAAAAGAATACTTTATTAAAGCCTTTGACACACCCTATAAATAAATATGCTTTACAGAGGTGCAGTCATTCATCTGTTATGAAAGATAATACCATCAGTGCTTATTTTGAGCAGGGGGATTCCGGTGCTCGGCACCTAATTGTCAGCACCAACACCGATGACAGTCTGCCACATGGTGACGCTGTTTGTCTAATTTAGAGATGAGCACATTAACAGCTGAGAGATAGATCACCTTCTTGACAGGTGGAAGAACTTGCCTTTAACAATCTATGGCCATATTAACTTGATAAAGATGGCGGTCCTCCCTAAACTGACTTATCTTTTTAACTGTGTCCCTCTATGTTTCCAAAGTCCCGCATCGATAAAATTCAGGGGAATGTAGTTAGTTTTATTTGGGCGAATAAGGGGGCTAGGCTGGCCTGGAAAAAACTAAGACGTAGGCTCGATAAGGAAGGCCTGACTCTTCCAGACTTTAATTTGTATTGCACCGCATTTCAGTTTAATAATGTGCGAATGCTGTTAGGGAAACCTGACGATTCGACTTGGGGGAGGCTTTTGGGTGAAATGGTGAGAGAACTGACTGAGGTGGGTTTCCTGTACAAGTTTGGGGCCCCCAGATTTTTTAAGAAGATTTGTCTAAATGTTTTGAGGTCTGCACTGAATCTATGGTACAAGATCAGCAGAATGTCTGGATTAGGGTACTACTCAGACTTCACCCCTGTATGGGACTCTCCTGGAACTCCGCTATGCCTTGAAGATGCCCTAAGCCTTCCATTAAGGAGGGCTGGCATTACTATCTGGGCTGATTTGATGACGTCTGAGGGCCTATATCCATGGGAAGTTTTAAAAGCGAAAGTTGGGGATAGCCTGTCCAGGTTTAAATTCATACGACTATCTTCCTGGTTTGTGGCCTCGAAGAAGGGGATCGGGGGTGATTGGGATTTGGAGTCACCTCTTCAAGACATAAGACCTAAGAGTAAGGAGGTCGCAGTTTGGTACTGGAAACTCTTGGCCATGGATGAGAAGAACTTAGCGCCTACTCACTCAGTCTGGGAAGGAGCCTTTCAGGAAGGAGCCTCTCAAAAGGTGGATCTTTCGTTGGCTTGGAGCAACTCTTTGAGGCTCTTGTATTCAGCTGTTAAACCTGCTAATTTAAAAAGGAACCATTTCTTCACTATCAATTGGCTCTAAAGGACACCAGCTAAGATCGCTAAGTTTGCCCCCTCTGTCCTCCTAAGTGTAAGCGATGCGGTTGTGTGGTGGCAAATGATGTTCATGTTTTTCTCCAGTGCCCCGGGCTAAAGCATTACTGGAGGGAGATTGAACTTATTTTGCAAGACATTTTCGTTCTGTCGGTTGATATGAATCCCATGCTAGCCCTTTTCGGAGTCGATGAGTTATCATATAAATCTTTGTGGCGTCAGCAGAGAGGGCTACTTTTTTGCCTGATACTAATTGCACGAAGAGAAATATGCAAGATGTGGACCGAACAGTTACCTACGAGGGTAGATCCCTGGGTCAGGGCGGCTGTTTGGGTGTGGCGTTCAGATCTGGGGTCTAAAATGGGCCATGCCTTAGACTTATGGGCTGACTTTTCGAAGTGGTGTAGGAATCAAGGGATAGGTCAAGCATTCCAATGATTACACCAAGGCGCCGTAAGAAGCAATGGTCCAGTTCCCACTTTGGACCTTGGGTGAATGCAGTGGACCGCAGGGCGAATTGATCGAACAGTTCGGGATTTGAAGTCGTCCCTGGTGGTATGAGGAAAAAAAAAAAAAAAACAACAGATGTGTATTAATTCAATATTCATTAAAAATTGACTAATATCTGCTACTCAAGCCACTGCTATTACGTTGGGTGGCCTGGAAGAGTCTGAATTGTCACAGTGTGACAGTAGTTGTGTTGGTACTGTCAGGCAGGGGCAATGGGTTGTGCAAGCTGCAGTAGGCTTCTGACAAGGGCCCTGCCAATTATTTTTTTTACAAATTAACAACTGGATACCATGCTCTGTAGGAAATCAGTTTTTTCCGCAGCTAAATAAGTTTGCTTTCCCTTGACCAATCTGCACCTAACCTGTGGGCAACAAAAGATTTTGGACGATCTCCAAGATCTTGCTCATTTTGGTGCAGAGTCGCCAAATGTTTCAAAGGTGATAAGCTGGTTTCAGCTCCTTTCCTCAGTCTCCTATAAAATGGAATTTCACATACAACATTTTCACCCCCACAACCCAGAAACTGCTAAAAGAATTGTTACCTGAGTTTTATGGCCCACCAACTTTTCCAGTGCCTTTTCTTTGTGTGGTGAAAATCTGTTCTGCTGTTTTGAACATATAAGGCAAAATGAGACTGTCTGGTCATAGTATGTATATTTTTAGGTCTTGGCTAGACAGCGCATGCGCCAACTCGAAGATGAGTGTTGTGTTTAACTTGTGGGCTTCAGTCCGCCCACAGGCTTCCCATTTGCTCGCTCCATCGTCTGTCTCATATTTTTTATCACCATTTGTGCATGGCATGCATGGTCATGCCTCTTCTTGTGTTTAGCCCTCCCCCCAAAGCATGGACCAAGTACTTGTAAACATCCACTGCTCCCTTTTTTAGGGCCATTTCAGGGCCCACTTTTTTCTTTGTTTTTCAGCACTCTACACAGTGCTTGTGCTTTCACCACCCCCAAATACCATTCCTACTTTATGGCATGCTTTACTGCTCCCTTGACTTGCATGCCCTCCTTGATAACAGCTGTACAAGTGAAGTGACCATGACGGCACTGTGCCTCTGCAACACAAGATGATGCTGCTCCAGCAAGCCATGTAAATATCTACACGCAGGTAAGTTGTTTTTACACAGCATGTCCTTGAGGTCATGGTTACTTCCAGTGCGCTAACCAGAGCAGAGTCTGATTTTAATGCAAGCTCTTTAGCTCTTATTTATGACCAAGGTACAATTTCATCTTACACCTAGGATTGCAAAACTACACTTTTTATTGATGTGATTTTTTTTAATGCGTGTGCAGTGGAGAAGCTTGCCTCCTAGTTTGCTAAAAGCTTTCCTCTTTACTGTTCCTCCATGCTTCCTTTTTCTAAGCACTGGGGGAGGATGTGGCGTTATTGCTTTGACAGGCCAACTTCGAAGCTACGTAACAGGGTTCGAGTCTCGGCAGCAGGCTCAACATCCAGTGATTCTGGACATATCCTGGATAGTTTTATGTTTGCTGTTTGCCACCGCTCGTAATCATTTTCACCTGACAAGTGCAGTGTAAAAGCTTGCCTTCTACTTTGTAAAAAGCTTTCCGCTTTACTGTTCCCCTATGCTTCCTTTTATAAACCCCGGGAGATGATGTAGCATAACTACTTTAGTGGCCTACTTTGAAGCTGGGGGCCTGGGTTCGAATCTCAGCATCCTGTGATTCTGTGCTAATCACTTTCTCTGTTCCTAAAAATGAATGAATGCAACTGGTGCTCATGCACAGCGCTCCAATTCCTTTGGGTCGAGTTTGTGCTATATAAAACTACAAAAAAGGTGCTTTCTTTCTGAATACTCTGGAATGCATTTTAAAATGGGCATGATCTTTTTATTTGTTGTAATGGTTTTGCAATAAAAACGCTATTACCCACCCAGTTAATTCATATGCTCACACCTACAGCCATTCTACACATCTACAGGCTCAGGCTTCATGCTTTTTTACTTTGCTTTCAGCCATGTTGAACAGTAGACGTGCTGCTATTCAACATGACTAAAAGACATTAACATTGACAACGCCAATAGCTCTCGGATTGCCGAGATCTATTGGCTCTGCCAATGCTTGTTCCGATTGTTAGTAAGCTCATAGATTGCAGACAATATCATTATAGTGCACCAGCTTGTCAATGTGGACATTCACCCCGGGCCCTCACAATGTTTGTGAAGGCCGAGTATAGAAAACAACAAGGAAGCAGTTCGGATTATATACATAAGTTCTCTCTGCAAGGATTGTTTCCAGAGGAGTGGAGGATCTTAGAAGAACTACTTCACACCTTGCTCTCAGCTGTGGTTTCAGCATTATTTGTAACAACGAAGAGGACAATCATGTTCAGGGCATGTGCACAGCAGCAGGGCATGTCATCTTTTATGCCTCTCACTGCTATTTTATTCTGTTGTTTCTTAAAATAGCTGCTCACCGCCTTGAAAGCACAGCATGCTGTTACTGGCAAATCAGTGTGACCGGCGAGGATCCATTCAAAATGGTAAGAACAGAAGTTACCCTTGGGCCCTCCAAATAGCTCAGCAGTTTTGTTATTTTTGGAACCAGAACTCGGAGAAAGGCAGTGAAGAGTAGACCTGAAGTGAAATATACTTGGGTGGGTTGTATGACACATTATCAATGGTAATTATATAGATTTACAGTTATATCCCATCCAGTAAATCGCTTATCATACATCCTGAAGGTAAGTATAGTATTCCTATTATTACCTTTACATCAACTGATGAACCATAGTAACTATTGCATTCATCTAGTACACTTACCTATACTTATGTTGCAAGGTAGTGGTATGACGATGTGTGGTATGTGATATAATTATCATATGATAGAATGCACGTGATATAGTGGGGTGAGATAATTTAACAAGTGCAGGGAGCACTACTGAAGTGCAACCTATGAGGTGCATCAATCTCAATTAGAGCGCTTTTTATATTCGGAGGACCTTTTTGATGTCAACTCCCTAACGTATTTCACCTTACTTTGTAAGGGCGTCCAGAGAAAAGGAAAACAAGAGGGTAATGGGGCATATGTATCACCAAACAGATTTGCGAGTCCTTAATAGCGATTTTTTGTGAATCGCTATTAAGGACTCGCAAACTGCTATGTATGTAGGAATCGCAATAATAATTGCGATTGCTACGCATTCCTTAATTGCGACTCGCAAATTGCGAGTCGCAATTAAGGAATCCTTCCCATTCATTCCTATGGGCCAAGAGGCCCATAGGAATGAATGAGAATTGCGTGCGCAAATTGCGAGTACCCAATAGGTACTCGCAAATTGCACACGCAACTTCAAGTGCAAGGGTTCCAAAAGGACACCCTGTTGCACCCCTGAAATGTGCATGTGTGCACATGTGGCGCACATACATGCCCTAAGGGCATGTATGTGTGCCACATGGCACTTTGCAAAAAGCAAAAAAGTGCTTTTTTCCAGGAAATCGCAAATTACCACCAACTTGAGGTTGGTGGTAATTTGCGATCCCTTAAGACAATATCGCAATTTGCGATGCCTATTAGCATAGCATTTAGGGAATCGCAAATTGCGATTCTCTAAATGCATGCGCAAAATAGGGAATCGCAATTTTTGCGATTCCTTATTTTGCGAGTAGGTATTTGCCTACCTACATAGCACACAGCTAAATTGCGATCGAAAACGCTGAAATTCTGTGAATTTCATCGTTTGCGAACGCAATTTAGCTTGATACATCTGGCCCAATATGTTTTTGTCTTTTATTTATTTTGTATTATTTTGTTTATTTCCACTCAGGGGTTCATACAGCATCAAAAACAGAAGAGAGGGATAACGTTCATTGCCTATTTCAATCTATATATAGTTACACATATATGCATTCCCTAAAAATGAAAGGCGAAATGGAGTTAAAGTTCGCTAATATGCCAACAGTGCCCCCACCATAAAAAACGAAAGGTCATGAAATGTATAAATTAAGATGTTGCCTTTACCCCGTGTCCCTACCTCGCCTTACTGAGTCAACCTCAACTCCCACCCCTTTTATTCCTTAAAAAAGTTTGAAATGAGATAATCCAGACGTATTGATTGTGCATAGCAGGTTCTGTGATAATGTAACCTTGGTCCTCATGTACTGATTGTTTTACCATTTGCAAACCCTCTGATTAGGTAAATGAGAGGGTTTTTAAATTCTAAAACACTTTTATAAATGTACAAAGCTCAGTTCAGAGCACTGGTAAATGGCAGCTGCGTATGTGTGAGTTTGACAGTGTTTATGCATAAAACGGTTGTTGGAAATTGGGTTACTGGTTGAGGGGGTGAAACTCTACTCAAGCAGCAGCCACAATTTCTATCATGGTGAAGTCACCAGTAAACCCCAAATTAATGTGTGCTTAACCCTATGCTAGCTTGGCACAAAGCTGTCAGGCTTAACTTAGAGGCAATGTGACAAGCATTTATGCAGTACTTCAAACAGTAATAAAGTGAAAACACAACACAAGAAAAACACCACACTAATTTAGACAAATAGAGCAAACTTTAATAAATTATATGACACCAAAATGACAAAAATCCAACCAGTAGAACCAGAGATAAGCAATTTTAATGTTTTAAGTAAAAATAGTGCCTAGAAGCACAAAGTGCCAACTGTGGTTATCTGGTCGCTCCAGACCAGGACAAAGTCACAAGTTGAGGCCGACTGCGATAGAGCGCAGGCCGGATACAGGGATCAGATTAGACATACTGAACAAAGTACCTTAAATTCTGGTTGCGGAGTGTTGCAAGATCCTGAGTCAATGAAGCGTCGCGAAGATGTGGTTCCAAGGAGCTGCGATGTGAAGTCCTGTGTCAGGGATGCATCGCGCAGCAGCTGTGCCGAAGTGGCGTTGGGAGGAGATGCGGCACTCTGCATTGGTTCTGCCCGCAGGACCACAGCTGAGTTGGCAGAGCACCTTTAGACCCACCTCCAAGGGTCCAGGACTGCGGTGGCACCACTTGGATTCAAGGTGCAGTGTTTAAGGTGGTTGAAGCCTTTTCTGTCCCTGAGGCCCTGACCAGGAAGCCAGACAACTAGCCATTTGAGTCACTCTTGTGGTCTTGGGATCAAGATGCAGGTCCAGTCCTTTTCACTCAGGCAGCAGGGCAGCAGAGTAGTGGTCATTCTTGCAGAGCAGCAGAGCAGTCCTTCTAGGTCTTCCACAGGTCCAGAGGTGTACTGAAGAGTTGGGTCTGAGGGTCCATTATGTATACTTGGTGCCCACTTTAAACTAGGAGGAGGTTCTGGAGGTTTCCACCCCTAGAGGTGTTTTGCATTTCCTGCCTCCCTGGCCCCAGCTTGTCTGGGATCACAATAGACTAGTGTCAAACCCTTTGAGATTGTGCTCAGGCAGAGCCTTTGTGATGTTCAAGTGTGGTAGGTGACAGCACCTCCCCCTCATAAAGTCTGAGATGGCCTATCCTGCCAACCCCTATGCTTCTTTGTCTCACTATCTGGGAGCAATACACAAAGATCAACTGCCAGCTACACCTAGTCATGTGACCTAGGATACAGGCAGCAACAACCAAAAGGTTGGGACAAGATAATGCTAACTTTCTAAAAGTGGCCTTATCAGAATTGTGACTTAAATTCCAACTTCACCATTAGAGAGTGCTTTAAATTATAATTCTTTAGACACCAAACTCAACATTCCGACCTGCTCCCAATTAAAAGTTACCACTTATTAAATGGAATAGGTTAAAAATACGTTATCTTATGGAAGAGGCAGGATTTGCAGTAGTGAAACATGAATTCAAGAGGTTCTTCACTACCAAGACATGTAAAAGTTAAAAGTACATGTCCAGGTTTTTAAATACACTGTCTTTGAACTGCCTTGGCCTATGAACTGTTCAGGGCTTACCCTACGGGTGATGTATATGTATTAAAAACAAAGGTTTAGGCCTGGCAAAAGGTTTATTTTGCCAGGTGGAAATGGCAGCTTTAAACTCCACACAGAGGCTGCAATGGCAGGCCTGAGACATGTTGTTTAAAGGGCTATTTAAGTGGATAACACAGTCAGTTCTGCAGGCCCACTGGTAGCGTTTAATTTACAGATAGTATATGTAGTACCACTTGTGTACATGTAGTACCACTTTACTGGGGACCTACAAGTAAATTCAAAGTGCCAATTAAGTGTAAGTCAATTTCACCATGTTTAAATAGAGAACACACACAGTTTAGCACTGGTTAGCAGTGGTAAAGTGCAAAGAGTCCAAGCCAATAAAAATGGAGGAGTATGGCAAAATGTTTGGGAGAAGATCACCCTAAGGCTGACAGGTTTAACAAGTGTCCCCCACCCCAGCTGAAAGCGGGAGGAACTACCCAATCTCTTGTGAGTTCCGATCACTATGGCGGAAGAACCTGGAAAGGCCATCAGCGCTGGAGTGGTCTGACCCAGGACAGTGTTCTACCATAAAGTCCATTTTCGGTAAGGTGATGGACCACCTCAACAGCGTGGGATTTTCACCCATCATTTGCATGAGTCATCTGAGGGGCCAGACTACAGCAAACGTCTCCCTTTCAATAGCACTCCACTTCTATTCCTGGGGAAATAACCTCCTGCTAATGAAGGCTATAGGTTGGTCTAGGCTCTCCTCATTTAACTGTGCTAAGACAGCCCCTATGCCATGCTGAAGCACCCTCTGCACAATGAACGTCTTGGAGAACTCAGGAACCTTGAGTACAAGTCCTGTAAACATGGCTTCCTCGAAGGAGTAAAAGGGTTTCTGACAGACCCCTGCACAGATTAGGCTGCTTCTTTGAAATCATCTCAGTTAAGGAGGCAACAACTGTGCCATAACCCTTATCAAACCTCCTGTAATAGCCGTTTGGACCAAGGAAGGCCCTCACCTCAGTCTGTGTTTTTGGGGGGGGGGGTTGCCAGGCCAGCATAGTCTCAATATTGGCCTGGCGTGACGTGGGCTGCACCTTGCCCACGTCAAACATGTAGCCTAGATAAACCATAGGTACCTCCCCTATCTGCCACTTACTGGCCTCAATAGTCAGGCCTGCCTCCTAGAGGGCCTGAAGCACCTCCTGGAGGTGGTACAGTTGTTCCTCCCAGCTGGAGCTGAAGGCAGCTATCTCGTCCAGGTAGGCAACACAGAATGCCTCCTTCCGAGTCAGGACCCAGTTCACTAACCTCTGAAAGGTGGCAGGGGCATTCTTTAAGCCAAAGGGCATCACCCGTAACTGAAAGTGACCATCTGGGGTGCAAATGCTGACCTCTCTTTTGCCCCCTCAGTCAAAGCAATCTGCCAGTGCCCTGCTATGACATCAAATGTGCTGAGGAACTTGGCAGCGCCCAGCCTGTCAATGATCAAATCATCTCGGGAGATGGGGTGAGCATCAATCTTAGCAGAATCTAGTCCTCAGTAGCGCACGGGTGGTGCCCGGTGGGGCAGCCCTTGTTACCAGCACCACTGGGCTGGACCTGGAACTGTTGGAGGGATCAATTACCCCTAACAACAGCATCTGGGAAACCTTCCCCTTGATACTGGCCTTCACCTTATCCGGCAGTCTGTCAATTTTGTTTTTGACAGGCATACTCTCTCCAGTATCTATGTCGTGGGTACCCAAATGTGTACGACCAGGGGTGAGAGAAAAGAACTGCCACAACAACAGGCGATTGTCACTCTTTTGTTTCAGGGTCAGAGTAGCCCTTGGAAGACAGGAGATTAGGGAGAGGTTCATTGTCCTCTTCCACTCCGTCATCTGTCACTAAGTGCATGGTGACAGACCTCTCAAAGTGGGGTTTGAGGTGATTTTTGTGGAGCACCCTTAAGGGGTTTCTAGGGGTCTTGAGATCCACCAGGTAGGTGGCCTCCCCCATCCGCTCCTTTACCTCATATGGGCCTGTCCAATGGTCTTGCAGAGCTCTGTGCTCTACAGGCTTCATAAGCCACACCTTCTGGACAGGCTGAAACTTCACCAGAGTGGCCTTCTAGTCATACTAGAGTTTCATTACTTCCTGACTGGCGTCAAGATTGTCTTTAGCCTCTTTCGAGATGGAGAGCCTGCATGAAGCTGACTACATCCTGAAGAGGTTTCCTGAGAGCTTCCCCCCCACAAGGTTCCGAGGTCCCCTAACAGGGTGTCAATAGAGGAGTTCAAATGGGATGAACCCAAACTTTTCTGTGGCACCTCCCCGTCGGTGAATAGCTGGCATGGCAAGAGAACATCACACTTCTGCCTCATGGGCTGAGGTAGGCCCATTTTCATGCCTTGTGTTGTATATCTGAACAAGCCCATTTGTTTGAGGGTGGTAGGGTGTGGAGAACTTGTAGGTTGCCCACACTCATCCCACATGGACTTCATGTACGCTGACATGAATTTAGTGCCCCTGTCAAACACTGCTTCCTTAGGAAACCCCACACAGGTAACAAAATCTTCATCAGGTCTCTAGGCAAAGCAGGTTCAGTCACAGACCTCAGAGGGATGACCTCTGGGTACCTACTGGAGTGGTTCAACAAGACCAGGATGAACCTGTTGCCTAAGGCTGTCTTGGGGCCCAAGGGACCAACAATGTCAATGCCATCCTTCTCTAAGGGAGTGCCAACAGCAGGCAAGAAAGTCAGGGGGGCCTTCAGCTTTTTCCCTGCTTTCCCATTGGCCTGGCAGGTGGGGCAAGACCTACAGAATGTATCTGAGGCTTCTTTCATCTGGGGCCAATAGAAGTGGGGGACAAGCCTAGCAAAGTCCTTATCCTGCCCCAGATGTCCTTCCAGGGGTATATCATGAGCCAACCCCTGCAGGAACGCCTTGTAACACTTATGGAGCACAAGCATACGGGCTGCTCGGGTCCAGGAACCTTAGGCTCACACCAAAGGAGGTCATCCTTCCAATAGATAATGTGATCTCCAGAGGTATGACTTGTTGCCTGGGCTTCAGCTTGCTGCCTCAAGCCCTCTAGAGTTGGGTGCTCGTTCTGCGCCTTGCAGAATTCATCCCTGGTGGACCCACCCTCAACTTGCTACCCAGCAAGCTGAGGCAGGTCTCCTAATGTGGCAATGTTCTCCCCGGTACACTCAGAGGCGTTTCATCAGGTGCCCTATCAACCTGGACTGTAGGAACTTCAGGGGCCAGTTTCCCACAGCCCTTACCCTTTCTCTTCTTGACAGCTGCCTGGGCCATTCTTCTAGGCTCCAGATTCCCTTGACTCCCCTCTTGGGCAGCCATGGACCTTGTGGTCATACAGACCCATTCAGGTAGCCTAACATCTCCAGGTGTGACATGACCTCCACTTCTTTCCAGACAGTGTGCTCTAGGTCATTGCCTAGCTGAAAATCTATGGGCATGATAGGGTTTACAGCTACTTTTAGATAACCTGCAACCCCCCACACACTCCCACACTCAAAGGTAACCAGAGTAAGTCTGGGCAGTGAACTCCGATCCGCTCGCGGAGTTTTCCGCACTCCGCGTTACGCGGAGCTCGCAAAGTTCAGAAAAACTCCGCTCTGCATAGCGGAGCGGAGTTTTTTTCCTCGCTCGTGTCAACATGAAGTTGGCAAGCGCGAGCGAGGAAAATCCTCCTCTCTGGGAGATTTTTCCTCATTCGCGATTGTTAGACCTGTCAGCCCTAGGGTGGTCTTACCCCGTTTTTTTATCTTTGCGCCTCATTTTTGCCACTACCTTTTTGTTGGACCTAGGTCTCTGGGCGCCTTACCACTGCCAAACAGTGCTGAGGGGCAGGTGCTCTCTCCTAACAAGATGGCTGCCACAGGCCCCTGCTACTGCGGAGTGGCCTTTGAACACACACCTACCAGTAGTCAGGATCAGGCTGGGACATAATGTTACTGTATCCATGCCGTCCCGCCTCTGGGCCTCATAGACAGACATGATGGAAGCTTCTAGAACCTTCCAGCCCAGGGAGGAGTTATGCTTTTCCGCCTTTCAGGAGGGTCACCTGACCTAGGGGTATAAGAGGTTTGGAGGGAAACCTAGCTAGTTAGTTGGGGCACCACTGGACCTGGGGGAACCTCTGTCGGAGTAAAGGCTGTTGGGCCTAGGGGGGAGACCTACACTACTGGTACTGACTGGGCTTAGGCACTGCTGTGCTAAGATAGATGAGGAAACCTTCCACCTGCTGACCTTGCCCAGCGTGAGGGGACCCGGGGAACCACCTCCAGTGTGCCTGCAGGGCACCTACCTGCCTCTTGTGCCTGCCAACTCAACCCCCTAACCTTTCCCCCAAGATACTGCAACTGGAATACTGCGTCCAAGGACTTACAACTAAAATTCCGCAGCTACAAAGCCTGCAACCCAACCTGCCAACTTACTGCCCATCCACTTTGCCGGGACTGTGCAGCGCTGTGTCTTCCAGGCACTGGACTCTGCCACCATCTGCCAGCCGCTGCCAGCGCCTGGCCTGAGGAGCGCTGTGTCCTGCTGGGTAAGCGCTGTGCCTTCTAAGCGCTGTGCCTTCTAAGCGTTGTGCCTTCTTAGCGCTACACTCGAAGAGCTGGCTCCATTTTGGCGAAGTGCTGCGCGCTGCGCTGAGCCCCCCTCTCTGCTGCCATACGGAGGGCAGGTTGCCTGAATTCACCGCTGCGGCCCCCGCCCTAGGACAAGGAGGCGCGCTGTATCCAAGAATCACCGCCGCGGCCCAGGTACCTGTTCGGGGCCGCCACCCCTCCATGAAGCGCTGTGGGGCCTGGGACACCGCCGCAGCCCGGCGCTGCCAACGAACGGAGAGCTGTGCTGCTGCAATCACCGCCGCGGCCGCTAAAGCAGGTGCGGGCCGCCGCGGTAGTCGAGAGGGCCGCGCTAGGCCTGTGGAGCACGCAAGGAGCGTCGCCAAGCACCAGGGGCGCCGGCCGCGTCATAGGCCGCGCCCCACAGAAGCCGCGCTGGGATTGGTTCCCGGGGCCTCCAGGCCGACGGAGGCCCGGAGCCGGTCCTGAACATCGTCGGAGGGGCTCCGCTGCGAGTGGGAGCCCCCCAGTTCAGCTCCCCAGCCACGAAGAGCTTGCCGCCCCCCTCCAGGTGAGAGCCCCGGGAGACGAGGAACAGCGGGCTGCCTGGGGGAGGGGGCGTCGCCGGTGAGTAGGCCTGGTGCCGTCCGGCTTGGGGTGCTTCCCCCCTGATAACTGCACCGGACCAGAGAGCTGGCGCCCTGCATTACATTCAGGCCCGCAGAATGTGCACTGTGAGAGCTCTCTCGATGAGGGGTTACCGGTGTTTAACCTCTGCCTGAAGATGTTTACTTCTGATGCCTACCTAGATTACCCACCTGCCCAGGGATCTTTTTGCATGTGTTGTAGAGGTTTGCCATAGCCTGGTTACCGGTTCCGCCTGCATAGGTGAGCTGTATGACCTGCCCTGTACAGGAGATATGTCCTTACCACATGGGCCTCAGAAACAGGGCCTGAATTGAATATGAGCATAGGCGATGCTACCTGTGTGACTTACCTGCATTAAGTCCCTTATTGATTGAAATGTTACCAATGTTGTGTGCATACCTACATTAAGATCTTCATTGAATTGAACGTACCTGAATGAACTTGAGCCTCAGTTTTAACATGCAATCAATTACAGACGGTGATACTTGCTTTTAAAAGGTTAATACTACTGCCTTGTTGCCTTCATAAAGTTCTAATGTTCTGATGCCCTTGAATGAATTTATGCATGTTTTAAAGGGAAATGAATTTATTGTGGCCCTGCGATTATCTGCCCTATCTACTGCTCTAACTTGAACCAGATAAAGAGTCTTGTTTTATCAAACAGCCTGGTGTGGTGTCTCCTCATTGCGTGCGCATTACTGAGTCAGTGTGAGTGTGTGCTGCACAACTGCTTAACACATTGCCTTCGGGTGCCTTCCTGCCTCGCGCCAAGCTACCGTGTCGGAATCGGCGGAACTTCCGGAACCATTTTCCTTCCTGAACAACACTTCTCCCAGTTTCCTGTACTCCGGCGCATCCGCCGTTGTCGTCCTGGACTACTGACCTGGCACGCCTAATTCTATATTCCCCCCTGTGCTACTTAGCACTTGGTTAATCTCGTCGCCACAGACTGCATCGACTTTTCTGAAGGTCAATAGTCCTCTTTGGCTTATCCGCCGCCCGGCGATATCCGTCTTCCTTTCCTTACATTTGGCAGTAGTCCACCTACCGTGGTTCGCACTGCTCCTCATTGCCGTTTTGGATTCTTGAACGGTCACTTGAATCCACCTTGTTGGCACCGCCTTTCAGCTCGACCTTTTGATCTTGGTGCAAAGATCTTTCATTGTCATTTTGTGTCCCTGAAGAGTCACGGGTTACTACCCTTTGTGACGAAACACGTGTCGGCTGGTTGCTTTTGTTTTGGCTGGTTGCTTATGCTCTGTTACTATATTAAACACCTATGATTATCATTCTGGTGTAGACCCTCTACATTTCTGCAGTATGAGACATTTCTCCTGATATTATATCCTCGTTACGTGTGCCCGGGACTGTACCTACTTCATTTGTGTGGATTTCTATCCATACCATCACGGGGGTTTTAGGGCATATCCCCTGACCTGGTTTGCACCGTTCACACTCCTAGTATAACATAAACTCAGCGCGAATTAGCTTGAGCGCCATTATTCCTGTCAATACTAAAAACCCCACACTGATACAGATAAAGAGTCTTGTTTTATCAAACAGCCTGGTGTGGTGTCTCCTCATTGCGTGCGCATTACTGAGTCAGTGTGAGTGTGTGCTGCACAACTGCTTAACACATTGCCTTCGGGTGCCTTCCTGCCTCGCGCCAAGCTACCGTGTCGGAATCGGCGACCCCGGTTCTAACAGCGATCGTCAACATCAAGTTGGCGATCGCGAGCGTGGAAAATCAAACTCCCGGCCAGATTTCTCATTGCGAGTGGTCCCGTATGCTTGCGACCGCTCGCGTTGAGAAACTGTCCGTTCATGTTGAGAAAGCTGCCGCTCGAGTAAAAATCTACTTGAGCGGCAAAAAGGAAGCAGCGCCCACTTCCGCTGTGCATGGTGCCATTCGCGATGATTGCACAGTACGGACCAGCATCTGGCACTGAAAATCATCGCGAACAGCATTTATCTAATGCACTCCGCCACTTGCGGAGCTCCACGTAGCGCGGCAGAGTTTTTTTTGCACTTTACGGAACTCCTCAAACTCCGCCCAGGCTTAAACCAGAGCCACTGGGTAGTGGCTCTCATGGTTGTCTGTGACTATGACCTGGTGGAATGTATTAGGGAGGACCTGCGCTGTAGACACCAGCTGACACTTCAGAGTAGTCATACTGGCTCATGTGTCTCTAAGATCCCCCACCCTGTGCCCATTGATGTTAACCCTCTGCCTATACTTAGAAGTATTGGAAGGCATATGAGCTTTTTGGCTCCATTTCTCCATCTCCTAGGGACACTATGGTAACCTCTGCTTTCTCCGCCAAGCTAACTGTGGCCACCTCTTCCCAAGCACTACACTCACCAACACTGGTGTCTACTAACTGGTGAGGGGTTGTGCCTTCTTAAGACATTTGGTGTCTCCCTTGGAGTGTCCATACTTAGAGCACTCATTGCTCTTGGGACGAACCTCCATGTTTGCTTATCAAAGCACTCCTTTTTTTTAGGCTCAGACTGGGACTAGTTACTATTGCTTCCTTAGGAATCTTTTTGGGGGCCTGTAGCGAACTCGTTATTTTTAAGTTTTTCTCTCCCTTCTTTCTTCTGGTGTGACGCCTGACCACCCTTCTGGTGCCCCTCCAGATACCTTTTTGGACACTCAGGTGCTGACCCAGTTATATGCCTCCTTATGGAGCTCCCTATGGTCAGTGTGCTTACTCTCAACAAGGTGCCGGTACAGCACTGTAAAACAAGTATTGAAGATGTGCTCTCTCAGTTTCAGATTAAACGACCCAGTAAAATCATCAACTTTGCTGCCTCACACCCAACCATTCAGTGTCTTGCTAGTGTAATTAAAAGTAAATCCACCCAAGATTGGTTCTGCATCTTTTTTCTTTCCCTAAACCTAATGCAGTGCTTTCTGGAGTGAGTCCAAACTTGGTGACAAGGATGGTTTTCATTGGGATGTACTTCATCTGGCTCCCACCTGTAGTGTAAACAAGGTGTAAACAAGGTATCCCTTCCCAAAGGAGGCATGTGTTTCCAGAGTGATGCTCCCCAATGCTCTTCTGGGACCCTATGCATCTAAAGGGCCACCTCATAGGCAGCAAACCACTTGCATATTTCCTCCCCTACCACATACTCGGGCGCCAGATCTTTGGGTATGAAAACGTTTTTTTCTCCTTCAGACACTGTGGGTATGCCACTATGATGGTTGCTGTACTCTAGCTTGTCTGGCTTTAAGGTCCAGCTCTCTGGGACTCCTATCTTGAGCCAATCGCTCTAAATATTGAGTTTGGCCATTTGCAACTGAAACTCCCTCCTGTCCACCAGGTTCTCTGGGGACAGGCCATGCAAAGATACACTGCTTCCCACTCTGGCAGGGAGTTCCAACTCAGGAGATAAGACATGCCCTTCTCTGAGTGCTGCATCTCGGGGATGGAATCCAGGCCCTGCTCCTGCTCATCCATATCATTCTCCTCATTCCCTTCCTCTTTTGCTGTCAGCAACAGGTGGATCTCCATCCACGCCCTCAGAGCTATCTGATACGCCAACTTCTTGGTGCCTTTCTTGGTTTGCAGTCCTCTTTCCTTACAGAACTGTCTGCACACAACCACAGTGTAGCTATCCAGTGTGGCCAGCTCAAATTCCATTACTGCAGGTATGGTCACAGACAGTCAGGTAGCAACAAGAGTAGATTTGAAAAAAGCAAAAGAGCCATTCAAGGAGAAATTAAAAAACTTGAATTGGAATCAACTTTTTATCTGGGATTTTAGTGTAACACAAAATCACTGTATGGCACTGCACAAATACAAGTTCAAATCTCACCACTGAATACCAATGTTGGAAATTGGGTTACTGGTTGAGAGGAGTGAAACCCTACTAAAGCAGCAGCCCCAGAATTTCTGGCAGGGTGAGGTCACAAGCAAACGCCAAATTACTGTGTGCTTAACCCTCTGGTAGCTTGGCCCAAAGCAGTCAGGCTTAACTTAGAGGCAGTGTGTAAAGTATTTATGCAGCACTTCAAACAGTAATAAAGTAAAAAAAAAAAAACACAAGAAAAATCTCACCAATTTAGAAAAATAGAGTAATTTTTAACAAATTATTTGACAACAAAATGAAAAAAACCCAATCAGTAAAAAAGGAGATATGCAATATTAAAGATTTAAGTAAAAATAGTCCCTAAAAGCATAAAGCGCCAAAAGTGGTTATCTGGTTGCGCCAGACCGGGACAAAGTCACAAGTTCAGGTCGACCATGATGGAGTGCTGGACGGATACGGGACAAAGTTAGGCCTGCTGAACAAAATACCTTAAATCCTGGTTGCAGAGTGTTGCGAGATCCTGTGTCGAGGATGTATAGCACAGTGGCAATTCCGAAGAGCTGCGATGCTCCAATGCAAGTTCCTGCATTGTCATCGAGGATGCCATCGACGAGGGGCTTACGATTTGAAGGCCTGCGTCATTTATGCGTCACCCAGCAGCGGTTCCCAGGAGATACATGTCTTTCCTACAAAATTAATTAGTGAACCTATATCCTCAATTTTGTATGCAAACAGCACAGTTATAATGCATTTAACGCCTGTGAGTCTTCAGAGACACTTAAACCTCTTTGCCTCCTTCTGCAATACAAACTACAAATGATCTGATGATAAATGTTTCTAACACCAAAGTAATGGTGTTCTCCAAAAGACAAGGCCAGAAAAGTTTGGATGAAGTAGTGGCTAAATGGGGTGCAAGTGGCCTTCTATTTCAAACTAATCTCAATTAAATCTCATATTGCCAAACAGGTGATAAAAGATAAGGCTGTTGCTGGTTCTCTGCAGAGGTTAGACTCAAAGATGGGACACAAGCTCATTGAAGTTCTGATGGTTATGTACAACCTAAAAAGTACTAGTGTGTTACTTTATGGCCGTAAAACGATCTCTGAGAAAGAATTATCCACACTTCAGTGTACTGAAATAAATATATGGAAAAGATGGTTGGGCCTTCCCACAGGTACAGTTAACAGTGGTGAGAGGCTCGAGTTGGGGCTGTCTCAAATTAATTTCAAGGGCCAGCAAAGGGCCCTGAATTTTTGGCTTAGCTTGTTGAAAGCTGAGGAAGAGTTATTTAGGTTCTTCATTATAAGCCAACTGCAGCTTGATGCATATGGCTCTTGACTGGCTTAGTTGGATAACACAACAAAAGTCTTTGCCCATGGACAGCTTGTTAATATTGTGGATAGATCTGTAGCATGTAGGAATAATATGCTAAAACAGCTGTTAAAAGAAAAATCAATTGAACAGATTTCAATGATTGCTAGGGAAAAGTGCAATTGACGCAACTGATGTACACAGATAATAGAGGGCACATACAACCATATGTAAAAAATATATAAAGCAAGGCATGAAAGAAGATGGATGCTGAAGCTGAAGCTGAGACTTGGCCAAGTGCCTGCTCTTTTCAAATGGAGAAAGCGTAAAAGGATAACGGAATAGTGGGTGCTTACTGTAACATTTGTCCCTTTTGTTATGCCTGTGAACCAACATTGGAACACCTTATTGTATTCTGTGTATCTCAGCCTCCCGAGCACTAATTCTCACGGGAGATGAATATTTGGAAAGGGTTTATTCTTCCTTTTCCAACTGTACCCCTGCCCAGTGGATTCCCAGATGGTGATCGCCCCAGGAGAGCAACCCCCAAGCAGGGATCCACCCATTAGACACCAGGGATAGTGGGACCGGCCCATAGGGCAAGGCCTTGTGCTCCTCCTTGGCAATATATATATGTTAGCCTTTCTGTCCCCCCCCCCGGGGGGCAGATAGGGGCATTTACCCCCGTTCTGCCCGCAGGTGAGGGCAGAAAGCCCATTAGACGCCAGGGATTTTTTAGTTACACAAATTATAGAAGTGGGGGCTGCCCAGCATGGGCATGGGCATTCCCCTACCCCCCCACCCCAAAAAGAACGGGCAACAGTCTTTCTGACCCCCAAAGGGGCAAATTGGGAAAATTACCTCCGATCTGCCTGGGATTGTTTTTTAAATACAGTGGTGGGGGCTACCCAGCATTGGCATGGCCATGCCCCCACCCCAAGTAAATAGGGAGACAGTTTTTATGCCCTCCCTGAGGGGCATATGGGGGTAACTATCCCCAATTTGCCCCCCAGAGAGGGCAGAAATCCTACTCGATGTCACAGAAAGGTTTCTTTTTTATATATATATAGGGGTGTGGGCTGCCCACTATGAGCATAACTATGCCCCCATCCCAACTAAATGGGGCAACAGTCTTTTGCCCACCCGGGGAGGCAGCTGGGATAATTACCCCCAATCTGCCACCCCAGTTGGCAGAAAGCCCACTAGCCACCAGGGATTTTTAAAAATAAAGGTACAGTGGTGGGGGCTGCCCAGCATGGGCATGGCCAGTCCCCCCACCCCAAGTCCACCGGGCAACAGTCTTTCTGCCCCCCTGGGGGGCTGATGGGGTGATTACCCCCTTCTGCCCCCCAGGGGGGCAGAAAATCCACTAGACGCCACAAAAGGTTTATTTTTTAAATATAGGGGTCGGGCTGCCCTCCATTGGCACGGCTATGCCCCCACCCCAACTAAATGGGGTAACAGTATTTCTGCCCCCCTGGGGGGCAGATAGGGGTAATTAACACAATCTGCCCCCTGAGGGGGGGCAAAAAGCCCACTAAACTCAGGGAATGTGTTTCTTTTTTTAAATATATGGCTGAGGACTGGCCAGTATGGGCATGGTGATGCCCCCCAAGTTAATGGGGCAACAGACTTTCTGCCCCCATGGGGGCACAAAGACCACTGTATGGCAGGAATATATATACTTAAATAATGGAGTGGGTCTTGCCCATCCTAACATCAGACCCCACCCTCACCCCTAAAACCTCAACACTCTTTCTGCTCCCCTGCAGACTAATGCAAAAAACAATTGATGGACAGAATGCAGAACAATGTCATACATTCACCCCAATACAGAGATCTGGGCCTAAAGCCATAGTTTTTTTGCTCACCATGCCATTCCAGTTTGAACCCAGCCATATGCAAATCAGTCTTGACCCTGTGCCCTATGGGAACAGTCCAGCCGAACTGCCTGGCCAGGTCCTCCCTAGACTGGAAACAAGCATCCTAGGACCGGTTTCGGGGTTTCACCCCTCATCAACCAGGATAGCTTGACTCCAGTGGCATGGAGAGCACGGGACCCACGTCTGGGCATACCCGTCCCACTCGGGGTGACAAATGTAAAAAGAACAATTGATGGACAAAATGCAGAACAATGTCATACATTCACCCCAGTACAGAGATCTGGGCCTAAATCCATCGGTTTTTTGCTCACCATGCCATTCCAGTTTGAACCCAGCCATATGCAAATCAGTCTTGACCCTGTGCCCAATGGGAACAGTCCAGCCCGAACTGCCTGGCCAGGTCCTCCTTGGACTGGACACAAGCATCCTAGGACCGGTTTCGGGGTTTCACCCCTCATCAGCCAGGATAGCTTGACTCCAGTGGCATGGAGAGCATGGGACCCACGTCTGGGCATACCCGTCCCACTCGGGGTGACAAATGCAAAAAGAACAATTGATGGACAGAATGCAGAACAATGTCATACATTTACCCCAGTACAGAGATCTGGGCCTAATTCCATCGTTTTTTTGCTCACCATGCCATTCCAGTTTGAACCCAGCCATATGCAAATCAGTCTTGACCCTGTGCCCAATGGGAACAGTCCAGCCCGAACTACCTGGCCAGGTCCTCCCTGGACTGGAAACAAGCATCCTAGGACCGGTTTCGGGGTTTCACCCCTCATCAGCCAGGATAGCTTGACTCCAGTGGCATGGAGAGCACGGGACCCACGTCTGGGCATACCCGTCCCACTCGGGGTGACAAATGTAAAAAGAACAATTGATGGACAAAATGCAGAACAATGTCATACATTCACCCCAGTACAGAGATCTGGGCCTAAATCCATCGGTTTTTGCTCACCATGCCATTCCAGTTTGAACCCAGCCATATGCAAATCAGTCTTGACCCTGTGCCCAATGGGAACAGTCCAGCCCGAACTGCCTGGCCAGGTCCTCCTTGGACTGGACACAAGCATCCTACGACCGGTTTCGGGGTTTCACCCCTCATCAGCCAGGATAGCTTGACTCCAGTGGCATGGAGAGCACGGGACCCACGTCTGGGCATACCCGTCCCACTCGGGGTGACAAATGCAAAACGCACAATTGATGGACAGAATGCAGAACAATGTCATACATTCACCCCAGTACAGAGATCTGGGCCTAATTCCATCGGTTTTTTGCTCACCATGCCATTCCAGTTTGAACCCAGCCATATGCAAATCAGTCTTGACCCTGTGCCCAATGGGAACAATCCAGCCCGAACTGCCTGGCCAGGTCCTCCCTGGACTGGAAACAAGCATCCTAGGACCGGTTTCGGGGTTTCACCCCTCATCAGCCAGGATAACTTGACTCCAGTGGCATGGAGAGAACAGGACCCACGTCTGGGCATACATTTCCCACTCAGGGTGACAAATGCAAAAAGAACAATTGATGGACAGAATGCAGAACAATGTCATACATTCAACCCAGTACAGAGATCTGGGCCTAAATCCATCGTTTTTTTGCTCACCATGCCATTCCAGTTTGAACCCGGCCATATGCAAATCAGTCTTGACCCTGTGCCCAATGGTAACCGTCCAGCCTGAACTACCTGGCCAGGTCCTCCCTGGACTGGAAACAAGCATCCTAGGACCGGTTTCGGAGTTTCACCCCTCTTCAGCCAGGATTTGTTTGCGTAGCACTTTTCACCCTAAGTGGGATGGGTATGCTCAGACGTGGGTCCCTTGCTCACTGTGCCACTGGATTTTAGATAGCCTGGCTGATGAAGGGTAATGCCCAGAAACCGGTCTCAGGATGCTTGTTTCCGGTCCAGGGAGAACCTGGCTTGGCAGTTTGGTCTGGAGTGTTCCCATGAGGCACAGGGTCAAGACTGATTTGCATATGGCTGGGTCTAAACTGGGGTGGCATGGTGAGCAAAAGAATGATGGATTTAACCCAGATCTCTTGACTGGGGGTGAATGTATGATTTATTCAGCATTCCATCCATCATTTGTTTGCGTAGCACTTTTCACCCTAAGTGGGATGGGAATGCCCAGACGTGGGTCCCTTGCGCACTGTGCCACTGGATTCAAGCTAGCGTGGCTGATGAAGGGTAATACCCAGAAACCGGTCCCAGGATGTTTGTTTCCGGTCCAGGGAGGACCTGACTTGGCAGTTCGGTCTGGACTGTTCCCATGAGGCACAGGGTCAAGACTGATTTGCATATGGCTGGGTCTAAACTGGGGTGGCATGGTGAGCAAAAGAACAACGGATTTAACCCAGATCTCTTGATTGGGGGTGAATGTATGATTTATTCAGCATTCCGTCCATCATTTGTTTGCATAGCACTTTTCACCCTAAGTGGGATGGGTGTGCCCAGACGTGGGTCCCTTGCTCACTGTGCCACTGGATTCAAGCTAGCCTGGCTGATGAACGGTAATACCCAGAAACCGGTCCCAGGATGCTTGTTTCCGGTCCAGGGAGGACCTGGCTTGGCAGTTCGGTCTGGGCTGTTCCAATGAGGCACAGGGTCAAGACTGATTTGCATATGGCTGGGTCTAAACTGGGGTGGCATGGTGAGCAAAAGAACGATGGATTTAACTCAGATCTCTTGACTGGGGGTGAATGTATGATTCATTCAGCATTCCGTCCATCATTTGTTTGCGTAGCACTTTTTACCCTAAGTGGGATGGGTATGCCCAGACGTGGGTCCCTTGCTCACTGTGCCTCTGGATTCAAGCTAGCCTGGCTGATGAAGGGTAATACCCAGAAACCGGTCCTGCAAGCTTGTTTCTGGTCCAGGGAGGACCTGGCTTGGCAGTTCGGTCTGGACTGTTCCCATGAGGCACAGGGTCAAGACTGATTTGCATATGGCTGGGTCTAAACTGGGGTGGCATGGTGAGCAAAAGAACAATGGATTTAACCCAGATCTCTTGACTAGGGGTGAATGTATGATTTATTCAGCATTCCGTCCATCATTTGTTTGCGTAGCACTTTTCACCCTAAGTGGGATGGGTGTGGCCAGACGTGGGTCCCTTGCTCACTGTGCCACTGGATTCAAGCTAGCCTGGCTGATGAAGGGTAATACCCAGAAACCGGTCCCAGGATGCTTGTTTCCGGTCCAGGGAGGACCTGGCTTGGCAGTTCGGTCTGGACTGTTCCCATGAGGCACATGGTCAAGACTGATTTGCATATGGCTGGGTCTAAACTGGGGAGGCATGGTGAGCAAAAGAACGATGGATTCAACCCAGATCTCTTGACTGGGGGTGAATGTATGATTTATTCAGCATTCCGTCCATCATTTGTTTGCGTAGCACTTTTCACCCTAAGTGGGATGGGTATGACCAGACGTGGGTCCCTTGCTCACTGTGCCACTGGATTCAAGCTAGCCTGGCTAATGAAGGGTAATACCCAGAAACCGGTCCCAGGATGCTTGTTTCCGGTCCAGGGAGGACCTGGCTTGGCAGTTCAGTCTGGACTGTTCCCATTAGGCACAGGGCCAAGACTTATTTGCATATGGCTGGGTCTAAACTGGGGTGACATGGTGAGCAAAAGAACGATGGATTTAACCCAGATCTCTTGACTGGGGGTGAATGTATGATTTATTCAGCATTCCGTCCATCATTTGTTTGCGTAGCACTTTTCACCCTAAGTGGGATGGGTATGCGCAGACGTGTGTCCCTTGCTCACTGTGCCACTGGATTCAAGCTAGCCTGGCTGATGAAGGGTAATACCCAGAAACCGGTCCCAGGCAGCTTGTTTCCGGTCCAGGGAGGACCTGGCTTGGCAGTTCGGTCTGGACTGTTCCCATGAGGCACAGGGTCAAGACTGATTTGCATATGGCTGGGTCTAAACTGGGGTGGCACGGTGAGCAAAAGAACGATGGATTTAACCCAGATCTCTTGACTGGAGGTGAATGTATGATTTATTCAGCATTCCGTCCATCATTTGTTTGCGTACCCCTGCAGACTAAAGCATCCCATCCCAAAGGCAAGTGAGAGGACATGTGATCCTTTTGGGTGTTGTTTTTACAAATGGGCCAGGAGAGTGTGGTTAACTCCCAATATCATGCCACTTGCAATGGTGAATGGTGCACTTTTTGGACTTGGGTAGGCTGCCACCTGGAAAAACCTTCCAGACCCAGGCAGTTCTGAAAACTAGACATAGGATGGAGTCCAGGGTGGTGTGCTTCACATGAATCCCTCCCAATTTTTGTACCCGCAAAAACGACAACTAAAAACGCACATTTTCCTGACACTTCTGTGAGGAAAACGTCTGGAATCTGCATGGAGCCACACATTACCTACCATGCAGCATTCCCCAAAGTCTCTTGATAAAATTATAATGGATCAAACCATGGTCAATGGACGTCCCCACGCAAGGGCTCCCATTGACCTTGGTTAGCTCCATTATTGTCACAGACACTAGCTCCAGCCACACAAGTGGCGCAATGTTTTTATTGCCACAAGTAGGGCACTGCTGGGTGGTAGGAATGTTGTGGATTCCTGCAGATTCTGGAAACTTCCTTCATAGAAATGTAAGGAAAATGTGTGATTTCAGGCAAAGTTTAAGGTTTGCATGCCCTTGTGGGTGATAAAACCTCATGGGATCCACTCAAAGTACACCACCTTGGACTCCCCTCATTGTCTAGTTTTCAAAAATGTGCAGGTTTGCTGGGTTTCCCTAGATGTTACTAGAGTTTGGGTCCAAAATCCACAGCTACCCACTTTGCAAAAAATGGGTCAGATTTGAGTGGGAAAATGTGATGTATCTATGTTGTGTTTTGGCCAGTTTCTGGTCACAGGCACTAGACCTACCTACACTAATGAGGTACCCTTTTGAATGGAAGACTTAGGGGAATGTTGGGTGGTTTGTGTGGCTCTCTACAGATTCCATAAATTTCCATTACAGAAATCAGAGGAAAATGTGTTTTTTTAGTCAAAGTTGGAGGTTTGCAGAGGATTCAGGGTAAAACAGCCAGCTGAGAGCCACGCAAGTCACCTCATCCTAGTTTCCCCTAGTTGTCTAGATTTAAAAAATGTGCAGATTTGCTAGATTTCCCAGAGGTGCCGGCTGAGCAAGGGCCCAAAACCCACAACTTCCAACTTTGCAAAAAACTGGTCAGTTTTGAATGGAAAAATGTGATGTATGCATGTTGCATTATGGTCTGTTTCCTGTTGCGGGCACTAGGCCTACCCACACAAGTGAGGTACCATTTTATCGAAAGACTTAGGAAAATGCTGGGTGGAAGGAAGTTTGTCGCTCCTCGCAGATTCCAAAACTTTCCATCACCGGGGGGGCGTGGCTAGCCAACACCCAAAATGGCCGCTCGAGCGTAGAGCTCCGATCGCCACCGTAGCTTAATTCCCCCACATCCGATTACAATTATCCGTTTTGCCCTCTAAGCCTGCCGACTGGGTGCGTCTAAGCAATGTGAGTCGCCCGCTGAAACAGTGAGGAAAATCCGTGGTTGAAGTCCGGAGAAATCGGATCTGACACTACCAGCGCTGCGGGGCCGGAGACTCGGCCGTGACGTCGCACGGCTCTCCGCTACGTGAGTCCGGGCTAATCGACGCGGGCCTTCCGGACCGGTCCTGCGAATGCCGGAGCATTTCAGCTACCCCAGCACTCAGGTTTACATCAGCGCTGCCTGAGTCCCCCCGCCGGCACCGTACCAGATCAACGTTGCGAGCCCCCGGTCGTTGGTGATCGGGCCGACAGGCCGGAAGGGCTCCAGTACGTGCGGCCACATCGAGACTCGGCATGCGCTCATCGTAGTGCGTCCGTGTGGAGGTGAGTGACGAGGGCTGCATTTGGGTCCCCGCCTCCCCCCACGAAGAGCCTACATTGGGAAAGGGGAGAGAAAAATCGAACCTTGCTTTATCGCCATTTTACTGCCCTCCTCCCCTAGCATACTGACTGACCTGGATGGGTCCCTCCTTTTAAAAAGCACTGCCGGGGAGATAGTGATAA
This sequence comes from Calotriton arnoldi, assembly GCA_963921515.1. Taxonomy (NCBI): domain Eukaryota; kingdom Metazoa; phylum Chordata; class Amphibia; order Caudata; family Salamandridae; genus Calotriton; species Calotriton arnoldi. The sequence continues at coordinate 1,146,767 of CAWUFW010001028.1, read as the reverse complement.
GAGATCATCTTGGTGGTTTTCCTGACGGTCAGCACAACGAGAATCAGAGATCGGCTTGGGGGCTCCTGATATCTAAGGCCCCCGGTGACATGCACATCCGCCATTTTAGATGCCACCCAAATTATTCGCCACGCAGACAGATAGATAAGGCCCCTGGAGGGGTTGGCTCATGCTTCACATCTGTGCATGTCATTCTATGGATCCTTGGGGCCCTAATACGTAACGGATCGGCCATTGTCTGGCGCAAAGTCACTCCCACGCCACAGCCACTCGCCGCCTGCTGTCCCCATCGCCCGGGATCGGGCTGCTTCTCGAGTTTGGGCCCATCACACAATAGTATATATTGCCGAGATGGCCACCGCAAAGGGCTCCAAGCAGACTCACGTCACGAAACTAGCTAAATTTGCACACACCAGGTCAGATGGGGCAGATGGACAACAAGATACCTCAGACACCAAACAGCAGCCCGATGATGGTGCCCTGACATTAGCAGATGTAATGGCAGCGATACAGGGGTCCGCACTGCATTCACAAAATAAGATAGACACAGTGACCACAGAAATCACCCTAATATGAGCAGATTTGAGGAACATGGGTGACAGGGTCAAGGCGACCGAGGATTCTGTCTCCACCCTTCAACACTCTACTAAAACGTTGGAATCCACAGTTAAATGTCTTCAAGCACAGACTTCGGACCTGGAAGCCAAGCTGGAAGATTATGAAGGGCGGGCTCGTAGGAACAACGTTCGAATTTTGGGGGTGCCAGAAAGGACGGAGGGTCACGCTGCTGACCTTTTCGTGGAGGACTTGATTCAAAAGCATTTGCAGCCTCGTTCCCTCTCGCAATATTTTTCGGTGGAGCGTGCCCACAGAGTTCCTGGTGGTTCCCCCAAGCCCAGGGCTCTACCACGTCCTATACTTGCAAGAATTTTCAATTTCTGGGACAGGGACATTATCCTACAAACAGCAAGGGCCGCTCCACCGCTTAAGTTTGAGAACTCCACCATCACCTTTTTCCCTGACTTCACTTATAAAGTGCATTTGAAACGAAGATACTTCTTGGAAGTCAAACGTGCGCTCAGAAGCCATAACTTGAAATACGCAATGCTTTTTCCTGCAAAGCTCCGGGTACAGGCGGATGGAAAGCTGTGGTTCTTTCAGACCCCAGAGGACACTTGGGACTGGTTGAAGGGGTGGAGATCAGCCGACGCACAGAGACACACTTCCCTGACCGGCGAGCGTAGCTCAGAGCGCCACTCGAACTTGAATACTCATACAGAGGGGGACTGAACTTTGGCTGTCATTGGCGTATGTGTAAAGGTTTGTTACACCTCTGATGGACAATGAGGTCTCTTGATCAGTTCTGGGTCCGGTGGGCAGATGACGGCCCCAAAGGATCACTGGGTGATTATACTTGACTGGAGAGTATGTTATCTATTGCTGTTATTCTGGTTTTGTTCAGTGAGGACATAACTTACAGTGGTCCATAACTTAGGCCTGTCATTAAGGATTGGCGCAGGGGTGGGATTGTTTATTGTTGTAAGCATGCATCAGGCGCACACAGTACAAGGAATTTGGCATATGCAAATGCGGGCATGAATATTGGTTTTAGGAGGCGAAGGGGAAAATCGGGAAAAATAAAAAAAAACAGACTTCATTCTTGGGCAGTTTAGGCTGTGTAGCGTACCTCTTTGAATAGATGTCTTATTTTTTGGGTATACAGGCACTCTGCAAAATTGGGGGTGGGCAGTTCTGAGTCCACGTTGCAGGGAGGCAGAGTGGGGGTGGGGTTCAGGGAGTTATAGGGGTTTTGTTTGTAATTTTTTATTATGTTTTCTCTGTAGTCTTCTTGATGAGGTCATTTTCATAGCTGTTTGGGTTGACAACAATGGGGTTTTTGAATATCCCTTGGTTAACTGTACATTGCCTTCCACATGGTTCTTAGTGTGGGGAAATCTTGAGGCTTCCGTAGAAGCTCCCTTCTCCTCTAGCGGAAGGGGGGCCCCAACTTACATATATGGATGAGTGCGGTCCATAACACAGACCCATCACTGGGCCGTCTCAAAGTTCTTTCGTGGAATGTGAATGGATTGGGGGATCGGATTAAGAGGGGACTAGTGCTACAGTATCTAAAACGACAAGCCCCGGACCTGGTATTACTTCAGGAAACACACATCCAGGGTATTTCCTACTGTGCGCTCAACAGGTGGGGTTATAAGTTGATAGCTCATGCAGGTTATGACCGGCGTTCCAGGGGGGTGGGCATCCTGGTACGCAGTGCCCTCCCCTTCCAGATACATAAAATCAGGCGTGATCCCTCATGGTAGATTCGTTTCGGGGAGATGGGAGAGGAGATCCATCAATGTAACATCCTCCCCCCAAGCTCCACTTCTCCACCTTGACCGACTTGGGTCCTCATATGCTGAGCCTGCCCGAAGGAGATATGTTGCTGGGTGGAGACTGTAATGCTGCCCTGAATGGGGAACTGGACTGCCTGCCACCTAGACTAGGTGAGTCACCTGGGAAATTGTTGACAGACTTCCTCGGGCTCTGGGTATTATAGATGTGTGGCGCGTATGCAACCCCACGGCCAGGCAATACACCTTCCACTCCGGGGTACACGGAAGTATGTCTCGCATAGATTACCTTTTCTGTAAGGCCGTCCAGCTCCCCATGTTTGATAAGATATCCTTCCTTCCCAGGGGTATCTCTGACCATTCACCGATCGTGGCTTACTATGGTGGTACACCACCTTCCAATTATCAGGAAATGGTTTTTAATCCTTGGTATCTTAAAGTGCCAGAGATACGTGCCGAGCTAACTGCGGCCACCCAAAATTATTTTGCTGAGAAAGATGGTTCTGTGAAGTCAGATGTGATACTATGGAAAGCATATAAGACGGTCATTTGGGGGTGTGGGGTGGCGGCGGTAGCGGGTCACAAGAAAGAAAAGAGCCAGCAGCTTGAGAATATTGAAAGAGAGATTACTACCCTTGAGCAGGAACTAGTGGCATCTGTATCATCAGCGGCTTCGCATAAATTAGCCATAAAGCAAAAAGAATATAGAGACATTGCTTAGGACTCAGCTAGGATCCAACACCGGGCCACCCAACATCGAATATATGATATTGGTGACAAAGCTAGTAGGTTTTTGGCATGGCTGGACAGGAGAGAATTAGCTAATAGATGGGTGGCGGAAATTGCAGACATACACAACGTGTGCCACCATGATAGAGTTGGAATAGCGGAGGTTTTTGCCACTTACTTCGACCAAATCTATACCCCATCTTCTTCTTCCACCCAGGAAGCAGCAGCCGAGTTACTTGCCACATTGCCGTTGCCACGCTTGGATCCCCAGGAGATGAGGCCCTGACTTCGGAGGAAGTATCCAAAGCAATAAGTTTGTTGCAATCCGGAAAAGCCATGGGTCCGAGTGGACTCCCGATCGAACTGTATAAAACCACAGCCCGCTGATTGCGCCCTTTTTGGTGCGTATGTACGACGAGAGTGTGAGAATGGGTGTTCTCCCGGAAACACAACGGTTGGCTAATATAGTATGTAGAATCACCAGGAGAGAGAGGGAAATAATAAAAGGAGCACTCTCGGTCCCCCAGACAATGTATTATAATCAACAGAAGAGTGTGCCTTTATAGAAAAAGAATAGCGAATGCGCAGAATCTTACTAGATTCTTTAGAAAGCCCTCACTCACCAACCTAGTTGGTGACATGCTTCATCATTGGGCCCCACCGGGGAAAGCCGAATGCCACCCCGGTGTGCTGCGACGCCAGAATTACTGCGGAGCTGGAAAAAATGTGATTTGGTAAGAAAGGTGAAAGTGAGTTTAAAAATGTCTAAATTGTGTCAAAAATTTTTTTTATTAAATTGCCAATCAGACATGGTTAAAAATGAAGTGTGTGGACAAGATACTGAATAAATTGCACACTCTTCTGTTGATTATAATGGCTAATATAGTAGTCATCCATAAACAGGGAAAGCCCCCCGAGCACTGCTCCTCCTATAGACCTATCTCTCTCCTTGACCCGGAGGTCAAGATATTGGCTAAGATTCTGGCCCTCCGTCTCTCGCCCCTTCTTCATAAATTGATACACCCGGATCAGTCGGGCTTTATGCCGACTAAAAATACTGCTCTTAATTTACGTCGTCTGTTCGGGGTACTAGGTTGAGCCTCTACAATACAAGAGGACTCGATGATCATGTCCTTAGATGCCAAAATGGCTTTCGATATGATAGAATGGCCTTTTTTGTTTGCCGCGCTTGAGAGATACGGATTTGTAGATCGTTTTCTGTCCTGGGTGCATCTACTTTACTCAAAGCCGCTAGCCAGAATCACGGTAAATGGTGGCAGGTCAGCAATTTCTGAATTGGGGAGGGGCACACGGCAGCGATGCCCACTGTCACCCCTGCTATTTGCTTTAGCGCTTGAACCTTTGGCGATATGGCTCAGAGGGGATCCCCTGATTCGGGGTCTGAATTGGTCACCGGAGTGGATGGATAAAGTTTCCCTCTACGCTGATGACATCTTGCTCTATTTAGCCAAACCCAGATTTTCGATCAACAGGGTGCTTCACATCTTTACCCTGTTTCAAAAATACTCCGGTTATACCATCAACTGGGATAAATCATTGGTCTATGTCTTGAGTGGGCTGCCCCCACTCTCCCCTCGGATTGTAGGGCCGAGATAGTTACCGATGGCTTCCGTTATCTCGGTATATATATTACGAAAGATGCAGCAGGTTTCTACCAACGAAATTTGATGCCCCTCTTGCATCGTCTCCGTGCTGACGTACAGCACTGGAGAACTCTTCCCCTCACGCTTCTATGAAGGGCCGCTCTTTATAAAATGATGGCGCTTCCCCGCTTTCTATATGCGCTACAGAACACACCACACTTGGTCCCACCCCAGTACTTTCACTCAGTCGAATCAGAAGTTCGTAGTTTGCTATGAAATAATGGCACGCCTCGAATTGCCCTCGCCAAGCTTACAAAAAGCTGGTATGATGGCGGTATCGCCTTGCCGGCCATTAGATCATATTATTGGGCTTCACAGTTAGTGGTTCTTAACCACTGGACTCATCGACCTCTTACAGACCCGGCATATAGAATGGACAGACACAACATGCTCCCTGGCAATTATTTGAGGGCGCTGTATGGTGGGCCAAAACATGCACCCAAACATACCCCAACCTCTACCACAGTTTCTATCTGGCATATAGCAAACTCGGCGATGGGCTGGAAGGGTAGGATTACACAGGTTACCCCGCTGCTTGAGTCTTGTCATTTAGGTATGCTTTCGAAACAACGGGTTTTAATAAATGGGACCTGATCGGCCTCTCTAGAGTCAGAGACCTATGGGCTAGGGGTGGGGTGGTGCCGTTCAGCGATCTGCAGACACAGTACCAATTGCATGAGAGGGAGACTTTTCGTTACCTTCAGGCGAGAAATGCACTGCATAAAGCGTTACCCAGGGCCTCAGACCTACCGGTTTCTTTCCCTTTGGAAGACAGACTCCTAGACGACTACCTTCCAGACAAGGCCATCTCATTAACATATCGCGAAAATCCTTAATAATTTGCCCGATACTCATGACAAAGTACGCACAAAATGGATTGACGATGTGGGTGAGATTACTGACGAGGACTGGAGAGAGGCCCTAGCCTCACCCCAGGAGGTAGCGATCCGTTCCCGTTTTAAGCTAATACAGCTCAAAATACTTCACATGGCCTACTACACAAGCTCCGCATTGGTCAAGATGGGTTTCCTCAGCTCTCCAGCGTGTCCCCGTGGCTGTGGTCACACTGGTACCTATTTACACCAATGGTGGGATTGTCCATCCCTTCAGAAGTATTGGGGTGAGGTCGTCTCTACCATGTCCCAGATATGTCACAAACCCATTGAAGTTTCTCCGAGGCTTTGTCTTCTGAATATTTGGGACGCTACTGATTTATCCAGAACCGAAAAATTATGGGTATCATTGGGCTGCATGGTGGCAAAACGTAACATCGCTAGAACATGGAAGGGTGGGGTTGAATTAAGACGCATTGATTGGGAATCCGACATGGATTGGTGTATGCAAGCAGAGAGGGTGGTGTATGAAAGCAGAGGATGCCCGGGCAAATGGACGAAAATATGTGGCCCCTGGAACGAGAGCAGAGGTCGGTTATGTGCCCCCTTTGGTGATGCTCCTCCATTTGTTGTTGACAATGAGTCACTGTAAAAGATTTTCTGATTACATGATACCGTGATATAATTGCTTGTACAAGAGCTCCAAAGTTATGATTCGATTTTGACCATTCTTTAACTTTTCGAATTCTGCATACCTCGATGACTGCTTTATATTGTATTTGTTTTGGTTTGTATAATTTTGCTTTTTCTTTTAATAAAAAGATTTGTTAAAAAAAAAAAAATTCCATCTCCGAAATTTGAGGAAATTCTTTTTTTTAGTCAAAGTTTGTTGTTTTCAAAGGATTCTGGGTAAAAACAACTTGGTGAGAGCGATGCAAGCCATCCCATCTTGGAGTCCCCTAGGTGTCTAGCTTTAAAAAATGTACAGGTTTGCTAGGTTTGCCTAGGTGCCGGCTGAGGTAGGGCCCAAAATCCACAGCTACCCAGTTTGCAAAAAGCGGTTCAGTTTTGAGTGGAAAAATGTGATGTATCCATGTTGCATCCTGTCACAGGCACTAGGCCTACCCGCACAAGACATGATGGAGCATAAAATGATAGAATATTTGTTATTACCTACAGGATTTATCTGCCTTTGTGCCTTGCAAATGTAATCCAGTGTGTAAAAAAATGACATTTTGAAATTATCTCTAAATCATATGCCTGTAGGGGTACCCACAAATTCACAGATGTACAAATAACCACTGCTCTTAAACTCCATATCTTCTGCCCATTTCAGAAATACATAGGTTACCTTGATACCTATTTTTCACTCTACATATTTCACCATATGAATTGGTCTATCATCAATACACAATGAAAAAACATTGTACGGTGCAGCTCAGTTGTTGGCTCTGGGTACCTCAGGTTCCTGGAGAACCTACAAACCCTATATATATCCACAACCAAATGGGTCTACCAAACGTAATGGTACATTTCCTTTGTAAATCGGCCATCGTGACAAAAAGTTACATTCTCACAAATGGCTGTTTTTTCCTACTCATTTTTAGATTGAGCCTTAGCCAGCTCGCATGCGCTGCTCTGCCGATCTGCTTTAGTAGAGCGTGGAAAAGAATCCCCGCCCACTCTCTGACCATATTTTTCATTGGCTTGTGTCTTTGTCCTTCGTAAATGCTGGCTTCTGATCAGGCCTGGGCGTAGTTCGCAAAGTTTTACTACGCGGAACTCCGCGAAGTGACAAAAAAACTCCGCGAAGTTCCACAAGTGGAGGAGTGCAGAGCGAACGGAGGGGAGTTCACCACCCAGGCCTACTTCTGATTCTGTAATTACCTTGTTAGTCCCTCCTTAGTACGGCCATGTCTTCATTTGTAGCCTAAGCAAATACAAGGAGATGATGGACGGAGCGCTGAAACTTTTCAGACACTCACCCCCAGTCACAGATCTGGGTTGAATCCATCATCGTTCTTTAGCTCACTTTGCCACCCCAGGTCAGACACATCTATATGCAAATCAGTCTTGACCCTGTGCCTCATGGGAACAGTCCAGCCCAAACTTCCAAGCCATGTCTTACCTGGACCGGAAACAAGCATCCTGGGACCGGTTTCGGGCTAACAGCCTTCATCAGCAGGCTAGCTTGAATTCAGTGGCAAAGTGAGCAACCTCCCATGGCTAATGGCCCCTTTACTTCGGTTGTTACACGGTACGTGTTATTTAGTCTTGTAAGCACTATTTTCTTTATTGAGTTTCTCCTACTTTAGGCACAACAACGTGCTTTGCTTACATTCAGCGCACCATGCTTGCTTTCACTTTCAAAGCAGCTGGGACAATGCGGCCGTTTGTTTGCAATGCCATAGGTCTCGCATTTAAATACGAGACCTATGGCATTGCAAATACTTTTTAACTTTAAACCTGAGCACAGGTCTCGCTTCAGCGATGACGCGCTTTATGTTTCCGCTTTTTTTTCTCAAAGCTCCCACTTTCCTGTTCTAAAATGTTGCCATGCATGCAGCTTCTCTTCGTTCTGCCCCATCCAGTATGTCAATCATTTTCATGCAGTCTGCTTTAATGTATTTACTAATTTCCTTTTGCTGCCATTGCTTTCTCATTCCCTTCTCTCTCTGTTACTCGTTAATATCCCTTTCTCTTAGTCCCCTTTGATACCCTGTACTTTTCCCTTTTCTTTCTGTACTGTGAAGCTGCTGCCGCAAGCTGCACACCAATTAATGCATCCCCCTTCTAACGCGATACAGTCCACCTGGTACGTCATAACTTCGGTGCGGGCTATTGATTGGTGGCGGAGTCCAGCAGGGCGGGCCACGTTAGAGCTTTGGGATTGTTGTGACGTCACCAACCGGCACTGGACAGGAAGCAGCGGAGGTGGCGGAGCCGTGACAGGTGAGAGCAGCTCGACACCGGTGGGGCCCTTCCCAGACCCTTGCAAGGGCCCCCTCTTCACGTCTGTGGACCCCTCCCCCCCAAAGCTTCTACATCACCCTATGAATACTGCAGAGCTGCCACCCTCAGACCCTCTACACCCCAACGCTTCCATATCACCCTCTGAATCCAGCAGCTGTGCCAACCTCCTGCACCCCAAAGCTTCTATATCACCTTCTGAATCCTGCAGTAGTGCTTCCCTCCTGCAGACCCTCTGCAACCCAAAACTTCCATGTCACCTTCCGAATCCTGCAACTGTGCCACTCTCCTGCAGACCCTCTGCACCCAAAGGCTTCCATATCACCCTCTGAATCCAGCAGCTGTTCCAACCTCCTGCACCCCAAAGTTTCTATATCACCTTCTGAATCCTGCAGCTGTGCCACCCTCCAGCAGACCCTCTGCACCCCAAAGCTTCCATATCACCTTCTGAATCCTGCAGTAGTGCTTCCCTCCTGCAGACACTCTGCAACCCAAAGCTTCCATATCACCCTCTGAACCCTGCAGCCGTGCCACCCTCCTGCACCCCAAAGCTTCTAGATCACCCTCTGAATACTGCAGCGCTGCCATCCTCCTGCAGACCCTCTGTGAGAAGTTGGCCTGGTATATGATGTCCACTAATTAAAGTGGGCACCTTGCACCAGTCCAAACAACCCTTATGATGATTTAAGAGGTCAAAGGTAACTTTAGAAAGCTATCCAAGTGGTAGCTGTGGAGAGCAGACTTCAGGCTTAGTCTTGAAGGAATGTTAAGCAGCTTGTTTTACCAGAATGCAACCTTAATATATTGATTAAATGAAAGGAGAACCACACAGTAGTTATAAAAATATGTATTTATTCTTATAACACACCTTAAATACCTCACAGTATCTGCTACACACAGATAAACACAAAGCACACAATACTGTAACAGAGAAAGAAACATAAGTAGCACTAATACACAGTGGGCTCCAGGGGGAGACCAAACCATATACTAAAATAGTGGTATAAGAACCACGACTTGAGTCAAGACAGTGTCTAGAGGTTGTAGAATCGCTGGGACCCCAAGGAACCACCCAAGGTGAGTAAGTAGGGACCCCATGGAGGACGGGTGCAGAGTGAGAACACGACCGCGTGCTATGTACAATTCAATGGGAGAGTCGAGGTTGCAGTTTTAGTGTTTAAGGACCCTTCCCAGTGGATTACGAAGAAACCCTTTAGAACATAAAAGGTTGGAGAGCTACCCCACCTGTGGATACCACCAAAGTACCAGAGTTACCTATCCCAGGGAAGCCGGGTGCATAGGGTCGAAGTGGCATCAGAAACCGCCGTCGTTCTCAACGGGAGTCTTCAAAGAAATGCCACTGCTGGAAAGAAGAAAAGTGTCCGGTGGAACCCACAGGTGGATTCTTGAAGGAAGGAACCTGAAAGCAGAGGGGACAGAGTCTGGGTCACTCAGGAGTGACCAGGGGCTCGGTAGACGAATGCCCACCGATGTCGGGTGCTTCAGGTGCAAAGATGGAGACCTTGACTCTGCAGCCACGGGGACCAGGAGACGTTGAAGACAACCAGGGGCCGGATACAAACTGTCCCACAAAGGATGTCGAGTGCTGAGGGGTCGGTGTCTGGCGGGAGCACCAACAAGCCTTGGCAGCGGCAACCCATGAAGAAGATTGGGGAAGGTCACGGTATGGCCCAGCAAGGACCAGGAGACTCACCACAGCAAGGGGAGTCAGGGCAGGCCTGGAGCAACCAGGGGAGCCCAAGAAAATCAGTGTTGTCCCTCAAATGACCCACAGGCCGAAGGCACAGGAGTCGCTAGGGGACCTCTAGCAGTTTCACAAAGTCACAGCTTGTAGGGCACAGAGTGCGAGGAGGCCAAAGCCCTTTGTCCAAAATGTGTGCAGAGGTTGGGGCTATCGATAGCCCAATGCACTTAGTTGTGGAATGCCAACAAGCATATGCAATTGCAAAAGTACATGGAGCACAGGGGTTCGGGTTATGCGGTCCCCATAAGGGATACTGGCCTCAAACTCAGTGAGAAGGCAGCTCAACCTCACGGAATGTAGGTACACATCTCCTGTGTTGCTGGATCTTTCAGAGTCCACAGGAGCTCAGGATCAGCAGACCGGTCAGTTGCGTTTTGGTGCCTGCGAATGCAGGGGAGTGACTCCTTCACCCCAAGGGAGATACTTTGGATGTCCTTTATGCGCCACAGGTCCTGCATGGAGCCTGTATGGCGCACGGGCACAGACGATGCTTTGGACGTAGAGGGAGATGAAGTCGGGCCCAGTCGAAGTCCAGCGAAGTCCAGAGTGTCCAGACGGTTGAAGTTCAGTGGTTTCTTGATCAGAACCTTGTCCATGTCGAATCTAGGGTCCTACAGCCAGGTAAGCCCTTTTGTACCCACGGGAGAGGGTTGGACAGATTCAGGGGACCCTCCTAGGGGAGGGTCAGGACAGTGGGGAGGATACTCCCCTGTCCTTTGTCCAGTTTTGTGCCAGAGTAGGAGCCAACGGCTCCCAGGACTGGTTTGAACTGGACTATGCACAGGGACACCAAGTGTGCCCCAGATGCAGACTTTCAGGCACTTTGGAAGTGCACCCACCCAGCCCCAATACACTAAATCCTGTCTGGGAGGTGGTCACACCTCCCTCTGACAGGATGCCTATTGCCCTGCCTTCCCCTGCTCGAGCTTGGCTCAGCAGCAGGAGGGCAGAAATGTGTCTTTGGTCGGCAGCAACCATTTTGTGCTGCCCGGGTCAAGAAGGCTGGTACCGTAAAGACCAGTGACCCCACAAAGCTTGCTTCAGAAGGGTGGAATCATACCTCCCACACCAGGTACCGGTGTGGAGGTATGATTCCAAGGTGTTTGATACCAAACAGAACATGTTTTGTTGCAGCCGTGTTCGAGATAGCATTTTACGCAAGCATATAATGCACCTCCACCTAGATGTCTGGCTGCGTCACCGACAACCCGGGAGAATGGTCTCCGAAGGCTGCAGAGGGGCTCTGCTCATGCAGGGGCACCCTCTCACATAAAACCCAGCACCCTGCCTTCAGGATTGTCAATGCCTGCCATAGGGGTGACTTACAGGTTTTAAGAGTAGTGACCTATAGATATAGTAAACCTATATCTTAAGTAAGTGGTGCAAGCACCAGCTTACACAGGCTGCAATGGCAGGCCTGTAGTTCCATTTTGCATGGCCTCTCCTGGGTGGCATAATACATGCTTCAGCCCATGGGAGGCCTCTGGGGTACCTATGCCCTGGGTACATGTGTACCATATACTAGGGACTGACAAGGGTACCCCAGTATCCAATCTGGAGTGTGCCTAAGTACATGCATAGCGTTTTAAGGAGAAAGCAGATAGACTGGGGTCCTGATTAGCAGGATCCCAGTCAGACTAGTCAAAAACAGTGCAACATCAGGCAAAAAGTGGGGGTAACCATAAGAAGCAGATCCTACTTTTCTACACCCTCTGCAACCCAAAGCTTCCATATCACCTTCTGAATCCTGCAGTAGTGCTACCCTCCTGCATACCCTCTGCACCCCAGAGCTTCCATGTCACCTTCTGAATCCTACAACTGTGCCACCCTCCTGCAGACCCTCTGCACCCCAAAGCTTCCATGTCACTCCCACAATCCTGCAGCGGTGCTACCCTCCTGCACCCTGAAACTTCCATATCACCCTCTAAATCCTGCAGCTGTGCTACCCACCTGCACCCCAAAGCTTCCATATCACCTTCTGAATCCTGAAGTAGTACTTTCCTCCTGCAGACCCTCTGCAACCCAAAGCTTCCATGTCACCTTCAGAATCCTGCAACTGTGCCACCCTCCTGCAGACCCTCTCGCCTCAAAACTTCAATATTACCCTCTGTATCCTGCAGCTGTGCCACCCTCCTGCAGACCTTCTGCACCCCAAAGCTTTCATATCACCCTCTGAACCCTGCAGCTATGCCACCCTCCTGCAGACCCTCTGCACCCCAAGGCTTTCCTATCACACTCTGAATCCTGCAGCTGTGTCACCCTGCTGCAGACCCTCTGCACCCCAAAGCATCCTTATCACCCTTTGAACACTACAGCTCTTCCTTCCTCCCAGAGCCCCCTGCATCCAGATTCCCATCACCTTACGAGACCCAGTAGCGGCGGTGAGGCGGGCCGGGGGAGGGGCAGGGTGGGGGGTAGTGAATTCCGGCTCACGGCCGACCGGAGTAATGTAAATAAATAAATAAATAAAACGAATTACGTTGCGAGCGCTGAAACGCATTTGGCGGAATTTAGAATATACAGCCAGTAGATAGGGCTCGTTGCTTTTTTTCCTGTTCTCTTTTGCTGATTCTGATCCTAATTTTATCTTTGACTTATAAATCTTAAAGCTTTTAAAGGACAGATCAAATGAGTTATTATAGCACTTTGCACTTTTTTCCTCCTTGTTGACTCTGATCTTAACATCGAACAGATTGTATACTGGAGATATACCAGTATAATATATGATATTCCACAAAATATAGCTATATTATATGAAGAGCTTTTACACTGATGGTTTATTAATGATCATGCATAATGATGAGGTTTTTAGGTTATGTAATCGAGTTCATGTTTTATCGAATGTCTTGCGTTGTTAAAAATTGGTTGTATGTTTGTGTTGCCTTTTTGGCACAATACTAAACAATAAACTAAACTAAACTGAATTGGATAAACAAGACTACAATCCCAAAATGCAAAGGAAAAGACAAGGACTGGAGCAGCTAGCCACACATGGACCTGGGAAACATGGCAGTGCTGTAGCTTGTAGGATCTGTGAGGAAGCAAATCAGATGTGCTTTCAAGAGGAAGTGATGATGATTTTCAAGTTATGCAGTTTACTAGTGTCATCATCCCGAATATGACACACTAGCTACTCCTTGGTGCCGCAGTGGAAAATGATGTATGTTGGAATGGCAGCCTTTGGTGTTTCAGCAAGCGTGCATGTATTTGAACAACAAATGCTATGCTGGCCAGAAACATACTACATAAACTACAGTTCCCATGAAGCATTATGTTTGTATGTGAAGCAGTGTAATCTTGACCCCATCTGGAGATAATGTAGGAGTGCATCATGCTCATGCATAGACAGCACTCAAATATAATCTGTCATAACTAATGGACTAAAAGGTGTTGAGCACTTCATACTAAAGGGCGTTTTGTTTGAAATATATGTATTTAGACTGCGATTAATAACGGTAAGTGACAATGTATGTATTAACGTAACAGAGGAATAATAACCTAAAATGTCGTATTGTGAAATATTTAATTAGGATGTATACAACTAATGTTTAACGTTTATACGTATGACTTGAATTGATTATGTGCAAATACATTTATGCTGAGACACCTATATTTCATAGCATTTATTCGTACTTGAAGCAGTTGCATTTATTTTATGTGTAGAAAGGTGCACACATCTTCTATAACTCTGTGCACATGTTAACTTAGCAAAACTGGGCCTCAAGAGGAAATGTGTTTAGTTGCTGCTCGCATTATGATTTGAAATTCACTTTTAGCATTCAATCCTAGAATGTACGTTGCTGAGTTGTTTCTATTGCAGATGTGGATTAGCCTCATTATTTAGAAATAAAGGAGTTTTGTTAATAGATAGCAAACCATGAGAAAGGAGAAGTCGGCTAAGGGAATCGCAGCAACATGCGAGTTGAGGAGTTCGCATGGGAAAGGAATGGCCAAGGACGAGAAGTGATAATGTGCTATCTGACTGAGAAAAAGTACTGAAGTATCCTGTTGTACCAGAGCTATGGAAATTTCCAGAGGAGGAGCCACATGAGTTGACAGCAGATAATATTATGTTCTGTGTTTTAGTTAGGGAGAGAATTCATCTTGGGTTTCCTTAGGGATCAGACGTATGCTATTGCTTGCGTGGCTTTAAGCTACTTAACCCATCATCAGAGTGTTTCTACTGAAGACTCTGACAGCTAACACCATTCTTTTTCTTTATTTGATTATGTCCTTACTCAAATGCTTTTAGTTTAAGGTTGCCCTTATTATGGTAGTGTAGGGAAAGTTAGGTTACTCATGCTTGTTAAGAACAATCATCTGATGCAATTTAACCTTCATTTTGTCTTTCTGATTACTTGCATAATTTTCTTGGAGTTAGTTATTTGCTTTGTACTATATAGGGTACATCTCTTAAGGAGATCTGGACTTATTCTGATCTTTCTGTACTTTTATACGATTTTATTGAGAATGATCTACATTGACCTGTTTCTGAACTTATAATTAAACCTACTAAACTCAGATCAAAGAGTTCAATGGATTAATGTGTAGCCACATTTGTTGCACTGTACTGAAATGATAACCAGTTATGTGAGTCCTTTCACCGCTCGCTATACTCGAAAGATCTATTTTCTCTGGGAAGAAATTGTGTAGACGAGCCTAGACTTTAACAATTGGTAGCGTGTCGGTTGGTTAGTTAGTGAAGTGAAAGGAATTAGAACTTGGCCTAGAGAATCTGGATCCCAACATTAGCGCCCTTAGTTCAGAATCCATGATCGAAGTGTAGAAAACACCCCACATTTCAGTCGTTTCTTGCCAGGGTCTCATCAATGAGTAGAACATACTTTGCTAAAATAGGTATTCACAAAGGTTCCCCATACCACACTTTCTGACATGGGTTCATCATGAGTTATTTAGTGTTTCCGAAAGAACCTTTGATTTAAGAGCATACATTATTTTCAAAACTAGATACAGACATTTTTGGTATGAAATATTCATGTTTATCATCCTTAACAATCAAAGAGCAAACATGACATCAGCACCCAAAGAATAAGCTTCAAAAAGAGATTTGGAAGCTTGCACTCTGTGTTCAGAATTAAGCGGCATTTTTTATTCTCAGAAGAGAACTAAAGATGTATTCGGTTAATTGAACGACATTTGAGGAAATTGTGATACACACAGCTAAAACAAAAAGGTGCAGACTTTTGATAATTTTAAATAGTACCGCCATTACTCCCAAAATGACATGATTGCATATGTATATGTGGACACACCAAAGTCTACAAGACATGAGTAAAATTCTTCAAACAAAAAGTACATAATGTATTCAAGATATCAGCAAAGGCTCGACATGCCTATTTACTTATGGTTACTGGCTTCCCCTAGGCTATGAGATAATTAATACAGAAATAACAGACATAATGCATTGCCAGCAAGATCAATCTGGATCCAATTTCTGAAACTGTGAATAAATGTGTTATATCACTCGTAAATCTGGACTCTATGGCCCTGGTTACAAGTAAAGGTGCTATTTATCGCACCTGGAAAATAACAATACCCTGGTGTCCGTTATTTATCGGATGCGATAAAAAGCACATATTATGAGTTATTCAGGAATAATGTGCGGATTTTGGTGTTTAACACAACAAAATCCGCATGGTAAGGTAAATACCATACTCATTTCCCCTGTTGAATTTTGGCAAGTTTGACCTGCCGAAATTTAAGGAAGATTATGGTATTTAAGGCATCCGATAATTATCGGATGCCTTGAATATCTTTTAACTCCTAATTTGAACCCCTGCCTAAACAGGGGTTTACACACTGGTCGGAATATAATGAGCAACTCATAATCAAGCCCTAGGAGTCTCCTTGCTTCACGTCGCTAAAAACCGAGTGCTGCTTCCACGCAGACTACAGCCCAGCTAAAGGCAAGCCAAGATTTCCAGCTCTTTCCCAGGCCACAACATTCCACACAATGGCCACCATGATTCCCCAGTCCCTTGTCTTGATTCCCTACCCCGTCTATGGCCAAGATCCTGTGCTCTCTAGCAGGCTGGTGACTCTCTGCTATTTCTGGGCCCTCAGCATCTGCTACTACCCGGGCCCAGAAGAGACCCCAGGTCAAGTGTCTCCAGCTCAATTCCCAGCCAAGTGTCTCGACCTCTTACCTTCTCCCTCAAACAGTCAAGTGACTGCTGCTCCTTACAGGTAACAGTAACTTCCCACTCCTTCTCTGGCTAAGTGACTCATCACTTCAATCAAGCTAAGTGACACGTGCTCTCCATGCAGTGGGAAAACCGATCAGTTTATGGTTCCACATCACCAGACACCATTATGTGGGTGCTAGCATTTCATTTAACAAACCCTTTATTTAGTTTCATTTAGGAAGCTGTAGTCTTGTCTTACTTCGGGGTAGCAGGATTCACATAACTGCTAGTGAGGCCCAGTCCACATTGGCTACTTTCTATATGACTGCAAAATTGAGGGAGGAATTTGGAGATGGCAGAAATGGCTAATAAAATGTTGGTTGGAGACTTCAGTGAAACCTGCAAGCCACAGTTATGTCCTGAAAAGGATGCCTCCTCATTTCATACATCTTTACGGTAGCAAGTGAAACAAGCATGTGCAATGCAATAGGTCTCGCATTTGTTAAAGTTAGAGCTGTTGGCGTTGAAAATGACAATGTTTTTTACTTTTGCTTTTTTATACCAATGGCAATAGGCGCTATGCAAATATAATTACTCCACTGCAAATAAAAAGCAAAAAACATTGTCATTTTCAATGCCAACAGCTCTAACTTTAACAAATGTGAGACCTATTTCATTGCAAATGCTTCTTCTATTTTGAGGAGCTTCCTCACAGCCACCTCCTTGTCCTGCGAAAGCCATCGTGCTCGGTACACGCTGCCGAAGCTCCCTCTGCCCCAGTTTTCGAAAAACTGCAAGTCGTCAAATTTAATTTGCACAAATGCAGCACTTGTGTGTGATAAAACAAGTAGATGCTGAAGGCAGGTAATAAATGAAATAACCAAGCAAATGAGTATATCAAAATAAGAGAAAAATGTAAAAAACACAAAAAAGGTAAGACTGTGCTGAAATTCTGAAGTAGCAGGTCGCGTTGCCCGAATCACCGAATGTCATGGAAACCTGTTGTCAAAAATCTAATTTCCAACCGACTTCCCTTCGCTCCTTCCACCTCACCAATCTCAAACTTTCCAGCCCATCAAGTGCCCTCAACCCCGCGTCTTAGGAACAAGCACATGTAACTATTCTATAATAAAGTGTAGCAAAGTTTGAGAAGCCGCTAAACAAAGAAATGTTTACCCGCAGAAATCTTTGTTGGGATCTGAAACCAAACACAATGTGCAGATTTTGAATGGCGCACGACAGCGCCCCCACCCCAATAAAAATGATCAATTGTATGTAATAACTGTCACAGAATTACAACCGCCTCTCCACCCAAGCACAAAAAAACACATTAAGGGGGATATTCTCAAGAACGTGTGTTAACTATCGCCAAATTCGCTTAACACAACTTCTCACATCGCAGTCTATCGCGGGAAAATAACACCGTGTTAACGCAGTATTCTCAACCCGGCGGCACCATGCGATAGTCTCACGATAACGCGACAAATGCCTGCGTTAAAATTAACGCGACGCCAAAAAAATGCGAAACACGAACGCCCAAAAAGTTGCGATGTCCCAAATCGCGAAACAAAAATCAGCGATAACCAGCGAAAGGCCTGCGATTCCCACGCGACATGCGGGAAAATGCACTATAAAAGCAGAGAAAATAAAAAGATTAAAAAATGTATCTGCGTAGCACCATGGACGCACCCGGACCGAGTGCAGAGGACAACGCGAACCCCACAAGCCCCACAGACGACCAGCCAGGAACCCCGGGCCGGGGAAGGGCAAGGAGAAGAGGAAGAGGAAGACGGAGTTCAGTCCGCAGGAAAACCGGATCATCGTCACGGAGGTGACAGAACACTACCAACAACTGTTCGTCACCTCCACTGTGTCATCAGCAACACAAACGGAAATATGGCAGCACATTGTGAACAACGTGAATGCAGTCGGAGTGTCGAGGAGGACAATGGAAAAGGTCAAGTGGCGCTGGAATGATGTGAAGGGCAAAACCAAGAAGAAATTCGATGCCAACATGAAAGCAGCAACGCAGATTGGAGGTGGGGGACCAGCGGCACACCAGGAGCTGGATGACATTGAGAAAATGGTGGCCACAGTCATCAGTCGGGATACGGTGCCAGGAGTCGGGGATCGGGACACTGCTCAACATGACCTGACACAACATCAACAGGGTGAGTACTGACCAGGGACCGGGGGGACGGGGGGAGATGGGCACAATGGCACACATGCACAATTAAGTACAGCACACTGCACACCCACAATGACTCTGGATCATGTCCCTGATCCCCGTGCCACACTGCAGCACACATACAGAAACTCAGGGAATGTGTGTTGAAATGAATTTATTTGCACATGCTGTGCCTGTGGTCATTTTGTACTGTCTCATGATTGCTAAGGACTGTCACAATGTGACGTCCTCATGTGAAGAAATTGTCAATGATGTTGTTCCTATGGGCTATTCCTGCTGCAGCTGCAGTGGGGTGTGGTCCACCTGCCTCATCTTCCTCATCATCGTCCGGTGCATCTGGCACTTGTAACCATGGGGCATTGGTGCGTACACATATGTTGTGCAACACACAACATGCAACGATCATCTTGCACACGATGTCTGGGCTGTACAGGAGCCTCCCACCTGTGATGTCCAGGCACCTGAAACGTGACTTCAACACGCCAAATGTGTGTTCCACGATGCCCCTGGTGCGTTTGTGGGCCGCATTGTACTGCCTCTGGGCCTGTGTGTTCGTGGCTCGGAGGGGTGTCATCATCCAAGGGCAGACTGCATATCCTTGATCACCTGTGACAGTGCAGAGAGACATGAGTCAATATTTGGTTCTGCATGATGTGTTGGCAGGCTCACTGGTTGATTGGCGTGTGATATGTGTGTCATAGTGATTCCTGTGTGACATGTACTGGTTGTAGCAAATGAGCGCCATCAATGTGTATTACGTAGCCTCACTGCTGCTCCTCCCTCCCCCTGAGCCTAATTACTTGTGTGCGCTGCGCAGTTAGATCACTTGCACTCCTACGGCACACCATTGTCATGCCTGTCTGCGCATCTCCACAAGCCTGACAACGACACTGTGATGTTGTGCGTTGAAGGTGGGCGGCCACGTGTGTGTAGGCCTATGGTAAGGATAGGGCGGACACAGATGTAGAGTTCATAGCTGGCTGAACTCGCGATGCGGTCGAGGCAAGACCTTTGGCTTATGCTGCGGCAATAGCGATACACACACAACAGTTGGCATGTATGATCCCGGACCCCGAGCGGGCTTGCGCTCATTCATTTATCCCTTTGGCCGAGCCTGCACTCCGGGGGCATGTTACATTGCAACTTTGTCCATTGCGGGACGGGTGGCGCCGACACTACAACAGAGACACACGCATTAGGTACTTCATTGGCAAGCCCAACACTTAACCACGCCCAGAGCCCCGGGGTGATCATCCACACCCCTACGCTGGACTGTCGTACGCCAGCCCACTCCGGCAACGCCTACAGGGGGGTTCGACACAGCTACATGTCCCAGGTCTCACCCACTGCCTGAGGTGACATGGTTGCGTCCGCTGTACACAGCACAATGCAATGTGGTAGGGCCAGGGGCCCTCTTGCATACACAATGACCACACGGACACACTTAGATAGTTTGTGGAACTGGCTATGGGCACGTGCGCCCGGCCCCTTTTATTGCCAGGGTCACATGTCCAGTGACGCCTGTGCTGGATGGGTGTGGGGTGAGTGTGAGCCAGCCCTCAAGGAGTGTTTGGTGCTGGCAACAACTACAACAGTGATCAGACAATCAGAAGTTGACATTCCAAACAGCAAGGGCCCATGACTTGAGCTGCATGGAGTTAGTGGCCCCGGATGCACAGCGGCCGGCACATGGAACACCGCCATGGGACGGTGACTACCGGTTCACTGAGGTAGGGCCACAAGAGCTGAGCGGGTCCTCGTCGATGTCCAAGGTGAATGTCGCGGAGGGTTTTGGGGGACAGTGGAAGGTGATCTTCCAGGGCATGATACAGAGGGCAGTACCAAGCAGACACAGGCAATATGGAGGAGATGAATGCTACAGACTCATTTTTGACACCAAGGAAGTATCAGCTACTTGATGATGAAGACAACCCCCAGGCCATAGACTCAGATGCCACCAAAGTTCAACCAGAGCGTGTCAATGAATTTCGGGACACAGAGTCAGTGGCACCAGAGCTGAAAGGGGATGCAGTCTGCGATGAGGCCTGTACAATGGTATAAACTCTGCCATAAATAAATCAAGACTCAGTTCCAAATGTGTGACCTACTTGACCGTAGTGTAGGCCGGAGGCAGCGGTCAGCAGGGGCCCCCAGCCACGTGTCCTTGGCTTGCGATGCACAGAGTTAGTGGCACCAGAGCAGTTGTTGGTAGTGTTCGGTCACCTCCGTAACAAGGATCTTTTTTTCATCCGGACTGAAACGCGTCTTCCTTTTACTCCTCTCCTTGCGTACAATGATATGGACTCTGCCATTGAACAATCAAGACTCAGTTCCAAATGTGTGACCTACTTGACCGCAGTGTAGGCCGGAGGCAGCGGTCAGCGTGGGCCAACCGCTGTTCAGGCAGCTCCTCCTGGCACTCTCACACACAACGTTGGAATGCCATGTGGCGATGATTTGTGGTTGACGGAGGTAGAAGCACCAGAACTGAGCGTGTGTGCAGCCTGCGGCGATGCCGTGTCCTGCCTGGTCTGGACTGGATTGGATTGGTGTGAGGCTTGCTGGACCGCAGTGTAGGCAGTACACGGGTGACCCCGCGGTGCTGGGCCGCAGTGTAGGCCGAAGGCAGTAGTCAGCAAGGGCCCACAGACACATGTCGTTGGAATGCTATGCACAGAGTTGGTGGCAACACATCGAAGGGAGTACGGTGATATGAAATCTGCCATAAACGTATGTACTCTGCCATTGTATAATCAAGACTCAGTTCCAAATGTGTGACCTACTGGACCGCAGTGTAGGCCGGAGGCAGCGGTGGAGTACGTCAATGAGAAAGGAGTACTGGGGGCCTGTGTCGCGGAGGCCGTGATGGTCTGAGGAGGCTGCCATGGTCACGGGTCTCGGGCTTGGAGCTTGCACCGGCACGTGGTGGGCCCTCTTTGACACACGCAGGTGTCAGCAGGTGAGCAGTGAGGCCTGGGTACGCTGGGGCAGGCAAGACGGGTCTTGGGACCAGCGGCCTGGGGTGCAGCAGGCGCACAGGATCGCAGGCACAGCTGCTTACGGCGTCGGCCTCGTGGCGGGGTGAGAGGCGCCGCCCTGGCAGACACATTGGCCCTTCCGGAAGAGAACCATGCCCAGGTAACGGCCTTTTTATTCACACCCCTACGCTGGCCTGGCGTACGCCGGGCCAGCCCACTCCGCTCACGCTTACAGGGGGGGACGTAACAAACTACATTTCCGCATTCTTCCCCACTGGCTGCGGTAACATGGTTGCATCCACTGTCCAGTACACTGCAGACACCAGCAGTGTATGTCGACATGGAAATGTCTGTGGTCTGCATACTCAAGTCTGTCCGGCACATCCACGCCACACTTGGCGTTGTGTACATTCACATTCATGGGTCACTTGCCTCCTTCGCACATGCCTGGTTCCCACCTCTCCCCACATTCTGCTATTGTGTGGCTGAGGTGCCATGCCATTGATGGCTTGTGTACATGGCTAGCCCAGGTTGCCACAGTAAGTTGTGTTGTCGTGTCTGGAATGTGGGGATGTTGGTTGTCATGTTGTATGTGATTTTGTGACGTGTGCATTCCCAGAATTGTGTGCAGTGGCGGCAGGGGGCACGAGGAGTACATGTGTGCAGTTGATTGCCCCCAACACATGCGGGAAGCCAGCTATGGCGTAGAAGCCTTGCTTGATCTCCAGCTGTTCCTGCGCAGTGTGTGGGAAGTAAAGTTGCTGGGGTACCAAGCTGATGATGGCATCCAAGACAGGTGTGAGGAACTTTGACAGGGCTGGCTGTGAGACTCCTCCGACTATGGCAGTTGTTGGTTGGAAGGTCCCAGAGGCCAACAGGTGCAGCACGGCCAGCAGCTTTGTCTGCGGAGGGATGTTGGTTCTCCGCTGTGTTGGTACCGTCAGCCTGTGGGCAATGAGGGTCAGGATGCGGAGGATGGTTGTCCTTTTGAGCCTGTAGAGGGCAATTACTTCCTCTGGCGTTAAGTCTCCGAGGCTAGTGCGTTTTTGGAAGGTCCGGTGTCTTTGTCTGCGCTGCCTCTGTGGTAGTCCGGGGGGAGGGTTCTGGGGGGAGTGGGGGTCCTGGCGGTGGTGGCGGTGGGTGTTGTGGCCCTCTTGGGGCTCCGAGCTGCATGATCAGTAGCTCCATGGCATCTGTTGTTCTTCTGGTGTGGCTGTGGGCTGGACTCCCTTTTATGGTGCAGGTTGTCGTCCGACTTAGCACCAGGTAGGAGCAGGTGTTAAATCCATGCTGCAAACGCCCTTATCGCCGATCTGGCTGGTTGTTGAGAATGTTGCGGAGTGGTGTTTTCGCGGGTTTCTGCACGGGTACGCCTACTCTGCATCTCATTAGCGTTAGTTGCCGGTGTCATCCGTGGTGATGTTTTTTGCGGCTGCTATCGCGGGTAAACTGGTGATATCGGCTGTTAGCACCTGCTTGTGAATGGTGCGATGAATTTATCGCCACTTTGGCTGCGATAAAGTGCCGCTAACTCGGCGATAAGTCCTTGTGAATATGCCCCATAATACATAACTTTTAAATTCTGAAAATGCGCTCCAACTCCGGGGGTTGGGAATACACCTACTGTCGTAAGTCTCCCTTTCAAAGGGATCTGTGGAACCTCATTGAAATGTAAACCTGGAAAACGAAGCAAAAACGGAAGGTCCTTCTGATTAATTAAAAAGCAAATGGTTTGGCTCAAAGGGAGAGGGGACTTTGGGGCCAGAGTATGTGATAGCTTCAACCCTGATGGTGAGAGGCAGCCCCTGCTGTGTGTAATGGCAGCTGGGAACAACCCTCCATGGCAGTCAGCAGAGCACCCCCTTAACAAACAAGAATTTGCAATGCAATAGGTCTCCCAATTGCGAGATTTTGAGCTATTGGCATTGTAAATGACAATGCCTTTTATTTATGTGTTTAAAAAACCTACAATAATAAAAGGCATTGTCATTTACAATACCGATAGGTCAAAGTTTATAAAATGCGAGACCTGTTGTATTGCAAATGCTTGTTTTCAAGCGCCCCATAAAGCATTTTCACGCTAATAGAGGCCACGCCCCTTTGTTTGGATGAGGGGTGTCTAAAGAAAGGTCCGCTGCCGCTGTTAAAGGAAGGGTCGCTGTGATCTGTACTAGGAATATTTTCCGAGCTATGAAGTTGCAGAAATGTTTTGCAATTACGAAAATAAAATCTGATTGAACTGCATGTAACTTTTCTGGTTACTTATTTTAGATTCTAAAATGTGCTTCTGGGTAAAAAAAACATTACATGGATTGGGGGGGTTGGTTGAAGGTGATCTAATGGGTCATGTAAGTGTCAGTAAAAACATGGGACACCGCATAGTGTCAACTATATTTAAAGATGTACTCCCTGAAAAAACATCAAAACAATTCACTATCAAATCCCTTATTCAAAAATTTCACCAAAACTAGACAAAAAAAGAGAGCTGTTGAACAAAGATTGTCCCTCTTCAGTGTCCTGGTCTAATGGCAGTGTCATTTGTGATATTTCCATAGAGAGAGTGACACAGACATCTCCCAGCGATGTTATAAACACCACATACTCCCCGTGTCCTGTCTTGGAGGTCCTCTGTGCACGGAGTTGGCATGCTTTGCTTTCAGGTTAAAGAAGTTCAATTTTTGTAAACAAAAAAAACGAGTTTAAGCTATTGGCATTGTAAATGACAATGCCTTTTATTTATGTTTTAAAAACGAAAACAAAAATAAAAAGCATTGTTATTTGCAATGTCAATAGCTCAAACTTGCGTAAATGAGAGACCTATTGCATTGCAAATGCTTGTACTTTCTTTCAGTCCTCCATTGGAGTGTGTTTTTTCTGTCTTTCTCTCTGTCGTGCAATTCCCTCTCAAATTCCTGTCCGCACCCAGTGTGCTCCATATTCCCCCCTTCCAAACCCTCAGCTCACCCATTGCTTCACCAAACCTGGCTTTTAATTTTTCTTTCCGTTCCACCCCACGACCTCGAGGTCCTCTCTACACGATTCCCTGTTGCTTCCCTCTGCCGCGCTGATTTGGATCCGACCCACTCCGCTCTGCTCCCCAACCCTCCTGTCACTGTCCATCTACAAAAACATGTTTTAATATTTTGGAGGACTTGGTAGCTGCCATTTGCTTCTCAGCTGCTCCGTTTTCACAAAGTGCATTTGTGCGCCTTTTTAAATGTGTTTTTTGATTTTTTTGTTTACCGTTTTAAGCGACGTGCACCATCTTGGAACAGTAAATTAAAAAAATAACTAAGAAAACTAAATAATATCGCGCCTCACCTCGATAGCGTCATGATGTGCGCATTGTTTTTCTATTTTTTCTTTTTTTAAATGCACTTCATTTTGTCGCTGATGCACAGCGTCGGTAATAAGCATTGTCAAAGTAATAATGTGGAAAAGGCAAGACCTGTTGGCTTTTCCAGTTCTTGTTACGTCATGCTTCATAGCGCTTTGAGCTGCTTTCTAACCGCTCCCAGTTTGGGCATATAATTGAACCGATTTAGTAGTAGTGTATAATGTCATTTTCTGCAGCATGCCACGCTTTGGATATTTGCGCCACGCTTTGAACTCGGTGCCTTGATGCCCTTGTAGCAGCTCCACCAGGCCCTCCTCTTCCGAGTTTCATTTTGACTACAGTGATGGCTAAGAGCTTGAGGGCCCTGTCTCTGTTGCGGAATGTAGCTGCTGTCGCCTTTGCCAAGGCACTTGGTGGTTGTTTTCCTCTTGTAAAGGGCGCTTTGTGCTTCTTGCCACTTTAACCGTGAGAGGTTTTTGTGTCGTTTTTGGAGGGTGTCCTTGTGAGTTGTAACGGACCACGCTTCCCTCAGATAAGCACGGCCCTACCACAGGCTCAGTGTGCGGGGGGCTGTCTGGGTGTTAGGCACAGCTCTGCGGGAAGGAATGCTCTTCTGCCTTCTGTTTTCTGAATATCTCTGGTTCGGGGTCTTATTCGAGGCGGCATGTTTGCCCCCGGCAGGCCGTGCTCTAAGCTGCGGAGAGCAATGCCCGCTCGGCTCGCGGGGTACACGGCTCTGCCGCGGCTTTCTCTCCACCACCAGACAAAAGGCTGCAAACGTGGAAGTCTGAGGGGCGGGGGCGCAGCAGGTTTAGGGAAACCCACCCCCTCTCTGCGCGCTAATGAGCTCTGGAGCCGGGCGGATGTTCCCAGAAGGATCTGTGACATGGCAGAGGCAGCCGCCCCCTCGGGGTCTGTGGGACAAGGAAAGCCGCCTCTCTGTACCTGCCTGAAATAAAATGTACGCCATGCGCGCATGCCGGGGATTTCCGCTATGTGCATGGGGCAGAGACACTGGCTCCTGCTTATATTAGAAGACACTGGAATCAGGCGGCAGTGGCGACAAAACTACGTGAAAGGATTGGTAAAAGTATGCGTTAGGAAAAACAAATGATGCCACTCATTGTATCTTGCTGTTATGTCCTTTCAACACATATTGATAAAAATAAATAAATAATTCCGGCTCGATGTCCTCGCATGGCCCCGGCACAGAGGTCACAGAAGACGCAGCGCAGGCCATGCGAGGTGGGGTGCTAACAGTAGGAGCTAAATGAGAGAGGCTGCCTCTGCGCCTCACTCCCCCTACTCTTCGGCTGTAGCGCCGTTGGGTGACTCCAGTCCCTGACTGCTGAGGGCAACCAGTGACGGTCTGCTAGGAAAGTGAAAGCGCGCCATGCGCGTTGTGCGTGCCTGCAGTGGGAAAAACTCATTAAAGAAAGTAGAGCTCACAGACTAACTTCGGACTACACGCCTCCTTTAGATAAGAAATACCCTCACGACAGCCGTCAAGCAAACGATCCAGTCCGGATGGGCCGTCCCAAAAGGAGACAGGGCGGTAACAAAGAAGCCTCATTTTCAAACGGAGGCCTCCGTTTACCATAAACGATGACGCCAGCCAATGAAAATAATGGGCGGGGCTTCAAGTCCCCTTCTGAAATCTCCTCTACCACAATATGTCTCGCAGAGCGAGCAGCGCATGCGCGCTGCAACGCTAGGCGAGACCTAAAAAGGCCACAACAAAAACACGCCACAGCGAGCAGCATAACGCAAAATGGTGCCCCCTCCTCCAAAAATGTGATGAGAGCCCCGAGTCGCCCATATCACATCAATATTAATTGGCCTTTTGCTGAATGACCCACCTCAGAGGAGTTTGGGGGCCCCTGAATGACTGACTCTTCCCCTGCACCGCAGGGGCCTGTGTTACTATGGCCAGGTGTTTGCCGAGCCCCCGCCCCTCGCAGGGGCCTCCCTTCCATCCCGTGGCCTCACGGGTACCACCCCGCTCTCCCCCTTGGCATAGATCACACAAACATACCAAAATTTATCTTTTGGGTTAGGGTTGTAATAACCCCGGCCGTATTTCATTGAACAAGACAACACATTGAAGTTTTGTATATTCAAATACACAGAAACCCCCCATAACACTTCATACAATATTCATATAATATATTTGTGTACAAATAATGTTTGTGAATGGCTAACCTTAACAGAGATTCTAATACATAGCCATTCCTAATCCTAAACTAAAGAATATATACATTTATTTCTGCGTATCCCGAAGGAGCCTACGGGCAAGGTCATGACTGATCCAACTACGTGCTAGGTCTACCCCCCCCGGAGTGACCTTGCGCAGGAGGCCCGTCTGCCCAGAAGGTTACCTACCTTGGGCACCCCCTACGCCCTCAAATACCACCCCAAAGGGGCTGCGCTGTTATGCTAACTTGGCGCCCAGGCGCCCGTGCGGGGATTGGCCGCAAGGGCCTACTGGAAACGTGCACTTCCCCACCCCCCGCACCCTCTGGCCAACCGGCCGTAAGCGCCCCCTGGAGTTCCATGAAAGACCGCTGTCCCCCAGCTATCCCCATTATCAATGGGGATGCCTACTAAGGACCGTAAATGCCCCACCAATCATGACCTTACCGCCACAGGCCAGCATAGTTGCCCGACTATCTGCCCCCCCCCCACAACTGACAAAGATCATGCCTTGCTTTGTTCCCGGGTCAACCATGCCAACAAGGTGGTCCCCCATTTTTTAGGAAAACTGATTCCCCAACTTCTAGAGGTGGACACCATCCTGTAAGAAAAAACCTCACCCCCCCCCCCCCCGAATGCACCCATGTGAGATGGTGTGGCGTTATGGGGACCTAACCAACTCAACCATCTTCTTATTAGGTCTCTTTAACAGAATGTTCAGGGCCCAGACCGAATCGACTCCCGCCACTGCAATCTTGGGATGATGTGAGACCACGCTAAACTGGATTGTTCCTGTGCATCCATTGCTAACAATTTCAGAGTGAGATCATGACTAGCTTGGGACTCTACCTCTTAGAGTCCCTTGTCCAATACACCTCTCGGACATGGGGTCCCTCCTTTTGTGAGGACCCAACCCACCAATCTCCCATACTGGGAGTGCTTGTGCAGGGGGCCCGTCTGCCTGCTAGGACACCTCCCTCGGGCACCCCCATACATTCAACTTCCTCCCTCCAAGGGCCTGTGCATAGCTTATGCCCACTGCGCATGTGCGGGTGGGTGTGAGGTCAGGGCCGCGTGTCAACAACCACCCCCAACCCCCGCGCCACAGCAACCTTCTTTCGACTTGTTGTCAGCACCCCTTGGAGGTACCAGTTATGCCACAGTGACTTTGATCTAAAAGGGGAGGGGGAACCTTACATGGGCCCAAACTGTCCCACCAATCATGACCTCATCCATCAACTTTACGTTAAATCATAGGGGACACTGTTCCAAGATCAGGGTGCAGAGTGTCACCCAATCAACAAAAAGAAAGATTGAGAGTACAGTAGATGGTAAGAGGAAGAGGAAAGAGAGAGAGGCAGAGGTACATCCCCAGTATCAAGGATCCAATCCCGAAGGGGAGGGCCGAGTCTTGCCTCTTAGTTGCCCTCACACACCCCGAAGGATGTCATGCTTCATCATTGGGCCTTTGCTCCTCGTCGGGCCGGCGCTGCAATGCCCGATGGGTCCCCCGAAGGGTCACTTTCACGGAGATCTTTTAAGAGAAAAGCCGTCAGGTGAGTGTGGGTGTGTGGGGTGGATCCAGGAATAGAAGTGGTGAAGTGCGTGCAGTGAAAGGTGTTCAAAAAATAAAACTACCTAGGAGTGTCCACAGGATAAGCCTTTAATCGCGTGGCACCCCTGGTAGACTAAAAAACCGAAGGTTGTTGAGTTACTCTGAGGCTTAATGTGCCCATGTAACTATTACAAGGTCGACATGTTTCACGCCTGGTTTGTCTAAATGATCAGTGGCGTTTCTTCAGGACCTAACTGATGTGATGGTAGTGCACGTAAAAAATGGGGTTCCGAAGTGAGGATGGTAACCCGCATGAGTGAGAGGTAGCTTGGGGGTAACCACAGGGCTATGTTCCCTACTGAGTGGTTCAAATCTCGACTTGTAGATATGCCCAAGACAAGGAGGTACCTAGAGGGGATGACAGATAAACAAAGAGAGACAAAAAAGTTTTTTGTATCAGACGTGCCAAGGCAAAAGTGCTTGATAAACCTTTGCACGTTATACGGAGTGGCGTCTGAAAAGACACTAGTACACCAATATACAAAGAACATGATGGTACAGACTCATAGTGACTGTGTCATATCTTGTAACAGTCGTCAGCCATTTCCCCGTAGAAACGGGCGGAGATCCCTCGGATGTGCCATGCCAGCAAGAATGGCCGCAAAGCATGACTACTTCACTCGAGGCCCCCCACTCGTCCCCCGTGGATGATCGCCGTAGTTGTGGTCTACACATACGGAGAGGAATCTAACGAAAATCACAGGTGTAACGCATGGTGCAGGTTACACCCGGGAGTATCGGAATTTGAAACCCCACAGTCGGTGTGCCATGCAACCATTACTGGAACATCTATGTATTGTTTCATCCTTGAATGTTACATATGTCGGTCGGAGCCATACATATTTTTTTAAAAACGTACTTGTAAAAGCAAATTTAAAAAGCAGCGCCCGGCTTACCCTCACATCTGGAGGAAGAGTCTCCCAAGGCTAGTGTCCGCTGGATGCCCGCACCTTAATGGCTAGAGACGAGGGAGAGAGTCCAAAAGTGGACAGAATAACAGTAGCAGTCAACTGCGGTATGGCGGGACAGACTGGTAAAACCCATTGCATAGAGTATATTAAGTTCAGTCCTCCACCGTAATGGTGGTTCCTACTCACGGTTGCATCGGGTGCCGGCTCATTAGCACCTACCCTCTACCAGCGACTGCCTGCATAGGGTGAGTGTGGCAGCCGTGTAGTATTCATAGTTTTCGGGATGGTGAACGGAGGCGTTTCCTCCTTCCTGTTGGTGTACGTGTAGCGCATAGTCATTGCCAGATCTAGATGCGCATGCTCAGGTGGTAGTGTCTGAGAGAGAGCGCGTGCATGCTCCGGAAATGTGAATGGCTCGTTGATGCGCATGCGCGTGTGGTGGCCTGTTTGCTCCCCGGATTAGAGAGTTAACGTTAGTGCATAAGAAGTGTGCTAAATACATGGGTGCGTATGTATCGAGAGTCGTCCGTGTGTTAGGGGATCGTGATTCTTCGGGCCTAGGGTAAAAGCAGTATGAGCGTCGGGGAGCATTAGCCCCTAATGTAAGTGTAGTGATTACATGAGGTGGCACACTTGAATAAAGGTGAAAAAACTGCCAGTTGCCCTTTTTGTATTCTCACCCTGGATGATAGTGGTGCACTCCCAATATATGCGCTCGCTAGGGACCATTGTGGTCCCTGGCATTGGTGAATGGCCACGAGTGTAACGCAGAGGGAACAGTTAGTGGTTTGCTCAAGTACGAGAGATATTCGGGGTAAACTAGAGAACAAGCTCAGAGGTGGACAGAGTTGTTGATGGTAGCGGTCAGGGGCACATCTGTACCGTACATAGGTACTATGATTCATATTGTGTGTAATGTTACAGGTCCACCCAGGGTATTTCATCGTTTAGCCCCCTGACATGGGTCTGTAAGCGAAAAACCCATCGTTGTTCTTGTCGTAGAAGGGCATGCTTGCTCCACGTGGGTTTAGATTCTAGGACTGTCCATGCAATCTGATCACAGTTATGGCCTACCTCTAGGTAGTGGTTAGTCATCTTGGTGGCTGACCTTCCCCGTCGTATGGTACTTTTGTGTTCACTTATCCGTGTCTTGATAGGGCATGAGGTCATTCCGATATACCTAAGGCCGCATGGGCATGTGATAAGGTATATGCAGTTCTTAGTGTAGCAATTGGAGTGTCCACGTTGTTCCCAGACAAAATCGTCTAGAGTCAGTGTTTTAGTCTGGGTAGTGGTGGGGCAGGCGTTACAGTTACCACACGGGTAATGCCCTGAGACTGGTGGTAGGTTCCAGAGCGTGGCATTCTGTTGGTTCTTCTTCTTGGCCAGTGGGCGTGTGTTGACCAGGGTATCACGTAGGTTAGACGTCCTTTTGAACGCGAAGCGTGGTTGGTCCAGGTTTAATGAGTCAATGTTCAGGGTCTTCCAATTCCGTCTAATGATGTTTTTAAGTTTGTTGGACAGGGGTGTGAAGGTGGTGACACACGTGATGATCTTGCTCGGTTCTCTCTCTTTCGTTTCGAGGAGGGCCTGTCTGTTATTATTCCTTGCTCGTTTCCTCGCCTTTTCTACTACCCTTTTCGGGTAGTGTCTGTCCCGAAGGTTTTTCTCAAGGTGGTTGGCCTCAGTGTCAAAGTCCTTGGTAGTGGTACAGTTACGTCGGATCCGCAGGAACTGACAATACGGAAGATTCTCACGTAAGGCCTTAGGATGGTGGCTCTTGAAGCTTAACAGACTGTTGCAATCGGTGGCTTTCCTGTGGAGTGTTGTTTTGAGTTCGCCTTCATCAAGGATGATCTTCAAGTCCAGGAATGGGATAGTTGATTCGCTCACTGTGCCGGTAAACCGAAGGTGTGGATTGAGTCCATTGATCCACTCCAGGAATGAGTTGCAGATAGTCCTGGATCCTTTCCACAGTATCAGTATGTCATCTATGTATCTCTTCCATGTAATGAGGTTATCTTTGTAGGGATTATCATCAGAGAATATGTTCCTGGCCTCAAACGATGCCATATACAGGCCCGCCAGGCTCGGCGCAAATGTGCTGCCCTTGCTGGTACCTTGTATCTGATGGAAGATCGATGTTTTGTACATAAAAAAGTTTTGTTTTAACGCAATGGTGATCAGGTCGCTGATGAATTCCGCCAGGGTGTTGGATTGTAGGTCCGATTCCTGAAGTAGGTGTCCCACGACCTCAATGGTAGCATCCTGGGGGATATTCGTATAGAGTGCTTCCACATCCAGGGTTAGAAGTAGGTCGATAGGTTCTGTGTTCTCCTCATTGATAACCTCTATTAAGTTGAGCACATCTCGTGTATCCTTGAGGTACGCGGTGGTTGCCTGGACCAAGGGGCGAAGGAAGTGGTCACTAAATTGACTAAGGGGTTCCAGGAGTGAATTGATCCCGGATACTATGGGTCGTCCTGGCGGTGGGGATACCCCTTTATGGATTTTTGGGAGGACATAGAAGTACGGCATCCTTGGGTTCTCATTCACCAAAAAAGCCACCTCTTGAGGAGAGATCCAGCCCTCTACACTTGCCTCGTTCACCAAAATGCGAATCTGCTTGGAAAGTTGTTTTGTTGGGTCCTCGTTCAGTTTCCGATAGTATTTGGTATTGTTCAGTTGTTTGTCACATTCAGCCTCATAGTCATTGATGTCCAGGAGAACCGTGGCACCCCCTTTGTCCGCCGGTTTGATAATGATGGTTGCATCCTCCTTCAGTGAGTCCAAGGCCCGACGTGTTCTGTTCGGTAGGTTGTTGAAGGTTGTGCCCTGTTCCAAACAGTTGGCCTCCTTCAGTAATGCCTTCTCGAATGTTATGAACTCACTGAGGACCATTGCGGCAGACGGTGTAAACTTGGACGGATGTCTGAGTCCTGAGTCCTGTGGTTCCGGTGTGGGTCTCCTCAGAAAAAACGCTTGTAATCGTATCTTCCTGAATAGTTGATGGAGTTCCTGGTTCATCCTGAAGTTATCCTTCTTTGGCGTGGGAACGAAGCCTAGTCCTAGTTCCAGGGCAGAGGTCTCGTCTTCGCTCAGTACTTTCTTAGAGAGATTGACAATTAAAGTCTTGGGTGTGTCATACTCCTGGTTTGTCTCTGTTGTTGTTGCCCGGCGTCCTGCCACTGTACTTGCTTCTGACCTCTTCTTTTTCCTCTGCCTCATCCATCAACTAACATAAATACGACATGACCCTGACCAGCAGCCATGCACCCGCCACTTCTGTAACCCCTTCTGCGTCCACAGAAGGTGACAAAGGATCCAGCTGATGTTCAAAAAACTCCTTGCACCTTTCACCTTGGCAATGCCTCACGTATGAGTGGCCCTTCTCCAGGACTCTTGAAACTGCTTCCACGATCACAGAAGACAACGAGGTACCCAGTTGCTGTTTCAGCTCCTCACGCTTTTCACTTGCGCCGACCGGAGGATACAAAAAAGAGAGAAAGGAGTTAGAGGCAAACTTAACAATAGGATTAAGCTCACCTATTATTTGTAGCTGTCAGATTCCAAACACACCAGGATTTTGCACCACTGGCCCAGCTAGCCCATCATTGCCGCCTCAGTGGCGCTCTAAATCAAGAGTGGGAGCCTTAGCATTGCGGCTCCTCACTTCCACCCAGACCTGGCCTGAATGATCGACCTGGAAAATCAAGCAACCCTGGGAAATTATACGAATAGCAGGATTCAACTACCCCACTTTCCTGAAACACCAGGCGGTCTGCCCATGGCTGTGAAAAAAGCAACCTAGTCTTCCCCCTGGAGGATCCCCGATAGGCCCACCAGAGAGTCCAATTCAATTAACCCCAGATGTAGCTAGACCACAAGTCTATCCAGTGCCACAGGTACTTCAACAGAGCTGCACTGACATTTGCGTAAGCACATGAGAAGCATTGCACTCCAGCTTTGCTGAGCAATGCGAAATCGAACGACCTTGGCAATAATGACCTTACTGCAGCATCATCCAGGCCGTGAAGCCTGCCGGCATTCCTTGCCGAGATTCCCCCCCACTGGCGAGGGCACTGACATAATCCGCCCACACATATCAGACCCCGGCAAATACAGACGCAGCTTTCTGACCACATGAAATGCTGCCCATTCCCCAAGAGTTTGAATTGGGACCTCCAAAGGCCAAGACGGGAAACAACCTTTACAAAGTGGTCATTACACAGCGATACCTTTACAACGCGGTCGTTACTACGACCGCGTTATTACAATGCAGTACCATTACAACGCAAGTCGTTACAACGACTTGCTCTAGATGGTGCTCTAAAGTAAGGAATAGTATAATTTACTATTCCAACACCTTCCCTACTGTTGCACACACTAGAGTTGGTATAGTAAATTGTACTATTCCTAAGTCCAGCGGGCCATCTAGAGCAAGTCGTTGTAAGACTTGCGTTGTAATGGTACTGCGTTGTAACAACGCTGTCGTTGTAACGACCCCGTTGTAAAAGCACGCGATGTAATGACTCGCGTTGCAAAGAGACATATTCGCCAAGTCGTGGTAGAGGCTTAATTCATCAATTCTAACGCATGCTTTTTAAATGACCCAAAACTGGCCCAAGTGACTCGTTTTAGGCAGTTGGCCCATAATTCTGGAAGGTAACCCCGGGTTAAGAGCATCCCGGCTAGATAAATTCCCAGATACTACACTCTGAGACAAGCCAACTGCGTTCGCCAGTTGCAAGGCAATGAAGATTTCGGCGGCCAGTGAGAAAATACGCCAGTAGGCGCATATTCACCGCTAGCATGGAGTATTGCCAAGCTATATAGGGCCGAACCTTTGGCGGCCAAACAATTTGTGTTCTCTGAAGCCAATTTTAAAATTCTTTTAGAGCTGACCACTGCTTGAAAGGGTATAATCCCTAAACGTAACCCTTTCCATGGACCTCGTGTTTATAAAGGCTCAGGCAATGACAGATACTTTTCCCTGGCAATAGTAAATGAGAAACTCCCCTCATGACTTTGGGGAATATATGATGTTACAACGCATGCAATTACAACGCATGCTTTTACAACGCAGTCTTTACATCGCAACTACCATTACATTGCATGATTTTACAACGCATGCCATTACAACGCATTTTTAAAAACTACCATTACAACGCATTCCATTACAACACATACCATTACAACGCATACCATTACAACGCATAATACTTTTAGGGCAACAGTAGGGTAAGTGTTGGATAGTGTAAGGGTAAAAATTACTAAGTGTTGGATAGTGTAGGGGTAAAGATTACTATTCCCATGTACCCCAAAACCCATACCCACCCTAATACTAAAAAAATCTCCATTACTTACCTTATAATGCGTTGTAATGGCATGCGTTGTAATGGTATGCGTTGTAATGGCATGCGCTGTAGTGACGTGTTGTAGTGACGTGTTGTAGTGACGCGTTGTAATGACATGCATTGTAATGGCATGCGATGTAAAGGCAGTTGGGTTGTAACAGTTGCGTTGTAAAGGTAGGTCGTTGTAATGACTGCATTGTAATGGATGTTTCCCGACTTTGGGTTGGAACTTCAAGTGGGCAAGAGACTTATCACTCCATAGTAATGTGCCTATTAACAACACACCTAGATACTTTTACCCTAGCTGTGATCCATGACCTACAACTGGCATAACCTGTGTACCCGTAAAGTGCACGTTCACCATAAAGGGTATCTTGGTGCTGAATGCCAGATATTTATTGTTACCCAATTCAATGGCACTCCTTTTATCGCCCCCAGAAGGATGAAAAGCTGAATGAATCCGCCAGGCATTGAAAACCATGGCCATGAGGTCAAACACAGGTCCCTATAGTGGAAGCTTTAGCCCACTAAGCCACCAGAACTGGCTGTGTTAGTTGTTTGCTTAGGGCAATTGCCCATACTTATCGAAAATTAACTCTGGTTATTGTGGTCAGTCCCCTGGTCTGGTGAAACACCTCCACCATTTTGTGAGATAGCATTTGGTTCAGTGGGCACCAGGGAACCCACCTGTGCGCTGCCCGTCTAGCTGGCCCCCAAACTTGCTTAGTAGTTGGTGGAAGGGTCAAATGCATATTAATCCCAGTCACATAATAAAATTAAAGAATCACTAGCTTAGTGATTGCTCCTCAACTAGATCGGTCACCACCCACCAATGATGTTCTCCAAGGGCATGCTATGTTTCTAAGAAATACACACAAGCATGTGACAATGGCCAATAGATGCTCATTCTCCTGTTGAAATCAGAATACCACTTGCGCGCTGCCCGTCTTGCTGGCCCCCAAACCTGCATAGTAGTCAAATGCATATTAATTCTAGTCACATAATAACATTAAAAGAATCACTGGCTTAGCAATTGCTCATCAGCTAGATCGGTCACCATCCACCAATGATGTTCTCAAAGGGGATGCTATGCGTTTCTAATGATTATTCTTAAGAAATACACACAAGCATGTGACAATGGCCAATAAATGCTCATTCACCTGTTGAAATAGGAATACCACTCCGTCCCTTTGCACATGGAAGAATACCTCGAGTGCATGCAACCATATAAAATCCGGCAATGCTATTTAAGTTCACGCCTCTTAACCTCACCCTTCAAACCCTGTGGCCCTCTCCTTAATCCTGGCCCTTTTTACAAAATTCTAAGTACATGTTTGAACTTTATTATCCCCTATTAAAACCGTAGTTGTCATACCCAGCAAGATCCTGCTGTAGGTGAGGAGATGTGACCCGCAAATTTACAACAATACCCTGAAAATGATTTTTCTTGGAGATTAATCTGTCACTAAGAGATTGCTTGGAGTCTCCACGGTACCTGCAATACTCCCTTGCCCTTATCTCACTGGCACTGTGCAAAATACAAGTTGCTCACAGATGTCTGCAGCAGATACGCTATCCAACTCCCAGGCTATACATCTCTGCAACAGGTGCATTATTAAACAGACAAGCAATATCACTCATTGTTCCTGAAACATATGCACAGCAGATTAAGTTTCCTCCAACGACTTCTTAAGCTTCAGTTGAGAGATGTTCATTTCACCACACACCTAGATATTGACCAACCCTTGCTTGTAGAGCAAGGATAAAACCTAGTTGGGGCACCTGAGACTGGAAACTGAGCATGCAGGTTAAGCACTGGGATGTGTTAACTGGAATCACTGTGCAACCACAAAACAAACTCCACCACTGGGAACGGTTATACCAATTACTGTAAGTGCCTGTTGAACCCGTCTGCATATCAGGACAGACGTCAGATGTCCAGCACGGAAGCCTAGAGAGATGCATTGTAGGAGTTGGGTGCCTATCCTTATATCGGGCCATTTTTAGAAGTTTTTATACCGTGAGAAATGGACCCAAAAGAATTGGAGCGCTTCACACGAGCTCCTGTTACATTGCAGGCGAAGACGTTTATATTTTGGCGTGGATATTGATATTAAGTGCTTTGCGCAGAATATCAAGCTGTTGAGCCTTCCGCATAGGCTCGCACCCTGATTCCATCGGTGGTGAGATCCCTATCACAATTACATGTGACTCGCCCAATTCTGGGACCCCCCCCTGTCCTCCGGTCCGCTGTCTCGCTCCTGGACAACAGGGCCAAGGACGACATAAAAATACGTGAATCTCGTCACTTCCACTTATGTTGAAACCAATCTAGTGCTCCACCAAAGCCAGTCTGGCTTCAGGGCAAATTTCAGCACTGAAACAGCGCTTCTGGAAGTCTCTGAGGTCATTAAGGAAACTTTGGACAAAGGCGGTAAGGCTGTGCTGATATTATTGGACCTATCTGCGGCCTTTGATACCGTGCCCCATGACCTGCTACTGCAGAGACTCCAGGAGTGCGGTTTCGGGGGCACGGTACTCCAATGGTTCACCTCTTTTTTACAGAACCGTCAGCAAACAGTCTGGTCTCCGCCTTTTGCTGCCCTCATCCCTCATACGCGGGTGGGGGTCCCGCAGGGCTCGATTTTAAGCCCAACACTTTTTAACCTCTATATGACTCCCTTGGCATTTTTGGCAGAGGCCCATGGAGCAAAAATAGTGTCATATGCGGACGACACACAGCTGCTTTTCACCTGTGATAAAGACGATGTTTACAGAGGAGACTCGATCAACACCTGCCTATCAGAGGTGTTTTCCTGGCTACAACGGAACCAACTCAAGTGTAACTCTGAGAAATCAGAGATCATTTTTTTGGTCTCCCTCCCAGTGATGTGTGACGAGATTGGTGGCTGGTAGACATGTCCCCTCCTACATCCCCGGTCAAGATAGTCAAACATTTAGGGGTCAAGCTTGATGACAATTTGTCCATGATAGCTCAGATTCAAGCTGTAGTGGGGTCCTGCTTTGGTATGCTCAAAATGCTAAAACAGTTTTTGCCCCTTCTTCCGGTCAGACACAGAAAAACAGTGGTCCAGGCTTTGATAGTATCTAGGCTGGACTATGTTAACATTCTGTACCTGGGAATACCGGAATATCTACTAACACGTCTACAGGTGGCCCAGAACGCAGCGGCAAGGGCAATTCTTATGCTCGGCCCCAGAACATGGATGTCGCCCCATCTGAAATCCCTGCACTGGTTGCCGATCCGGAAGCGGATCAGTTTTAAAACAGGCATTCTGGCCTTTAAAGCCCTACATGAAACAGGTGCTTCATACATCAGGAAAAGAGTCCAGTTCTACTGCCCACGCCGAACTTTGAGATCATCATCACTGCAGCAGACAATTCTCCCCAAGTTCACCCGCGCTCGAATAGGCGGACGCTCCTTCCAGGTGCAAGCTGCTCAACTTTGGAATAGTCTGCCTCTGGTCCTCAGACAGATGCAGGACCTTTTCACTTTCAGAAAGGCACTGAAAACTTGGTTATTTCAGCAATAGTACACTATTCAAACCCTGGTCAGCATTTTTGTCAGCCCCGCCTAGAGGTCTTCAGCGCCGGGACACTCGATTGAGTAGCTGCGTGCTTTACAAGTACCTAGATATCATAACATAATGGCAGGACCCAGAGACCAGCACATGCCGGAATCGGACCGGCCACGCCTTGAGTTTCACAGGAGAACAACAACTTCCTAGTGCTTGTGAAACATTTAAATTATCACAAGCACTACCATTACATTACATCATTCAAAATATAGTGAAGATCATTCAAACCCTGTGACCCCTCCTTCAAATGCCCGGCCTAGCCTCAGTCGATTTTCAATGTAATAACAGAAGCCAATCTAAGCGTGCCCCCAAGAGAAACAAGGTTTTCCAACTGTCGGAGGATACCCCCACGCCAATTGCTTATTACCCAGAAAGTTTTACCAGAAATAGATACAGCACCACCTACTTCTCTATTGTCGCAACTGTGATCAAAAGCAATAAAGCAGAACAAAACCTGACAAAAGTATTGGCCAAACAAGACAGCATCGCTCTGCCCCAGATGAAATTACGGCTCGATCCCGAAGTCAGCTGCAGAGCCCATGAGCCCCCCCAGCCCAGCCCGACCATCCCCACCTCAACTGATCCTGCACTGGCCGTATCCGCACAAGGCTCCGATGACAGCAACTGGTGAGGCCTCTGAATATGAGGAGGGAAAGGCTGTCCAACTGAGGCCACTGCCGGAGCCCCCTCGGAGGCAGCCCCTCAGCAGGCCGACCAAGGTCGAAACAGGTAGTGAGGCAGCCACGATCCAAAAGAGGATCTCTGCCGAAAGAAGGACTCTGATGCCCAAATAACGAAAGGGGCACGCTTGGAGTGACCCCTTGCTGTGGCAGGAGACCAGCAGGACAATGCTGGCGATGGTCAGGAGTGGCGAGGAAAAGACCGTCCCACCGCTCCGATGCCCCCTTTAAAGGGGGGCGAACAAACCAGCAGGAACCGGCTGTACCTGCTTTCCTTGCCCCGGAAGTGCTTAAAGCACTTCCGGGGCATCCCCACAATTGCCCAATCAATGGGTGAGGTCGGGGCTGGTGCTGGCAGTGTGTCTGCTCCGTCACCAGCCCCCGCCCCGCTTTATGGCGGGGACCGGCACAACCGCCATAGTCGCGGCGTGCCCGAGTCCGTGTGCCTCCTCTGCAGTCCCTGGCCACAGCGCACAAACTGTGCATGCGTGCGATGACAAACGGACAGGCACTCAAACTTAACTGCACGCTGTCTCCCCTTGAACGTGCAATGTAAACAACCGATGACGTCAGGAAGGCATCACACTGCACATTGATGACAACCAAAGAGGGGCAGATTTTAAAAATCATCTGTCCATTTGCGGTCCCCTCAAACACGACACGCTGTTAACAGTGACAAAAGAGATACAGGACAAAGACGCAAACATGTGGCGCTATACATGTGACATGATAAGAGTCAATGGGCTTATATGTGTAATATAAGGGGGCACTGTCCTTAAAAAAATAAAAAAAAATAACTAAAGTGTCAGTCTATATAGGATATATATATAGGATGCTGACACCGTGAGAAAAGTTGTTCAGAGAACTCAGCACCAAAAACAAGTCAGATGAGCCGCGCATTTTCAAAATATCGCACGCAGCCGCAATTAGTAATAAAACGAGGCAGAATCTTACCTCAGATTACACGTAGCAGTTGCACTTGTGAAAGGCAAAAGCAAACATGTGCAGCGTCCGTGAAGCCCCCCCAAAAAATAGTACAGGAAGGAACATAGATTAAACAAGAAGCTGCAACAATTCCTCATGGGCAGCGTCTCGCGAGTGGTGTGTGCGCCCATCATTGTGCGAATGAAAGCACACATGGCGAGCTGAAGAAAAAAAAAAAGCGGTCACCATTGTGAAATAAGTATCCCGTGAGTGGTGTGTGCGTTCCGCCACTGCTGAAACGCGGGGATGCAGGGCTGCTTGGAAAATGAAAGTGAAAGCGCACATGGTGCGCTGAAAATAAAAAAACGAGAAGCGACTGCCATTGTGAAAGCATCATCCCGCGGGTGGTGTTTGCTGCTGCCACAGCTGAAGCACGGGGGTGCCGGGCTGCTTGGAAGAAAACATGATT
This sequence comes from Calotriton arnoldi, assembly GCA_963921515.1. NCBI lineage: Eukaryota > Metazoa > Chordata > Amphibia > Caudata > Salamandridae > Calotriton > Calotriton arnoldi. Next base: position 1,106,052 of record CAWUFW010001028.1, on the reverse strand, counting down.
ATTGTATACTTACTTAATAAAAGTCTTGCAAAAGCAGGTATGACATGCTGTGCGAGCACTGCTTTAAAGAGGCAGTGCGCCTGCCATTGCTTTGGGCTCGCACAGCATATCGTGTCTGCTTCAGCAAGACATTAATTAAGTAAATAGTTCTCCCAATTGCTAATGAAAGCTACGGAGTAAGGACACGTATAAGAGGGGCTGTCCTTATTGGGTGTAACAACAGGAGAGAGGGAGGTACTAAGGAGGGACTACTAAGCTAATTGACAAATCAAAAGCCATCATTTACAAAGGACAGGAAGAGGAGCCAATTGCAAAGATGGGCGAAACATGGGCGGAGCTTAATGCACATATCCTGAATACAGCATGTCTCGAAGAGACAATGCAAGCGCTGCCTATATGAGACCTAAAAATGACTATTAATATTAAACAGGGATGAATTCTCATACGAGACTAATTCTTCCTGAGGCAAAAAAAAGATTTAGTTGGTGGTAGTACCCACTGCCTTCTAGGAGATATTCATTAATGCGCTGCTTTGTAAGGCGCAGCTCACATCACCTAGAATTGCCTGTTCACGCGCTCTTTGGGAAGATGTTCTTAAGTTAAGGATCCATATATTTGAAGGGGCAACTACAAAACTGAGCCCTGTGACAGCTTGCTCTTGCCACGAGGATAATATCAACTGACTGAAAAGAGCTGCGTTATTTATACTTGGGTAGAATTCCACTTATCTAATTGAGCTTCTGCCTGTAGATTGATTGCAGTGTGATGCGCATGTCATTAATTCTAATGAAGAGGAAGCAAATGTAGTCTGTGAGGGTCAGGGGCAATGTGTAATGAAGGCCTGGTGGCAGCTTTGTGCAGTCATTGCAGGTGTGACAAGCGAAGCCAGAGATATGAGCTGTTCCCACCGCTGTGGGGTAGACAAAATTCTGCCAATGCTGTAAAATTCATGGTAAGGTTCTATGAGATAAGAAGAAATTTCTGGTGATGGCTTGTCTATAAGTCTGTGTAGGTTTGGAGAACATGTTGGCGCGTGAGTAGGGTACTTTTGTGTGTGTGGCGAGCAGTGTGTGAGTTTGATTGCTGGTGAGAACAGCACAGGTGGAGTAACTGTCTTCATTTGCGTTAAGGTGCTACGTCTGACCTCAGGCGTTACGTGGTGGCCATTTTGTTTTTTCAGCAATTCACCTACTGTTATGCTGTCGGGCTCCGCTATAATACAGAGCAGCGATTGCAAATAGCCTCAAAGAAATCATAATGCACGCCATTTCATAGCATGAACATTACAGACTATCTTTACTGGGTCAGGGTTATTAATTATTGCTCTAAGCATCTTTGTCCTGAAGAAGGTCTAACTTATTGATTAACTGAGAGGCCGAAACGCAATGTGACTCTTCTTTTTGCCACCTCAAAAACAAGCGTCTTCTCATCTACAATCGTGCATGTTTTGAAATGTATCACTGGCCCAAGCAAACTAGTTACAAGAGTGGATCAGCACTTAAAAAAATTCTAAGCTTCTTTCTCACATTGGACACGTTTTTTCTGTTTGCTATCTATACACCCCATGCTGTATAATACAAGATTAAGAAAGTCTAAAATTTTGGCTAAATGATCCCCTTGGTTGCTCTTTTTCCATATAATTTATACCTAATCTCTCAAGGGGTTATTGGTTTGCCCCTATTTTTTCATGGTCAAGGAGGCAATAAGCTAGGAAGCATGCTGGTTTGGGTGTTTTCCAATTCACAGACTTTTTAATCATACATACATTTTACCCAGGCTCCATTTACCAGATCGAATGGATTGGCACTAGGTCAGGAAGTTAACTCTCTCCTTTGCACAACGTGGTCATGCATGGTATGAGCCACTTACATTGAAAGACATAGAGGGGCATATTTATGACTGGGATTGCGTCGCATTTGCACCACGCAACATGGTGCATGCCCGACGCAAGCCCAAAATGCAATTTATGAAGCCACGCAAGACCACCTTGTGTGGCCCTGAGTGTTTTTATAAATCCAGAGTTATGCAGCGCAAATCGCTGTGTTGCATTATTCTGCCCTGGGAAGGTGTATTTTGCAGCACACATAGAAAAAGGAATATGCCTCAGGGGATTGTTTTTGTAGAGGAAGGTGCCCCTTACTGCACAAAAACAATCTTCCTTACAATGCAGGCACTCTTGCACCATGGTGCAATGGTGCCTGCGTTTGCGCTAGGCAGTCAAAACAGTGCCAGTGCAGGGACAAAGGAAGGAATGTGGCATATTTTTTTAAATATGATGCATTCCTGCCCTTTCCCTGTCACGCAGCGCAGCAAGGTGACTTTCTGCGCTGTGTGACATTCTTGTAAATATACATTTATAATAGGTTCCTCTTTGCGAAGCAGTTGCTTTGCAGCAGTTAATAACGGAGTTGATGGATAGTTTTTCTAGCTTCATGAGGTTTGCTTGCAGCAGATGTAATCTTCAAAAGGGAGTAGCTTCTTTACACATGCATTGTAGAAAGAAGGGTTCCCTTCAATTTTACTGACAGGAAATGTTTTCTATCTTACACAAGAGATGGAGGATTTCCTTGTGTAGTACTTGTCCTGTATATTGTAAGTCATTTCTGCACCATCCTGAAGCCAATGGTTTCATTGAAACCTTATGGATTGTGTACATTTAGGGGATTATTTATCAAAGTTTTGCATTGCCCTTGCACAATGAATGGTAGTGCCAAGGTGACAAAAATCCTAGAATTATATTTACCAAGCCACACAAGGCCACTTTGCGTGGCTTGGCAAATCTATAGAAATGCAAAGCAGCTCAAGCTGCTGCCTTGTTTTACTCTGCGCCAGGGAGGTGTTCCATGGGTGGAGTGGGTGTTCACCACGCATCCACCAATGGAATTTGGCACATTCCCAGATTTACCAAGACTGGTAAACCTGGAAATGAGTCAAAATGCTATGCCTTGCCAGGGGAGGCATAATGAGGAGAAATATCATTAATTCTCCTTGTTTTTTCCTCTTTCTACATCTGCTGCATTCTGCAACAGACCTAGAATGAATGAAAAGCCTTGTGCAGGTGTCCCTTCCTGCACAAAAACAATCCTGTCTGCAATGCAGGCACCCTTGCACCATGCGTGCATTGGCGCTAGGCAGCACTTTGTGTGCCAGTGTAGGCAGAGAGCAGGCATGCTCCATATCTTGATAGATATGGCGCATGCCTGCCCTCTCCCTTTCACGCAGCAAGGTGTCTCGCTGCGTTTCATTGTTTGAAATAATGATAAATATGGCCCTTAGGTTTGTCAGGGGCCAATACTATAAGGAGGCAAAGGAGAGAAGAATATTTGTTTATTGGTCATCACCACATACTACCACCATTGAGGAACTGCTTGAAATTGAAAATGGTCCCAAGTCAAACACACTGATTTCTCTAGAGTGAATGGAGTGGACATGTGAGGGATATCTGAAAGGCAGGACAATGAGACATTTAATGAAGGATAGGATGGGTTATGACGTGTGGGGAGACATCAAGGGGATACTAATGAATGTGGGATCTTCTGTATGTATCAATTTACCAGGTGCTGTGAGAAAGTGTGGTTCTTTATATTGAAATCCCTTTGTGGTCACACAGTGTCCTAAAAGGCTTTGTATGTTAGATGAGCGTGTTTGTTACCCACCCCAGTATAACATTTATTTTAGGGGTTGATGATGAATGTACGATTGACAAGAGGACTAATTCTTTGGGAAACGATGATTAAGAAGCAACAACTAGTCGAATCATTTCAAAGAGTTCCAACACATAGCAGGGATTATGTTTTGGTGCATTTGACCTTCTCATGGATAATTTTTCTGGTTACCGATGTCTTGGAAGATATATAGATAATTGTTTTGTATGTGTTTAAGGGACTATGAGGTGGTGAGATAGTGGAACAAGTGTGGATTGTGGGTGGTGCTTGTGGAACAATTTACGTATTGGAGTATTGGGGCCTCAAAGTTCTTGATGGCTTGGAGAGACTTCTCCCTTGATGAACAGTTGAAACAGTGACAGAATGGGAAACCTCTTCCAACCTTTGAGGCTCATATTTGTTGAATACCTTCATCAAACATCTCCTCTTGTGGTTCAGATACTTTCAGAGCCCCTGCTGAAAAAGGTTACTCTGGGAATGATTCTCTTTGAGATGGTGACATCAGGAACCCCTGTCACAATCACACTCATGAGAAAACACATGCTTGTATTTCATTTCTGGAACACATTTGACAATGGGCCATGCCAACTTGGTGCTGGTGCCAAGCAATTGCCAATCCATTTACATCATTCCTGCTACTTGTGTAACACACAAGGGAGGGAATGGTACTTGCTTGCACCACAGTGAAAATGAAGCCAACTGATTTCTCAATAATTTTGGTGTTCTCTTAGATAGTAGTGAATACACCGTTATGCCCCTTTGGCTAGCTTGGGACCCAAAGATGTCGTTGAGTCAACCCTTGTGGTGGACCCTGATACTAAGGGAAATCAAGCTGGCCCCTTTTCAGAACTGGTTCAAGTCTTGATAATGTCTGTTGCTGAATTTAAATTGAGGTAAATTACTTGAGAGCCTGGATAAACTCTTTAACAGATTTACCCAGAGTTACATCATCCCTACCCCAATTGCCACCAGTGGGAGATCTGTTCCGATTAGGCGCAATGCATCAAGCCTCCCATCCAGTGAAAATGTCCTTGCAGCCTTTTTACGGACCATCTACTCACACTTTGCTGGCTCTTATCTCACCTAGAAGTCACCAGAGTCCAGGCCAGAGGTTGCATGGTTTGGATATGGTGAGCAGGCCTCATAACTGTTTCTCTCCAGTCCACTTACAACAAGTGAGATGTTCCAGAGGATGTAAAAGTCCAGTATTTTCGCACACTGGTCCGTGCACTAGGCCTGAGACAATGAAGCATACATTTACCTGCTTCTATGGTTCTCCAATTGCCAGCTCATTGCGGCCTCTTTTAGGGGAGCAGAAGCCTGAGAGTGGTGGCACCAACTGTATGCACAGTGTGCCAAGGATGATAGATGGGGTGAGGAAGATCATGATTCTCTGATTAATAAAGCAATCCACTGGATACGTAATGTGAGGAAATGCCCGTATGTCATCTGCCAGGACATTGTTGGTGTGAAACGTAGGTGGTCTAGACTTTGTTGAGCTCACTCTGGCTTCCTGCAACATAGCAGACAACCTCATTGCCCTGGAGGTGCGTTTTCCAACCCCTATACCAAGATTTGCTTAAAGATCAATTCAGCCAGGTCTGTAGCTGATGTTGGCTTGCCCACACCACGGCATACGGGTATTGAATCATCTGAGATCTTACTGTTAACCCCCCACCCAGCTGCTCCATCTCTATCGGTCCCCTCTGCAAACCGGCAACCTGAAGTCTTGAACGTTTTATCCTGGAACATGGCTGGCCTTAATTCCAAGCTGTCTAATCAGACTAGGGGGTCCTTATTGACTCATTCGATTTATGTATGCTGCAAGAAACCTGGTACACTGAGCCAGTATATAGAACGGGGTTCACAACTTTATATTGTCCAGCTATCTCTCAGGGAAGGGGTCAGCCAGTGGGTGGCTTAATCGCTTGGGTTAAGAACTTGCTAGCCTGTACAATTAGAAGGCTCAATTTAAATTCCATTGAAATTTTGGGGTTGTCCCTTGCTAGGGATGGGTTCCCTTACTATATTTTTAATGTTTATAATAGGACAAGCGGGGCGAATAGGCCATCCAGTACCCTTCTCACTTTTGAGAAGCCATTGATACTCTACCTTTTAATGATCAGGTAACTGTAGTGGGTGATTTTAATGTAACTTTTGACCCTTTTGGCCCCATTTCTCTTAACTTAACAGAAGAGGAAGATGTGGCCTGGGGTATTCTCCAGCTAGACTTGAAACTTGTAAAAAGGCGTACAGTGGCCACTAGCCAGCTGATGAGTTTATCTTTTTGTCTGGCCTTAGAGCATATAATGTCAGGTTAATTTCTGACCGTAGAGGTGCCCATACCTTTAAGCGACTATTACAAATGAGTCGCATCAACTATATGTTTTTATCTTTACAACTGTGGCCCGGGCTTTCAAATGGGAGTCTGTCTGTAGGGACTCGAACTTGCTGGCACAGATCTATGAACAGGTTGCCGACCCTTGAAAGGAACCAGCCGGTAAGTTCAGAAGTACAATTTTTATTACCAACAAGACAGGAGCGGCACATAACCCCATCCGTCCAGCAACCCAGTCCACCAACCGTCTCCCACACCTCCCGTTCCAGAATCCCTTCCCCGTGAAATTCCACCAACGCTTCACGCGGCAGAAAAGGAGAAAAGTACAACCCAACACATCTTCCCCTATACAATGACAACAAAAGCTTATAAACATGACATCAAATTAAGCAAAAACATAATGCACCAAACCATAACAAAAGGAAGGAAAAGGTTAATACATAACATAGTTTTGAAACCCTTGGCAACTTAATTATCCTGAAGTAAAAATATAAGGCACCAAACATAACAAAAGGAAGGAAAAGGTGACAGGTTAATGCATAACATAGTCTCGAAATGTTTTGGGTAACTTCGTTATCCTGGAGGAAGGAACACGATCCCTGGCCTCATGCCAGACCACTCCCTGATTAGCATGAGACCCAAAGTGCTCCGACACAACATCATGATGTAACTTAAGAACTAAAATTTTGTTTTTGTTCCACCATCTGCCATCCTCCAGTTTCACTGCACTCTTGTTGACTCTCACAACAGTCTTAAGATCAGAAAACATGGATTCTCCTTTGGGTAGAATCCGTGAACATTTTACCCTGACCAGAACTCCAACTTCCACTCTCATCTCTCTAGCTCTTCGCTGAACATATTTGTTCTGGGCTTCCACTCTCTTCTTGCTTCCCTCCCTCAACTTTGCTTCAAGTATCTCAAACTCACCCATCCACTTCCTCAACAATTTCGAAGAAGGAACACGAACTCTCAGTAAAATGAACGGAGAAACCTCTGTATCAGTGTTGGGCGTGGTGCGCACTGCCCTCAACAGATTTTTCAATTCATTTTTACAATTCAGACCACTGGCTTTTGACAATTGTATATTTTCTTTGATCACTCTGTTAAATCTTTCAACAAGACCATTACTCCTAGGGTGGTAATGAGAGGTTTTAGTGTGCTTTATACCCATAAGTTTCATGAACTCCTCAAATTGCAACGAAGTGAACTGACATCCATTGTCCGAAATCACTCCATCTGGAACACCTTACCTTTCAAACAACAACTCAAGAAATTCTATTACACAAACTGTGGTAGGCATTTTCACAAATTTAACCTCTGGCCAACGACAATAGTAGTCCATCAGAACTATTCCAAACTCAGAAACACCACCGACAGACAACGACATGGGACCAATGATATCAATGGCAAGTTTGGACCAAGCTTTAGAGGGCACATACACTGCTTCTACAGGGCTAGGCACCCTTACTTGTGATTTGTCACTAACAGCACAGCACATGCAGTCCCTCACGAAGTGTTCAACCTGCTTATCTAGACCAGGCCACCAAAAATGTTCCCTGATTCTTCTTTTCATGGCACGCATACCAATGTGACCTTCGTGGACTAATGTGAGAACCTTGTTCCTCATGCCCTCAGGGACCACTAGTAAAGTGGCCCGATATAGAAATCCATTAACAACTGATAGTTCTTTGAAAACATGTTTATATTTACTGACAACATCATCCTCTAAACATCCTCTTGTCCAACCTTTACAGAAAAAACTCATAACCTTTTTAATTTCTTCATCCGCTTCGTAAGCATCTCTCCACTCACATTCCAAAATGGCACCCCCCCCCCCGGAAAACTCACGGTATGACAAATGATCTCAGAATCGAAATCCTTATCTTCATAGTCATCACGACTGTCTTCACTACTAGGCAGCCTGGACAAACACATTTCTTTTTCCTGGAACATACTCAACATTAAAATTGTGTTCTAAAAGTCTATATTGCCACTTGGCAATCCGAGGGGTCACCCTGTCACCACCCTTAGTGGTGAAAAGCTGAACTAAAGGTTTGTGGTCCACCCTCACTGTGAATTTGGAACCCCATAAATAATGTTTGAAATGAACTATGCCCCACCAGCAAGCCAGAGCTTCTCGCTCCACCACAGAGTACGTTGCTTAGGATCCTCTCAAACCTCTGGATGCAAAGGCTATCACTTCATCCTTGCCGTCTCTTTGTTGCATAAGAACAGTGCCCAACCCTTTCTGACTTGCATCAGTCATGATTATCATGGCATGTGCAATTTCTTTTTTGATTGACCTGAATTCCTCTGCACAATCATTACTCCACCTGAACACCACATTCTTTTTGAGAAGGTTTCTCATATGGTAAGTCTTAGAAGCACAATTTGTTACAAATCTAGCATAAAACTCAATGAGTCCCGTGAAGGATCTAAAATGGTCTTTATCTCCAGGTGCCCCAAAATCTTCTATTGCTTTTACTAGACTAGCTTTAGGCTCAACCCTCTCAGCAGACAGTTTGTACCCTAAATATTCCACAGTGCTCACATTCAATTTGCATTTTTCAAGACTCAAAGTAACTCCTTTACTCTTTAAGATAGCTAACACAGAGTGTAATCTCTACTTGTGTTGTTTCTGATCAACACCATACACCAATACATCATCTTGGAATGTCATCACCCCGGACATGTTAACCACAATAAGAGCTGCTCCTAGTATAGTGACCACTATGGGTTTTGGGTTATATTGTGAGTGAAGGCATCTCACAAAATGTGACGGACTGGTCTCACACACCACCTGGTGTCATGCTTCATCATTGACCAGTCCTCGCCCTCTAAAACCTTGGTTTGATAGAGGGCGGGCATACACCTGACGACAGGGATGCACTTCTAAACTAAGTGGGGGCCCGTGAGAAAGTGAATGTGAATAAAAATCATTATAGTTATCAAATAATGTTTTAATGTGATTGGTAACTATATGATATTAAAATCAATAAACGGTGTATGGGAAGTTATTGTCCCCTAACCGTAGTGTAAGCGGTCAACATGTTTCTGCCGTGTTGGCCCAGGTGGGTCCAGGGCATTCATCAGGACCTAAATGTAAAGGGGGGCTCCGTTCTTACCAACTGGTGGCAAGAAGATACCACTGTGCGGGTGTGACCTGTGTCACTCTCCACTATTGAATGGCTTCCAAGTTCAAGCCTGTAATACAATATGAAAGGGAAAACATATAACAACAAACCTTGGTCACGGTGAGGTACTGAACACAATACATGCACTGATTCAGTAATAAGTGAGTGACTACTCGTGTGACATGTGACACTCTATGTGTGTACATGATTACAAAATAGCATGAAGTGAGATAGGATCTCACTGTTCTTACCCTAGATACCAAAGCTACTTGCCCCATGGAAGGAGGGGAGGGGAAACCCCTGTCGTCAAACCCTGTAAAGAGAAACACAGACCACGTTTGGCGTGAAAATGTGGTCTGAGAAAAATAACTAAAACAATCAATCACACTTGCACCTCGAGTGGTCCGTCAGGCAAATACCCAGTCATTCCACATTCAAACTCTTACTGCCTGTCGAATGTCTTAGAGAAATCGCTTGAGTCTGAAACAAGTCTTCCCATATCTTGTCACTTATAAGGGTGAAAGGGGATCCTGAATCGGCTAGCATTTTGATGTCCACTCCGTTGACATTCAGTACACACAAGGGTCGTCTTACTCCTCGTGTGCTAGTAGTGCCTGCGTTTGCAGTGTGCAAAAATCCTTGAGATCCTGTTATGATGTAAATTTGGTCTTCTTCACTTGAGGATGATTCTCCTCCTGTGGGTTGTTCTACATTGAGCACTTTCTTTGATGAATCAGCAGACTTACAGACCTTAGCGAAGTGTCCTTTTTAAAAACATTTAGCGCAGGTTTTATCCATGGCAGGACAAACTCTGGCATTTCCAAGATGAGATGTGCTGCCGCACCAGTAACACTCCCAGCGCTTGTATGAGGATTTAGAACCAACTTTCATGTTTCCGCTTGTCCTTTCTTGGCGTGGTTTATCTTTCGAAGTTTTGTATTTGCTTTTGACAGCTAAAACTTCTTGGGTTGGAGTTTTAGAATTTGAAATCGCCATTTGTTCCAGATAAGATGTTGTGCTTTCAAACCTGGTGGCTATTTCCAACACTTTTTGTAAGGTCAAATCAGGTTTGGACAACAAAGCTTCTTGAAGTTTTTTATTGCTTGTTTTCTCTACTAATTGGTCTCTAATCATCGCTTCTTCAAACGCTTTTATTCACATGAAACAGCCAAAATACGTAAAGCACCCACATAGCTAGATGCAGATTATCCAGGTAACTGTGCTCTTTTATAGAATTTGGGCCTTTCTAACGTAACATTTTTGCAGGCTTTGAATCTAGGTTCAAGAGATTTGACGGCTGTGGCATATTCATCTTCAACACCGTCACCTTCACCTTCAACAAACAAGACTACAATTTTTGGAACATGTTTTAAAATACTACGGCCTTCTGAACCTAAACAGTGCCTCAGGATAGCAAATTTATTTTTGTATGTGAATGAATCCCCTTCAAGAGCATCTAGGTATGCCTCAAAAGTTTCTTTCCATTTTTCCCAATCCGATTCGGGGGACGCAGGATTGGGTGTGAACGCAGCTGGCGGCATTATCACCTGTTGCATGACTAAGTAAATTCTACACAAGTTTATTAAGAATACTGAGTTTATGAAGCTGGAAAAGTCACTGAGAAAATTCAAAATTGAATAATGTGAATTGAGTATGATTTGTACAACAATTTGCTGTGTACGAATAATATGTATTCGTAAGTGTAAGGGACACACTAGAAAGAAAATAGAGGTGTGTGTGTCACTGCATAAATTTAGTATTTTGATGAGGAACACACGTGGTATTTAAGGTGTGTGTGTCATTGCTTAAATTTAGTATTTTGATGAGGAACACATGGTAATTAAGTTGCGTGTGTCACCGAAGTTGAAGTAGAGGACACACTGTTTAAAGTGGTGTGTGTGTCACCGATGTAATCGCTGAAACCGCAATGCGGACGGAAGAGTGAAAATGGGCTAAGATCAGCCCAAAGCAAAATGGCCGCTACGTAGTGCGCGTACGTGCGCACTAATCTGATGCAGGACGGGCAATCAGTCACAATATATAGAATATGAGGCTTAAAATGGCCGCTAACGTGGTGCCTGTACGTGCACACGCTTGTCTGAGGCAGGCCAGGCAAAGCGCCACAGTGCAGTTCGCGCCAGAGCTCGCGATGAAAATGAAATTGCTGAGTTTCCCAAGGCTACACACCAGAAAAACAGTACTTTGAAGTAGGAGCAATGCCTCGTAGGACGTGCTCACAGCGTTCAAATTCGAGCTGCTCTTCGCGCTCGAGTCTGCGCTTCTTCTGCGACGAAACTGGCACAGAAGGAATTCACCACACCGATGCTGCTCTGCAGGAGTGTGGGTCTTGTTGGCCGGCAACTCGTCACCAGTGAAAGGAGCCACTCAGTAAGTTCAGAAGTACAATTTCTATTACCAACAAGACAGGAGCGGCACATAACCCCATCCGTCCAGCAACCTAGTCCACCAACCGTCTCCCACACCTCCTGTTCCAGAATCCCTTCCCCGTGAAATTCCACCAACGCATCACCTGGCAGAAAAGGAGAAAAGTACAACCCAACAACACTCTGGAGCTGATGGCTCGTAGTGGGTTTCTAGCTCCAGACCCTGTGTCTGTGCTTAGCTCCCATAGTAAACTGTTCACCTGTCTCCAGGCATTTCTTACTAAGAATGGTAGTAAGGCCATTAAAACACACTCACTTTGCTCATGGCTTAATAGTTACTGTAGAAAGGTCAGAAGTAACCTTATCCAGTCAATAAAAGTAGGGATTCGAACCATATTTTCTGGGGCCAGGAAAAACTATAAAGACACTTTGACTCGGGCTAAAGCTGCTTAGGAACGAAGGGTGTGGGAGGGCCTGGTAGTAGCAGCTAGGGCTGGACAGCAAATAATTCTGGGGCAAAGTGGCCCATGGTAGCTCTCATGCTGTTTTACGTGTTGATTACAATCTACAACCAGAAATATGTGTGGGCCACTTTCAGAAGGTATACGCAGTTAAGATGACTCCTATGTCTAGTGCCATGGAGAAGGCCTCCCTTTTCTTGTTAAGGAAGCCATTCCATTGGCTTTCCAACTTAAAGATATCCTGGAGGTAATAAAGGTGATTCCACTCCATAAAGCTCCCATCCCCGACTCTATCCCAGGGGATTTTTGTTCCTGTAAGAACCCCTTATCTGGGCCCCCTACTTCTACCTGCCTTTTCACTCAGTCTTGGCAGGTAGCCCGATCCCTAGATCTTGGTAGACCGCCGAGATTGTGTCGATCACAAAATGGGCAGTAACGATGAACTAGGGAACTATAGACCAATCAGTCTTATTGATGCCTCTCAGACACTATTTTACCGACTCATTCAAGGGAAATTGATGGAGTGGGTCCAGGAAAATTACATCCTTCCAGATATACAGGCAGGCTTGAGGAGTAGAGTCAGTACAATCATTCAAATTGTACGTTTTTGATGATTTTTCTGGAAAACAGTAACGCTAGACAAGGGACACCGCTATATGGTCTTTGTTGACCTAAGATCAGCATTTGATTTGATCCCTAGAGCCAAACTATGGGAAGTCTTGAGGCTTAGGGAATGGCTTCTGGGTACCTAGTGGCATGGTCTACCACCACTAGTATGTAGCTGTGCCCAGATGCTGTAGGAGGGTTCATGGGACCAATGATGTCAATCCCAATCCTCTCAAAGGGAACCCCCACCACTGGGAGTGGTATTAGGGGGGCCTTTGTGGTGCCACCTGCCTTACCACTGGCTTGGCATGTGGCACAGGAGTGACAAAACTCCTTTGTGTCCTCAGACATGTGAGGCCAGTGAAAGTGAGGGACAAGCCTTTCCCAAGTTTTACTTTGGCCTAAGTGTCCTGCCAGGGGAATATCATGTGCTATGGTGAGTAGGAAGCCCCTAAACTTCAGAGGTATAACCAACCTCCTGGTAGCACCAGGCTTGGGGTCTCTACCCTCTGAATAAAGGAGACCCTCATCGCAGTAGATCCTGTGGGACCCACTGATACTCCTAGCAGCCTCAGCAGCAGCTTGCTGTCTGAGGGGTTCAAGAGAGGGGCAGTTTTGCTGCTCCAAACTCAAGTCTGCCCTGAAAGGGCCCCATGTCCCCAAGAACTCAACCTGATCAGGCTCAAGCTCATCTGGGACAGTTCCTCCACAGGGACTGAGATCAAGTCCCTCTAGAGACTGATCCTCACTCTGAGTCTGGGGGGGAGACACAGTCTTACCCCTCCTGCTCATTCTCTTGGAAGGCCCCTGGTCCATTGTTCCAGGATCCAGGGCATGTTCAGTGGATGTTAGTTTGGCTTGTGACCTAGTCACAGCAAACACATCTGCAGAGATGCCCAACATTGCTGCATGAGTCCTAAATTCAACCTCAGCCCAGGCTGAAGTCTCCAAATCATTGCCCAACAAACAATCTACTGGTAAGTCTGAACTTACCACAACCTTCTTAGGGCGAGTTACCCCTCCCCAGCTGAAATTAACAACTGCCAAGGAATGGTCAGTCCTGACATTGTTTGCATTGGTCACTTGGTACATCTCCCCAAGTATGATCTGTCCAGGAGACACAAGTTTCTCTGTCACCATGGTGACACTGGCCCCTGTGTCTCTGTAGGCCATTGATTGCCTCTGTTCCATTACTCAAAGGCTGTTGTCTGTACTTGCCCAGGTTACTGGGACTGACAAGTGAGGTGGCAATATCTATGCCACCATCACAGACTAGAACAGCCTGAGCTGGAGTTCTGACTTAGCCAGAACCCACCTCAGATCCCAAGGTTAACCCCACTAATCCCTTGTTCCCTGTACCACCACTTGTACTTGTGCTAGGGGGAGCAGTTGCCTTAGGGGCATTGTTGGTAGGAGTAGTTTCCTTAGCTTTTGGACAATCAGCATCTTTTGTCCAATGGGTTTTTACCTTACAAAAGTAACACCAAGGTTTATTTTTGCCTTTTCCCTTGTTGGATTGTAACTCCCCCCCCAGATGCAGGTTTTAGGGGCCCTGATGAAGACTTTTTTTTGTCTTTACCCTTGTCCCCAACCTTATCTTGAGTTTTTGAAGAATCTTGCTTCTTCTGGTCACCACTATTGTTCTGGTTTTTCTGCTTCACCCTGGTCCTGACCCACTTATCTGCCTTCTTTCCCAATTTTTGGGGAAACGTCAGATCTGAGTCCACCAGGTACTGATGCAATAGCTGATTTTGTCAATTATTAAGGATCTGCTCCCCCATAATAAAATTGTACAATCCATCAAAATCATGCACTTTGCTGCCAAGCAACCAACCTTCCAGAGCCTTAATAGCACTATCCACAAAGTCTATACAGTCCTGATTCTGTGCCTTCTGGGTGTCTCTGAACTTAATCCTGTATTGTTCAGTGGTTAAGCCAAACCCATCAATGAGAGCACTCTTCAAAACTGAGTAATTGTCAGCATCCTCTTCTCTAAAAGTGAGGAGCTTATCTCTAGCTTTGTCAGCAAAGGAGAGCCAAAAGATAGATGCCCACTGCTTTTGAGGGACCCTCTGAACTTTACAGGCTCTCTCTAAAGCAGTTATCCATTTGTGGATGTCATCCCCAACATGATGGGGAGGGACAATCTTGCTCATGTTCCTATTGTCAAAGGAATGTTCCTTACTTCTAGTGACACTGTTGCTGCCACCATGGGACTCTAGTCCCAATTTCTTCCTAGCCTTCTAAACTTCAAGGGACTCTCTGTTAAGGGCCAACTGCTCTTGCCTGAGCCTAAGCCTAGCTTTCTCAAGCTCCAGAAGTTGGTACTCCCTATCTACAGAGTTCCATCCTTTACTAGAAATGGAGGTTCTTACAGACTGTCCTGAGGCATTGGATTCTCTTGAGGAGGATCTAGACCTACTCTGTCTACTCTGCACTCTC
This sequence comes from Calotriton arnoldi, assembly GCA_963921515.1. Lineage (NCBI taxonomy): Eukaryota > Metazoa > Chordata > Amphibia > Caudata > Salamandridae > Calotriton > Calotriton arnoldi. The sequence goes on along the minus strand of CAWUFW010001028.1, from coordinate 1,091,022 downwards.
CCAGGAGGAACAAAGCGGGCACCTTCTGGACCACCTGTAGTATCCCTAGGGAGGTCTGAGTTGGCCAGGTGGAGCCGTCAGGCTCCACCTGGTCAGGGTTAGAGTCTAGGTCAAAGAGGTGTTCCCCTCCTGCCCTATCTTCATTCCCTGGCCCACCCACTCTGTCCTGTTCATCCTACCCAGAGGCTTTCCTCAGGTCACCCAACAGTAACACCTCTACAAGGCGTTGAGTGTTGGCACTTCTCCCTGTCTTCAGCTTTCTAGATGCACACAGTGCTTTCAGTTCTTGGAACGAAAGTTCACTGTATGTATTAGGCAGAGAGCCACTGGCATCTCCTTTAGTAGACATACTAAGTGAGGTGTGGTATTGCACCTAGCTAACCTAGTGGGAACTAAACTCTCTGAGTTTGGAGAAAGGGTGTGCTAGACCCTTGACTTACCCAACCCTAAGTTCAGTAGAACTTACTATTCTAAGCTTGTATTTATATGTGCCTAGTGCTAGTGGTTTTTCAAGTTAATCAATACAAAGATTTATCTGGTAAAACAATGCAGGCTTGAATCCCAACCGCTGCACACCAATGTGAGAAGCTGTCCTGGTATATGATGTCCAACAATGTAAGTGGGCACCTTGCACCAGTCCAGACAACCCTTATGGTGATTTAGGAGGTCTCAGACAACCTTAGAAAGCTATCCAAGTGGTAGCTGTGGAGAGCAGCCTTCAGGCTTAGTCTTGAAGCAGTGTAAAGCAGCTTGTTTTACCAGAATGCAATCTTATAGTATAGATTAAATGAAAGAGAACCACACAAACTATATATAAAAATATGTATTTATTATATAACACTATCTAGTATGTTACAGTATCTCCTACATGGAGATAGACACAAAGCACACAATACCTCAGCAAAGAAATCACAGTAAATAGCACTAATACACTCCCGGGGGAGGACCAAACCATATACTAAGAAAGTGGTATAAGAACCACCACTCAAGTCAGGACAATGTCAAGAGGACGTAGAATTGCTGGGGGCCCACAGAACCACCCAAGGTAAGTAGCTATCGACCCCACGGAGAGCTGCGAGGTGTGTGAACACGACCGCGTGCTTTGTACAAGTCTATGTGCAGGTCGCAGTTGGAATTTTAAAGATTAGGGTCCCTTCCTAGTGGACCATGAAGAAACCCAGTGGAAGACCGAAGGTTGGAGAGCCACCCCACCCGTGGATACCTTGGTACCCAAGTTACCTATCCCAGGAAGCCGGGTGCATAGGTGTGAAGTGGCGTCGGAAACCGCAGTCAAACCCATTGGAGGTCTTCAAGAAAGTGCCGCTGCTGGAAGAGGAGAAAGTGTCCGGAGGAATCCAAACGTGGATTCTTGAAGAGGAGTACTTGAAAGCAGCGGGACAGTGTCTATGTCACTCAGGGGCGACCTGGAGACTTGGAAGACGGAGGCCATCCGATGTCGGGTGCTTCAGGGAAGATGACGGTGACCTTGACTCTGCAGCTGCGAGGACCAGGCGACGCTGAGGATGACCAGGAGCTGGGTACGAGCTGTCCCACGAAGGATGTCGAGTGCTGAGGGTTTGGTGTCAGGCGAGAGCACCAACAAGCCTTGGCAAATGCAACCCACACAGGAAGTCAAGAAGGTGCACGGTTGGGACCAGCAAGGTCCAGGAGACTCACCACAAGCAAGGGAGTCAGGGCAGGCCCCAATAAATCACGGGAGCTCTAGGAAAACAAAGGTGACCCTCAAATGGACCCACAGGCCGAAGGCACAGGAGTCACGAGAGGACCTCGAGCAGCTCACCAAAAGATGCAGGCCATGATGCACACGATGCAGTGTGGCCAAAGATTCTGGTCACTGGAGGTGCTCGAGGTTGGGGCTACTTGGAGCCCAGAGTTCTTCTTGCAAAGATGTCAACAAGCCTTTGCAACTGTAAAGGGGACACGGTACCCAGGGGTTTGATTATTGTAACCCCCACAAAGACTACTGCCTCAAACTTGGTAAGAGGGTAGAGCAGGCCTTGTGAGCTGTGGAAAACCACCACCTGTGTTGCAGAGCCCACGGAGTCGGGAGGAGCTCGGGATCTGCGGACCAGTCATCTTAGTTACGGTGCCTGCAAATGCAGGGGAGTGACTCCTTCACTCCAAGGGAGATTACCTTGGTTGTCCCTGATGCTTCACAGGGCTTGGAAGGTTCCTGTATGATGCACAAGCACAGACAATGCAGCAGACTGGAAGTGAGACGAAGTCAGGCCCAAACGAAGTCCAGCGAAACCCAAAGTGCCCAGACGGTAGAAGTGCAGTGGTTTCAGTTCTGAATCTTATCCCACAATGAATCTAGGGACCTACATCCAGGTAAGCTCTTAAGTACCCTAGGGAAAGGGTTGAGAAGATTCACACCTCCCTGTGACAGGATGCCTATTGTTCTGCCTTGCCCTGCTCGAGCTTGGCTCAGCAGCAGGAGGGCAGAAATGTGTCTCTGGTCGGCAGCAACCATTTTGTGCTGTCCGGGACTAGAAGGCTGGTACCGGGAACACTGAGAGCCTAACGGAGGGCTCTTCCTGTGCTTGGAATCATACCTCCCACACCTTTATGGTGTGGGGGTATGATTCCAACATGTTTGATAATAAACATGATAGGATTCGTTGCAGCCGTTTACGAGATGGTCATCGCGCGATTACGCGATGCCCCTCTATATAGTATATGGCTGTTTCACTGACAACCCGGGAGACTGGACTCCGTAGGCTGCAGGGGTGTCCTGCTCATGCAGAGGCACCCTCTCACTTAGAACCAAGCACCCTGCCCTCAGGATTGTAAAGGCCTGCTATAGGGGTGACTTATAGGTTTTAAGTCCAGTGACCCTTAGATATAGTAAACCTATATCTTTAGTAAGTGGTGCATGTACCAACTTACACAGGCTGCAATGGCAGGCCTGTAGTTCCATTTTGAATGGTCTCTCATGGGTGGCATAATGCATGCTTCAGCCCAAGGGAGACCTCTGGGGTACCTATACCCTGGGTACATGGGTACCATATACTAGGGACTGACAAGGGTACCCCATACCTAGGTACTGAACAGAACAGTTTAGGGAGAAAACAGATAGACTGGGGTCCTGATTAGCAGGATCCCCGTCAGACTAGTCAAAAACAGCATCACATCAAGCAAAAAGTGGGGGTGCCCATAAGAAGCAGATCCTACTTTCCTACAGTGATCCTGAAAAGGCTGCTTTTGAAATAGATGCCTCTCAATAGCTGTCTTTAGGGTGCTCTCACCAGGAGACACAATCTGTGCTATTGGATTTTTTATTTAAAAAGGTAATGCTTTTGTGTTCCACCAATACTTCTAAAACACAAAACCTAAAACTATTACTAAAAAAAAAAAGCATATTATTTACTTAGGGACAGCGAGATGCGCATGTCTTGTATATGTTAACCAAGGCAACATGCCTTTATTAGGTCGAGCCTGGGCAGCGCATGCGCTGCTTTGCGAGCCATGCTATATTGGAGTATGGAATAGAAGCCCCGCCCACGCTCTGCTCATATTTGTCATTGGCTTGTGTAATTTTCCTTCGTAAATGCTGGCTTCTGTTTCGATAATAGGCTTGTTAGTCCCTTCTTAGTACCGCCTTGTTTTCATTCGTAACCTCTCAAGAGGACTGGCCCTTTTACTTCAGTTGTTACACAGTGAGTCTTTTTTAGTCTGTAAGCACTATTTTCTTTAAGTAGTTTCTCCTACTGCAGGCACAACATGCTTTCCTGCAACATGCAGCGCGCCATGCACGCTTTCACTTCCTAAGCAGCCCGGGACAATGGCGGCTGCTTCTTTGCATAGGTCTCACATTTACACGAGTTTGAGCTATTGGCATTGTACATGATAATGCCTTTTATTTATGTGTTAATTATCAAAACATATAAATAAAAGGCATTGTCATTTACAATGCCAATAGCTTAAACTCTCGCAAAAGCAAGACCTATAGCATTGCAAATGCTTGTTTTGAAAAGTTTTCACTTTTAGTGAGTTAAAATCTCAGTTTTTCCTTTTGGGTTTCCATTTCCAAATTGGGGTAAATCTTCATTCGGTAGTTAAAGTGAGGTTATAGTCGATGCAGGATTATAGATTTGACAGTACTATATTCAAAGTGCCACCACCCAGACATTTCACTGGGTAAAACTGGGTGAAATTGTCTTGCTGGAAATGTGGAATTATCAGAGAAATCAGGTGTGCTGATACTAATTAGTGCTGTAGTTCGCTAGATCTTAGGAGCTGGCTAGAATGCAAAATGGAAAACTACAGTATTCTTATACCTTATAGTTTTCGATACTGTTGATATTGATAATTCTGGGTGTGGGACTACTACAACAGTACTTGTGTATCAGTTGGAATGAAAGCCTAAGGCCCACATTACGAGAGCCATTTTAATTAGGGGTAGGCGTAACTCATGCAATTCCATGTAGCATATTAATTTGGAATAATCTGAAATATTCCATGAGATTACACAGAATTAATCAAGAAGAGTAATCCTGCATTTTGCCCTATTGTCTTAGTACAAAAATCCCCCCTGTCATCCAAATGGACACAAGGATGTATCTTGCGCTAAGAAATAGCGTTAAATGCAACAGAACATGAATAATGAGTGCAAGCATACCCACGCACACGTTAAATGTGAACTTGGGGTAGGATTTGCCCCTAACTTACTCCCAGTAGTTAGCGCTAGTTTTTTTGTGCAAAATTCACCCTTGCATCAAAAATGGAAGCGAGGACACTTTTTGCACTAAGAAAATATGACTAAATGCAACAGAATATAAACAGCAGCGTGAGCAGCTGCTCACACTCTCTAAATGTGCTCATGCAGTAGGATTTTCCCCCCCAAATTACTTTTAATATGCGAGCAGGAGTCATAGATTTATTATCTGTAATTCCAAGTCTAAGAATAATGCAGAATTACCAAAATCACTCTGATTACTCCGGCGTAATTGAAATTATGCCTGGGCCTACTTTTAATTCCAATGGGTCACGTTACATTAGTTTTTCCTATTCCTACACAGAGATTTCAGTGCTGAAAACAGTTGACATCTTCGTGTGAAACTCTTGGGTAAAAAGAGGATTTACAGGGGGAATCTCACCAGGACCTACCAGTTCCCCTGGTAAGTCCTTACTTCTTAGTCTACCCTCAGGGTCCACCTCATAATAGGCCAGTTCTTCCCCACTTCCAGAGTTACTAGTAACCCCAGTATCAATAACCGAGGGGAGGAAAAATCCCAGCCCATTTTCTGACTCACGCGCAACGAGGGCATAAGTGTGAAAGAGATACGTGTGAATTGCAATAGGTAAAAATGGTATTGGATTTGTGTGTTGTGTGTCTGTTGTGTTTGTGCATTTGTGCATGGAACGGAGAGGTGTGATAGGGTGCACTTACATTCCCACATAGAGCAGTAAGAACTCTAGTGTAACCGTTAGTTGGAGGAAACACTCCTCACATACTCTTCAAACACTGGTGTTTGTCAAACTGAGTCAGTGTCACATTGTAAAGAATTTATTCTGAATCAGCCCATGGTTCTCCATGTTAGCAAAGGCAATGGAGAGACCTCAACAGGAAAGCAGACAGGGACCGTTCAAACTTCTGGTCCATATTTCACCGCAGAAAGTCACGACAATACTTTTTTAAATAAATATTTTTATTGGCACTTTGGAACCATAACACCAACAAGGCAAGTGCCTCAGGAAAAGCTAGGGGGACAGGGGAGAGATTCAGGGTATAGACAAGGTACAACAGTTTTTAAATGTTCTTGATGCCAGGAGGAGTAAGCAAAAGAGACACCACATCAAAGAGAGTGTTCAGATCAATCCGTTACTCTTCCCACATACTTCTTAGGACTTGTGGATCTAGTTGGTGAAGGCATTTGAACTAAATGTGCAGGTGCACAGGTTGCCTCAGCAGGCAAATGTCTGCTCCAGCAGCTGGCAGGTCCCCCTCTGTGTCTGGCAAAGAGGTGAACTCTCTTTGCCTCAAACAGGTTGTCAGTGGCTCCCAAATGTCCTTAGAACGAGATCCTGGTGGAATGAGCTCCGAGTAGTTGGAGAGCTGCTCCTGGCAGTGAACCGAGTCCTGTAACCAGTTTGCAACCTTGGGCATAGGTTGCCTGCCCCAATGTATGGCTACATGCCTTTTGGCTAGGAGCAATAGGATTGCAGTGAGGCAACGAACTCCAGGTGGTACATCTTTGACCAATCCCAAGAGGCCAACCAAGGGCGTCTGAGGCGGCGAGTGGCCAGTGAACTGGGCCAGGTCTCTGTGCATGGCAGTCCAGTAGCTAGTGACATGTGGGCACTCAATGCGAGATGGTGAAAGGTGGCCTATGGGGCGGCACATCTCAGGCAACGGGCCTCCTCAGTGAGCCCCATGCATCTGGCGCGGAAGGGCGGGCACTCGTCAGCTTCAAGTGGGAGCAGGTATTGACCATTGGGGTAGAGGTCCCCAAATTTATAGAGTCCTCGCCAGTGGGCTTGTCCTCTAGCACCCTCGTTCTACAGCAGTGGGAGCATGGGATTGCACGCAAATGGGATAGAGGGAGAGTATATGCAGGACAGCTGGGCCCAATGCTGAATGCCATCCCAAGTCCAGTGAACGCACAGCACCATGCCAATCTCTGCATGTGGTGGTCTGTAAGATTGGTAAGAGCGCAGTGGCAAGAGGGCAGGGGGCTGCCTGATCTGCCTTCACCACTGTGTGAGGCTGTAACGGGGTATATCCAGAAATGGAGGTATTGGGCTTGTGCACATTCATGTAGAGGGTCATTTCGGGCACATTCAGGCCTCCTTGCTGGAAAGACAGGGTGAGCGTCTCCCACATGATCCGTGGCTGTTTGCCTGCCTAGGACAGGGAGATCAGATTGGGGAACAGTCACTTCAAGAAGTGTTTGGTGAGCGGGAGTTTGATGAAAAGATAAGGGATTTGGGTAGAACTACCATTTTAACAATTGCAATTCTTCCTGCCATGGAGAGAGACAGTCGGATCCAGGTCGGTATCCGCTCCTCCAACCATGTTATAGCCCTTCCATAATTTGCCCTCCAAAGCTTGTCCGTGTCCCGGCTGAGCCAGATACCTAAGTAGCGAACCGGGTAGTGGCCCACTGCAGGGGGTACCCAAAGTCAAAAGTGTTGTGTTGCAGAGGTGAGAGGGAATAAAGTAGATTTCACTGAGTTTGTACTAATGCCAGAGTACCCACCAAATCTGATTACCTCGCGTATAATGGGGGCCAGGTTAATTTGGGATTCCTGAATGTATAGCATGACATCGTCAGCATACATGTTTACTAAGATCCTCTGAGCTGTGAAATTGAGGCCCCTGTGGGCATGATGTTGCCTTAGCTAAGCAGCTAGTGGCTCCACCGGTATGGCAAATAGGACCGGGGACAGGGGGCATCCCTCCCTGGTCCCAAGTGTGACAGAGATTGGAGCAGAGATCATCCCATTGAGGTGGAGGCATACCATCGGAGAAGCATATAGGAGGCCAATCAGTCACTGGTATCCGTGACTGAGCTCGAGCCACAGGATTAGACTAAACAAATATGGCTACTCCATGGAATTGAATGTTTTATTGGCATCCAATAGGGCAGCAACTTCTGGCAGGTGGGGGTCTATGGCACGCATGAGGGCGAACATTGTGCGGAGGTTATGGGCCGTGGAGCAGCTGGGTACAAATCCCGACTGATGCAGATGGATGATGGCTGGAAGTAAAGGGAGCAGCTGATTTGCGAGTATAGAAAAGATTTTGTTGTCGACGTTTATCATGGAAAGCAGTCGATACGACTCGCAGCGTTTATCAGGTTTTAGTATCGCAACGATGACCACTTCCCATAGGGATGGCAGCAGCATGCCAGACGCCAGGGAATCTTCGTATAGAGCCAGTAGGTGTGGGTCTAGAATTGCGGCATGCTGCTTGTAGAAGGAGGTGGTGAGCCGTCGAATCCGGGTGCTTTGTCACTGGGGAGACTCTGTATGACCTGGGTCACCTTTTTTCACTGTGGAGAGGGCATCTAGGTACAGGTAATGGGCCGGGTCCAGCCAGAGCACCTGGATTGTGTCTGGGTAGGCTGTCAGATCTTCAGCATCAAGTATGACTGTGGCGCTATACAGCTGGGAGTAGAAGGATGCCATGATTTGTAGCAGGTCGTCGGGGTCGTATGACTGCCCTGTTGATCATCAATAAGCTCCACAACCCAGGCAGAGGCCCATGGCTTCCAGGGCATGTTGGCCAGCATCTTCCCGGGACGATCGCCTTCACCAAAGTGTCATGCAGTCGCTTCCTGGTGGAGATAACGGGTTTCTTTCTGAGCATCCTGGTGTTTGCCGAGAGTTTCTCCATTATAGCTGCTAGTGTGGTCACATTTTGCGATGTGTAAAATTCCAGTTGACAGCTGCCAAGAGAATTTCAGCGCTGCTTTGGTGTCGGTAAAGTAGTGAGGTTTTCCTTCATGTCGGATCTGCGGGTTGGCCGGATAGAGTAAGGAGTTGGTGACTTCTGCTTTCTGGAGCAGACGTTTGGCCGGGAGGAATTCATGGCTGGCTGCTTGCACTGCAAGTTTGAAATCAGGGTAGAAGGATGCATCCTTGCCCTGATATTGGATGGTGTGGTGCTCTCAAGCAAGCAGTAGGACTGTGCTGCGGTCCCTGTAGCTGAGAAATCTGGCAACTATGGGTCTTGCTGGTGCGCCTGGGGGAGAGCACGGTCCCAACATGCGGTTGGCCCGCTCTATGATGAAGACCGCTGATAAGGCATCTTCAAAGAGCACACACAGCATACGTTCGACGTAGTCTTCAATTCTGTCAATCGTAGTGGATATGGGTATTCCAATGATGAGAAGGTTATTCAGCTGGGAGTGTGCATCCAAATCCTCATTCTTCAGCTTATTTACTTCCAAGATTTTGTCAATTTAGAGAAGAGGTAGAAGATGTTCCCCAGCGGTTGCTTGCGTGTCTTCTGCTTCAGATGCGAGGTTCTTCAGGTGATCCAGGCGGTCATCGTGTTTGCCCACTCTATCCTTTATGAGATCGATGTGGCTCGTGAGGAGCTCAATTTTGGCATAGATAATGGGAGGCTGTTCTTGACATCCACCAGCATATTCTTGATATTTAGATCCTGCAAGTTTGCACTTTGGGAGTGCTTTGGGGGAGAGGAGGGAGGGGCTATGCGCCTCTATCGTGTTCTGTGTTTCGTGTTTGGCATTTTCCCTCGAATGTCAGTTTGGACTGGCGCACCTCCAGCTTTCCCATGTCGCGCAGGTCTAAGTGGGAGTCACACGCTGGGTCCCACCACACCCTGGCTCTGCTCCTCTGGGGATCAGGTGGCACGAGCAGACGCCAGAAGCCATCCCAGGAGGGTCTGCAATGTAGACCAAAGGGTCAACTGGAGGGCCAAGTGCAATACACTCAGGTCGTTGCTGTGCCTCAGGCTGTTGTTGTGTGGGAAGTCGAGGAGCTCCGCAGATGTACGATGTCACCCTCAGGCTCCACTTCACCCCAGAGCCGGCAGGAGGAGGATGCCCAGTATGTGTCTTTCTCAGCACGGCAAGCAGGGGCCGCAAGCTGGATCAGTGGCCTCCATAGGGCTAAGGCCCCAGGTCAGGTCAGTGGCCCTGCAGTCGGCCCTCAAAAGTAGTCATGGCTACCAGCAACCCCTTCCTACCAGCTCGGACCTCCGGTTGAGGTCGGGCCCCGGGCAGGGCCAAGGGCTTTGTGTCTCTCTTGGGTCCCCTTCCTCCGCACCCCTGAGATCAGGCCTCTCCAGGGAGCATCTTGCTAGTAAATATTTAGGGCCCCAAAGTAGGTGATTCCCCCTTTCTATGCACTACTTGGCCACGCGGGTGCCTTCATCCCTCGCTGATACTATTGAGAGCTGCAGGACTACCTTATCAGGCTGCATGACAGGCCCGGCTTTTTCTGCTCTCACTGTCACTGCCGATGGTCATCAGGGGCTGCCCCTCAGAGAGGCATCAGCGCAGCAGTCCAGAGTCCACACCAGGGGCCGGCCAGGAGATGTCACATGCTGCAAATCAGGCCGCAACCAGCTGAAGCACCACTCCTCTCTCCTGGCAGCTCTTGCTGCAACAGGATTTTTGGGAGCAGTGCCCCCCACTGGCTTTCAGGTCCCATCCAAGGCAGTGTTGAAATTTCTCCTAGGTGGCTCCCGCCTTTCACATGAAGCCCAGACCCACGGGTGCAGTAGGCCCTGGAGGCAGTGCCACCCTCCGTGGGTGGCCCCGCAGTCTGGAGCCAACAGCCCGGGCTCAGCTGTCATGTCGTCCCAATGAGGCAACTTGTGCCCACCCTTTTCAAGGGTGGTGAGCCGTGGGTCCAAGGGCACCCACACTAGCCCAACAGGGCCTGGGAGTACAGGGCATCCTCCTCTCGGCAAGAACCGCCCCTGTGGGGGAGAGACTGGGGCAGCCCGTAGGGCCACAGATCAGGCCGTCGCAGGCCTGGTCACCATCTCACCATCCTGATTCAAATTAATGCCAAATAAGGGCAGCATCTGAGGCACCTCTCCTTAGGGCATGGAGTCAGGACCTTATCTGTTTGATAGATGCCCTAACACTGCCGATTAGTGACGGATTGCAAGGTTGGCCAGCAAAGCCTCACTAAGCAGCGGCCATTTTGCTGCGAGGCACTTGAGCCCCCCCTCCCCATCACGCCAATACTTCGGAGAGTCAAAGACTGGACATCCCTCATAGAGACCTACAGGCCCCCTTCAGAGACCAGGGATATTGTTATATTGATAATTATGTCTCTGTCACTCCCTCCCAGCATGTCTCTGATGGAGTCTAGTGACCCTTTTAAAAATGGGTGCAGCCTTTGACTGCTCTCAATTGCGTAGAGGCCTAACGGTGTTTCTGGGGCCCTCTGGACCATAGGGTGCACTTAGAGGAGCACTAACTCCAGAGAGACTTTTGGCTTCTGTGTCCACCACAGTAATTGTCGCATGCGTAAGGCCCTGACTCATTTGAATGCGACCAATGAGGGAATAGGCAGTTTACATTGTATAGGTATTATGAAGGGACTGCATATGGGTCTCTGGGTCCTTCTGTAATATGAAAACACCACATATAAGTAATGTGCCCCAAAATGTGCTCATTTTCACACTTACAGTTTCAAAGATTTAATGGGTCATTCTGTAAGCGTGTCTGAGATGGACTTAAAAGTAGCGCCCCACGTCACAGGAATAATGTGCACAGTACTTGATAAAAATATCATAAGCAATCTAATAACTTGCTTAAACAGGGTTTGTATTGAGTAGAAACAACCAGGGAGTCCGCCGACTATTGCACTGTCATTTTGCCGCTCTAGGCTACTCACGCCCGGTGCGGCCCGGCCTGGTTTGGGCCCCATGAACTCCTTAAGGCGCCTCTTTTTTCCCCGCTCTCCTCCTTGTTTACTGCAGCCCAGTGATTTTCTCCTTGGCCCCGGTGCTCCTGTGTTCACGGACCAGGGCCAGGAGTAGGTGCAGGTGCGGCTAGGAATGGGGCCCAGGAGGGCCACCTGGGGGGCCGGTCGGTGGAGGCTGGAACCAGCAGCAGCAAAGTCTGGTGACATATACAGAGGACTTTGAGGTCATACACCCCCCTACAATTGGATTGGAGGCTTTTATGGGACTTGTACCCCTGATCATATGTTTGTACACTGCAACGCAACCAGGGGGCAGACCACAAGCCCCAGACACCATCGTGGCAGGAAGCCGCCACCGCCACATCCGCACCCGGAGGCGCTTGCATAAATTTAACCTTTCTGTGCACGTCAGTGGCGGAAAGAGGCAGGCGGAGCCACCCCTTTGGTCCACGGAGTCGAGCCTTGTGGAGTGGAGGACGATCCTATAGCTGTAATGCTGTATTGCAGTGCCCAGGTCAAGGTACTGTTTTCGGTTACTCTCCCGGTGTGGCTTGCTAGACTGGGACTATTTGGACCACTGGGACTACTGGGCATCCACGTGGTGACTTTCCCCGGCAACAGAGAGTGGGGTTCATTCTGGTAAAGGACACATGGTGCTAAAAGGTGCTGCGGAGATGGGGAAAAAGAAAGGCCTTCCTAGTAAAACCCCGCCCCCTTCCCCTCACATTTCTACTATAGACGGTTTCCTCCATCGGACAGTGAGGCTGTTTCTAAAGAGAAAGAGTTGGCAGAAAGGAGGCTTTCCTTGGATAGGGATAGGCTCCATGCTCTTCTCCACAGGTCACCTGCCCATTCTGATCTGGAGGGCCCCTCTCTCCGAATTGGTTCCCCAGGGTCATCTGGGTGGTCAGGAGGAAGCTTCAGGGGGGACGCCCATGGTAATGAGAACGGTAACTGTAACTCCATAACTTCCTCTACACCGGTTGTTAGCCCAAGGCGTAAGAGGAAACAGAAAAATTGTGCCATTACCCAGTCTCTCGCTGAGTCCAAGCAGGGTGGCCGGTCCACTACTATTTCAAAAGACGAGGAGGGGGGTTTGTCCCTCAGGAATGTACCGCTCAGGTATTTTGAAATAATGTTAAATAACAAATTGGATCCAATTCTGGTGAGGCTTTCCCGCATTGAAGAGAGGGTCGCAAAGATAGTTTCTCTGACGAAGAATGGGAGGAGCGGAGTGGGACAAATGGGGAGCAGGGTCCTCTTGAGCCTTCTTGCCCTGGGGTGGACCCTGTGTTAAATCATGATGTTGTAGCCACAGATCGTATTGTTGCCACATCTAAGTTAGGAAACAAGGTTGAGACTCAGGGTGCTGCTGCTCTCCCCTGTCTTGTGGGTGTTGACGGGGGTAGTCAGTCCATCAGGCATCCTACTAAGCCTGGGGAAGGGCTTAACTTGCCTCCAGATGCAACCCCCTACATAGTTGTTCTAGGGAATGTCCCTCCCCACCCCACTCCTAGAGGGGAAGCATATCAGGAACTTAAGAACAAGGTGGTGCACTGGTTTAGTGCACATTTGCACTGTAATAGGGGGCTAGCGCAGTCTATCCTCATGGCCCGTAGATTAAGCTGGGTAGATAAGGAGAAAAAACCATGGGGGGGTCTGCGTGGTGGTAAATTTCGACAACCCTTGGCAAGCAGGTGAACTTTTGGCAGCTGCACCCCCGCCCGATACAAGGTACAACTGGGTTAGTGGTCCTTCCCTGGGTTTCTTTTATAGACCAGGCAGGCCAGTTGGCTCATTAGACTCTCATTATACTCACAGGGGGCCCCGCCTAACCGGTCAATTGAGGAAGATACCCCTGGTGTCTATTTCTGATAGATTTTCCCCATTGTCTGTGCTGGAGTCTTGTGATTGACTGGACACTTGTGACCCTGTTCACTGCCTAGGGGACCTTTTGGTCCAGGCCCCCACAGTCTGTATAAGGTCACACATTGTTGTCCTGGAACATCGCACGTCTCTCTTCCAAGTTCTCTGATCCAAGCTGGGTCCAAATTGTAAAGCCTTTCCATATTATATGTCTTCAAGAAACCTGGGAGATTGAAAATTGTTTTTATCTTGAGGGATACACCACCTACTTGGAACCAGCCATACCTTCACGGGCGAGTAAGCCGAAGGGGGCTTTGATCATGTTTGTTAAAATGGAATTGAGTAGTTACATTTTGGATCTCCAGTGCCATGTGCCCTCAACCCAGGGGCTTCGGCTAACATTTCCAGGCTCCCCCTCAGTGGTCTTAGTTAATTATTATAATAGCTAATGTGATAGTTCTGAGCCCTGTGGCGCCTTGCCATTGGATCGCCTTTTGCTCTCCGTTCAAGTTTAGGCTGACGGACAAGTTTTAACAGTTATTTCGGCGATTTTAATTGCCACCTTTGTGACCCGCCCCCCCCCCACCCCCTAAGACAGGTGATGCACCAAATAGTAGCTGTCTGCTGAGAGAAGGGCTACATTTTGAGAACTCACATAAAGGGCATGAGCTGTATGAGTTCATGGATAGTTATAATCAGGTCTTCACTATGGAGAAATTGGTGAACTCTAAGGATCCTGTAATTTGCCCAGCATTTAAAGGGAGGGGATGTAGCATGTTTATTGATTTTATTCTTGTCCCCTCACCACTATACTGGCTCGTCACCAATTTTAAAATTATACCTAGTGTTTTTAGTGATCACAACCCCTTATCTGTAACCCTGGATGTAGCTAGGGTTCCTCGGTCACAGCACAGGGGGACTTTAAAGGGGCTCTCCACTATTGATCAAGGGATAAGACTAGGATTGTCTCAGATCGATCCCCTGAGCCTTCAGGTGGCACTTTTTGCAATATGTCTCTATGAGGTCAATACCTGTCTTGATAGTGATGCTAGTGAAGGGGAGATCCTGGAAGCTTTTAAAGCTATTGCTGCTGGGGTCCTCAAATTGATAACAGCAACAGTCCCTAGTAGTAAGGTGTCGCATATCCCCAAATGGTTTGATAAGGACTGCTCGAGAACCCTGCGCCACTTGAAGGTAGCCCTGAAGCAGGTACCGCGGGACGGGCAATTGGTGAAAGATTGCAGGTGGGCCTAGAAATTGGGCCAAGCTACCTGTAAACATAATTTACAGGAATTGTCCTGGGGGGAGCTTTCTCAAGCTTGTGAGATGAGGGACAGCTCTCTCTTTTGGAGAGTGGTAAATAGACCTTGTTTTGTGGTAGGTGCCGGGCCATCTTTATGCCATCACATTTCAGAGCACCAATGGGTAGGTTCTTTTGAGGGTGTGTATAATCAGGGGTATGTGGGGGCGACATAACTTCCGCTAGCTCAGTCACAGCTTGTGACCCAGTACTTTGGACCTTAGAGGATGTTACACTGGGTTTTCTTGCTTTGGCAAGTAACAGAGCCCCGGGCCCTGATAGTATCCCGCCAGACCTGTTTAAATCTAATATTGAGGTCTGGACTCCACTATTAACACAGGTACTGAATGCGGCCCCTGGGTGGGGACTTTGTCCTCTTGGTCTACCGCTGTCATTGTTCCTATCTTCAAGAAGGGGGACAAAGACAACCCACAATGCTACAGACCAATATCGTTACTGGATTCAATGGTCAAGGTACTGGGGAGGGTGATCTTAAATAGGCTAAGTGACTGGGCAGAAGAGAATAACATCCTGTGCGATGTTCAATATGGTTTTAGAGCAGGGAGGTCCACCTCAGACCAATGCCTGAACCTCCATTTGATCATTAATAAATACATGGTGGCTCGGTCTGAATCTATACATTTAGCCTTTATGGACCTGACCTCTGCATTTGACAGGGTGAATCGAGCAAAACTTTGGACTCTGCTTAGAGATATGGGGATAGACTCAAGTATTGTGGCCCTTTTAGCCAATCTGCACTCAGAGACCTCTGCCTCGGTCTGTTTCTCTCAGGACGCCGCCTGTACTTGCCCTTTTCGGAACAGTTCGGGTGTGCATCAAGGATGTATTATTGCCCCCTTTTTATTTACCTTGTACTTAAATAGGCTTGAGTCCGCCCTGTTATCAGCTGCTGCTGATTGCCGGAAGGTAGGTGACAGATTCCTCTCTGTGTTATTATATGCGGACGATGTGGTCCTTATGGCTCGGACCGCTCAGGGGCTGGATTTGCTCCTGGATAGGTATATGTCTCTCATGGGGAACCTTGATCTGGCGATTAATTTCTCGAAGTCATATGTGATGGTTGTGGGCCCCAAGTCAACTAAGAGAAAGAACTTTAAGGTTGCTAATTTTACCTTGGGCAAAGTTAAGGCGTTTCCTTACCTGGGGGTCCTATTTGATGCTAACATTTCTTGGAAACCTCAGGTGGAGGCAAAAAGAGCTGAGTTTCTCAGATCCACTGGGGTGTTTTTTAATTTTGCACAGAGGGTTGGCTCTAGGGTCCCGAGGGACCTGATAAAAATGTATCAGGCTAAGTGTATCTTCCAGCTATGATATGGTAGTGAGGTATGGGGATATGCCAAGTGGGACCGTATCCAATCTGCCGAAATTAATTTTCTTTGCAGATTGGTACAGGTTCCACACTCTACTCCAGCTTTTTCTGTACAGGCGGAGCTTGGGCTTGTCGAATGTCTCATTTGATATCCCTTAGTCCGCTTCTGTGTTAGAATAAGATTTGGAGCAGGGCGGAACTGTCAATAAATCGAATGATTTTAGTGGATTGTTTGGCTCTTGATCGTTCACACAAAATATCTTGGATAGCCCATGTTAAAGCAGCCTTTAACCGCATTGGTAGGTCAGATATTTTTTATGATCCCTCCTCTCTCTTGGAGCTGGAGTTAGGGTGTGTCAAAAGGCTGTTCTTGGAACATTCACATCTACAGGGAGAGCACCTAGAGCTTCAGAAATCTTCAGTTCGAGGTCACATGCTGCTAAAAACTGTGCAGGGGTTGGAGCTAGTATCTCGACATGGTCCGCTCACAGCATGATAGGTTCCTACTGGCCAGATTCAGGTTCAACCTATTGCACCATTTTTTGGCATCTCCTTCTGGGTGGATACAGCCTGAGGTAAGGGAACCCTGCGGCTGTGACAATATGTCTCAGCCGGATATATTGCATTTTACCATGTTCTGTTCTTATTATAGCTGGCCGAGGAAGCAATTTTTAATCCCTTTGTTGAAATCCCTGAAGTTTATTCAAGTTAGGCCAGCTTTGATGTTTTTACAGATGTTTCCTACAGATCATGTTATTCTTGCAGTCCTATCATTTCTATGAGCAGCTTGGGTGTCTAGAAGATCAAGATTTGATTAATTACTCCATTACTCACTATTTATTATATAATGTTATCTGTGTTTTTATTGTCTCTGAATTCTGATTGCGAAGTTTGGGTTTTTCACTTTTTCCCCTATGGTGATTGCATCGTTCGAATCAAGACTCTATAATGTCCTTAATGCCTCAAAATTAGGTGCCACATTGACCTGAATACATCATTGAGCCACCGAAATCCTTGTTTAGATAGAGTGGTCTTGTAATGTATCTGCATTTTATGAAGGATAGCTAATGTAGCTGGGCACATTTTCTCATTGATTTTAATGGATTTTACTTGTATTTGTTTGCCTGTATTTATAGAGGAAGTGATTGTATCATACAACAATGCTTTATGCATTTTATATGATGTTTATGTGTGATGTTCAATGGTCAAAATTGTCCGAATAAACATATGTATATATATGAATAGAAACAAGAAGGTGTGATTTGCAAACTTTCAAGAGCAATTTAAGAAGAGACATTTTATGCTCCATGAATCAAGAGCCAAGACATGAAGATCCTGCACTCTGTTTTGATTTATAGCTCAAAATAAGAAAGGCTTATTCATTAGTTAGTTAAGGAAAAATGAGCTGCTGTTGGGAGTTTCCTGTGGTTTCATTAGAAGGTTTTGTGAACCACTGGCTTGAGGGATTGATGTTGAAGGCCAAAGTGTCCATTTATTCTGATTCCGCCTGTCCCAATGCCCGAAGATCACTCTGTGATCATGATATGTCCTATGAAGAGTAACTTAATCTGCCTTGAGTCTTTGCTGAAGAGCCTCTGCCAAATGCACTAGTTTTGCTAATTTCCTGGAAAACGTAAAGAACCTGGAACCTTTGGTTAACTTTTTTTTTGCCTTGGAGCCTTAATCTGAGTGTCCTAGGTGTCCTGTCAGAATAGTTGCAGCACACTCGGCTCTTGACATCACGCTGGTGTTGCTGACCACAGCAGGACCAGAGTGGGCTCCTGGCTCCGCGCAGACTGCATACACCTCACGATGCACCTCGCTGGTGTCGCTACACCATGGTGGGATCAGGGTGGGCTCCTGGCTACGTGCCGAATTAATGCAGACATGTCGCGATACGTGCCTGGGTTCGGCTCACCACCTTTGTCGCCAGATGTCGTATCCCAGGCCCCAAAAGGATGGCACAAGGAGGCCAGTAGGTGAATGCAATCATATCTTTATTCCTTGCAAATCCCGCGCTCATGCAGGCCTGTCCTCACCACCTCATGTCCGCACAGTAAGTGTGTTGGCCATGACCAGGACTCCTGCCCCCTTGTCCTAACCGGAAGCAGTGTTCTGTTTCCAGATCTCTGTGCAGGGTCGCGTAATGCCCATCAGTATCTCACCATTACGACACTAGGGTCCGATGGGATCATTATTGCACCATATAAAATCTGACTTTGAGGTATTGGGAATTTATCAGGTGCAACAATAATCACCTATCCTCGGTTCTGGCATTCTGCATAAAAATGGGGCATAATGAGGATTGTGATACTTACTGCACCAAGTTTCGCGTCCTTGAGTTCTCTGGGTCTTGTTCACTCTTTAAAGTCCGGTAGGTTTGACATGCCGTAAATGTAATGAGGAGGGCGGACATTATCGCCTTTAGTAATTCCTGAGTACATTAAACAACCCGCCACTTATAATTGCGATCCTGGCTAATAAAAAGGCACTTGTGCGGATCACAATTTACTGGACCACTCATAATCTGGCCTTGGGGAAGACCTGTACCATCCTCTTAACAGGTGACGGCATTCCCCTCTTTTTCTGTTTTTGATGGCCCACTCCATAAGGAAATGGGAACCTTTTTCTTGTCCCCACACCGTGCAGAGGCTCAGAGCTTCTGTGCAGTCCCAGCAGGCACAGTCCGCCAGTCGGACAAGGTAAATCTGTCCAATTGTCTGCTGATTCCATCAGAACGACGAATGCGTTCGAAGACCGACAATTATTCAAGCAGGTGGCTCACCCATTGTTTACCAAGAAGGAGGGGCTGCCACCGACTCGACACATTATCATCTCTGCTGAATTTACGATCCACAGAGACAACTACTGCACGCTGCCCACGCCTAGCCCCCCGGTGAGCCACAAACCGCAGGGTGAGGCTATGGAATGCTAATTGGAATAAATGAATCTGCAGATTCGTCAAATCATTCCTATAATTCTGGCAACAAATGGATGCTGCACGCAAGGAGGTGTGGTCTACCAGGCTCGTTGGCCATGGAGGTGGTGTGCCACATGCAGGCTTAGACAGACCCTATGTACTGCAATGTACAAGAGGTTTAATGTTGGCTCTCTCTGTGAGTGTTATGTCTGGTAAAATGTTCCTAATGGATTCCTAAACGTTTCTTACAGAAATAGTAGGAAATCATTATGCGGACAGCAAGAAATGCCTATGCTGGCATTGCTACACATTGCATTTATAGGATTATGATAAGAGTTCTGAGGAGAAAAGGCTTGGAACTAATGGAATAATAAAGCAGCAGAACCTGATAGCAACTTTACAGACATAAGGTGACAAGTTCATGTAGAAAATTAGCATGCACCTATCCCATAGACATTTGAAAATAATTCCTGCTTTAGGGGTGACCGGATTTTTAAAACTAAAAAGTGTGACAGGTCACAGACATAGAAGTAGGACTAAAATTGTCACAGACTTCGCACAGATGAGGACTACAGTGGAGAAAAATCCGGCATAGAAGGACCACAGCATGCATAAAGAAAATAACAATAGACTGAGATGAGGCCTATCGTAATTACCTGAGGCTGAGATTAGTCCAAGCATTTCATCCATCACTTTTTTGTATACTTCAGTGTCACGCCATAAGTTTGTCAGGTATGCCCAGATGTGGGTCCAGTGCACACTGTGCCACAGGAACCAAGCTATACCGTGAGCCTTAATAAGGGCGAAATTGGTCTTGGGTTGCTTGTGTTCCAGTTCAGGGTGGACCTGGCCTGGCTGTTCGGCTGGACTGTTCCTATTAGAGCAGAGAGAAGACTGATTTGCATATGGCTGGGTCCAAACTGAGGTGGCCTGGTGTGCAAAATAACGATGGATTGGAATGCAGCCTAATTACCTGTGGCTGAGATTAATTCAAGAATTCCATCCATCCCTTTTTGTATACATTAGTATAAAGCAAACCAGGCATATGAAAAAACAAAATCGACCAGAGTTTTAGAGGTTGTGCCCCTTTTTACATTTCAGAAAGTCTGGAAGCCCTTGATAAAAGAGAATGGGGACACACGCAGCGTCGTCACTAGGGTTGGTGTCACCCAGTGCGGTAACTCATGGTGTCACCCCCTCACGACTTACCCCATGACACCATCACATGGGGTGACACCTTTCCCAAATGAGACTATTTAGTAAATAGTCTCATTTGGGAAAGGTGTCACTCCATGTGATGGTGTCACCCGGTGCGGTCCGCACCCCCCTAACCCCCCTAGTGACGCCACTGGACACACGTATGTCTCACATTCTGCATGGTGTTTGTTGCATTCTGGGACGTGAAGCACTTTTTTTCTAATGGTAAAAGTCAAACCTCAAGCAAGAGAAATTTGTGTTTCCACGAATCGACACAGTGGGGAAGATAGTAGAGAAATACACGTGGAAGGGTAAAGGGAAATGTTTTCATTCCATACCACGTAATCTATCAGAAAACGCCGAAAATTACTGCAAAATAATGTTTTACAAAATAACCCATGTCCCTCCAGCATGCTGTGATGCAATCCGGGGGAAGGCTGCTGAGCTTGGTGTTTGGCGCTGATAGTGTAATTAAACATTGATCACAGCTCTTTAATAGCTGCTGTGCTGCTGTGCTGAGTGAGGCGAGGCATTATGTAACGAATTTACACGCTCACTTGACTCTCTCTCCCTCGTTCTCTCTCTCTCTCTCTCACAAAGCAGTGACATGTCTTTAGTTTAAGTAAAAGTGTCTGGGTATACAGATAGACCCTGAAAAAAATTGACTGTTCGTGGAAATCTGTTATGTTATGTGTCATGTTATGCGTCATGTTATGTATGGGGTTTTTATAAAGCACACAGCTGCCCCAACAACGGGGCTTCCCAGCGCTGGACTTCGAAAATAGAGAACGTCTGGTCATTCTACTGTAAAATCTTTACTCCCTCAGGGGAAATGCTTGGGTTAATTGCATATGGGTAGCCTTTTTATCCTTAAAGTCCCATTTCAACCTAAGAGCTCTCTAGGAGTTGCAAGGGGATATATAAATATGGCTTGTTGATTTTGAGCCTTACGAATAGATTGAAACTTTTTGCTCAAAATATATTTTGTTTGAAGCACATAGTGAGAAAGATTTTGACAATGGACAGGAACAAGCACTGGCAATGCCATTAGGTCTAGTGTTGTTCTGCAGACTTTTGCCAATTCTTGTTTGTTTTGTCATGTTTTTTGCAAAACGTTATTGTTCAGGAAATTGCCAGTTGTTCATCAATCTAAAAAAACATTGACTGAAGGCAAAAAAGTTTTTGGGTGTCAAAAATGCACCCATTACCATGGTATTCATTGGCACTAAATGGAACTACTTTGTGGTTGAATTTGCTCCTTGTGAAAGGACAGTGTACCATAACTCATAGTGAAGTCAGCCAATGGCTGAAGTGGGCTGATGCATTGCCCCTCGATGCATATTCGAGTGGATTGGAGAAAAATGACACAACCAAAGACAAATGGATGAATTGTGGCTGTAAACCTCTATAAGTAACTATGTCATACACATCATTTTTGTGAAATCAAAAGGTCCTAGCTAACACCATAGTATAAAAAAACAATAGTTTTGGCATTACCTGCCATTCTCTTGCCTTTGAGAAAGAAAGAAAGAAAGGAAGGATAGAAAGTAGAAAAGAAGCAGAGAAGGAAAGAAAGCAGGAAAGAAGAAAAGAATGAAAGAAAGAAAGGGACAAAAGAAGGAGGAAAGATAGGAAGAAAAGAAAAGTTGAAAAGAATGAAGGAAATAAGGAAAAAAAAGGTCAGAGAGATAGAAAAGAAGAAAGAAGGAAAAAAACAAATAAAAAAGGAGAAAGAAAAGAAGGAAATAATTTTTTTCAAATGTATTAGAACCACTGAAAATTAAACAGGATAAAGGCTTGTTTTCTTCCTGGGCAAAATTTATTAAAGAACCATTGGGGAAATTAAGTCCAGAATTAATGTTTCTGAAAAATTGACTCCTTATAAATTCACATGTATAATATTAAAGCTTTCAGTTTGTGTCCTGCACTGCAAAATAAATTTACAACAGTATTGGCAGGAGACAAGTACTGATAAAGCTTGGAATGTGGCCTGTGCTACACATCTGCTATAAAGTGTTCTGCTTTCACCTCAGGCTCTAAACACAAAGGCGACACTAAAGTAATTATAAAGTGAAAACAAAAATACTGGCACTGAAGGGAACAACCTTGTCTGTGGATGGGCTCATTGTGAGGGACCAAAATGTAGTCACTTAAACTGAGGTCAACCAGTAACTGAAATAGGCTGATCCATTGCTCCATGCTTTATGCTATATTGGGTGGAAGCAAAATGTGATGGCCTCAGCAACAGACCAATGGATAAAAAGAGGCAGCTGAAAGCCCCTTAACCGCTTCGGTGCTCGGGACGGCCCCCGACCATCCGACCTCACAGAGGGCGTGTGCAGAGGACGGCCGGTGGCCGTCCTAAACACGCCCACTCAATAAATCACCCGCACCGCGGCGGAATTCGCGCCGCGGTCAACGGGTTAAGTATCCATGTTATTTTAGTAAAATCAAACATTTGTGGCTAACACCAGACCAAAGCCGATGTTAAACCTGCTTTGTTTACAGCAGTGACCTTTCTTTCCATGACCTTGTTTTGCCATCATTTCAACTGGGCAGATGTAACCTTCTAATTCCTTGTGAGGATTGGAAAAGCTATCAAGTAATCGGTTTGCCAGACAAATGTTCCGCTAGGCTGGGTTGTAGCAGGCAAATCTTCAGGTAATTATCAGAGAAGCCAAAGGGAACTTTTTGCTGCCATAGAAGAGGTATCACCAAAAATTGTAATGCTTCAAAAGCATTATCACTAAATAACCAACAAAATTGCAAATCAATATTCTAGATTAAATATATAATTAAACTGTTATATTTATCTTAGAAGGTAATAATTTTGTTTATAATAACAGTTTTTAAATTTGCCAGGAACACAAACACATTCAATTTTCAAATTTTCAGAGTCAAAGCATTGAATTTATCAAAGACATACAGAGACAATTATATTTTAAATATCATAGCAAGAAATCTCACATGACTGAATCATAAAAACATATGGGTTCATATGGCTTTGTGCCAATGCAAAATGACAGAAAGTAATAAACTGCAGTTTACTTTCAAGTGCAGAAGGTATTTGCTGCTTGAAAGGAGTCCTTTTCTCAGTACAAAAGTGATTTATTGTTCTTCACGTTGCTTTACATCAAAAGTTGTGTTACTGGAACTTCACTTGTGCGGCTTAGTGCAAACACCCATAGGTTTTGAAGCAAAGAATAATCTACTACGATAGCCTGACTGGGCTTGGCATCAAAAAGTAAAGTCTTGTTGAAGCAGGTGCTAAGCAGAGGAAATGTCAATTCTCAAAAAAACAAGCATTGTATGTGCCGAAGTGCGCAGCAGACATGCAATGTGTGTGATCCCTATGAGTTTGTCTAGGCATAAGAATTTGCACTGGAAGGGTATGCTTCCAGTACATATCCTGAGCTAGAAAGCATACACTCACCCCCAGACCAAGGTGCATAGCACTACTTCATGCTAGGCAGCCTAATGAGAGCACCAGTGTGAGGGATGATAGTAGCAGCAGGCCAATCTCAGTAGAAATGCCTCTACGCTGTGTTTACCCCTTGCGCTACCTATTGAAAATATGTTACCCTAACAGTAACTGTATGCAAATACTGATGATGTATTATATTTAGAATAGAACCACATCTTATGAAATATTGCATGTATTTTTGTCGGGCCAAGCCAGGTATGCTTTTCCGCCCCATCTTCTCACACCCTTTCAGTGTCCAACCACATAGCCTCAACAGAGGTACAGTAAGGCACACATAGGTACATGAACTATTATTGAACCCACTTTCGATATTCTTACATCATGATTCAGATGCATTAACTGTACACTGAGTCCTTTCTTGTACTCTCTAGTGGTTGTATGCAGGATAGAAGTACTTTTTCACAACATTGCCAGGTGACAGACCTTACATATAGACCTCTCTCCTGAGCTATGGCCCTATCTAAGTACCTGGGATGCAGCCTAGAAAAGGGGTCAGGGTCTAAAAGTGCATGATCAACTAGTTGCCTCATTTTTCACATGAGCTGCTAATTTGGTTGCTTCATTATTGTTGTTGTACAGTGTCCCGTCAATGAAGAATGGTGGACTATTACACGGTTCCCATGTACCATTCTGAGACAATGCTGTTGCACTACCATCATTTTGCAATAAAACAAGAAGTGCTCAATTTATATACTTACACCTAACTTTATCACTCATTCGGTTTACATTTTTAAATGTTCACCATATTAACATCATTCAAATACTCAGCACAAGTAAGTATACATATATGTAGTACCCTTTCAATGTTTACCCAGATTTTTACAAACAATTCTCTTCACCATTTTTCAACCTGCACCATGTTTATGGAGATCTGCTTTTGTGGGGCAGAGATTCTGCCCCTAGGGCAGAGATCTCTAGAGTCACAGAGGAGATCTCTACCTACTTCTATGAGCATGAATTAACATACAAGAACAGAAAGTCAACCATGTTCTCATCATTTTGAGCTATCCTATCACTACAATGGCATTCTTCTCCATCCTGCTACTCCCTTGCCAATTAAAACCCACAAAATGGTTCCAGGACAATAAAAGAGGGCCCCCAGCTCCTCTGAAGAAGAACTTGAGATTATTTGTGAGGGGGTCCTCCAGAAGCAGGGTCAGCTCCATGGGGTTCTGAAACTCAGCTGAGCATTGCAGCATGGGCCCTGATTTGGAGGAAGATTGCCAGTCACTGCAGTGCAGTGGATGTTCACACCCAGAAAATGGAAGGAGTGCTGCAAGTGTTGGGAGGAACTTTGGTGCTGTGTTTTCATGTTATTCATTTATCACATTATTTATGTTTAAAATGAATATCAAGCTGGCACGTCCTGATGCGTTGATGTTGAGGATCATGACGACAGGGCTTGTGATGCGTAGTCCGGTGTCGAGTATGCGAGGAGCAGCGGAGGCAATGTGCCGAATTCAATGACTGGTGAATCTGCAATGTGGAGTTTCAGCATCGTCGTCAAGGCTGCTATCGACGAGGGATGCAAGAAGCTTGCACCAGGTAAAGCATCGCTTCACAGAGATTCCAATGGCGATATGTATGTCCCATGATGCGGAAGGCGGCAGCTATCCATGTCTTTTTCGACGGGTCCAATCCACTCAGCAGCTGGGATACGTCAGTTCTGCGTGGGGATACATCACTCAGAAGAGAAGATGCATTGGTTCCGCTGGCGATCACCTCAGGCCCACTTCCAAGGGTCCAGAACTGGCAGGGTAGACTCACAGGGACCTGGCACAGGGGTACACAGGTCTGAGCTTTAAAAACATTTTTGTGATTTTAATGATTTTTATAAGTGTATATCTTCATTTTGTAAACAAAACGCAAAAGACAATTCTTGCACTATATAGTTTCCATAGTTGCCAGCATGCTAGGAGGATTGTTGCCTGAATAGTATTGTTTGTTATAACCCAATCCTACCTACTTGTCTCAGTTTCAAGAAAGATGTCCTACTTTGACGCCCTGGTTTAAAGTTTTGGGAATCATTGCTGAGCATTTTAAAAATTAAAGCACGTTACTGAACCACTATGATAAATGGAAGGTTTGCCTTACATGTTGGCATGGCAAAATATAGCCAAAGGCTTCATAGTGACAATCTTTCTCTTATTTTAATTGTTATTTCCTTTTAAAGTATGTGGAGGTACATCATGTAATGGTCATATGAACTCATCATTTCTTTATTTTGTTTTCATTCCTTTTTAGTGGACAGTACTGACCAAACAACACCAAAGCAGGCTGTTCATCAAATTTCTCAGGAGGTGTTTCGTCCTACCATGGCGAGCTCCTTGTCTGCGCCAGAGGAGAAAATCAATGTTGTGTTGGTTAAGAGCAAACAGAAGATGATCAGAAATGTTGGCCCCAACCCAGGAACATTATTCCGATACCCCTTCTTGGGTGGGGGAGTGACGTTGATTTTAGTTTGGACTTTTGACTTTTATTTAAACATTTGATTTTCTTGTTGGAATTTTCAACTCATTAAGACCTGAGACAACGCCATCCCTCACACCTAGTGCTGAGCTCTTTGTTTGATGTTTGGGACAGTTTGCACTTATGTCTTCATAACATGTCTCTCGCCTAAGGAATTTTCATTTTTTATTTCATTTATTTATTTCAAATAAGCAAAACACAGTCACCTATACCTTACTCACAATATACTACATTACGATTCATAACAACATTAAAAAAAGACACATTGAATCAAGACATACCATTAAAAGAAAATCCCATTCGTACCATAGTACTACTTAACTGTTAGAAAATGAGTTGTTAGTTGACTGGGGAATGAGCCCTGGTCAAGCAGCAACCACAATCCTAGTCAGGGTAAGAGGCAGGCAGACCCTAAATTAACCTGTGCTCACCCTCTTGTAGCTTGGCACAGAGCCCTCAAGCTTAGCTTTAGAGGATGTGTGCAGGGGCGTAACACAGGCCCCTGCATCCCCCGCGGTGCGGGGGTGCCCCCCGAGCTGGAGGGGGCCCCCTCAGCACAGTACTTAGGCCTGAGCGCTCCGTCTTAAATCCAGAGCGGGGGCCCCTCCGTGTACATTGCAGGGGGGCCCCTTAAACTTTCGTTACGCCACTGGATGTGTGCAAAGCATTTGTTCAATACTTCAAACAGTAAATCCGTGAAATACCACACAAAAAGGTCCCACACCAAGTTAGAAAAATAACAGATTTTATTAAATAAAACAGAGCCAAAATCCAATTAGTAGAACTGGAGATATTAAATTTCAAACCTTTTAAGTAAAATTGCGGCAAGAAGCAAAAAGTGCTATTGGGGATATCTGGTTGTGCCAGACTGGCACAAAGTCACATTTTCAGGCTGACTGCGATGGAGTTAGGCCCGCTGAACAAAATACCATAAATCCTGGTTGCAAAGCGTTGCATGGATCCGTGTCAAAGATGCATTGCGCAGCAGAGGCAATGTGTTGGTTCTGAGATGAGACGGGGCTGTGGTGCGAGGTCCTGATGCGTTGATGTTAAGGATCATGTTGACGGGGATTGTGATGCATAGTCCGGTGTCGAGTATGCGAGGAGCAGCAGAGACAATGTGCCGATTTCAATGAATGGTGAATCTGCAATGTGGAGTTTCAGAGTCTTCGTCGAGGCTGCCATCGACGAGGGATGCAAGGAGCTTGCACCAGGTAAAGAATCGCACCGCACCGATTCCAATGGCGATATGTCTGTCCCATGACGCGGAAGGCGGCAGCTATCCAAGTCTTTTTCGACGGGTCCAATCCACGCAGCAGCTGCGATACGTCATTTCTGCGTGGGGATGCATCACTCAGAAGAGAAGATGCATTGGTTACGCTGGCAATCACCTCAGGCCCACTTCCAAGGGTCCAGGACTGGCAGGGTAGACTCAGAGTCCAGGCACAGGGGTACACAGGTCTGAGCTTTAAAAACATTTTTGTGATTTTAATGATTTTTATAAGTGTATATCTTTATTTTGTAGACAAAACGCAGAAGACAATTCTTGCACTAAATAGTTCCCATAGTTGCCAGCATGCTCGGAGGATTGTTGCCTGAATAGTATTGTTTGTTATTAAAAAAATCCTACCTACTTGTCTCAGTTTCAAGAAAGATGTCCTACTTTACGCCCTGGTTTAAAGTTTTGGGAATCATGGCTGAACATTTTAAAAATTAATGCACATTACTTAACCAATATAATAAATGGAAGATTTGCCTTACATGTTGGCATGGTAAAAGCTAGTCAAAGGCTTCTTAGTGACAATCTTTCTCTTATTTTAAATTGTAATTTCCTTGAAAAGTATGTGGAGGTATATGATCTAATGGTCTTGTGCACTCATCATTTCTTTATTTTGTTTTCATTCCTTTTCAGTGGACAGATTGACTAACCAACACCAAAGCAGGCTGTTTATCAAATTTCTCAAGAGGTGTCTCACCCTACCATGGGGAGCTCCATGTCTGCGTCATAGGAGGATATCAATGTGGTGGTTAATAGTAAACAGAGGATGATCAGAAATGTTTTCCCCAACCCAGGAACATTATTCCGATACCCCTTCTTGGGTGGGAGTGTGACTTTGATATTAGTTTAGATTATTGGCTTTTATTTAAACATTTGACTTTCTTGGAGGACTTTTTACTCATTAAGACCTGAGACACCTCCATCCCCACCCCTAGTGCTGAGCTCTTATTTTGATGTTTCAGGCAGTTTGCACTTAAGCCTTCATAACGTTTCTCTCACTAAAGGTATTTTTATATTTTATTTCATTTATTTATTTCTTGTTTGATCATGTGCCAAAATAGGCAACACAAACAATCACTTATAACTTATTCACAAAATACTACATTGCAATTCAAGAACATTAAAAAAGACACTTCGAAACAAGATATGCCATAATAGGAAAAGCCCATTCGTACCATAGTACTAATGAACTGTTAGAAATTGGGTTGTTGGTTGACTGGTGTATAAACCTTGATCAAGCAGCAACCACAATCCTGGTCAGGGTAAAAGGCAGGCAAACCCTAAATGAACCTGTGCTCACTCTCTCGCAGCTTGGTACAGAGCAGTCAGTCTTAACTATAGAGGCTGTGTGTAAAGTATTTGTGCAATACTTCAAACAGTAAATCAGAGAAAACACCACACAAAAAGGTCCCACACCAAGTTAGAAAAATAACTCTGATGATTTTAATAAATAAAACAAGACCAAAATGACAAAAATGGAATTAGTAGAATTTGGGATATTGAATTTCAAGGTTTTTTTTTTTTTGTAACTTATTTTTATTATAATACTGCATTGTTCAACACAAACATCATTGCATTCCACTTTTTTCTTTTTCTTTGTTACATAGGTTACACAGGTGCTAATAACCCGAATTACATTACAAAGCGTAAATTACTCCAGGATCTCAAACCTACTCTTCAGTTATCTTTACAGTCCGTGTGCTATGGTCACAAGAATTTCAAGGTTTTTAAGTAAAATAGGACCAAGAAACAAAAAGTGTTATTGGGGATATCTGGTCGTGCTGGACCAGGACAAAGTCACAAATTCAGGCCGACCGCGGTGAAGTGTGGTCCAGCTGCAGGGGCCCAGTTAGGCCAGCTGAGCAAAGTACCTTAAATCCTGGTTGTGGAGTGCTGCGTAGATCCGCATCGAAGATGCGCCACGCAGCAGAGGAAATGCGTTGATTCCGAGATGCGACAGGGCTGCGGTGTGTGGTCCTGATGCATCAGCGTCAAGGATCCTGTCGATGGGGCTTGCTATGTGAAATTTATTGTTGAGCATGTGAGGTGCAGGAAAGGGTATGCTTCGATTCCAATGAATGGTGAAGCTGCGATGTCGTCAAGGCTGCCAGGAGAATGCGTCGGGGAAAGCATCATGCAGCAGCGGTTCTAAAGGTGATGCATCAGTTCCATGATGCGGGAGGTGGCAGCAGCGATGTGAGTCTTTTGCGACTGGTCCAATCCGCGCAGCAGCAGAAAAACGTTGGTTCTGCTTGGAGATGCGTCACTCAGCAGAGAAGATGCATCAGTTCCATTGGCAAGCACCTTCGGCTCACTTCCAAGGCTCCCAGACTGTGGTGGCACCATTTGGCAGGGTAGACTCACAGATGACAGAGTCCAGGTGTAGGGGTTGGCAGCCTGTATGTCCCTGAGGCTTCAGATCAGGAGGCCAGCCAGCGAGCCCTTGGAGTCACTCTGGGTTCTGGGTTTAAATGATGTAGGTCCAGTCCTATCTCACCCAGGCAGGAGTGTGAAAGCAGCAGATCATCACAGCTAAGAAGGAGTCCAGCAGAGTGCAATCCAGCAGAGTGGCAGTCCTTCAGCAGCCCACAGTCCTTCTTCCTGGCAGGGTATCCTCAGCTCCGGAAGTGTACTGAAGTGATGGATGCTGAGGTCCAGTACTAATATGTAGTGGTGCCCTTGAAGTGGGAAGACTTCAAAGACATGCCTTTGAAGTGCACAGAGGTCCTTCCTTCCTGCCCTGGCTCTAGACTCACTACAGGGGGTATGCAGCCCTTTGTGTGTGAACAGGAGACAGCCTATTAAGGTGTAAGTGGGGCTGTTCCCAGCTCCTCCCTCCCATCCTGCCAGGATGGCCCACCAAGTCACACTTAACCTTGCATTCTGTGTGGCTGTCTAGGAGGAATTCACAAAGCCCAACTGCCAAATGATCAGAGACAGGCTACAGGCACCAAATGGCAAATCAAAAAAGTGGCATTTTTCGAATTGTAAATTAAAATCCAACTTCACCATAAATTGGTATTTTAAATTTGGATTTCAGAGACACCAAACTTGAATCAGCTTAATCTTCCTTTTTGGAAATTAAACGTATAAAATGTAATAAGGTAATCCCAAGGTTATCCTATTGGAGATATAGGTTTCACAGTAGTGAAAAACAAATTTGGGAGTTCATGTTCTGCATTTTAAATACATTGCACCATGCCCTCTGTGTTGTCCAGGGCCTATCTTAGGGGTGCCATATGTATAAAAAGGGAAGGTTTGGGCCTGGCCTGGTAGACACAGGCTCTACAATGGCAGGCCGGAGACATGGTTAAATCACTACTTAAGTGGCACAATCAGTGCTGCAGGCCCACTAGTAACATTTAATTTACATGCCCAGGGTACAGGGAGTACCACTTTTATAGGGACTTATAAGTAAATTAAATATGCCAATTGGGGGTGAACCAATATTACCATGTTTAGGGGAGAGAACACAAGCACTTATGTACTGATTAGCAGTGGTTAAGTGTGTAGAGTACTAATACCAACATAAATGAGGTCAGAAAAAGGAGGAGGGAGGCAAAAAGTTGGGAGGAAGACCACCGTAAGTCTGTCAGGTCTAACCTTAAATATATATAAATTGCATTCAATACTCAAACACCCAATCCAGGAATACCACTGTGCTACTCAAATTTATTCTACCCATGCGAATTGGGACCATATGCAATAACTGGCCTGATTATTTAAAATCTCTCATGTAATCCTTTACACATCCCCATATAATATCCCCTAACTACTATCCTTTCTTCTAACATTCATTGTTCCCCTCTCATCTGTAAAATATATGCATGTCCCTTCTAATTAAAGAAATTACATTTATCACTAAAGGTATCTAGTCTAACGTTTCCTACAAACTGGAAATTCTTAAAGTATACAAGGAGTGTGGGTTTCCCTGGAAGGAACCAGGGGGCATATTATCAAGGGCTGGCGATATAATTATCGCCGCTTTAGCGTCCGTTTTCGGGCGAAAAGCGGCGATAATTATATCGCAATATCATCAAGGACACGCTAGCGCGTGTTTCCTTGATGTAGAGCCCGTTTTTTCACAGCCTCGCCTTGCATCGCTAATGAGATGCAAAGAAGGCGTGGCTGTGAAAACAACACAAGTTAATATCGCGAAGGCAGCTTCGCGATATTAACAAGGAGGTGCAGCGATAAAAGAAATTGCGCTACCTCAGCTTTAACTCAGTAATTTAACGTCTGTTAAATTCCTGACTTAAGCATACTTTACATGGGAGATGGATTCTGCTGATACGACCACAGGGTCGTATCAGCAAGGTTATCGCCGTTTTCCATGGAACATCGCTGGAAAACCAGCGATGTTCCATGGAAAACAAGCTATCGCAGGAATAATTATCGCCATTGCGCTATGCGTTGTTAATACAGCGCTAGCATGGCGATAATTATCTGCGGTAGCCGGCGATAACTATTCTCACGCTGTGAACGGCCAGCGATAATTATCGCTGGCCGTTGATAATATGCCCCCAAGAAAGTAGCCACAAATTAATGTAGCAAATGTTTGGGTTTATTTTTTTTTTAATTGGGAAAAATGTGCTGTGCTAGACAGTGCATTTTTTTAAAGTTGCACCAACAAAATGTTTGGTTTGCTAAGAGCCCATTCTTCCCAGTTCCAGGAACAGAGTTATACAAAAACATTTACCTACAACTGTTTTTGCAATATTCAAAGTGGTTATTGATTTGTCCTATATTTTGTCGTTTGTACCTACTTGCAGCTTGTGTCGAAATAGGTTTGAAACCCATGGGTGAACCTAGAAAGCTATAAACTTCTAAAAGGTAGTCAGCATTTAGAATTCAGCAAGGGTTCATTGGTTTAGATTGCAAATGAAAGTAATAATTAAAATCAAGAATTAATTTAAATAAGTCAGAAAACAATAGGTGACAACCTTTTCATCCGTCATTTTTTTCCCTGATGGCCGATTTACAAAAGCAAAATACTGTTACATCCATTAAATCCATCAGACTTCTCTGGCTACAGGCATACATAGCATGGCTTGATTATCCAAAACACAAGCAATAACCAGAGTCATCATCATCAAACCACTTTATTCGGCTAACCAAAGCCATAAAAGTACACCACAGTGAACAATACATAAAAAACTGGTTAAAAAACATATTTATACATTTTGAATTCCTTAAAATATACCACATACAAACAATAAAATAATACCAATAAAAACAAATGACTTATAGTTCATTAATCATGCAATAAAAGCAATTATATCTATGTATAAATTCAATCAGCACTTTAAAATATCTAGCCCCCTTTCTTCCTATGTCTGACTGCCGCCACCAAAAAGTTCGCAACATTAAAAATCTCCCATGGGTTCTTTAACAACTGCAGATATAGTAGGGCTGGTCTGACTTGCACAAATCCCTTCCCCTTTAAAATGGGTCTTAAAAACTTTCTCGTCATAGGGCTAAAGTACTCACAAAACATTGTAAAGTGCATGGTGTCCTGCAAAGAAAAATTATCACATGTACAGGGACCTAGGTCTTTTACCCTGCTCCAGCCCTGTACATCTGCTAAAAGACAATGGATAAGATTAAAACGAAACTTAATTAGAAGAAATCGATGAAAATGTTTTGTAACGATTAACAAATACGGTTCAATCCGTGGGACTGTCTTTAACAGCAAATGTGCTCTCACCGTGGGTTTAACAATCTCCAATGCCTCTCTCTCGACAGTCAACATATTTAAGAATTGGGCTTTAACCCATGCCACATCCTCTTGCACTATCTTTTCCGGAGTAGCAAAGAGTTCTGGTCGCCCCAATTTTCCAAGCATTGAGTTGACGTATTGTAACCATTGGATTTTACCCCCGTTGTCCAACGCTAAGCAGTCCCTAAGGATTTCTCTGTTCAGTCCCAGTTCGGTATTAATCCATGTCTTTAGCCAACAAATCACAGGACCCATGCCAATTTGATCCTCAACAAAGCCACTGCCCAGCTCTTGGTGAATAGCAAAAGTAGAGGTAGATTTGGGGACCGCCAGGAGATATCTCATAAATTTATTTTCAACTTGCTGAAGTACTATTGCGGGTTTATATCCCCAAATCGCAGACCCATACGATGCTATTACAATGCTTTTAGAGCCATACATTTTAAGCAAGGCTTCAAAAGGCTTCGCTCCCAATCGGGAAGCAACTGAGCTGCAGATTAAAATTATTTTTCAATGTGTACCAACCATGCATCAACTCATATGGTAACATCTAATGAATAAAAATGGGTATGAAAGAAACCTATACATTTCTGAAATGTGTCAAAGATAATGAGATTAGAAAAAGTGGTTAATTGAACAACTCTGAATGTGAGGTTATCCATAAAACCATGTGATCCAGAAGGCTAGGCGATTCATCAGATTCAACTAGGAGTTCCAAGCAATCTACTAGATATAGTTTGGCGGTTGCACTCCGATAATTACACCCAGGTCATGTCAGTGGCGTAACGAAAGTTGAAGAGGTACCACTGCAAGGTACACAGAGGGGCCCCCGCTCCAGATTTAATCCGGAGCTCTCAGGCCTGGGTACAGTGCTGAGGGTGCCCCCTGCAGCTCGGGGGCCCCCTGCACCGCGGGGGCTGTGGGGGCCTGTGTTACGCCCCTGGGTCATGTGGGGGCCTAATGGCGAACTTACATGTAGGATTGCTGTGAAGAAAGGGGTCTGACAAGGGTGTGTTCTGGCCCCTACTTTGTTTCCTATTGTTATTAACGGATGCATAGATATTTTACTAAATTATATGACTGACTCCCCTGTTTTGGCTGTGAAACTGATGACAGCTCCTTTTCTTTGCTTATGACACCCTGTTGATTTCCAAGACTGAGAAAGGTTTGTAATATTTTGTTCGATCCATCTCTTAGAGATTAACACACAAAAGACAAAGTTTATGGCATATAATCCACATAAGAAGTTTTGTAGTAAATTAGCCTTAGATGGGAGTTTTTTGGAAAGAATAAGGGAGTTTTATTACTTTGGGATACGTGGTTTTGACTCCCATTTGTGGATAGAACAAATTGCGAAGAGTATAGACAAACTGAAGCACTGGGTGTCCTCATTAATTAATTTTGCTAGGAGAGCTATTAACCATCCTGTATTGCGGGCTCTAGAAGTTTACAGAGATGAAGAAATAAGCGCAGCAATGTATAGCTCAGAGCTGTGGGGTCTTTATGATGGTAATAATTTAAAGAGGGCTGAGAACGTTTTTATACGATCCCTCTTGAGGTTTCCTCAGAGTGCCCTTTTGCTTTCAATCCTACTTGATTTAGCCTTGAAATCTATAGCAGATCACATGCCATTGATCCTAATCATAGTGTGCTTTTTTGCTCTCCCGGGAGGACAGATTGTAAGTAATGCCTCCAATGTGCCCCCAGAGAAGTCACAGAGACTATTGGGAGCTTCTGAGGTAGGGGTACAGCCCAGTGCATAGGCGGGAATGCCCCCACTCCATTTGTTTCACAAATATAACAAATTCTAGTCTCTAGGGGGCTTTCTGGTCTGTGGAGAGTCCAGATTGGAGTAAAAACCCCAATCTACCCCTACTGGGGGCAGAACAACTGTTGGGGCATTTAGGTGTAGAGATAAGACCTGATGCCAGGTTGGACCAACCACACCACATTCTTTTTTAACTTAAACATTCCTGGTGTCCAGTAGACTTTTAGCCCCCTCCTGGAAAGGCAGATTGGTGTAAATCCTAAAATAAGACCCGTAGGGGTAAATTCACAAGAACGTGTGATAACTACCGCAAGCGTAGCGTAACGCAACTTTCAATAACGCAGCCTATCACGGGAAAATAACCCTGTGTCAACGTGGAATTCACAACAAGGCGGTACCATGCGATAGTCACCAGATAACGCTTCAAATGCCAGCGTGGAAATCAACACCACGCCCAAAAAATGCAAAACGCGAGAAATCATGCGATGAGGTCAATCGCGGTACAAAAAGCTGCGAAAAGCAGCCTCAGTCCTGCAACTCCCATGCGTCTGGCGGGCAATTGCACCATAAAAACCACAGGCACAACACACCAGAAACAAGACAAAGCACGTAGCAACATCCATACACCCTGACCCAGCGCAGAGGGCAACGCGAACCCCACAACCCCCACAGACCACCAGCAAGGAACAACGGGGTCGGGGAAGGCCAAGGAGAAAATGGAGAGGAAGACGGGGTGCAGACCGCAGGAAAACAAGACCAAGGCCACGGAGGTGACAGAACACTACCAGCAAATGACCCACAAGCAGACCGGCTGGAATGCAGTCGTAGAGCCCAGGAGGCCTATCCAGGAGGCCAAGAGGCTCCGCCAGGATGTGACAACCTAAACCAGGCACAAACCCGCTGCCAACAGGAAGGCAGCAACAGCGACAGGAGGTGGCAGTCCAGCGACACAGGAGGAGCAGGAGGAAAGCCAGGCCACAGTCATCAGTGTGGAGAGGGTGCAAGGAGTAGGGAGTACGGACACAGCTCGACAGGACCTGACACAACAACAACAGGGTGAGGATCCAACAGGGACTGGGGGGACGGGGGGTGATGGGCACAATGCCACACATGCACAATGAGGTGTAGCACACAATTACCCAGGGACATGTCCCCCATCCCCGTAGCACACTGCAGCACACACACATAGCAATCACAGCACATACCATGACAATGTGGCACAAAGTGCAACACCCACACTGCAGAACAGGGGACACAACTGGGTCCACCCATGCGCAGAAACAGAACAATCACATTGGACAGAGCAGAGAACTGTGAGATGCACATCTACCCCTACAACCCCACATCAGCCATGTAGGCCAAATGTACACTGTCCCAACTCAAATAGCCACCACCGCCCAAACAGTCACAATGTACATTGTCACACAGTCTGCATGCCGACAAGAACAAGGCGCCAACCCAATGCCAACATGCACCTCCCCTTCACAATGCAGAGGGACAAACAACACCTCCAGCAGGTCTGAATAGACAACCCATCAGTGATGCCCGAGACGAACACCACACCACCGACCCCGATGTCCTACAACAGCCCATGGACATCCGACCACCAGGACCAGGGCAGACAAGCTACTCAGAGGAGAACCCAGACTCTGCAACAGACCACACAACATGAGGCACCCGCAATCACGGCTGCCTCACAGCACGTCACCCACCCACATATGGCATCCCAATGCCAGGTGGCAGAACGCCAAAAGGAGGTGGCCCAACAGGTGAGGGTGTTGCCGAAACCATGGAATGCGAACTAGAACACATACGTGGGTGTCCAATACCCTTCAGGGACCACCTACACCCCGCAAACGAGACCCACACCCCCACAGAGACACATGCACATATCATGTTGAACTGGCTAAGGGCACGTGCGCCCGGCCCCTTTATTGGCAGGGTCACATGTACAGTGACGCCTGTGCTGGATGTGTGTGGGGTGAGGATAAGCCAGCCCGCACGGAGTGCTTGATGCTGGCAACAACCTGAAAAGTGGACACCAGTGTCATGGAAACAGAAAACACCAGCATAACAGAGTCAAATGCAGAGCAACATGGAGGGATCCGGAGTAAGGACAGAGGTCACCCAATATGCAGTCTGGACGTTCCGTGAGTTGCAGTGCACTGAGGTAGGGGCACTAGAGAAGAGCGCGCTCATGTGAAGGAATTGCTAGGATTGTGTCCCTTCGGGTTAGTCTTGATGCAAATGCAGTGGGGTGTGGTACACCTGCATCAACTTCCTCATCAACGTCCCAGGTCTCCCACACTGCCTGAGGTGACAGTTGCGTCCACAGTCCACAGCGCAATACCCAGTATCAGATCCGGGTGTGTAGCTTGACTAACGCCACCAGTCTGCATTCCTGCCTTGGGGCTGCTGCCACCTGCCCTCCCATTGTCTGTGCCTTCTCCCGTCCGCACACTTGACACCTCCTCCTCCTCGTGGTACCAGGTCTTCCACACTGCATGAGGTGACATTGCTGCGCAACCTCACAACAGCACAAAACTCAATCAGTAACGGACAATGGCTTACGGTGCACTGAGTCACTGGCACCTGGAGTGCTGAGCAGGGCAGCAGGCCGATGATGGCATTCACGACAGGTCTGGCCAACTCCGTAGGTCTGTCAGGACCACCCTTTCGACTCTGGCAGATGGCGGTTGGAGGTGGTCCTTGCCGTGGTGGCGTGTGCCTCCTGCGGTGATGCGACGTCAAGACTCGATGCCATGTGTGGGCCCTGGTGGCCTGCAGTTGGGGCCGGAGGAGGCGGACAGCGCAGGGCCACAGACACATGGCGTTGATGACCCCAAGACCATTGCTACAGAGGCCATTCAATGTCTCAGAAGAAGGTGTCCCAGGCGTGACCAGCACAGAGTCAGTGGCCCCGGATGCACTGCGGCCAGCACAGGCACCCAGCCACGGGACGGTGACTTGCAGTGCAGTCAGATGGGCCATGCGACCTGAGCGGGTCCCCATCAATGTCCAAGGTGTATGTTGCGGAGTGTTGCGGGGGACAGTGGAAGGTGTCCTCCAGGGCATGATGCGGAAGGTCTGATGTTATCCGGAAGCAGCAAATTGAGGAGTGGAAAGCGCAACCCTCGTTGT
Organism: Calotriton arnoldi; assembly: GCA_963921515.1. NCBI lineage: Eukaryota > Metazoa > Chordata > Amphibia > Caudata > Salamandridae > Calotriton > Calotriton arnoldi. The sequence goes on along the minus strand of CAWUFW010001028.1, from coordinate 1,053,170 downwards.
CACCAACAATTCGGGATCAGCTACATGAGGATGAAAACTAGCCCCTATTCCATTGACACAAACGCCACCAATGTACGACCAGTGAGTGTCCATGAATGTCGGGGAACACACTTAGTGGCACAGGTGCTCAGAGGGGATGCAGTCTGCGATGATGCCGGTACACAGATGTGAACTCCAACATTGCCAAATCAAGTCTCTGTGACCTACTGGACCGCAGTGTAGGCCGGAGGCAGCAGTTAGCATGGGCCCACAGCCACCTGTCATTGGCTCGCGGGGCACAGAGTTAGTGACACAGTGGCAGTTGTCGGTGGTGTTCAATCACCTCAGTGACGATGATCCTGTTCCCTCCGGCCTGCAACGCATGATCCTCTTACGCCCCTCCGTGCGTGCGAAGACATGTATTCAGCCTTTTGAATTACCGATGTTCAGTTCCAATTCTGTGATCCCACTCGAGCGCAGCGTAGGCCGAGGGCAGTGGTCCGCATAGGCCCACAGACACTTGTGGTTGTGATGCCATGCACAGACTTGTTGCCCCCACATCGAAGGGTGTATGGTGAATAGTTCTCTGCCTTAAATAATGTTCACTGCCATGGTGTAATCAAGACTCAGTTCCAAATGTGTGACCTACCTGACCGTGGTGTAGGCCTGAGGCAGCGGTCAGCACGGCCCATTCACCTTGTGTCACCGGCGTAGGTTGGATGGCCCCACCAGCCTGCGTAGTTCAGGTTCAGTGGCACCACGTGTAGCAGGCTGGCGTTGAACAGGGTTAGTGGCACCACGTGTAGCAGGCTGGCGTTGAACAGGGTTAGTGGCACCATGTGTAGCAGGCTGGCGTTGAACAGGGGTAGTGGCACCACGTGTAGCAGGCTTGCGTTGAACAGGGTTAGTGGCACCAGGTGTCGCAAGATGCCCATATGGAACTATGCCTCACTAAACTGGGGGTCTGGTGCTGTGGTCGCTGGCCGGGATATGGGGTCACTGCCATTCATGACTCAAGACACAGTTCCACATGTGGGACCTACTGGTCCGAAGAGTAGTCCGGGGGCAGCAGTGGAGTACGTCAACGAAAAGGGAATAAAGCGGGCCTGTGTCGTGGCGGCCTGGTGGTCTGAGCTGACTGCCAAGTTCGCGGGACTCGGGCTTGGAGCTTGCGCCGGCACGTGGTGGGCCCTCCTTGACACACGCCGGTGTCAGAAGGTGATCAGTGAGGCCTGGCTGCGCAGGGGCGGGCCTGACGTGTTCGTGGTCCAGCGTGCCGGGGACCGGCAGGCGCACTGCATCGCAGGCAACTCGGCTCACGAGGACAGCGTCGGCCTCGTGGCGGGGTGGGAGGCGCCGCCCTGGCAGAGACGTTGGTCTTTCCAGAAGGGGACCACGCCCAGGCCTACGTGCTTTATATTCACACTCCTACGCTGGCGTGGCGTACGCCGGGCCATCCCACTCCGCTGATGCATAGGGGGGGGCGTAACAGGCAACATTTCCGTGATGTCCCCCACTGGCTGTGGTGACATGATGGCGTCCACTGTCCACTACACTCCATACGCAAGCGGCATATGTCGCCATGGATATGGGTGTGTTCTGCATACTGCGAGGTGTCCAGCACATCTCCGGCACTGTTGGCATTGTGTACTTTCCCAATCATGGTTCTACTGCATCCTTCACACATGCCTGGTTGCCACCTCTCCCCACATTCGGCTATTGTGTGGCTGAGGTGCCATGCCGTTGCTGGGTCATGTTCAGGGCTTGCCCATGTGGACATTGTAAGTTGTTCTGTCGTGTCTGGTGGGTGGGCATATTGTTGTGCCTGTTGTATGTGATTTTGTGACGTGTGCATTGCTAGAGTTGTAAGTTGCATGGTTGTGGTGTTGAGGTGTGTGGGATGTTCATTTGTATATTGCCAAGGGGCTGTACATTTCCCTTGTTGCCATCCTGGGTACGCTGGTTGATGACTGACTGTCGGAGGATGAAGGTATCATGAACACTGGCTGTGTATTTGGATGCGACATTGTTGGGTGTTCCACGGTGTTCTGTTGTTGCCTGCACATTGGTGTGAGACGTGTGCTTCCTGTTGCGGTGATTGTGTGCTGTGTCACCAGGGGTCACAGGTAGTACATGTGTGTTGTGTGTTGCCCCCAACACGTGTGTGCATCCTGCTATGGCGTATGGTCCTTGCTTGGTCTCCAGCGTATCCTACGCCTTGTGTTGTACGTATGGGGACTGGGGTACCAGGGTGATGGTGATGTCCAGGACAGGTGTGGGGGACTTGTATGTGGCTGGCTGTGAGACTCCTCCGACTCTGGCGGGTGTTGGATGGGGGATCCCAGGGGCCAACAGGTGCAGCCACGCCATCAGCTTTGTGTGGGGTAGGATGTTGGTTGTCCGCTGTGTTGTTGCTGTAGGCCTGTTAGGCGATGATGGTCAGGATGCGTAGGTTGGTTGTCCCTTTCAGCCTGTAGATGAAGGTGACATTGTCAGATGTTGGGTCTGTGCGGCTGGTACGTTTCCTGGGGTTCCGCTGTCTTTGTCTGCGCTGCGTCTGTGTTGGTCCGGGGGGGGTGTTCCGGGTGTGGGATGGGGTCCTGGGGGTGGTGGCGGTGGGTGTTGTGGCCCTCTTGGGTGTCCAGGCCGCATGATGGGTGGCTCCATGGCATCTGTTGCCCTTCGGGCTGTGCTCCCTTTTGTGGTGCTGGCTGCCGTCCGAGTTTACACCAGGTCAGAGCTGGTGTAGATTTCCTGGTGCTAGCGCGCCTTATTGCCTGTTTTGTGTTTATATCGCGGATGTGGCTGGTCGTTGTGAATGTTGAGGTGTGCTGTTGTCTCTGCTTTTGTCACGGGAACGCCTACTCTGCATCTCATTAGCGATATTTGCGAGGGTCCTCTCTGGCGATGTTTTTTGCGCCTGCTATTGCGGGTAAACTGGTGCTGTGGGCTGTTAACACGGGCTTGTGAATGGGGGGGGGTAGATTTATCACGACTTTGGCTGCGATAAAGTGCCGTTAATTCGGCGATAGCTCCTTGTGAATATGCCCCCTAGAGTACAGAAATATTGTAAAGGCCTTTGTGGGGATGTGAAGGTTGGCCCCCACTTCATTTCCTTTTCGTAAATTGAAAAATTTCTGGTGGATAGTGGGCTTTCGAGCCCACTGGGGAGGGCAGATTGTTGGGCACAAAGACTGTTAGTGCATTTAGTGGTTGGGGGTAGGGTCTGAAACAAGGGTGTGACAGACTAAAAAACATCTCTATGTCAAGTGGGCTTTCTGCCCCCGCTGGGGCCTTTTGGGGTTACTATCTCCTACCCCCAATCATCTCCAAAAATAGAAATTACTTCTGGTGCAATCACCAGAAGGATTTTACACCCTCAGTGCAAGGAAGAGACATTTACGTTCTCCACACTGGTGAGGTAGTGCGGAGAACATAAATGTCTTGTCCCCGCACTGGAGAGGCTATCAATGTTTTTGGACTCCTTGGTTTTGACTTTCCTTTTTATATTGTTTTGATATTGAAACCCTCTTTAAAATAGACTTTAGCACTGATTTTCTCAAAGTCATTTTACAATTTGCTCACCCTTTCCAAGTTTAACTTTCCCCTCACAATAATGTAACTCTTTATTTTCATTTTGCCTAAATCCGAGGACTGTCCATAATATTTTATCTTACATTCTAAAATATATATTTTGAATGAATAATATAAAACAATGTAAAACAAAATCTTGGATGTGTTGTTGATCTTTGTGGAGTAAGTGTTGATGAAGTTATACACAATTGTCTTACGTCAGTGTGGAGTGTATATAGATGAGTTTAGGTTAAACGTTATAAAGTTTTATTTTCAAAGGTGCTCACGGGTTAGAGTTCTCCAAATTCGGATTTCTTGATGGTACAGACAAAATTACATTTAAATGTGCATTTGAGTGTGCGAGGTGTAAAAAGAGTAGGGCAGTGAATTGGAGAGTGATTTTATTTGTCTCAGTGAGTTGGGAAGCCATAAATGTGTCCATCTATCCAGTATTGGTTGTGGTTCCGGTTGTGGCTGTAGTGGTGGTTGTAGTGGTGGTGGTTGTGGTTGTGTTAGTTGAGGTGATGAGTTTGTGAATGGTACAGGAAGATTCACATCAGGGTTTGTGGGTAGAGTGGACTTCCTAGGTTCTGATGATTGAACTTATTCCTGTGCATGCCATGGTCCACAGATTGACATTGGGGCTTGATTGTTATTGCCTTTATCATCTGCATTGTCATACACCTTTTTTCCTCAAAAGATGAAGATTTTTATGGTGCATCTTTGCCATGTCTTGATTACACGTCACAATCTGAGAAAGTTCTTTAAGCTGGTCTGCAATCTCTCTTTCATGTCACCAATATCCACCTGCACAGTGGACTGCTGTTGGAAATATTGATCCTCCCAGAGGACAATATATTGCCATGCCACTTCAACCCCCCCCCCCCCAACACCTCCGCCACATGCAGCAGAATCTAACATGTTCAGCAGGTTGTCCATCACATAGAGGTCTGCCATCTTAGAGGTTGTGGGGTGATGACTGATAAAGTTGGGGAAGCTCCTTCTCATCTGACCAGGGGTGTTAACTCTCTCTCAGATGATTGAGATAATACTCGAGATGTGTCTTCATGGGAGAAGTCCATAGTGGAGTCAACGAAGGTACCTTTAGGTTGGGAGCTGTGTAGAGGTGAGTCCTGTACAGCCAGATCAATGATCCATGGCTTAGTTGGTGACTGGGGACAAGCAATCCTTAGAAGTGACCTTGGAAATAGGGTGCTTGCCAGCTGTGAGTTGTTCTTAGCTGATGGTTTCTGGGTGGATTCAGCCTTGTTGCCTGCCTCTTCCACTTCCTTTTCCTCCTTCTCTTCCACCACCTCCTACTCCTCCTTCTCTTCTACGTCTCGCATGGTGACTGCCAGGATAGCTGCTTGGAGGAGTACTAGATTTTCTCCTGGGATTGCTTGCTGCCCTGATGCTTGATGGTGAAGCATCATTGTCAGGCTCAGAGCCCCTATTATCATCAAAAGGAGGATGATAAAAGTTGAATACATAAGATAAAGTGTGTTCTCAATGCTTCAACAGACTTCTTTCACAATAGATTTCTGAAAGAAGCCGCATTTTAACTTAGTCACATGAGCGCATACTAAAGCATATGAAAGTAAGGGTTGATCCCGCCATGGAATTTCTACACATATCCTATGACAACCCACCTGCTCCAGCCATAGATGCTTCCTTTGTGGATAGACCCCTTGACATCAGCTGCTGAACCAGTATCCCTGAAGAAGGCAGTGGCAATAAGGTATTTCTAGATCCAGCAGCTGCCGTGCATATTATTGTGAAGTCTAAGTAAAAGAGTTGTGAATGAAAGTATAACACTGTGTAGAGGTCAAATGGGGAGAAATGTGCATGAATGCATGAATGATGAATGATGCTTGGAATGGTTTTCTCGAACATAAGACTAACTACAATAACCAACATAATCAATAACCTGCAATAACCAATAACTACTGACTTAGTGTTCCAGGGTAGTAATTACTACATTAATGCAATAAAATACAATACAATAGTCCATAAAATAAATAAAAATAAAAAACAGGCATTAAAAAGATTATATAAAATGATAAGATATAGTTGTAGATGTTAGATATTCACAAACGTACCTGACCAAAGTGTGGTAAAGGGCTGGACTTCTGTTGCCAGGATGCCGCTGATGTCATCTCTGGAGTTGGTTGCAGTGTGGAAACCAGGGGATGTTATCTCACTTTCACTTTTTAAAGAGGCTTCTATTGTGTAATAATACATCTAAAAATATACACCAGTCCTGGTCATGGTGCAGTGCTAGGAGCAGAAGTAGAGGTTGTTGCCATTTATGCATTGGACGACAACACAGTCCCTTAAAGTGAGTTTAAATCAAAAGCTGGATGAGTATATTTGTGTTAAAACTTGACAATACAAATTAGACTTCAGTAAACTTGCTAATCAAAATGAAACCGCTAAAAAGTTAGACACTTTTATGGTCAAACATACAAAAGTACACAAATTCCCTATAGGGTTTTAGTGGCACTGATAGCATAGTGACATACAACTGTGTAGTGTAGTAATGCGTTTGGAGGTGGGCCTTGTGTTGTCTTGCCACATTAGGAAGAACTCCTGCCCCAGCTGTAGGAACCAAATTACTTAAAAGGGTGACTTTATGAGAAGAAAGAAGAGAAAAAATGATTTACAGTATAGTATTTAAATAGTTTTTGTGTTATAGGTTGTGTATGAGAGGCATGTGTGGTTGTCTGCATAGCAGTGAAGGGTTGCACAAGTGGTTGTACAATAGCTTGTAGGGCACAAGAGGTCTTTTGGTTCTTACATGGCTTTATGTTAGGGTTTTGAGCTACAGAAAGGCCATACAGCAGGCCAGGACGCATTGTGGATAGGTAACACTCCTCAAAAGGTGTTAGTTGTACACAGGATCCAGGTCCGCCTCCAGAAATAGCCTTTGTCACCCAAATCTGGAGAACTTTTCCTTCACTCAAATCATCTCAGCATGCCATTTCTTCTTAATGGCCCCCATGATGTGTGCCTCCTCCCCCAATGCACATACAGAATCTGTTACCCTGTGCCACATGGCCACCTTCTCCACTCCACTGAGGTTGTGTGGAGGCAGAACATGCAGGAGCTTGTAGTGTTTGACCACAGATTTAACTACAAGGACTGTCTCCTCCTCAGTAAAGTCCTTCTTGAGGATTGTGGTTGTGGTCTTCATCCTGGAGGCTAGATGTGGTTCCTGTTGGCCAGAGGGTCATGCAGCCCAAGGGGTGAAGGATAGGGCACAGAGTATGGGCTGTATTTATGTGCTTTCTATGTTCCTCGGTGTCAGGTATATGTGATTTGGGTCATGTGTATAGTATTTGCCCATTCCCTGCTGTTAGACCTGGCATCCTTGGCATGGTTTTCCATGAAAACAACCTATGATAGATTTGAGGCCTTTGAGGAGCACGAAGCAGGAGCCTGCAAGCATTCTCACTTGGTTCTCAAAGAAAAGGTGGTCATCAAGCCAAATGCCTACGTTTTTGATGGATTATTTGGGAAAAGGAGGAGGCCCCAAAGCTGCTGGCCACCAGTGATCACCCCACCTCTGGGTATGCTTGTCGAACATCAAAAAAACTCTTTTTTTTTAGTTAAGTTTAAGAGAGCTGTCATCCATCCAGGTGGCCACCGCCAGCATACACTCCTTAAACTTAACAGAATCTTGAGAGGCATCTGCAGAGGAGGAGACAATAAGTTGAGTATCATCTGCATATGATACTATAGAAATCCCATAAGACTTCAAAATCTCCACCAAAGGCCTGACATAAATGTTGAAAAGGGTAGAGCTCAATGAGGAGCCCTGTGGGACCCCGTGTTGCAGTGGTCTAAGTGATGAAGAGAAAGGAGGAGAAATAACCTGAAAACAGCAGTTACTCAGAAAAGAGGCAAACCAGGATAGAGCCTTGTCACCGACACCTATATTGCAGGGGCACTGAAAGAGCACCGCATGGGATGCAATGTAAAAAGTGGCACTCAGGTCCAAAAGAAAAAGGGCTGCAGAACCGCCCTCATCAGCTACTCTTCGAAGGGATTCTGTAACTGTCAGCAAGGCTGATTCAGAACTGTGATTTGACCTGAAACCATTTTGGGACGTATTCAGAATGTAATTACTTTCTAGGAACTCTGTTAGGATTTGATTGACATGTTTTTCCACAACTTTACCTTGGTAACGGAGCAGGGAGATAGGGTGATAATTTTGGGTTTGATAGGTCAAGAGATGCTTTCTTCAGTAGGGGTATCACCTTCACCTGCTTCCACTCCTGTGGAACAGTAGCCATCAACAGGGAGAAATTGGCCCCTCAAGAAATGAGGGAAAGATGGCCTTTGGGAATTTATGGACAAAGTCTGGTTTAAGGGGTCATCCGAGGAGCCCAATTTCACTGCGAAGCACAGAGTGGAAAAAGAGGGCAGATCAAGGGGGGGGGGGGGAGTCAATTCAGTAAGTACTGGCCCAGGCTGTGATTTGGCTAAATGGACAGGACAGGCCTCAGTGTCAGTAGGGCCCCTAAGAGAAAAATGGGAGTAAATAGTATTGATCTTTTCAATGAAAAAGTCTTCGTTATTGTTGCAGTGTTCAGTTTAGGCCTCAGCTGGCCCTGTTGTGACATGTTTCATAAAGCTGTTTACAATGGAAAAGATTTCTTTTGAGGGGTTTTTGCTATTTAAGATCTTATTGGAGAAGAATTCCGCTCACGCTTTCCTTATTGCTTTGTGGTATACTTTGATTGCACTCATATATTTTTGCCTTCTGACCTCTTTTTGACTGTTGTGCTGACTTTGTTTTTGCTGGCTTTAGGAATCTGGGCACTTAACCACAGCTAACCAGTGCTTAAGTGCATTTTCTCTTTATTTAAAACATGGTAACGTTGGTTTATCCACAATTGGCTTAATTGATTTACTTGTAAGTCCCTAGTAAAGTGCACTACATGTGCCTAGGGCCTGTAAATCCAATGCTACCATTGGGCCTGCAGCACCAATTGTGCCACCCATTTAAGTAGCCCTTTAAATATGTCTCAGGCCTTCCATCGCAGAGCCTGTATGTGCAGTTTTAAACTGCCATTTCGACTTGGCAAGTTAACCTACTTACCAGGGCCAAACCTTCCGTTTTATTCCTTTTTATTACATATAGGTCGCCCCTAAGGTAGACCCTGGCCAGCCCATGGGCATGGTCCTGGTTGTAAAATATTCTTAAATTCATTCTTCACTACTATAAGGCCTGTATTTCCTATAGGATAACATTGGGAATGACTTATTAGAGTTTTAAGTGTAAGTTGCAATTGGGAAGAGATGGGACCCCCAAATGTGGTGTCATTGAAATCACAATTTAAACACACACTTATGGTGAAGTTGGTTTTAGATTGCAATTCTGAAAATACCACTTTTAGAAAGTTGGCATTTTCTTACTGTAACCATTTGGTGCCTTCTGCCTGTCTCTGGAATACATATCTGGGGTGGGTGACAGCTCACTTTCTGTATTCCCTCTAGACACCCACACACAAATGAAGGGTAGGTGTGACTGAGTGGCCATCTGCATTCTGACGGGTTATCCTGACCAAGATGGGAGTGAAGAACTGACACATACGGCTGAAATAGCTGGCCCTTTCCCTACACACAGGGTTGCATAACTCCCTATAGTGAGTCTGGAGCCTGGGCAGGAAAGAAAGGGATGCTGTGCACTTCAAAGCATCTCTTTAAAGTCTCCCCCACTTCAAAGGCCCAACTGGATTTAAGTACTGGACCTCTGACACCACCAAATCAGAACACTTCTGGAACTGAGGACATTCTATCAGGAAGAAGGACTGCTGTGCTGCTGGCAGGAATACAACTTTGCTGAACTGTTTTGCAGTGTTGGCCTACTGCTTCTTGCCTGGGAGTGAGAAAGACTGAACCTGTATCTCTGCATTCCAGAACCAAAGTATCTCCAAGGGCTTGTTGATTGCCTCCTGTTTATGAAGTCTCGGGGATATCAAAGACTTCTCTCTTCAACCGGCAATCAGCACCTGGACTCTGTCTGCTGTGAGTCCTGCTCTGACAAGTGGTGCCAATCCAGTCCTGGGCCCTTTGAAGTGAGTATCAAGTGCTGCATCTGCCAGAACCGATGCATTGACATTTTTGCGCCAATTGGAACTGACACATCCCCGCAGTTGTGGGAACCAGATCGACGCATCACCCTTGCGACTGTCGCATGGCCTCCAGAACCGCTGCATCGAAACCGATGCATCGCCACCACTCCGTGGAGCAGATCAGCACATCGCCTCTACAATGTGGAGAAATGCAGCGCATTGCATTCGGAACTGCCGCATTTCGGAACCGGCGTATCACTCATGGACCTGACGGTTGATGCATCACTGCCCTTGTGTGGAGATCTGCGTGGGGCTCACCGATGCATCTCGTTGCTTACGACCAGAATCAAGGTACTTTTGCTCAGTGGGCCCTGCATGTGTCCTATGTCTGGCCTGTGCTCCATCGCAATCGGCCTGAACTCTTGACTTTGTCCCAGTCCAGCGCTTCCAATTAAATCTTTAAGAACTATTTTTGATTTATTCTTTAAAAGTTCATATCTCAACTTCTACTGATTGGATGTTTGTCATTTTGGTCTTGTTTTATTTATAACATTATTCTCTATGTTTTGAATCTGGTGTGGAGTATTTTTGTGGTGTTTTCTCTGTGTTACTGCTTGACGTTTTGCACAAATACATTACACATTGCCTCTTAATTTAACCCCTTCGATGCTCATGACGGAACCCAGCCGTCATGAGCCACGGGTGGCCTGTGCGCATGACGGCTGGGTTCCGTCACGACCACGCCCGCGATTGGAATGTCCAGCACCGGGCTGAAATTCCTGCCGCAGGCAAGGTGTTAAGCCTGACTGCTCAGTGCCAAGCTACCAGAGGGTGAGCACAGGTTAATTTAAAGAGTGTTACTGACTTACCCTGACTAGGATTGTGGTTCCTGCTTGGACAGGGCGCATACCTCTGCAAACCAGAAACCCAATTTCTAACACCATGTGATTGGAGATTTCAGCCCAGCGACTGAGATATTCGCACTGGTGATTGAGAGTTCCACCCTGGTGGTGTACAACTCCACCAAAAAGGCAGATCATAAAGTACACTTGTAAAGTTACTAGAAGTAAATTTACAGTCATAAATTTAGTTGTAGGGGGCTCCACACTTCATGATAGGGGACATAGGCTTGTAAAACTACACCTAGGTTTAAAACTCGACACAGAAATGATGAATAGCAAAACAGTGGAGATTTACACCTAGGTGTAAGGGTAGATCTACACGTGAGTATATCTACCCATGTAAACTTACATTTGTGCATCAGGCCCATAAGCTCTCTAGAGCTCTCTTTACGACTAGATCCAGATGCAGTCTATCCTCTGTAGAGGATGGATGGCTCCTCTCAATCGTATAGTTTCACTTGTTCGAATCATCTCCCATTACACTGGTTGTAGAAGGAGCAAGGGCCTCCTGTCTTGACTGGCCATTCTCGTTCATGGTTTCCACATCAGTGCTTACGTATGTTGGGCTCTTACACCACTTACTTTTAGCACATTGATCAGGTAAGTGGCTACTTGGTTTGTTAATTCTGGGAACTGGTTAGCAATGAGAAAAAGTGTGATTTCTTTAACTCTGGAGATTTGTATGTTTTCTTCCCGGTTACAGGTTTGGACAGAAGAAAAGCATGGGGCTCTGAAGTAGTTTTGGTTAGCTCAGCCTTCACAGATAGGAGAGACCCTCTTGTGAGGGAACTAAAGGGCTCTGTCTTTCACAGCAAATACTGACAGGAGAAACACGTTTGTGGGTTGATTCAATCTGCCAATGTCACTGCATAGCTAGAGAGATCCCAGTGGAGGAAGGGCTTGTAAGCTCCACTCATAGCAGCATTCACGGAGGGATGATGCTCTGCAGCCTTAATGGACCTTCTCAGTTTCAGTACTTAATTATATTCGAGAATGAAGGACGTGTGGGCTGAGGATAAGAATACCTGATGGCTCAATGGCATCATGGGCATAATGCTTCAGTCCTGGGTTTATATTTTATATTCTATTTTAATCTACTACTTTGTTCAATTAGTTTCACTGAATCAAGATTACAATATCAAGAATATATTAGGCTGTGAAATAAAATCCAATTTCCGGAGAAATGTGCTCTTAATGGCACATGGCCATCTGGCTATCTTAGCTGAGGATCCTTGTCAGTTTCAGCATATACAGAAAGGAGAGATCATGGGGCCAAATATGTCAAGTGGCCCCATGTCATATGTGACAACTTCAGCCCGTACTGGCTATTTAATCAATATCTTTTACAAGCCCGTAATGGAAAAAGGGAAACAGAAAGTCCCAGAATGCACAGTGCGATTGGATGAAAAGCCTTGGCTGGCTGAAGTAGTCACTCTTGACATTCAGGTTTTTGTCAACTATGGCAATTGAGGTTTGTGGCGTGACTGATTCGTCCTGCACCAACGTTTTATGAAAGCCATGAAGTGGAATATTGGCAGACATCAAAGGCTTCCAGAGGGCCACACTCATTGCCTGTTATATAATAACACAGTGGTTGTCTGTAGCATGAAATTCTAGACTCACAAAACATCTGTGCCAGTAGCCACAAAGCTGCTGTAAAGCATGTCTATCAATCAATGAGTAGATTTGTAGAGGGCTACTTGTCACCCGTGAGTGTATCCAGGCGCTGCCCATACTCACAAAGATGGTACCTAGGGGATTAGGCATAGAAAAAAAAAGACTGCAGGATCCTCAAACTGTGAGCCCATCGGAAGAGGAGCAGAATCCCCCCACGGGTTTCCCTCCGACCACTGTCATCGCAATACGGCAGTCGGAGGGAAACCCTCGATGTCGGGCGGAAAGCCTCCGACAGAGGGCCCGATTCTGATGCGCTTTGGAAAGCTTCCCAACCGAATGGGTTTGGGAATGGTTTCCAACCGAATCGGATCAGGAGAGTCCAACCGACCGAGTACGATGCATCCGGATGATTCCAGAAATGATTTGGTTGGACTCCCATTGACTTCAATGGGAGCCTTTGTTCCGACCAAATGCATAGGCTCCCATTGAAGAAAGGGGTGTCTGGGGAAAATCGGGCACCCTGTGGCGGGCATCCCCTGGTGCTTGCCACACTGTGCATGGCTGGTAAGGGAAGACCCATAGGTACCCACACAGGACCGATTGGGAAGGCTCCAGGTGCAGGGGGGCCCACTACGGGCCCCAAAAGTCTGATTCCAACTGCTGATTCGAGTCGGACGGCACGATTCGGAAAGGCTATCCAAATCCAGCATAGTACTCGGTTGTTTGGAAACGCGGGCCGTAGAGACGTACAATTCTGCTCCGTATGGCTTGGTCATTCCAAATGCCATCGGGTTTGGATTGGGATATTCCTAACGCCTAACTTGCATCATACTCGGTCGGTTGGAAACCTTTCCGAGTCGGTTGAAAAGACACATTCCCGATCCGATTTGGATGGAGCAAATGCTGTTAGGAGGCCTTCCTAATCGCATCAGAATCAGGCCCAGACTGTCAGAGGCTTTCCGCCCGACTTCGAAATCAGGCCCAAAGTTGGCAGTGGTGAGAGACAACCAGGTATTGACCACTGCTGATGGTAAGCAACTACAGCCTCTGTTATAAAAATGTCAACACAAGCATCAAGGTAGTGAAACACATATTCACGTCACGTCCACTAACAGTTTTTCAACTAACCTCATACAGGCATATTTTATATATAATGACCAGTAACAATGCAGGTTTATGAGCCATATGTATAAATAAAATGTAAAGTTACATAAATTTGCAATAAAAATATCAGTAGGTGGGTTCAAAGTCATATGTGGAAGATGGATAGAGTTGTTTACTGCTGTGATTCACGGATACCTCTAGGCAGAGCAAAGGCTGTAGCAGAAATATTTATAAGATTTCAAGATGGCCATCATGTATTTGAAAACGATGCAGTCATCCTCATCTAAACCAATCAGAAAAAAGGTCATTCAGAGGGTTAATTTGGCTACGTGAAAAGGATTGTGAGGCTGAGAGATAGAAGAGAGACATATACAAAATAAAATACAGAACAGTGTGCAACAAAAAGATGCCTCATGATGCAGGCATTGGCCGCGCATTGGAGTAAATCATAAATACAAATAGTAATAGATTACATTTTTAATCAATTGCACAGAAAGATAAAGTCCGAGTCGGTATTGTGGCTGTCTCTGTTAAATCAGGAATACATTGAGAGTTTAATAAGGTAAGCTCTGTGTCTGTGGATCTGAGCTCTGACTGTCAGACGCCAGCCTAAAGCCACGCCTTTTCCCACAGAGACACCCTAGGGAGTGTGAGGCACCGCCCACTGCTCCCATTGGACAGATGTGTTTGAGTTCACATTATTGTGGGAATAAGAGGCAGTATATCACCTGTGGAAGCGCAAGTGTGCAGAAAAGGCACGTATCCTGCCCGACAGGTATGTAAAACGAACTTATCTCTTCATGTGTAGCACCTGCTCACTTCTGTACTCTTATCTCTGCATTGATCTTAAATAGCACAATTGCACTTCTGTCTTAAGTGTATAGTGTAGGACCAGCTCACCTCCATGCATTGATGTGTAATACCAGCTCACCTCCGCACATTGATATGTTGCACAGGTCACCTTGATTCATTGATATGTAATATCAGCTCACCTCCGCACATTGATATGTTGCACAGGTCACCTTGATTCATTGATATGTAATACCAGCTCACCTCCGCACATTGATATGTTGCACAGGTCACCTTGATTCATTGATATGTAATACCAGCTCACCTCCGCACATTGATATGTTGCACAGGTCACCTTGATTCATTGATATGTAATACCAGCTCACCTCCGCACATTGATATGTTGCACAGGTCACCTTGATTCATTGATATGTAATACCAGCTCACCTCCGCACATTGATATGTTGCACAGGTCACCTTGATTCATTGATATGTAATACCAGCTCACCTCCGCACATTGATATGTTGCACAGGTCACCTTGATTCATTGATATGTAATATCAGCTCACCTCCACACATTGATATGTATCACTGCTCACCTTCATTCATAGATACGTAATCCCAGTTCATCTCCGCATATTGATATGTAGGGCTGCTCACCTTCATTCATTGATATGTAAACTAAGTTCATCTCTGAACATTGATTTGTTGGACAGCTCACCTTCATTCGTGAAAATGCAGTCCCAGCTCCCCTCTATGCCTTGATATAGTGCACCAGCTTATCTTGCTAAATTATTATGCCACGGTTTAGCACCAGTCCTCACTGTACATTGATATGCACAATTAGTTCACTTCAATATCCAGATATGTAGCACCAGCTTACCACTATACTTTGATGTGCTTCATTTAATCACTTATATATCTCGGTTTACATCATTGGCTCCTCTTTATGTCTTATTATTTAATACCAGCTCATCTCTGTACCTTGTTTGTTAACAGCATCCAATTGCTGTTCTTGAATATGTAATGCCATGTAATGTTTGTACATTGCTGTATAATACTAGCTCACCTCGGTGCTTTGAAAAGTTGCATCGGTTCAACTCTCTGCCTCAATAGATAATACAAGTTCACTTTTGTATGCTAACATGTAGCACAGTAACTCACCTCTGTAGCTGGTGTGTTGCAGCAGCACACCTCTGTACCTTGACATGTAGCACGAATTCGCCTCTGTACTTGATAAGATACATCAGCTCTCCACTGGGCTTGGAACGTTACCCCATATCACCTCTGTATTGTTACAGCAGCTAACCTTTGAACCTCATATGTTACACTAGCTCACCTCTATATATAATAGTGTCAGACACATATAAGGGAAAAGATTAGGTATCAGTGAGTACGAGATTACATAATGTAGGTTGGAATGCCTGAGTTTCTTTCCGGATACATACCAAGACGATATTTCCGGAATAATAGTAAATTGCGTGTTTGGGCACGGTAAATCGGGGCAGATTTACAAGCCCCTTGCGCCACTTTTGCGTCACTTTTAAGGGGCAGATTTACAAGCCCCTTGCGCCACTTTTGCGTCATTTTTAACATGGAAAAAGTGACGTACGGGTGGCGCAAGGGGCTTGTAAATCTGCCCCGTCATTTTTTAGGTTTTAGTGCGATTTCATATGTTCGCTCATATTTTGTTTGCTGTTTTTCGGCCATGTTTGTTATGTGCATGACCAAATGCTAGCCATGGCCCGCGATGTTTTATGTGGGCCAGAGCTTCCGGAAGCCTGGTGGGCTCAGGCAATTGCATCGTGATATGTCACCCTGTTCAACCAGCATTTCCAAGGCCTAAGGGTCTCAGAAAAATCTGCTCCCCTTCCCGAGAGCTCGTGCACGGCCGAGCGCATGGGTGAAATTGCGCGCCATCTGTCGAGTGCAGGTGGAGGTTGTGGAAAAAGGTGCTGCCTCTACGTGCTGCGTAGTAGATCTGATACAGAAGAGAACAATATCCAGTGCTTGTGTATACGAACTGGACTTTCTGAGGCCTGACACGATAAAAGGAACAGCTTTAATTATCCATACCTTAGGGGCGTGGAATTCCGTTTCCAGAAACTCTGAATACCTTGGGAGTGAGTGGCCCATTAGCAGGCGAGACGATGAAAAATACCACAGCTCAAGAATTTAAAGTTGACAAGATTACGTTATTAGGTCAAGTCAGTGAGCACCAAGAGCTCGTCCTGCACCCTGACCTATCCTTAAAGCTCGTAGGCCCCATTCCCTCCAGATCTATAATAAATTATACCTTCTGTGGTCTGCACCACTCATCAAAATAACCCGGGGGGAGATATCCTGTCTCCACTCCCCTCGGGTACCCATTTTGCAGAAGTGGATCCAACGAGCCAACATTCCTCCAAAGAGACTTCGTGGTACACTGCATTAAATGCTGCAGCAGACAAAATAACACTGTCAAACCCAATGGTCCTACTTATCGCTAGAATTGCCTCATGCACCGATTACTTACCAGTAGTCTTCCCTACTCCGACTATCCTTTTTTGTCCCACTACTTGCCAAGATCATATCCACAACAGGCCAGAGTCACCAAAAACAGGAAGCCAACATTACACAATGAGTAAGAATCATTGGTCAAGGAGACAAAGACCCACAGAGGGAATGATCTTGTAACCCAGCAGCAGATCATTCCTGGTGAGAGGGAACCAGGCAAGAGATGTATGGCCCAATCTGTCCAAACTCTTCAATTGCCCTGCTGAGACATACTGAAGCCAACAATGATCACTGTCACTTCAGTCAGGAGAACATCTAAGAAGAATTGAAAATTAAAGATAAAAAGTATGATCAGAACCAATGCATTCACAAATAAAACGCTCATAAATTAGAGGTGGACAAATTGTCATAGGTGCCCACTTCTTACATGCCGGTAGCAATTCTCAAGTCCTATTGGTCGGTCTCTGTTGCTTAAAGTTTTGCAGATAAATGTCCAAAACCGACTCCATCTTGCTGGGGTCTGGAAGGCCACTGCTTGAATGGAAGTGAATTCAGACCAGAAGATAGAGCTGGGCTCCTCAACCGACCGAATAGTAAAATGTGTTATGAAATGACGACATGCATGCAAATAGTCTCTATTAGAATTCATGCATCTCATGCTTATTGATTGTGGATATCCTTATAACCTGGCTGGAGTGAGTTGGTGAGCCAAATAACGTGCAATGTAGACTGCTAAGCTTTCCCCCCTAGGCCCAAGAACGTAAGCGCTTGTCAGCTGCACCGAAGCATGCAAGTTTGCCACTGTGACCATAATTGAAACAAGTTGTGTGCTAATTATGCATGCAAGTTACTACCAGCTAATTAGGATGTGTACAGGGTGCGGTAACATGCATTCGCTTTGCTCCTGCTAACAGTGGCTTTTTAATTCCTCCACAGAATGGCGCTGTTGTGTCTGCTGCTTCTGGCATCACTGCCTCTTGGGCAGGCAGGTAAGTGCTTGGGGATCACTCCCCAGGAATCTTTAATTGTAGCGAGAAACTCACCAACACCAAGTGACCAATCAGATCTCCACTACGCCTGTTGCATTTGATTGGCTAGTCTGTAGCATGCTAAGGCTTACCCCTGCATGTAATTGGCCTACTCTGAGATGATGAAACTTGAGAGCTGTGCAACCACAAGTTACTTCTAATAACAGCAGGGTTGGGCGGCCTTTCTTTTATACCACTGGGCATCTCCAAAGTGGGCTGATGCCCTTGGAAGCCGGGTTTGAAAGTACGAGGCCGCTTCTGGTGCCTCTGTCACTCTCCCCAGCTCCCCGAGGTTAATTGAAGCGTGCACGGAAGGCTTCAAGAGAGAGAGAGAGAGAGGGAGGGAGGGAGGGAGGGAGGTAGATAGAGAGGAAGCGACCAGAGAGAGAGAGGAGAGGAGGAGTGAGAGAAAGTGGATAGATGGAAAGAGAGAGCTAGCATGAGGAGTCAAAGGTAGAGGGGCTTTTTTTGGCATTTTTGACAAGACTGCTCTTGGTTCCCCAGTCCAGCCATGAATAACATTAAAATTCTTTGGCATTTTCCACCACTTGAACCTTTTATTAAACATCACACTGATGTGCCACAAACTAGGTGATATGTACCTTCAATTGTCAAAATTCTTTGAGAGCGACACTGTAACATTTTTATATTCATGCCTAACCCCAGTATACATGGTTAAGGAAAAATGTAAAATTGATTAATGTGGTTTAATCGTGTATTTGGTCACGCATTTCACCAAGAGAGGGCCAGTGACAATTTAGACCGGGTACCATCTGCTGGACATGGCACTCATTTGCTGCTCACAGGAGAAACCGGGCTCCTCCTGTCCCAGAGTACTATCCAGATACTTAGGGCCTCACTATGAATGTCCTGGATTTTGGGCCGGTATTATTTCTCCCAGCCCTATTGAGTTACCGAGTTTGTGGGTATCTGTAACTCTGGGGGAGAGGTGTGGAAACACAAGGGTATTCTAAAGTGACTTCTGAGTCCCGTCAGAAATGAGGAATAACTAGGAGATTTTGTCAGCCTCATCAGAATCAGAGGGTGACTCATAATGAAGCCCTGAGTCCAGCTTTGCCCTAGAGATTGCCCTGTTCAGCAATGTCTGACTTCAAGCATCAAAGTCACACTTAAGTAACGTTGCCATTAGATCATCACATTATGTGAACATTTGCCTGAGCCACTGCAGTTAAAAAAAACCACACTGCTCAGTGAGGGGTTAATGCTTACAAGTTCTCTTTATGAGTTTTTGCTGAGATACACATTTTAGATAGAGATCTTTGGTGGTGGGTGGGCGTGGTACAACTGTTTCTCTTCGCCTGCAATTTTTGTGAACAGGTCAAACAAGTAGTCATGTTACCATCTGCAAACTGCCAACGAGAGACCACCCAGCAGGACGAATGCAAATCCCTTACACCTGGGCCAGCCCATAAATGATATATAAGCTTCTCACTTTCATGCAAAACTTCCCTCTGGAGGCTTTACCATGCTGTGTGTGTAACTGGCATCAGGAGTGACATGCGGCTTCATTATCAAATGAAGTTTTAATTTAAAGATGAAAATATATGGACACTTAAAATGAAATACTTGGCTCTCCATGAAAGATCACAAGATTTCGTGCCCTGGAGAAGTTCCATTTGTTGTAAAAGGAACGAAACATTGTCTGTGGCTATGTTGTTTGATACAATGAAGAATAAAGAAAGATGTTAAATCATGACTGGGACGTTTGGTCTTCTTACTGATGACAGTGTGCCTTTCCCCATTTTGATGAACGAGACTGTGTGATTCTGTGATCATTTGTTAATCGCCCTGTGCCTAAAAAATGTTAATATGTGTAATGTAATTCCTGCCGCCTTATATGGATGGCCTTGATCGTCTCCCAACACCATACATAATGTATCATGCTCTATTGCAGGGTTCATGCTAAATAAATTACAATACATTTATACATATACCCCTCTATAGTGCCCACGAGTCAGGGTTTATAGTGTTTTTTCAGCCTTAGTTGTTGCTACCAGTGGTGGGCTCTAGGAAGGCAGGGTACCATGGCTAAGAGGGCCGGAAGGGGGTTACTAGGACAAGCAAAGCAGACAGTACCAAACTTGAAAATCCCAGAGATTGGAGGAAAGGTGTAGACCAAGAAGAGATGTAGGCAGGAAATATTGAAGGCCAAATATCAATGGGGAAGAATAGTGAATGGTACGTTTATTTACATTTTCTACACCTAACTCCATATATGCGTACTTTGGTGATATATTTATCTTCAAGGTACGTAGAAGAAGAGTTAAAAAAAGTAAATCCTGACCTCCCTCTGTGCACCTCCCTTTCGATATTTTGTCCCTCGATATTGTGGCACCGATATTGTGTGTCAATGATATTTGGGATTCGCTACTCCCTACTACAATCGCCAAAAGAGGGTCTTTCCCAGGAAAAGGGCTCTGGTGCTCAGGCTTCCAAGTGCCGACATCGGGTCACCAAAGGATCTAGTGTCCAGTTAAGATGAGAGGTGAGGATGTCCATTCCACAGGATTCCAGAGGTATTTGAATGTGATCAAAAGTTGGGAGAATAGAATACAGATGTTGTGGTCCTGGAGGAACTTGACTTGAAGCTAGAGTGCAGCCTCATCTGGAAGTGCATGTGTGTGTGCCTGATTGTGTGTGTGTGTGTGTGTGTGTGTGTGTGAACTTGCGTATTTAGTGAGTTAAAGACTGCTTCACCTTGTTGTAAGTTCTCCAATGTTGGCAAATGTGCTATTAACTTTTTTGTTTCTCTCCACTAGTGCCAATCACTCCACAGCTCTGTAGATGCCTTCAACCAGGTAAGAACCTCTCTCCATCTTGTCTGACTCTTCATGGAGATAAGTGTGTGTAGCATCTACTCTGCAGAAGCATTCACTCTAATACTTAAATGCCCCATCTGCATCCACATATTGAAGCCAAGACTCTTTAGTGTATGGTATAATATACTGCCTTCCATATACAGTGAGGGTGGAAGGAATCTGAAAAAATTTCAATATGTTGTGAGGACACAGCAGCACGCTCAGTGATCGGAGACCCTCAATGCAGAGGCAGGGTTTTAGAGTTTATATCCTGCGTATGCAGGGGCCACTGTATCCAGTATAATAGTCAAACATTTTTTTTCCTTTGTCCCAAAGGGCCACTTCCTATTACAAAATGGCAACAACGAATTACAAACGATTACTTTTTTGTCAAAGATGTTCCACATTTAGGGCCTTATTATGAGTTTGGCGGTCTTGGAGTGGGTCATCATGCCAGCGCCCCGCTCCAAGACAGCCAAACCCATAATTAGGTCGCCTGCCGGATTCCAACTGGAAGCCAGGTCTGGCAGTCCTGTGGCGGCTGGCCCATGGTGGTGTCGTGCTAAGGCTCATATCTGAGCCTTAGAAAGGCACTGCAATGGGAACACTATTACACGTTCCTGCACGGCATGGAATCTGAGGTCCACGCCGTGCAGGAACTGGGGTGCATGCAGACAGGGGGGCACACCACGTGCCCCACTGCATCCATCCCCTGGTGCAGAGGCAACATGGGGCCCTGTAGGGCCCCCTTAGTTTCTTCACCACCACCCTTTTCATGGCGGGCTCACAGCTATGAAAACTGTGGTAGTGAAGAAACTCGAAATATTCTTGGCGGAGCCACAGTGGCACCACCAGTTTAATGCTGCCTCAGACTGCTACGCCACCACCGAGGGATCGCAGATTCCCGGCATTAGCAGTGGTCCAGTGGCGGTCCAACTGCCATAGTCAGAATATGGCGGGTGGACCACTAGTCTGGCAGTCCACGGACTGCCACCACGGCTAAGTCGTCATAAGGCCCTTACTCTTGAAATGCCTCAAGGTTTTCTAAAAACAATGACATACATTTTAGCTCTAATATGCCTAGTGTTTCTAAGACAACATACTAGTTCATGGTCACATATTTTTAGCCATGTGCCCCCACTTGCCCCTCAAGCTGTCAGTTACCTGAATGAGTCATTCATTCACTCTCTTCCTCAGCCTGAAACATGCTTGCATGCCCAGTGAACAGTCCACCAGAGTGGCATTCACTGGACATATCAGTGGTTGTTGAAGACAACAGTGTCCGTGCTTCTCAACTATCACACCACTGGTGGAGATAAGCCTCCATATGCAATTGTGGGGAGCGCCCGCTGCCCTCCCACAGCCTCCTACTGAACCTTACTGGCTGGTGGAAGTGACCTCAGGGTTTCTTCCGGCAACAGCCAACTTCCTCTAGCTGCCTGTTCACTCCTTCAGATCGTTTGTGCCTTTCAGGTGGTGTAGGCAGCTGACAGTGAGAGAAGTACTGGTCACCTCCAGCATCATTTACTCTTTCTGAGGTAGTACCCGCATCTGATATAAGAAATTTTAAATTTTGAGAGTTCGGCTAGAGATAGTGAAAAAAGGTATGAGGCTTCCAGCGATATACTGTTTTTCTCTGTGTTTGTCTGTGTTTAATTTATAAACTGCCCACAAATATTGTAATAGCAATGCAGAGTTTATCGTTGTTAATTGCCCTCTTTCTTTTCATAACCTCTTGGGTCCCAACTCAGGCAGAGAGCATTTGAAGACTATTAGAACATTGGAATGTTGGGAGCTCCATTAAAAACAATAGAGTGCTCTGGGCTTCTAATGACCGGTAGAAGTCCAGAGTTCCAACATTCCAATGTTGTCCTTCACAGCTGTTGCTGTGAATAAAGGCCTCACAGAGCCGAGCTCCATGAGGCCTTTGTTTTATTTGTTAGAACATTTTGACCTCTAGTGGCAGAATGTTCTAATAGCCTTATAGCCCTCTGCACCTGGGCTATACCGGCATTAAAGTCCTGTTCGCTAGTTAAAGGCCAGAGCGGACCTTTAACGCTGGAGCGGGCCTTAAGTGGCCGGTTTAGCCCGCTACGGCAGGCTATCAGGCTACAATAGAACATTGGAATGTTGAGAGCTCAATTGAAGACAATGGGACAGCAGCGGCATATATAAACTGGTATAGGCCCATTGGTTTCAACATTTCAATGTCCAAATAAACAACCTCTGCCTTTCTCTTTCCCCTGCCTTTCCAAAATACATGAAGTGGTCAGGGGAAAGCAAAGGGCAGAGGCTGTGCTGCAGGGCACACCAGAGCCTTCCCCCTCCCTAGTTCAGAGTCACTGGAGCCTCGGAGGGAGGAGGGGGAATGTTGCTCAACTCCCTAGATCAGTAGAACAAAAAAAAACAGTTTAGCAAAGCTGGGGAGGACCAGAGGCAGACTTCAGACCCCTTTCACAGCTCTTGCTGTGAATGTTAAACAGCTAACATCTTTGGCCCTGCGTGTGACAGTTAGATGTTGAACAATTACAGCAACAGCTGTGAATCAAAGGCATCGGAGCTTCAGGGATTTCAACTCCTTCGAGCTGCGATGCCTTAGTTTTTACAATCATGACATTCTGCCCTCTAGGGGCGGAATGTTCTAATAGCCTTTGTTAAAGGCCCTTGCCTTCAGTCCAGGCCTTTATTAGAGAAGCGGGCCTTTAATGGCCAGTATAGCAGGCTACGGAGGGCTATAAGGCTATAGTATAGCCCTTATCAATGGGCAATAATACTACAATTAAATATATACTCTGCAGACTTTTAACATTATCAGGCCTACTAGGATTATGCAACATTCTATAACATTATTATTTCATCCATTTGACCTAGAAACAATGGGGTCTACTCACAACCTGCATTTTGTAGTAGTTGTAGCAGTTAGTAGTAGTGTAGCTAGTAATACAGAATGCTAGCCACAATACTATGGCCAGAAGTATATGCCTACATCACATCTATCTTTTCTGTGCAGAGATCTCTTCCCGACTACAAAAATCTTTGCAAATTATTGGCTATGTTTTAGTAGGAAGTATGGGAGGGATGGCACGAGTGCCAGGGAAATTGGGAATACCTAAAACTAAACAGGAGGGGATTAGGGCGCAGTAATGCGGAGATAATGGACAGATAATGAAGGGTTCAGGCAGGGACATGCATCCACCCACAATAGAGTAAGGCTATTTCTATCCACTAATTTCACTTCTAAAGTTACTATAGCCAAAAAGGACCCTCGGATCACTGACAGAATATCGACAGTCAGAATATCAAGGTACAAAAATATTGACGCAAAAATATTGATGTCCAGAATATCGATGTCCTATCTACATAATGGTAAGTACAAAAATATCGAAAAAAAATATATCGTTGTTAAAAATATCGGTTTTTATGTTAAAAAAATAATGTAACATAAAGTAAATAATACATATAATAAAAAAAAACATAGTTAAAATTATTCGAAATTTTTAAAATTATAAGTAATACATATAATGTAAAAATAAATTAAACATATATATGTCTAAAATATATTATATATACTTCCTTAATAATATTTATAAATAATTAATTTAACTTATAAATTGTTAAAAAACATATTAAAAATTATAAATACATATATATAAACATAAAGCAATAATATAAATTAAAAACAAAAAACATATATAACAAATTAAAATATAAAAAAAATCATCTTTTTAAAATACATTTTACACTACATTAACTAAAACAGTAAAGAAAATATTGGATAGCGGAGGGGATAAAATTACTATCCCCACTCCAGAGAGTGCAACAGTAGGGAAAGTGTTGGATAGCGTAGGGGTAAAAATTACTATTCCCACTCCAGTGAGTGCAACAGTAGGGAAAGTGTTGGATAGCGGAGGGGTAAAAATTACTATTCCCACTCCAAAGAGTGCAACAGTAGGGAAAGTGTTGGATAGCGGAGGGGTAAAAATTACTATTCCCACTCCAGAGAGTGCAACAGTAGGGAACGTGTTGGATAGTGTAGGGGTAAAAATTACTATTCCCACTCCAAAGAGTCCAACAGTAGGGAAAGTGTTGGATAGCGGAGGGGTAAAAATTACTATTCCCCCTCCAGAGAGTGCAACAGTAGGGAACGTGTTGGATAGTGTAGGGGTAAAAATTACTATTCCCACTCCAGAGAGTGCAACAGTAGGGAAAGTGTTGGATAGCGTAGGGGTAAAAATTACTATTCCCACTCCAGAGAGTGCAACAGTAGGGAAAGTGTTGGATAGCGTAGGGGTAAAAATTACTATTCCCACTCCAGAGAGTGCAACAGTAGGGAAAGTTTTGGATAGCGGAGGGGAAAAAATTACTATTCCCACTCCAGTGAGTGCAACAGTAGGGAAAGAGTTGGATAGTGTAGGGGTAAAAATTACTATTCCCACTCCAGAGAGTGCAACAGTAGGGAAAGTGTTGGATAGCGGAGGGGTAAAAATTACTATTCCCACTCCAGTGAGTGCAACAGTAGGGAAAGTGTTGGATAGCAGAGGGTTAAAATTAACATACTTATCAATTACATAATTATTACAATTAAATAACCAATTAATAATTAATTAATAATAAATTAATTATAAATACTAATAAATACGAATTAATAATTATTTTTTTGTAATAAAATTACTTCCCACCCTATTCCCCTATAAACCCACAACCCACTCCCAAAAAAATAACATCTTTAATATAATTATCTTTTAATTAATTAATATTAATTAATAACAAATTAATAATTAATTAATAATAAATTAATTATAAATAATACTAAATTAAAATGTATATTTACCTTTTTTATAATTAAATTACTTCCCACCATATTCCCCTATAAACCACAACGTGCTCCTAAAAAAATAACACAATTAATATAATTATCTATTAATTAATTAATATTAATTAATAACCAATTAATAATTAATTAATAATTAATTAATTATAAATAATAATAATAAAAATGTATAATTACTTTATTATAATTAAATTACTTCCCACCCTATTCCCCTATAAACCCACAACCCGCTACAGAACTAAAATATGCAAAAAATTAATTTCCCAAAAAGTAATTACTGCTAAAAATTTAACACATACATAAAAAAACTACACTTATACCAAAAATTACATCACATACTTTTAACACACATACTAAAATACAGAACACCAATATCAATATCGATATTATTAACAACGATATTTTTACAAACGATATTACTGTCTTCGATATTAAAAAAACCGATATTTCTTACCTTACTGTCGATATTCTGTGCTACGATATACTTGCTGTCGATATTCTTGTACCTCGATATTTCAAACTCGATATTGTTGTAGTTCGAAATAAACAACTCGATATTCTGTCTGTACACCAGGACCCTCACCACTGATAAATGTACTCCAGCCCAGACTTGAATTACTTACCTGTATTCAAAGGAGTAACGCAGAACAAGGCAAAAGTGTACATAAATACATAAATACAACATAAATACAACATCCCTGCCTTGAACCTTCGTAAAAGCAGTCATTAGCCATTCAGCTAATTATTTGACATCACTATGTACCATGGTAGTACACCGAAATACACCCATATTTCACAAAGATACAGCACAAACTGATCTCACAAACGTTCAATACATTAAAGATTGAAAAACAGTTCTATTACTTACCTGCACTACCTAAAATAAGCATTGTGCACCATAATATGAGATCCAGCCACGTTTTCACCAAATCTCAATGACTGATTTTGCAACACACACATTGAAATAAATTAAGCATCATGCAATGTATTTAACCACCATTTGGGACCCACACAACATTTACATATTACAGTGTATATTCTGGCGAAACTGTACTACTGTATCATGTACTGTGTTCTGACTAATAATTCCATTTCTAATGTTATAAGTGTTTTATTGGCTGCAAAATTTTCACATGCTATAACTTAGCTGATATCCAAGGGTTTAGGTGGTACATGGAAAAGGAGCGAGTTATAGTTAATGTAGTGTGGCAAGTGAGGTGACAAAACTGTAAATGGAAGTGCAAGAGGGATGTTAATTGAAAGGTGGTGCATAAGTATAAATGCGAGTTATAAGTATGACTTATAGCAATATGAAAGCAGTGCATAAATGATCATTTAAAAACATAACTATAAGTTATGAATGTGTTATGCTTGTGCAGTCTAAGGTGTATTTGACACAGTTACGATAGAAATAAGTGCATAAGTGGTGCATAAAGCCTTAAAGTAAGAGATAAAATGTTCGTGGAGCTTAATTTGGGTTTGTATACCAAACCTAAATAAAGTTTTCCTAACTATGACTGACATGTAACCTTTAGTTTTTTGTGTGAATATATATATATACATACATATATGTATTCACTTAAAAACCGAAAGGTTACGGGTACGTCATAGTTAAATAAGGAATTCAAAAAGCCTTAGAAATCTCTAAAAAAAACAAGGTTACAGGGATGTTATAGTTAGGCTCAGATTATACATGCACAAAACCATAGAAATTCAGCAGTTATAATTATCTGACCTAACTACAACTTACGTACCTGCCCCCCAATGCACTGCTTGTGACCTCACATATTACATCATTCATGACATGGTCAGTGACATCACTGATAACATTCCTGATGACATCTCAAATGACATCACTGATGACATCATCCAGTGAGAGTGTTTCAGAAAATATTATGACAGTTAAACATATATATTGAGCTACTTCAGAAGTTAAATTATTAATTGTTCTCTACTACTAATAAGTGATACTATTTCTAACATATGTCATCTGAGTGGCTGTATTCAAGAAAGGAGGAACCGAGGGCTTTTTTAACCAGGTCCAGCATACAAGCCCAATCACAGTACAAAGCAGAGTGGTTTGCTGTTCCTAAAGGACAGTACAGGTAGATGTGCGTGTGGAGAAATACAATACTCGCTATAGGCAGGAGAAAATGTCCTCCTTTCGGAAAGAGACCCTCACACACCCAGTGAGCTAGGTGTCTTGCTTCATCATTGGGTCTGCTCCTTGTCGGGTTGGCGTTGCAATACCCGATCGGCACCCATGATGGGGCCTTTTAACGGAGATCTTTTTTCCTGGCCGTTGGGTGCAGTGCGTGTGAGGGCCCTAGTGAGTGTAGATGTGGAATTGTGGGATTAAAACAGGAAGTAGAGGTCCACTCAGAACAATTTTAATGAATGTGGCCACTCTCCTGATTAAAACAAGAAATGGCGCACCCCTATACTTTGGTACTGTGGTACCTCCGCGGGTCTGAAAGCATAGACAAAACTACCAGTACTCATGGGTATTAATTTCGATCAAGTGATCGCAATGAATCTGAAAATTGTGATATGTAGATTCACTGAAAATGTAAAAAAATATTTTAAATATGTACATTCCTCTACTTTCATTAATGATATCAGGGTGAACATATTCATAAGTATATATAAGGCCTCCTGTATCTGTTTTTCAAGAACAATACTAGTTTTATGAGTTTTGCAAATTCACGAAACCACGGACTGAAATCGTGAATTTGCTCGATGACACACCCAAACCTTGCCCTTTGATTGGGCACATTAGGACCCCACCCAGGTACATGTAAAACCACACCCAAAAACAGTTATTTCTCCAGTGAACTCTGTAGACAGAGAATTCAGAACCAATGGTGCTCTGTTTTTTGTTCAATTTCCTGAATAATTTGATAGAATGGCTGAAACTTCCAGAACCTGTTGAGGATGAGGAGCAAGATACAAAATCAGTGCTTGCTTGTCTCCGTGACTGGGTAAAAATTGATATACTATTGCATTATCTACTATAATCAATCACCCACATCTTCTTCCAAACACAATATTTAACAGTATCTTCCTAAAATACCTCTATTTTCTCTTTACATATTTTCCTACCTCCTTTGCTACTCATTATGCTTTTCCTTATCATCATCTTCTACTCTCCCTCATATTTTCCTTTTGTTGTTATAACCTACTCAATTTCTTTCACCTTATCTATACTCATAACTTACTATATACATATACTTTTTAAATGAACACCCTTATGACATACCTGTGAAATTTCTTTGCTGCCCTCCAATTTATTTTCAAGTGTCACTTAGAATCACTTCTCAGCGAAAATCTAAAGCCAGCAGTACAATAATAGTATACCACTCTCAATACAGAAAAAACAATAGTGGCAACCCTTCACCTCTCCTCTCAGTGATACTGATGTAGTTAACGAATCGTAACCTTCCTTTCTAATCTTATGTTTGTTGTAGCACTTCTGAATGGTCAGTCTTTATTAACGCTTTATTAGGATCCTGTCAAGAAGCCTGATTTGGTAGTGCTTTTGGTCAAATTCGCAGATCCGCTACAGCGCTGCCCCCATGAAACGTTGCTGCGGATTTCCGATTCCTCACAGAAGCCCATACATGCATTTATCATTGTACTGTTTATGGTTTGCATAAACATTTCACTTTCAAAGAAACTAGTGATTATGAAGGCAAACAGTCCACAATAAGTAGTGTGTCTACGCCACTCTCCTTTTAAGTGTTACAGTACAGTCTTTTTATTTTCCAACACTCACACTCTTTTAGCTCTGTTTCTATAGTAACCATGTTTAGAACACTCACTGATAGCAGCAGGTCAAAAGTGCACAACCCTTTCTGTGAGCACCATACTACCTTCAAATTGAATTGTAGCAGGTGTGGTTGACTGTTTGGAATAATAAGCCTATCAAAAGTAGCATAACTGTATTTTTATTTTTCTAAAGTCAATCACAGAAGTAAAAACTTTTTCTCAAAATCACTACCTACTTTTAGCTATCTTCATATTAACAGCATCCAATCAAATATGTTCTTTTTAATTTAGGTGCTGTCCTCCATTTTAACTGCCTTTCATTTTGAAAACTGTCTCATTCAGCTACAGCATTCTCCTGTGTGCTACTCCAGATTGCCTCCAAAATGGTTAGAGTGTGTAATATGGGCCACAGTTTTGTGTTTTGGGCCAGAAAAAGTACTAGAAAGAGTGGCAATGACAGGGACTTGGGTTTACCTAATGTAGACATTACTTGGCTTGGCCAGAGAGGATTAAAGTGGCATCAATTGCTACCGTTGGTTGAAAGCATTGTGGATTACCACCATCCAGACCCCATGATTGTGCACTGTGGTGGCAATGACCTAGGCACAATTACTGAAGTTCGGCTCGAAATCCTAATGAAGGATACCTTTGGTAAATTAATGGCACTTTTCCCACACACTGCCTTGGTGTTCTCCAACATTTGCCAAAAGGCAGAAGTGGAAGTGGTCAAAGAACCTCTCTGCACAGATAGACAAATCCAGGAAACATGTTAATTAAACTGTTTCTGCATTCCTCAGAGACCACAACATGGGCTCTATATACAACAACAATTTATGCTTTGGTATGGATGGTATATATGGAAATGATGGAGTTCATTTCACAGGGAACGGCAACAGGGTGTTCCTCAACAACTTAAAAGACTGCATCCTCTTTTATGTGTAGTTATCATCTGCACACCATAAACACAAAGGCTATTTTTAGAGCCACCCTTTTTCCCAAACACTGATTCATTTTCTTTTTAAACTTTTTTGAAATGTGTGCTCAAATCCATAGATCCGTCACAGATTCACAAACCAAAATCACACATTCAATGCAAAGCAGAAAATGTAGGATTTACTTGTACAGGTTTGTGAGTGGATGTATGGCTGTGTGTGTGGATGTGTGAGTGTGTGTGTGAGTGCCTGTGTGTGTCTGTGAGTGTCTCTGTGGATCTGGGAGTGGGTGTGTGGGTCTGTGAGTGGGTATGTGAGTACCTGTGTGGGTCTCTAAGTGGGTGTGTGACTGCCTATATGGGTCTTTGAGTGGGTCTGTGGATACCTGCATAGATGTTTGAGTGGGTGTGCAAGTGCCTGTGAAAGTCTGTGAGTGGGTGTGAAGTGGATGGATGGGTCTGTGAGTGGGTATATGAGTGCCTGCATAGGTTTGTGAGTGGGTGTGTGAGTACCTGCATGGATCTATGAGTGGGTCTCTGAGTGCCTGTGTGGGCCATTGAGTGGATTTGTTAGTGCCTGCATGGATATGTAAGTGGATGTATGAGTGCCTGCATGGCTCTCTCACTAACTCTGTGACTGCCTGTCGGATTCTATGAGTTGGTGGGAGAGTGCCTGTGTGGGTCTATGAGTAAGTGTGTGAGTGAGTCTCTGAGTGGGTGTGTGAGTGTCTTTGAGTGGGTGTATGAGTGTGAGTGAGTCTCTGAGTGGCTGTGTCAGTATCTCAGTGGGTATGTGAATGGGTATATAAGTGTCTGTCTGAGAATGTGTGTGTGTGAGTGGTTTTGTGGGTCTGTGAGTG
The DNA here is from genome assembly GCA_963921515.1 of Calotriton arnoldi. Taxonomy (NCBI): domain Eukaryota; kingdom Metazoa; phylum Chordata; class Amphibia; order Caudata; family Salamandridae; genus Calotriton; species Calotriton arnoldi. The sequence continues at coordinate 1,022,393 of CAWUFW010001028.1, read as the reverse complement.
GGTTTGTGAGTGCCTGTGTGGGTGTGTGAGTGGTCCTATGGGTCTGTGATTGGGTGTGTGAGTGCCTGTGTGGTTCTGTGAGTGGGAGTAGGAGTGGTCCTTTGGGTCTGTGATTGGGTGCGTGAGTGCCTGTGTGGTTCTTTGAGTGGGTGTGTGAGTGGTACTGTGGAAGGGTATGTGAGGGTCTGTGTTGGTCTGTGAGATCCTATGTAGGACTGTGAGTAGGTGAAGGAGTGCCTGTGTGGGTCTGTGAGTGTATGTGTGAATACCTGAGTGGGTGTGGGAGTGCCTGTGTGGGTCTCTGAGTGGGTGTGTAAGCTCCTGTGTGAGTCTGTCACAGGGTGTGTAAAAGCCTGTATGTGTCTGTGAGTAGATGTGTGAGTGGATGTGTGCATCTGTGAGTGGCTGTGTGGGTCTGTGAGTGAGTGTGTGAGTGTCTGCATGGGTCTGTGAGTGGGTTTGTGAGTGCCTGACTGGGTCTGTGAGTGGGTCTTTGAGTGCCTGTGTGGGTCTGTGAGTGGCTGTGACAGTGGTTTTGTGGGTGTGTGAGTGTATGTGTGGCTCTGTGAGTGGGTCTGTTAGTGCCTGCATAGCTCTGTGAGTGGGTGTGTGAGTGCCTGTGCAGGCCTGTAAGTAGATGTGAAAGTGGATGCATGGGTCTGTAAGTATGTGTGTGACTACCTGCATGGGTATATGGGTGTCTATATTACTGCCTGCATAGGTCTGTGAGTGGGTGTGTGATTGGATGAGTGAGTCTATTAGTGCCTATGTGGGTCTGCGAGTGGGTGTCTGAGTACCTGCATGGGTCTGTGAGTGGGTGTGTGACTGTCTGTGTGAGACTCTGAGTAGGTGTGAAAGTACCTGCATAGAACTGTGAGTGGGTGTGTGAGTGCCTGTGTGGGTCTGTGAGTAGGGGTGAGAGTGGCTCTGTGGGTCTGTAAGTGGATGTGTAAGTAGATGCATGGGCCTGTGAGTGGGTGTATGAGTACCTGCATAGGTCTGTGAGTGGTTCGTGAATACCTGTGTGGGTGTGAGTAGGTTTGTCAGTGCCTGCATGGATTTCTGAGTGGGTGTGTGAGTGCCTGTGTGGTTCTGTCAGTGGGTATGACAGTGCTGTGTGGGTCTGTGAGTTGGTGTGTGAGTGGTAGTGTGGGTCTGTAAGTGGGTATATGAGTGCCTATGTGGGTGTATGAATGGGTCACTGAGGGCTTGTATGGGTCTGTGGATGGGTGTGTGAGTACCTGCATGGGTCTGTGAGTGCCTGTGTTTGCTTGTGAATGTATCTGTCAGTGCCTGAATGTGTCTGTGAGTGGGTGTGTGAATGGCTGTGTGGGTGTGTGAGTGTGTGTGTGAATGTGCCTGAGTGGATCTGTGAGCGGCCATGTGGGTTTGTGAGTGGGTGGGTGTAAGAGTGCCAGTGTGGGTCTTTGAGTGAGTGTGTGAGTGGCTGTGTGGGTCTGTCAGTAGGTGTGTGAGTACCTGAGTGGGTCTGTGAGTGGCCTTGTGGGTCTGTGAATGGGTGGATGTAAGAGTGCCTGTGTGGTTGTGTGAGTGGGTGTGTGAATGGCTGTGTGGGGCTGTCATTAGGTATGTGAGTGCCTGAGTGGGTATGTGGATGGGTGTTTGAGTGTTAGAGTAGATGCATGGGTATGTGAGTGGGTCTATGAGTGGCTGCATAGGTCAGTGAGTTGGTATGTGAGTACCTGCAAGGGTATGTGAGTGGGTCTGTGAGTGCCTGTATGGGTCTGTGAGTGGGTGTATGAGTGTCTATGTAGGTATGTGAGTTGGTCTGTGAGTGCCTGCATGGGTCTCTAGGTAGGTGTATCAATGCCTGCGTAAGTTTGTGAGTAGGTGTGTAAGAGCCTGTTTGGATCTGTGAGTGCCTGCATGGCTCTGTGAGTGGGTGTATGAATGTCTGCATAGGACTATGAGTGGGTGTGTGAATGCCTGTGCATGTCTATAAATGGGTGTGAGAGTACCTGTGTGGGTATCTGAGGGGGTCTGAAAGTGTTTTTTTCCAAAGTGCATCAAGATTCGCAAATGCATTGCAGATTTACACATGGGCCACACTGTGTCTTGCGGCGGAGCCGCAGATTCCCGAAGTGGAAAAAATATTATAAATTAATTTCGTGCCCATCATAGGCCCCTCTAACACTCCTGTAACACACCCATGGGGTCAGGGTACCTCTACTCAAAGTACCACTACCTTGACCCCTTTAATCATTTTGCAGATACATTTGAAGACCCTGGGACCCTTCCCCGATACTTAAAATGGTGGTCGCAACTTTTCGGTCAGGTTGTGGTTAGCCGATCACAACATTGAGGGTAGTGCATGACTTCACAGATCCACTGCGGGGGATCCGCAGAGGGTCAGTGTTCTTAGATATACAATTTAGTTTTTCCTTTAATATCTCTGCAACTGCTGAACAAATTTACACCAAATTAAAAAAGGGCTCTTTCTGGATCAAGAGCTACCTCTCTGCCAAATTTGGTGTCATTCCATTCAGCAGTTCAGGCTGTAGTCATGTTCAAAATCTCCCTGGGAAATTGCATTGGAAAGGCAAGTTTTTTGACCCCCCCACTCTTTTTCTCAGCCCCCCCTTGACGGATCACTCAGAAAATGTGCATGTAGAACCAGACAAACTGGGCCACTTTGTTTGGAAAATTTCATGCAACTTTGCCAAATGGCACCAAAGTTATAGTCAAACCCAAAAACGCTTTTCCAATGGAAACTAGGTCCAAACTATAACTACCTACTGGCAACTGGCGGTCACCAGCAGGTAGTTATAGTTAGGACCTTGTTTCTATTCAAAAAGTGTTTTTACTTTTGCCAATATCTTTGGCACCGTTTGGCAAATCTTCGCGAAATTTTGAAAACTAATGGGGCAGTCAGGTCAGCTCATGTGTTAAAAGTTTCAGGGTGATTCGTCAAGCAGGGGCCGAGAAAAAGGAGGGGTCTCAAAACACGTTTTCCCCATGTTAATTTCTATAGGAAACTTTAGACACAGCGACAGCCCGAACTGCTGAACGGAATTACACCAAATTTGGCAAAAATCTAGCTTTTGGTTCAGAAAGCACTCTTTTTGTTAAATGGTGTAAATCCGTTCCGTAGTGCCTGAGAAATTTAAACATTTCTCAGATATCCATATATCTGGAGCCTGCAATCTGATTGGCTGCCAACACTTCAAACCAGGAAGTGTTGGCAGCCATCTTGTGACTCACAAGTAAAAGGCAACAAAAACTGAAAAAACAAGAAAAGGGGTCAGGGTAGAAACACCCTGACCCCATTGGCCTGCTCAGGGGGGCCCACAAGGACCCCCAGGGCCAAAAACAAGCATTTTTTAAAAAACACTTCAATGGGAGTCGCGTTGGGTGCACAAATCCTGCCAAATTTGTTTTAAAAAAATGAAGCGCAGTCTCCCGAACTTCATTTTCTTTAAACCCCGCGTGGGCCAGGTCCCAGGGGCAATGACAAATAATGATGTGGGGGCCTAGGTGGGCCCCCGCAGCCTCAGGGACCGCCACCTCCCCTGGAATATGTTCATTAAATGCGGGGGGCAATGCTGGCCCCCCCGGGGACCGCCACCTCCCCAGGGCTTCTTTTTAAAAACAATGCGTGGGGGCTCCTGCCCCCCATGCATTCCCGGGGACCGCCACCGACCTGGGGCTATATTCATTAAATGCAGGGGGGCCACACAGGCCCCACAGCCCCGGGGACCGCCACCTCCCTGGGGCTTTATTTCTTAAAAAAATTAGTGGGGGGGCTCCTGCCCCCCCACGCAGCCCCAGGGACTGCCACCTCCCCGAGGCTATATTCATTAAATGCTGGGGGCCACTAAGGCCCCCCAGCTCTGGGGACCGCCACCTTCCTGGGGCTTTATTTCTTTAAAAAATGAGTGGGGGGCTCCTGCCCCATCCGCAGCCCTGGGGACCGCCACCTACAAGGGCTATCTTAAAAAATAAAGTGTGGGGGGCTGGAACCACCCACACAGCCTCGGGGACCACCACCTCCCTGGGGCACAAATTAAGTAAATGCTGGGGTCCGTTGCGGACCCCTGGCCCCGGGGACCACCACCTCCCAGGAGCCCTCAATGGCCCTGGGGACCGCCACCCCCCACAGCCAGCTCCAGCAATGTCCCGGGGTGCCCAACCCCGGGTCATTGCAGTTTGCTATAGCATGACGGGAGCACTCCCGCCATGCCATAGCAAACTCTGCTTCGCTTCATGGAAGTGAGAGCATGGAAAAAGTTCTTGCTTCCATGAAGCAGAGCAGAATTGCTTTTGGGCAGAGCGAGCTGCATGTTAGCAGCTCCCTCTGCCCAAAATCAATGCCAGCTCCTGCAGGAGGCGGGGAGCCGGCAGAGACCGTGGGGGCCTTAAGGCTCCCCCTGCGATCCCCAACTAGAGTCTAAGGCCCTGACGATGGGGTCCCCGGGGCCGAAAATGGCCAGGGGGAGGGGGCCGCATGGTTCCCCTCCCCTTTAAAAAAAATACACACAAAGGCCCAGCACCGGGGGATGGAGTCCGGGGGCATATATCGGCATCGGGAGGGGGGCTACGTGGCCCCCCTCCCTTTTTAATTAAATAAAAATATTAAAAATGGGTCAGGTCCCGGAGGATGGGGTCCCTGGGGTACAAAAGTGCTAAGGGAAGGGGAATCACACAGCCCCCTTTCCTAAATTGAAAAACAATATACAAACCGGCAACTCACCGGAGGCCCCGCCCCCTTTCTCCACTACTCTGTAAACGCACCCTCCTGGCGTGCTATTGGTTGGGGGATGAAGTCCCCTTGCCTCTTGAGGGTCCCTGGGGCCAACTAGCCCTCCTGTTACTTCCAGTAAGCCCCACACAGTGGGGTTGCTGAGAGGTGGTCGAAGGCCACACCCCTTTTTACAACACTCTGCAATCGCGCCTCTTGGCGCACTGCTGGTGGGGGGAAGAGGTCCCCTTGTGTCCTGAGGGCCTCAGAACTAAAGTGGACTTCATCCTCCAGACTCACTCCAGGAGGGTATGCAGTCCTTTGTGTGGGGATAGGACACAGCCCTTTCAGGTCTAAAGTGTCAGCCCCCCCCCCCAGCTTGCTCAGGCTACTCAGTCACACCTACCCTTTCTTTGTATGTGATTGTCTAGAGGGAATGCAGTAAGCCACCTGTCACACACCCCAGATGTGTATTCCAGAGACAGTCAGAAAGCACCAAATTGTTTAAGAAAGAAAATGCCAACTTTCTAAAAGTAGCATTTTCAGACCTGCAATTTAAATCCAACTTCACCATAAGTTGTATTATCTGGGGGTCCCATCTCTTCCCAATTAGAAACTACACTCATAAAAAATAATAAGGCATGCCCAGTGTTATCCAATGGGAGAGCAAAGTCTTGCATTAGTGAAAAATAAATTTAAGAGGATTTCACTCCCAGGACATGTAAACCTTAAAAGTGCATGTCCTACTATTAAATACACTTTACCCTGCCTATAGGCTATCCAGGGACTACATTAGGAGTGACCTATAAGTAATAAAAAGGAATGTTTGAGCCTGGCAAGTAGGTTAACTTGCCAGGTTGACATGGCAGTTTAAAACCGTGCATATAGGCTCTGCAGTGGTAGGCCTGAGACAGGTTTAAAGGGCTAATTAAGTTGGTGACACAATCAGTTCTGCAGGCCCACTAGTAGCATTTGATGTACAGTCCCTGGGCATATGTAGTGCACTTTACTAGTGACCTATAAGTAAATCAAATATGGAATTGTGGATGAACCAATGCTACCATGTTTTAAGTAAAGAGCACATGCACATTAGCACTGGTTAACAGTGGTAAAGTGCCCAGATTCCTAAAGCCAGCAAAAATGAAGTCAGCAAAAACAGGTGGTCAGAAGGCAAATAGTCTGGGGAAACCATGCCAAGGATCTCCCCATGCCTATGGACAACGCCTGGATATCCTTACAGGTGATAATCTGTGCTACACAAATCCGAGTGTTTGTGTTGTTTATAGAGTAGTGTCGAGTGGTGAGCAGTGGAGTAGTGGAGTAGAGTGCAGTAATGTGTCACAGAGTCAAGTGCAGTAAAGTGGGTTGAAGTGGCATAGAGGGAATTGCGTAGTGTGTCTTAGAGTGGAGTAGAGCATTATACTGTGCAATACCTTAAACTACAGTGCTGTGTACTTGCACAGACTAGAGTACACTGTTGTGCAGTGGAGTGCTAGAGAGTGGAGTATTGTGTGGTACAGTAGAGAGGTATAGAGTGTCATTGAGTGGAGCAGAATGTCGTAGAGCAGAATAGAATGGACTGCAGAGGAGTAGAGTGGAGTAGTGTGTCATAGAGATGAGTGGAGTAAAGTGGGGTGTAGTGGCATAGGGGTAGCTGTGTAGTATGTCCTAGAATTGAGTAGAAAGTTGTAGAGTGGAATACACTGGAGTAGAGTGTCGTACAGTGTCATAGAGTGTAGTAGTGTTTTGTACAGTGGAGTGAAGGGACATAGAGTGTAGTAGAGTGTCGCACAGTTGCATAGAGTGTAGTAGAGTGTTGTACAGTGGAGTTGTAAACAATAGAGTGGAGTATGGTAGAAAGGAGCAGCATACAGTGGAGTGTTGTAGAGTATGGTACATTGGGGTAAAGTATCATAGAGTTCTGTTCTGTTCTGTTATGTTATGTTATGTTAGAAGAAATTTGTAGAGCACCAGAGGTTTATTGGCTGTGGAAGAAAAAAAATAAAAGAAGCAGAAAAGAGTAGTGATGGCAAACTTTAGTGTAAGTGGTAGGCTTGCTTAAAGAGCCACTTCTTTAAACCCTTCTTGAAGGTGAGAAAGTCAGTGTGTGATTGTAAAAAGAGGGAAAGAGAATTCCATGGCAGAGGGCCTTGAACAAAAAGCTCTCAACCCTCCCATTAGTTTTTTACTGTATTTTGGAATGGCAAAAGCTTTAATGAGCAGGAACGTAGGGCACGTGCAGAAGTGTAAAGTCTGATCCTGTTTTTGATCAAATGTGGGCCCTAATCATGGACTGCTTTAAAGACAATACAGAAAATTTTGAACAAGATACGATGTTCGATTGGGAGCCAATGAGCTCCTGTAACAAGGGAGTAATGTGACATCCTCTAGGCTGTTTGAGAATCAACTGAGCTGCCTGGTCCTGAACCATCTGAAGTCTATAGAGTTGGGACTTAGGTAAGCCAGCATATACTGCGTTGACATAGTGAAGCCGAGAAAAAGCCAAGTCATTATCACAAGTTAGTGTGGCTTATGTAAGGGAACTCATGATCTTCTTAATCTTCCTTAGGATTGCGTGGCTAATTGGAACAACTAACCATATTTGAGATTTCATAGACAGATCACTCACAGTCAATGATGATACCGAAACATTTTACTTTTGCATAACCTGGGGCTAGTATTGAGGAGTCCAAATATCAATTTTTGTGTTCAAGAACAAAATTTCCACTTTCTCTGTATTCAATTTCAGACAGTTTCTGCCCATCCAGCTCCAAATAATGAGCATAACAACCTAAAATTTGTCTTGGGAGGCAGAGGAACCATCAAGTTTAAATAATAATTGAGAGTAATCTGCATAGTTATAAAGTCTACAATGCATGCGTTTTAGTCCTTAAATTGCAGTGTGGTGTAAATATTAAATAGATGGGGGGACAGGGAAGATTCCTGGGGAAACCCACACTGTTTCCGAAGGGCTATAGCCTGGGATGAACCCAGGTGAACAGACTGAGTATGATCTTTCAAAAAAGACTTGACCCATTCCAGGGCCAAGCCACCTATACCGGCAGTCTCCACACTGTCCACCAATAAATCATGGTCAATCATGAAAAAGGCTGCCAACAAGTCTAGCAGGACCAAGCAAGAGGTCACGCCTTTATCACCATCACTGCACGTCATCAAGCACCAATAGCATAACTGAGTACAGTGGTATAGAGTAAAGTTGAGTGCTATAGAGTCACATTGCCAGGAGTTTATTGTTGAACAGTGCAGTGCTATAGAGTGGAGTGTGTCAGAGCGGAGGAGCATAAACTGCTGTCGAGTGGAGTACAGTGTTCTTGAGCTGAGAACAGTGGAGAGGCATTGAGTGAAATAGCGTAGAATGGATTGGGGTAGAGTGGAGTTACGTATAGTGCAATAGTGTTGAGTAGAGTGGTGTAGAGTGGAGTGGCATACAATGGAGTGGAGTTGCCATACAGTGGAGTGACGGCGACCGGAGTGGCGTACAGTCGACTGGTGTAGAGTGGAGTTGCATAGAGTGGAGTGGCATAAAGTCGAATAGTGTACAGTAGAGTAGCATACACTGACAGCATAGAGTGGGGAGTGTCATACACTAGAGTGGTGTACAGTGGAGTGGCGTACACTGGAATATTGTACAGTGAAATATCGTACAATGGAGTGGCGAAGGGTGGAGTAGCTTAAAGTGGAGTGGGATAAAGTGTTATAGCGTATATTGGAGTAGCGTACAGTGGAGTGGTGTACATTGGAGAGGGGTAGAACATAGTGGCATTCAGTGGAATAGCGTACAGTGGAGTGGCGTACAGTGAAGTGCCATTGAGAGGAATAGCGTAGAGTGGACTGGAGTAGAGGGAGGTTGCATACACTGGAATAGTGTAGAGTGGTGTAGCATACAGTATAGTGGCGTAGGTTGGAGTGTCATAGAGTGGAGTGGGGTACTGGCATACAGTAGAATAGTGCATAGTGGAGTGGTGAACAGTGGAGTGGTGTAGAGTACAGTTATATACAGAGGAATAGCATACAGTGGAGCAGCGTAGAGTGGAGTGGCGTACATGGAGTGGCGTAGACTGGAGTGACATAAAGTGGAGTGGCATGCAGGGGAATAGCGCAAAGTGGAGTGGCATAGTATGGAGTGTGGTACAGCTTAGTGGCATACAGTGGAATAGCGTAGAGTGTAGTGGTGTAGTGTGGATGGCGTATAGTGGAATAACGTACACTGGAGTGGGGTAGACTGTAGTGGCATAGAATGTAGTTGCATGGAGTGGAGTGGAGTGGCAGAGAGTGGAATAGCATAGAGGGGAGTGGCATAGAGTGGAGTGGCATACTGTGGAGTATCATAGAGTGGAGTGAGGTACAGTGTAGTGGCGTACCATGACTGGAGTGGTGTACAGTGGAGTGGCAAAGAGTGGCTTAGCATACTTTGGAGTGGCATAGAGAGGTGTAGTGTAGAGTGGAGTTTGGGGAGTGGAGCGAGGTAGAGTGTAGTGAGGTAATGTGTAATAGCTGCAGTGGCGTACAGTGTAATAGCATATATTGAAGTGGTGTAGAGTGCAATGGCGTAAAGTGTAATAGTGAAAATGGAGGGGCGTAGAGTGGAATGCCATAGAGTGTAGGGGGATATAGTGGAGTAGCATGGAGTACTGTAAAGTGGAATAACATTGACTGTAGTGGCGTACAGTGGAGTGACGTACAGTGAAGTGCCATATAGTGAAATAGCATGGAATGGAGTGCCGTAGAGCGGAATTTCGTACAGTGTAATAGCGCAGAGTGTAGTAGCATAGAGTGGCATGGCATACATTGGAGTGGCGTGGAGTGGAGTGGCGCAGAGTGGAGTGGTGTACTGTGTAAGTGGAGTGTTGTATAGTCAAGTGGCGTAGAGTGGAATAACGTACAGAGGAGTGACATAGAGTGGAGTAGCATAGAGTGGAGTAGCGTAGAAAGCAATGGTGTAGAGTAGAGTGGCATAGAGTGAAATGGCGTATAGTGGAATAGCGTAGAGTGGAGTAGCACAGATTGTAGTGGGTTAGAGTAGAGTGGCATAGAGAGGAGTGACATAGAGTGGAGTAGCATAGAAAGCAATGGTGTAGAGTAGAGTGACATAGAGGGGAGTGGCATAGAGTGGAGTAGCATAGAAAGCAATGGTGTAGAGTAGAGTGGCATAGGGTGGAGTGGCGTACAGTGGAAGCATAGAGTGGAGTAGCATAGAGTGGAGTGGAGTAGAGTAGAGTGGCATAGAGAGAATTGGTGTAGATTGAGTGGCATATAGTGGAGTGACGTAGAGTGGAGTGTCATAGATTGTAATAGCATACAGTGGAATGGCATAGAGTGGAGTGCACAGAGTGGATAGAATGGAGTGAGGTTGAGTGGAGTGTGGTACAAGAAACAGACATAGCATGAATGTGGGTGAACTGATGAAGATGTAATATGTCAGGAATATAGATGAGGTGTAAATGGTAATGTTTGATAGTAGGTGTAAATAGATAATGTAGAGTGAAAGGTATGAGTTAAACTACTTGGTTATATATTGTGCCACAATATACCGTGGCAACTTTGCGGTATACTGAGGTATTTGCCGATGAGAAGGCACTATCTGACTGACTAATGGCTTTCTTTACAAAACATAAAAGGCTGCCATAGAGTTTTCAGCACACTTTTGCTGTTTTCTAAGTTAGGGCCTTAGATATAAGTAACTAGTAGGTTTAATTGTTGCTCCCTACCTATTACCATTTTATGAAAATGGTAATAGGTAGAGAAATGTATTTCTGTGTATTTTTACAGCACTTTACTGAGAGCTGCATTTTTAAAAGTACTGTGTTAATTTGTAGGCATGAAGGCGGTACTCCATAGACTTTTCTGTAAAGAATTAAATATGGAAACAATTGAAAATACACTGTAGTATACAGTATTTGTATAATGTAGTGTAGAATGGTGTATTTTAAATTGTTTAACATATCTTTATTTTTTTAAGTACTCTAGGACTTTCTAGGAACTCCGCAGTACTCCATACATTTTTTGATATGTATAGAAACTTATAAATGATTTTCCCTACCTATTACCACTGTGGTAATAGGTAGCAAAAAATATAAAACCTAATACTTAGCTATATCTAAGGCCGTAACCCAGAACACAGCCAAAGTGTACTTAATACAACATGGCTGGCTTTAACTTTTGTGAAGGCAGTCATTATGCAATAACATAATTCTTTGTCATTGCTATGTACCTGTTAGAAATGGGGGTCTCCAGTTTACAGAGGTAGGTACCTTTGTCCAAATAGGGACACTTGCTTCTAGTCAGGGTAAGGGGGATACACACTTTAGATAACCCCTGCTCACCCCCTGGGTAGCTTGGCACGAGCAGACAGGCCTATCCCAAAGGCAATGTGTAAAGTATTTGTACTCAAAACACACAGTAATACAGTGATAACACCACAAATGGACACCACACCAGTTTAGCAAAATAAAGTATCTTCATCTAAACTCAACAAGACCAAAACGACAAAAATCCAACATACAAGTATTAAGAAAATAACTTTAAAAATGTTTTAAGCAACTGGGTCCATAGAAAACTATGGATGAGTGATTTCTCTCAAAGTACCTGTAGTTGCGACAAAATTCACAAGGCCGAATGGCCGCAGAGATGAGAAGTGTTGAGAACAGAAAGAGATGCGTCAGTTCCTGAGACCATGGGGAGGCGATGCAACAGTTGTGCTGCACGCACGAGAAGTGATGTGTTGTGTCCAGTCTGTAGGGGGAAGTGATGCGTCGACCCCAAGATAATTCTGGTCCGCGGGTGATGCGTCGGGAAAACTTGCCGCACAGGTACGATGCATGGAAATCCGGGATGTGTCGGCGATCGATTCAGCAGCGTCGAGTGGTACTGCATCGGTTTCTTCAGCCAAGACCCCTCAATGCGTGGGTTCTTGCAGCAGCAACAGGCGCTGCGTCGGCTTCGGCAGCGACGATGCTTCAAGATTCTTCTTGCACCGCAGTGCTCCGTCTTGAAAACTGCCGCAAGACGAGCAATGTGTCGATTTTCTTGTAGTTGCGTTGCTTTTCCAGCTCCAAACAGCAGGAACAACCTCCAGAGGCCAAAGACAGTCACAGGCAACTCTTGGCAGGCCAGAACCCCAAGCAAGGAAGTCCATGGGAGCTAGGGATGAAGTCTTTGTGTCCCTGAGACTTCAAAACAGGAGGCGAGCTCTACTCAAGCCCTTGGAGATCTTATTCAAGCAGAGGGACACAGCACACAGTAAAGTCCTTCTCCTTTCCTTGGCAGAAAAAGCTACTGCAGGCCAACCCTAGACAGCACACAGCAAAGGGGCAGTACTTCTCCTCAGTTTCTCCAGCTCTTCTCCTTGACAAAGGTTCCTCTTGATTCCAGAAGTAGTCTAAAGTTCAGGGGTTTTAGGTCTAATACTTATACTCCAAAATGTCTTTGTTCTCTTTGTGCAAGGGTCTCTGAGCCCAGTCCAAACCAGTTCTGTCCTCACTGGTGTAGTATGACCGCAGGGGGTGGAGACAGCATTGTGCAAGGAAGACAGGCCCTATTCAGGTGCAAGGAAATCTTCTCCCACTACTCTAATTTCAGCCAGGGTCTATTCAGCCCAGGTCTGAGTCATCCAGGAAGGACCAGGCACACCTCAAGCCCCCCAGTGGCTGTCTACAGTGAATGCTCATCCCCAGCCCTTGTCACTCCAAAACCAGACAGTCAATACACAAACAGGCAGAGGCACACAGACTGGTTAAATAAGAAAATGCTTTCTTTCTAAAAGTGGCATTTTCAAACACACAATTTAAAAACCATCTTTACTAAAAGATGTGTTATTAAATTCTGAGTTCAGATAGCCTAAACTTGATTTCTCTACCTTGTCCCAATGGGAAGTTGTATTTATAAGATGTTATAAATAAACTCCTATTCTATCCTATGGGGCAAGATAGCCTTTCAATAGTGAAAAACTAAATTGGCAGCTTTTCACTATCAGGACATGTCACACACACCATTACATGTCCTACCTTTCACATACACTGCACCCTGCCCAGGGGGGGGGGGGTACATTGGGCCTACTATAGGGGTGCCTTACATATAGAAAAAGGGAAGGTTAGGGCCTGTCAAGTGGGTGCGCTTGTCAAGTCGACATGGCAGTTAACAACTGCACACAGGCACTGCAGTGGCAGGCCTGAGTTACCTTTTCAGAGCTACTGATGTGGGTGTCACAATCAGTGCTGCAGGCCCAATAGTAGCATTTGATTTACAGGCCCTGGCACACTCAGTGCACTTTACTAGGGGCTTACCCGTAAATCAAATATTGCAATCAGGGAGAACCAATTGTAACAATAATTTACACAGGGAGCACTTGCACTTTAGCACTGATCAGTAGTGGTAAAGTGCCCAGAGTCCTAAAACCAACAGCAGCATGTCAGGAAAAAATAGGAGGATAACCCTACAAAAAGGGCCAATTCCAACAGTACCTTAATGGTTTTGTTAAATACAGCAAAATACCGGGACACTTTGCAAAACTACTGCTACAACAGATATCACTAAGTTAGCATGCCCTATAACTTTAAAATACTTATTCTACCTACCTGTAGTACCCAAAAGGATCCTCTGCACACCATAATCTATATTCGTGCCAAATTTAATTAAAGTTAGTTTGAGCCCTTTTTGCACTGCGCGTGAGTACAAAGTCAATGGAAAATGCATTGGTGCCAAAATGCGTTTTGGGACTCCCTTTTCCCTTTGCACCCCCCTTGACGGATCTCCGTGAAACTTTGTAGCATCTGTCTATATAGAAAAAGGAATAGGTCTGTAAAGTTTCATAGAGATTCGTCAAATGGGCGCAAAGTTATTAGCGAGCAAAAGTCCGAGGAACTTTTGTCTGTGGAATCCTAACTATAACTACAGAGTGGCTACTGCACACTGCTGGCTGGAGGATTGAAGTTTCCTTGGATGCTGGGGATCCTTGGGGGCCTACAAGCCTTCCTGTTACCTCCAGTAAGTCCCTAACAGTGGGATTGCTGAGATGTGGTTGGAGGCCATTCCCCCTTTCTCCACCACTCTGCAAACTCACCTCCTGGCGCTCTGCTGGTTGGAGGGATGAAGTCTCTTGGTTGCCGAGGGTCCGTGGGGGCCAACAAGCCCTCCTGTTACCTCCAGTAATGCCCACACAGCAGAATTAATGAAAGATTTTTGGAGGCCATGCCCCCTTTCTCCACCTCTCTGCAAACACGCCCCCTTATGCACTGCTGGCTGATGGATGAAATATCCTTGGGGGCCAACAAGCCTTCTTGTTACCTCCAGTAAGTCCCAAACAGTGGGATTGCTGAGAGGTCATCAGAGGCCATTCCCCCTTTCTCCACCACTCTGCAAAAGTGTCTCCTGGCGCACTACTGGTTGGGGGATGACGTCTCCTTGGCTGCTTCGGGTCCATGAGGGGTCAATAAACCCTCCTGTCACCTCCACTAAATCCCACACAGCAGGATTACTGAAAAGTCTTCAAAGGCCACGCCCCTTTCTCCACCACTCTGCAGACACACCTCCTGGTGCACTACTGTTTGGGGGATGAAGTCCTGTTGGAAGCTGAGGGTCCTTAGGGGCCAAGAAGCCCTTCTTTTATCGCTAGTAAGTGTAACACAGCGGGATTCGTGAGAGCTGGTCAGAAGCCCTGCCCCCTTTCTCCACAAACCCACAAATGCAACTACTAGTTAATAAACCATAGAAATCCACTGAAAAAAACAAAGGTTACAGGAAGTTATAGTTAGGAAATAGAATTTAAAAAAACCTTAGAAATTCACTGAAAAAACTAAAGGTTACAGGGACGTTATAGTTATTCCACAAAAATGATCAGCACACACAATTCTTCATTTATGGACATATAATGTACTTCTTATTATAAAAGAGGATGCACAAACTTCATTCACATATTCTTTGTTTTAAAAAGAGTTCCTTTATTCAAACATCTTAAAATCAGATTTCTCATGTAGCCAGTGCATTTCGTCTCTTCACATCTTCACAAGAGACTTCTTCAGGGCTTTATTTGTTGCGTAATGCTACGCCCGGGTGGAGAACTCCGCTCCGCCCGCAGAGTGTGCGGAGTGTGCGGAGATTTGCCTCCTCCACGTTGCGCGGAGAAGGCAAATGTCCGCACACTCCGCAGCGGAGCGGAGTTGGCCAGCCCCCGCCTCCACCCGTCCTATATTAACAAGTAATTCTACATTACTTAAAAGTAAATTAAAAACCACTTACCTGTACTGTGGCGTCCCCGGGCTGCCCTCCTCCTCTTCCTCGCCGTCTGGGTAATCCTTGAGAAAACTGCGCATGTCGCGCGCCCACACATGCGCATTTCTCGCAAGGAAGAAAGAGGGCAACCCTGGCACATACCCCGAGTAATCAAAAAGGGGGGTGAGATAGAACCGTTCACGCGAAGCCTAGCTGTGGGGGAAGTATATAGAAGTGTGATTAGTGCAATGAAGTTTGCTGGCAGTCCTAGCTTTCGTAGCGTGGTCAAGAGAGAAGGCCATTCTAGGGAGTCGAAGGCCTTCTCTGCATCGAGTAGTGCACGGCTGCTGGAGTGGTCGGCGATATCCTATTTATTATTGAAAAAACAGTCCGGAAATTTAGGGTGGTCGACCTATGTGGTATAAAACCAGATTGTACCGGCAATAGAATTTGGTCCAATAGCAATGACAGCCTAGTGGCTAGCATTTTAGCAAGTATTCTGTTATCAAAGTTTATTAGGGAGAGGGGGCAGTATGAGCTACAAGTGGTGGCGTCTTTGTCGGGTTTCAGCAAAAGGGATATTGCTGCTTCCCTCATTGAGGGGGGGAGGACGCCACCCTCAAGTGATTCGGCATACACCTCAAGCAGATGTGCTGTTAGTGTTTGTTTAAATGCTTTGTAAAAAGCCCCGGACAGTCCATCGAGGCCGGGGGGCCTTCGATCCGTCAAGAGCATCTATGGCTTGGTCTATCTCCTCCGCCGTAAAGGGTTCGCTGAGGAATTGTGCTTGCCTCATGGTCAGCCACACCATCGCAACCCTGTTCCAGGTAAGCGAGGTGATGTGTGAAGTCAGTGGGTAGTTTGGTCGTGTATAGGGATCGGTAATATGAGACTAGCTCTGCCATAATGTTGGTGTTGTCAGTGGCGATAGAATCGTCAGGCCGCCGAAGCGAGGTAATATGTGCAGCTCCCCGGGGGGGGTCGTACCAGGCATGCAAGAGTTCTGCCAGGGCGCTCCCCCTCGCCGTATCTACGTTCCGCCTGGTGTTTGCCTAATAATGTGGCCTCCCTATCAGCATGCTCGTTGAACTCGAGGATTAGAGCGTTTCGTTTATTAGAGGTGTTGTGTGAGGTGGGCGAGTTGTCCAAATGCTTCAGCTCTGTTTCAAGTCGGACAAGGCTACCGCGTAATGACCGCAGGACCCCAGCCTGTTTGGATATGCAAACACCGCTGATATGCACCATGAAGGCGTCCCATAATACTGCGTATTTCGTCACAGAACCGGAGTTCAATGTGAAATATTCGCAAATTTCATCATGTAGCTCAGATTTGAAGAGAGTGTCTAACAAAGCTGTGGCTGGGAAGGTCAATCTGCTCTCCCACCCATTAGCGTATGGGATCGCTAGATGCAGAAGCATCGGTGCGTGGTCTGACAGGGTACGGGGCAGCGTGTCTATGTTCCTGATCCAATGGCAGCCTAATGCGTTCATGAACCAATAGTCTATCTCTGTCCAGGTCGAGTGTGGTGCTGAATGGAATGTGTAGCCTGATCTATCAGGGTAATGTGATCGCCATACGTCGCGCAATGTAAGAGAGCCTAAGTGTTCTTGGAATACTCGGTGCTCTTGAGGCTTCGTGTTCAGTCAGGTGCTTGAGGAGTCGCGGCCAGGTTCAAGCCATAAGTTCAAATCCCCACCAAGGAACAACATGTCATACTTGTGCTTATTGAGTAGTGCATGTAAGTCAGAGAAAAAATTGGGATCATCTGTGTTGGGGGCATAGACGTTAAGAAATAGAATTGTTTTGCCCAGCATTGACCCGGCTACCAATAGGAACTGTCCATTTTTGTCTGCAACAGTGAGCTTATGGGTGAAGGGAAGGCTATGATGATTGAGGATACATACCCCTCGTGAGTAAGTGCTGTATCCCGAGAAGAATCTGTGGGGGCCCCATGAGGCAGCGAATGGGAGGGAGCCTTGCGGGGGCAAGTGTGTTTCCTGAAGAAAAGCTATCTTTACGTTGTGCCTACGGACGTAGGCTAGTACAAGCTTACATTTCCTGGGGTTGTTGAGCCTCTGCACATTCCATGTGATTAGCTTAGCCTCAACTCCTGCACCGGGAGTCAATGTCTTGGGGAGTGACGCGGGCTTGACTATATATGATGCATTTTTTGGAGTGCACTACATGCGGAGAAGGGAAGGGGACTCTTTTAGGAGGGAACGGGGAACAAAAAAGGAATTTAAAAAAGGCATGAGAAAAAGCAATATAACCCCTGACCCAAAAACCCACCCCCCACTCACACCAGGACACAAACGCCTGGCGAAAACCCAATTTCCCAATCCCAAAAAAAAGTCCCAAACTCAAACCATTGGGATTCATTTGTAGGGGGCGGGCAGCGCTTTGGGTGCCCGGTGCCCATTCTGCATACTTGGTCATTGGAAGTGGAGAAGTACGAAAACATTTATGTTATTTAGAAACATCGCTGTTGTAGATCTTCGTTGTTGCGCAGCACACTGAAGTAGAGAAGGTGGACCCTGAGTTAATGAGAAGGAACACAAAAGCAAAAAGTATATGCCAACGTAGTCGGGAATGGAGGCAGCGCATTAAGAAAGTCCAGGCAACCATCACTCCAAGGGGAAGAGTTCAGTGCTTGCTGCCAGCTATCTATCCGGCGACAAGTGTCTAGAGGCATGAGAAGGACCCCTACGGTTGTTATCCTTCTGTAACTTACAAAAGGTCAAAGCATCGGCCGGGGTATAAAAAAAACGGGGTTTATCATCCATTGTCACCCGCAACCGTGCAGGGTATAGCATAGCGTATTTGAGGCCTAACTTGCGGATCTGCAACTTAGCGTTGGCCATTAATGGCGGGCTTCCTGTACTGCGGTCGTATGGTCCGGGTAAAAGGAGAGTGTGAAGCCTTGGTATGCTATCGGCACATTCTCTCGGGCCAGGCGGAGGTCCGTATCACGGCCTCTGTAGTTGAGCAGGCGCGAGATTATAGGCCGCGGGGGTGGATCCGGGGGGGCGTGGGTCCAATGATCTGTGTGGCCTTTCCACCAGAAACGTCTTGGAAAACTGGTCTGTCCCGAACATTTCGGCGAGTAGCGTCTCCACAAAGAGCTCAGGTCAAATGCGGAGGTTGTTTCTTCAAATCTTCATTTTTTATCGCTACTGCCTTCAGCAGTCTCTCCTGTTTTTCTAGCTTCTGCACGATGTCTTTGGCTTGGTCTTCCTGGTTGGAGATACGCTCTTCGGCCTCGTCCAGCCGGGTGTTATGTCTGTCAAGGCAATCCCCCATTTTGTCGAGTAGTGAGGTGAGGGAGTCAAATCTGGAGTCAATGGCGCAGAACCCAGCACGCAGCTCCGCCATAATGGCTGCGGTGCCATCCAGTTCCTCCCCGCCCTCAGCATCCGTGTGTTACCCTGGACGTTCTGATGTGTCCGGCTTGTCTAAGGTTAATTTACATTGTTTCTGATTGCCTCGCCCCATTATGTCAGTTGAGAAGGTGGCGGAAGCTAGGTAAGTAGTGACAGGGGTATCGGAAACAGCAGGAGCGTTGCACTAGCGCCCCATGAGACAACTGGGGGAACCTAGTTCCTGGAGAGGTGTAAGGCCCCAGGTCGTCTCCGCCACAGACAGTCAAGCCCCGGAAACAAGCGGGCGAAGTGAATCCAGATACCCCACAGTGTGTGCCTGATTATGGTGCCCAGCGAACCCCACCTCCCATAAGCAGGCCGCCAGGTAATGAGGCAAAGCGCGTAGTTACCCAAGGGGGTGGCATCGGCCCCAGCAGCGCTCTTATTTCTCCAGTCCCACCTGATGGCAATGTGTCCGACCCCCCCCTGGTTTTAATAGGGGAGTTGGAGGGGGGGGAGTTTGGCGTGTGTTATCCTCGCTGCCAGGAGAGGCCTACTGCCGGCCGGATGCCCACAGGATGGTCCTGGGCCTGCCGATCCACCCAAGGGAGGGGGGGTCTCGCTATGGCGCCGTGATGAGCAGATGGGGGGCAATGTCGGTGTCTTGCACGGCGGCGCCGGTCCCAGGGAGGGCAGCGAGTCAGGATCAGGCCAGCGCAGGCCTTTGCACCAGCCCGTACTCGTCTCCCGACATCGCCGCAGTCCGCGTCACTCACCCGGGTCCCGCATACAGCCACAGCCGCCTGCTTACGCTCGACCTCTGGCTCAAAGACCACAGAACTCCCAGCTGAGGGCCATCCGGAGTAGACCGGGGGCCCAGCGGGGCACCGCAGCCCTGGCCTCAGGCTCACCCGCGACCCTGTCGTCGCGGGGCCTCCAAGGCAGGCTGGGCCTCCCCACGCCCCGGTGGGGGCCCTGCGCCGTCCCAACAGCACAGAGCAAGGAATCAGCGCCCTCAATAGTATCGCCACAGCGCCAGGAGTCCGATCAGCTGTCTCTCCAGTGGCATGGATGGGAGGATAATGTAGTTTTCGTTAAAATAATGGGCGCCAGAGCTTCAATGCAACGCGGCCATCTTGGTTGCCGGCTTGGCCACGTCCCCCAAGAGAGGCTGTATACATGAGTGAGTGGGTGTGTGAGATTTTTGTGTGGGTGAGCGAGTGGGTGTGTCAGTGGATGTATGAGTAAATGAGTGGCTGTGTGAGTATCTGTATGAGTAAGTGAGTTGATGTGTAAGTTGCTGAAATGGTGAATATATAGGGCATATATAGATGTTGGTTGAGGGTTGTGTGTGCCCTTCTAAAGCAACCTTCCTTGTCAGGGTGAACCACAACATGTCACTAAACAGGCCTGTGCTTAACCCTCTTGTAGCTTGGCACAAAGCAGTCAGGCTTAACTTAGAGGCAATGCATAAAGTATTTATGTAGCACTTAAGCACAGCACAAGAAAAATCCCACACTAATTTAGAAAAAGAGTAACTTTTAATAAATTATTTGAGACCAAAACGACAAAAATCCAATCAGTAGAACTGGAGATATGCCATTTTAAAGATTTAGATAAAAGTAGTGCCAAAAGGCGCAAAGTGCCAACAGAGGGTATCTGGTCATGCTGGACCATGATAAAGTCACAAGGTCAGGCTGACCACGATGGAGCACAGGCTGGGCACAGGACCAAGTTTGACCTGCTGAATATTGTGCCTAATATCTTTGGTGCACGGTCTGTGCTGCTTTGCTTTGTGAGGCTTCGCCTCGTCCATCGTTGGTTCCGATGAAACTATACGGCGAGGCTTTGCTTTGCTCTGCTTTGGTTCTGATGAGCTGTGTGGCAAGGCTTTTCTGGGTTTTGTGTCACACAGTGTCAGTTCCCATGAAGCTGGCAGCTGTGCAGGAAGGCTTTGTGGGACTTTGCCTTGCTCTTTCCTGGTTTTGGTGGAACCTTCAGTTAGACCAGGAGGAGGTCTCTCTGGTGCCATCCAAGGGCCTCGGACCTAGGGAGACACCACTTGGGGATTAGGAACTTACTCCAACAGAGGGTCAGCAGGGCTGAGGAAGGTCCAGTTGCAGGTCCAGTGCAGCAGGTCTGCTTGGTAGTTGCGGGATGCCTCTTGAGCTGGTTCTGTCCTTGTAGCTCAGAACAGGAGGTCAGTCAGCTAATTTTTGGAGTCACTCAGCCTAGGACAAAGGGAGCAGGTTCAGTCCTCCTTCTAAGACAGCAGGGCAGACCAAAGGCAGCAGAGTAGTCTTCTAGCAGAAAGGTAGACCTTCTTTTTTTAGTTTCCACAGGTGCGGGACTGTACTGAAGAGTGGGCCTGAGGATCCTATTTTTATACCTGGTGCCCCTTCAAAGTGGGAGAATGTTCTGCCCCCCCCCCACGACCCAAAGAAGTGTCTGGTATTTCCTGCCTCCTTGCTGTGGTCTCAGTCTGTCTGGGAACACGATAGGCTAGTATGAAGTTATTTGTGAGTGTGCAGGGGCAATGCCTTTGAAGTGCAAGCGTGGTAGGGGACAGCACCGCCCCCCCCCATGCTGCCATCACCCAGTCCCTCTATGTGTGGCTGTCTGGGAGGAATGCACAAAGGCCACATGTCAACTACATCTAGTCATGTGACCCAGGATACAGGCTGCAGGCATCAAATGGTTAGGACAAGAAAATGTCAACTTTCTAAAAGCTAAAAGAGCAATTGATGGACAGAATGCTGAACAATGTCATACATTCACCCCAGTACAGAGATCTGGGCCCAAATCCATCGTTTTTTTGCTCCCCATGCCATTCCAGTTTAGACCTAGCCATATGCAAATCACTCTTGACCCTATTCCCCTGGGAACAGTCCAGCCCGAACTGCCAGGCCAGATCCTCCCTGGACTGGAAACAAGCATCCTAGGATCGGTTTCAGGGTTTCACCCCTCATCAGCCAGACTAGCTTGACTCCAGTGGCATGGAGAGCATGGGACCCACGTCTGGTCTTACCCATCCAACTCGGGGTGACAAATGAAAAAAAAGAACAATTGATGGACAGAATGCTGAACAATGTCATACATTCAATCTGGGCCTAAATCCATTGTTCTTTTGCTCCCCATGTCATTCCAGATTAGACCCAGCCATGTGCAAATCAGTCTTGACCCTTTTCAGCAAAAACAGGAGGAGTGAAGGCAAAATGTCTGGGGAAAAACCAAGATTAACAGGTCTAAGGATAATATGCATATATTTAAAATGTGTCTCAGGCAACAATGCATATTATTCTTAATCATATTTTAAATACAAAGCACATTGTAAAGAAATTAAAAACGTACTCCAAAATTAAGTGAGTGTTTCTTTCCTAGTACATTGACATTGTGGAGTAGGTTTAACAAGACATAGAAAAAGAAAGAAAATAAAGTGCATTTTGGGACAGTGTGACTTTTTGCTGACAGGTTCTGAGTCTACAATGGGATATTCATTGGTAGATGCTGGCGTCAAGGATGGACTTGCAAAGGTGGCTGATTTATGCTCTGAGAGCAGCACTGTCATTGTGAAATCTTTTTTTTCTTTAACCCAGCAATGAAAGGAAACTCCGTTTAATCTTCATACAGCTTTGAAATCACGGTCAAACATTGAGTAAGGGTTATAGTTATACACATAAATATCTATATATACACCACCTTTTAAAATCGAACACCTTGCAATGTTTGCCTTGTGAATCTTTAGTGAACGTGTCTTGTACGTAACAAGCGAGAAGTCTTATTAAAGTTGTCGGCCATTTGCGTCTCACAAACATTTACAGTTGCCTGTACTCACCACATCAAAACCCACACGAATATTAATGAAATGGGTGAAGTCGAGCCATTTAGAAGTAAGGTAGGGGCATATTATCAACGGCCAGCGATAATTATCGCTGGCCGTACATAGCGATAGAAATATTATCGCTGGCTATCGCTGAATATTATCGCCATGATAACGCTATATTTACAACGCATAGCGCTATGGCGATAATATTTCAGCGATAGCGGTGTTTTCAATGGAACATCACTGGTTTTCCAGCGATGTTCCATTGAAAGCTAGCGATAACTTTGTGCTGATACGACCCTGTGGTCGTATCAGCATAATCCATCTCCCATTAAAAGTATGCCTTAGTCAGGAATTTAACAGACGTTAAATTCCTGAGTTAAGGCTGAGGTAGCGCGATTTTTTTTATCGCTGCACCTCCTTGTTAATATCACGAAGCTGCCTTCACGATATTAACATGTGTTGTTTTCACAGCCACGCCTTCTTTGCATCTCATTAGCGATGCGAGGCAAGGCTGTGAAAAAACGGGCTCTACATCAAGGAAACACGCGCTAGCGTGTCCTTGATGATATTGCGATATAATTATCGCCGCTTTTCGCCCAAAAACGGACGCTAAAGCGGCGATAATTATATCGCCAGCCCTTGCTAATATGCCCGTAATTCTTACCACATTATAATTAGAGGTATGCAAAGTTGAAATTATTTTTTTGCAAACTTCCTAAAGATTTTTGAAAAACTTTGAATCTCCATGTAGATTGTAACGTTTTTCACAAAGCCGAAGATCTGAGGTATCAGACTATAAATGACACAAAATATCCTTTTTAATCATTTAATGTTAAAATATGGTTTTATAGAGAAGCATTATAAAGAAATCAGTTTAAAGACTTTCGGACCTCAGATTTGGTAAGGATTATCTCTCTGATTCTCAATCTGGAATCAGCGCAAACAGTGTTTGCTTGCGCTCGATTTTGGATTTACACCCAATGCAGAATGAAAAGCTTACCTTGGTGGTACGGCAGAGTGGGATTTGGAAGAATCGAGGGATTTCCTGACCATCTAGAGCCACCAAGAAACATAGTTGAGATGTGGCACAGTTATTCTCAATCCACCATTGTCCTGCAGCCTGCCTATGTAGCCTCAAGATCCAATGGGCCGGTGTTGGTCAGTTTGTTTTAATTGATCAGTGATTCATGTATTTTTTAAGAGATTTGCTCTAGGTGAGTGATTGAGATCGGGCAGAAGAACATTAGTCCTGTGTACCAACACTGTATCTGTGGAGTACTCCTGTCATCTCCTAGAATAACAATGCAATGCCATGGTGCCAATTCTTGACAAATGTCTCATTCAAGCCGTCACTACAACTGAAGTATGTCTTGTCAATTAGCTTCACCTAAGTTTTTCTTTTTTGGCAGTTCGCATCCAGTGTCACACCACAGCGAAAGACCTGTCTGGCGAGCACAATGAGTGAGTATTCCTGACAAATCCTTACCTAAGAACCACTTCATGGCACTGCTCATAATTCCATCTGAGTGCATGCTGCCTCAGAGGAGATATTGTCAGTGGGATCATATGAACTCATCCTGGGAATGTCCTCCAAACCCAAATTTAGTTTTTAGAGCAGAATTATGTGATGCCAGATAGTCTTCCCTAACTCTTTGAGATATGCTAACTCACATGAGATATATAGCATTCCATACATATGTTGCATTCCAAAATATTACTATAGACCCGAGAGTCTTCCAAATTCAGATACCCTTGTTTTAATGTTGCTGGTAATAACAGAGGTAATGCCCAGAGATAGTAATAAAACTACCACAAGTCATTACCGCTATATTTATATTTTCACTTGTAAAGTGAGAAATAATCATGTGTAACAAGGTTATTAAGAGTAAATTCTGCACCTTCGTAGACGTGTTTTACAGCAGTCGTTAAATGCTAGTAACACTGCTGCTTGCAGTTACCACGAGGAATCTACTGTAATCACCATTATTGTTTAAATACAGCAGAGCAGTGGAAATGTCTGGAAAACCCTATCAGATGTTATTATTACCACTTTCCTTACTTACTGGAAACTCTGATCCTCTTCCACTCGTTTTAAATTGATATGTCACGGTGTGCATCCTGAGTATCAACCACAGAGTATCATGGGACACTATTATCGTAGACAGCATATTGAGGGACAAAATATCGAAAAGTAAGTATGTGTAGATGTTCTATGCCTACGTCTACATCTATGAACTTTGATGATACTTATATCTTCAAGGTACATAGATGTGGAGTTAATGACATGTCACGGTGTGGATCCTGAATATCAACTACAGAGTATCATGGGACACTATTATCGTAGACAGAATATTGAGGGACAAAATATTGAAAAGTAAGTATGTGTAGATGTTCTATGCCAACGTCTACTTCTATGAACTTTGATGATACTTATATCTTCAAGGTACATAGATGTGGAGTTAATGACATGTCACGGTGTGGATCCTGAATATCAACTACAGAGTATCATGGGACACTATTATCGTAGACAGAATATTGAGGGACAAAATATCGATAAGTAAGTATGTGTAGATGTTCTATGCCTACGTCTACATCTATGAACTTTGATGATGCTTATATCTTCAGGTACATAGATGTGGAGTTAAGAATAGTAAATCTAAACTTCCCAATATGCACTTACCTTTCAATATTTTGCCCACTGATCTTTGGTCTACGATTTTAGTGTGCCAAAATATTTTTGTCCTTGATATTCCAAAGTACAAACATATGTCACCATCAAAGGGCCGACTACTCTTTTTCTGGACAGCACAGTAGCTTCGCAGTACATGGGCAAAATATCAAGCTAGGGATCTTCCTGGGTCACTAAGGATTTCAGGAGATTAGACATTGTGTGACCTTCCTTCCATCGGACATATGGTAGGCAGGCTGATTCCTAAAAGTAACGCCTGAAGAAGGCACTCTCAGACAAGCTTTTCTATCCTGCCTGGAGCTGACTGTATTACTATGACATTTTATAATCTCTGACAAAACTATGAGTTTAAAGCAGTTTTTCATCAAGCCGATTACATATTTGTGAGTTTCAAGTAAATATACACACGCACTTCCAAAAATAGCTGTGTAGGTGTCACCAACCAAAAAGTATTTTTCTTAATGTTGAATGCAAAGTTATAGAATCGAGCTGAAATAAATGTGGCCTGATATTCTTTTATGTTTCACAACACTGGTGTGTTTAAAATGTGAATAAAAATAAATAAAACGAACCAATGCAGTGAAACTTGTACACCACCAAATTTATTTTTTATTGGACACTTTTTAAAAAAACAGCTGGGCCGGTAAAAGAGGTGCAAGACAATATAATCGCCTCATATCCCCTAAGGAGTAAGTGCAGACACTCTCAAAAGTGCCCCACATCTACTAAGAGGATAAACATTAAAATGTAACAGGCAAATCAGGCCTGTAAGCATGTGTGTGTGTCACTGGGGGGAAAAGGCCAAGCAAAATGGCAGAAATGGTACATTTAGTAGAGATTAATATCTCTCCTTAACCTACTTTATAAAATAGCATTATGTTGTGCAAGGGTTTTGCCCAGCTGCACCAGAGGCATTTACTGTGTGCACCAGTGGGGCCCTGTGCACTTATTAGCAGACCTGTTGTATTATATATTATTTCTGTTATTTTCAAATCGTTAACTTTATTGTTCCATCTTACTAATGCAAGCCATACAATACACAAGAATTTCAGTTAAAATTTGTAATTAAAATGACGTATAAAACTTGCTACCTTATCATTAACAGGGAGAAAAAAGATTGGTATGGTAAATACATCCCCCTAAAACTTCTCAATATTAAAATAAAGAGATGTTAATCATAATGGAAGCTAATTATTAAAATGCCAATACGGGTACCTTATGCCTTAAAATGGTATTTCCACTTGTGGCATACTGACTGCGGTTGCACAGGACTCTTAAATTAGACCATTGTCTGGACTCAAATCTAGCTTTAGGAGAATAGTAGGCTATCCTAAAATAATACGATATAAACTAGCAACTTCTAGAAAAACAAAAAGTGAACGTGCTTCTGTTAAAAAGGAGTCAAACCATATCTTGGCATGTGTAATACTGTGGTTCCCACTGTAAACTGAATATCCATAAATTGAATGTGCTATTTCTAAAGGAAAACGCCCTTATGGTCATGCAGTAGTAGACAGAATAATTGATGCTAAGTGCCAGTGCAAAGCACTTAGAAAGTGCAGGCATGGCGAAATAAAGATGTGATAGCTTCTTCTAACAACTGTATTTTTGAGCTTTACTGAGGATGGGGAAATACTCATAAGAAAGACCCAATTACTTAGTCTGTACAGTTTAATAAAGGTAAGAAAAAGCAAAAAAATAAGCGAAAAAAAACCATGCAAATTTTGAGTCGGCCAAGCCACATTCTACTACATTGTAAATTTACGGAGTCTCTTTGCAAGCACTGGGCAGCTCGTGTGTTGCATGGCATTCCTCAAGCGCTGGGGTTTGCTCGGTTATCGTCTTCAGAGGAGGACATCTCACAGATACCGGAGCTCCACAGAGTCCTAGTCATTAGCATGAGAATGCCTCCTACTGTTTGTTCTCTTTTCATGTGGGTGACAAACGGTCATAACATCTTCTCAAGTTTATGAGTGTGGTCATGAATCAGTGCAGATAGTTTCTCCATGGTATATATGGTCCATACTTTTCCCCACCACATATTGAGTGCTGGAGTTTGTGGTTGTTTCCACATCTGGCCAATGCTTAGGTGAA
This sequence comes from Calotriton arnoldi, assembly GCA_963921515.1. Taxonomy (NCBI): domain Eukaryota; kingdom Metazoa; phylum Chordata; class Amphibia; order Caudata; family Salamandridae; genus Calotriton; species Calotriton arnoldi. The sequence goes on along the minus strand of CAWUFW010001028.1, from coordinate 995,498 downwards.
CAGCTAATAGTTAGTGGGAAAGTAATTTCCTATTATAGTGGTCATGGGATGCAGTCTCTGCTCTCCTAGGAGTAACAGAAGTGGTTCCCGGGGTACCAGTGACATTTTGTCATAACTCATATTTGTATAAGAACCTGATGTCAAAAGGACTGGATATGGGGGCTTGACCACCAAGTGTGCATGAGAGTACCATGTTTGCAACAGCCTTTCCACCATAGGTCAGGGCTGCCAGGCATCTTATGCAATTGTTTGGGAGTAAGGTACCATTTTGTCAATATGCGCTCTCCTTGTGACATATGCACATTAAGGACATCGCATCCCTCTTCCAGATAGTCTTCCAAGCCTCTTCTGAGATTTCAATTCTCAAGTCTCTGTCCCATTGGGTGATATAGGCGTGTTTCTTATGGGGAGTGAGGGCGAGGATGTAGTGGTAAAGTCAGGAGATGTGCCTCTGTCTGATACTGTTGCTAAAAAGAGATTCGCTACAAAGTTTGTCTCAAAAAGTTCTCAACCAACCCAATGTAACCCAATGTAAAGCCTGCGTAAGCCTTTAAACGTCACGCCTGCCTAGCCTAGATATTTGGGTTAAAACTTTCATAGTCAGGAGGTCGCCGCCGTTGAAGAAGTCCTTTAAGAGGGGTGTGGGGGGATGTCCCTGATTCCATGTGTGAAACCTCAAATCCGTTGTGGCCGGGGGAAAATCAGAAAGCAAGCAGAGTCAGAGGGAATGGGTAGGTAGAAAAATGCTCATTTGTGGAATATTATTTGCCAGTAATCAAGTTGCTCAACAGTTGTAAGAAGGAGGATGTGGGATCTCAGCCAAGCCCTGCTTGGCAGCCATAGTATATCCTTAAGTGGGACTGCCGAGAATGGTTGCTCGACCTCTATTCAGGGTTTAACCTCTGACTATGGTTCCAGTTTAACCTTTGGTGTATCTCGGCATCCAACATGTTGGATGTGAAATATTGGGAAATCCAAAACCTCCCTCATTTATGGGGTGTGAAAGGGTTGAGCTTGACACTCTTGGGGAATTGCCCCGCCACACGAAATTAAGCATTTCTTTTCAGATTAACGACAATGTTGCTTTGGATAGCGTAACGGGAAGCGTTTGTAGTGTATAGAGTAGGCGTGGCATGAAATTTATTTTCAGGCTGTTTAACATGCCCAACTAAAAAATGTCAAGTTTGTTCTATCTATGTAGGTCTTTGAATAGGGCATTAATTAGTGGGGTACTATTACTATCGTACAATTTCTTGGTATGTGTTGGTAGGTTGACCCATAGATATCTAATGGCTGTCCTAGTCCATTCAAACCCTCCCTGATGTAATAGCTCTCGTAAGTGGTTGTGCGACTCCACCACTCCCATGCTTTACAATTTAGAACAATTGATTTTGAAGCCAGACATTTGTATGAATTTCAATTCCTCTTACTTTGTAGGTATTGTTCGGTTTGGGTTGGTCACAAACAAAAGACATCATCTGCAAACAAGGCAACTTTATGGGGCAGATTTACAAGCCCCTTGCGTGACTATTGCGCCGCTGTTGCGTCACTTTTGTGACGCAGCTGCGGCGTAAATGTTACGGCCCATTTACAACGTGACGCATCTAGGGAGATGCGTCACGTTGTAAAGCCCTGCGTGACATTATACCTGCGTCAGGTATAATGTATTCAGGGTGGGCGTTCCCACGCAAAAAGCCATGTAGAACTGACGCAGTGAAATCTACAAGATTTCACTGCATCACTCTACGCCTTCACAGCGTCAAAATCCCTACGCCTGACCAGACCAGGCGTAAGGAATGACGCAGGGCTTTCTGAATGGGACTCACCCATCTATTGTGGCGCATTGCTGGAGTTGCGTCACTTTCATGAGGAACTCCAGCACTGCGTCACTTTTGGGCAACAGATGCGTCCGAAATTCTGACGCATTTGTTAATCCTTGCGCCATGGAGCACTGTATTGTAAATACAGCGCATCCATAGTGGTGCAAGGACATTCGGCGCTGACGCAAGGAAGCTGACGCATCTATGCAGATGCATCAGTTCCTTGTAAATCTGCCCCTCAGTTCCTTGTTTCTCACCCTCATTCTATGAATGTTGGGGTTGCTCTGAACATTGGTCTAAAGGGGTTCTAAAGATAATGCAAATATAAGGGAGCGAGGGGGCGCACCACTGTCTCATTCCCCTAGACAAAGGAATCTCTGGTGTATATAATCCCCATTAATCTTAATTTTAGTGGATGGTCTTTGATAGTTCGCCTGAATAAATGTTTTCATCTTGGGGCTAATGTGGATTTTTTCTAGTAGCTTCAATTAGTAAGGCCAAATCCACCCTGCCGAAGGCCTTCTTTGCCTCAGATGTGAGAAGGGCCATTGGTTGGTTCCATCTCTCAGCCATGTCCATAGGTGTCACTGCTAGTCCAGTATTATCATTTGCTTGCCTGTTTTTAATGAAGCCTGACTGTTGAACAGAGATAAAGCAAGGTAAAAGGCAGTCTGTGGACAAATATATACGTAAATATTTTCACATCACAGTTCAGAAGGATGATTGGAATGTACGATGTGCAAAGTGTCAGATTTATGTTGGATTTTAGGAGGAGAGTGAGGTAGGAACCCAGCATAGGGGCCAATTCCGATTCCGGCCGGAAATCTCTCCGACCGAGCCAGACCCGGAGAGAATTCCGACCGAATCGGACCCTAGCAGTCCGACCGGACGAGTACGATGCATTCGCATGCTATCGGACTCGAGTTGGTCGGACTCCCGTGAAGTCAATGGGAGCCGGTCGTACAACGCGTACGCGGGCTCCCATTGACTCAGTAGGTGCGAGGCGAACAAGGGCGCCCCCTACAGCGGGTACACGTCCATGCGCATCGCGGCGTGCATGCACAGGTAGGGGGACCCATGGGTCCCCCTGTGTGCGACTCGCGCGCCTACGCATACAGGGGGGTCCGACGCGGACCCCCAAAGTCCGGCTCCGACAGCTTTTCGAGCCGGACGGCGCGAGTCCGGTCGGACTGCTCGCGGCGCGCATCGTACTTACCCGGCCGGGACACGTCTCCATAGCGCGGTGCGAGTCGTGTCCATGCGAGTCGGTCGGAGCGTGTTGAAGCCGCGTTCGAATCGGTCGGCGATTTCGCGGGTGCTTGCATCGTACTCGCTCGGCCGGACCCGCGTACGATTTGGTCGGGAAACAGGGCTCCGAATCGGATCCGGTGAATCCGAATCCGATTCGGAGCACTACCGGCCGAGATCGGAATCGGCCCCTTAGTGTCCTTTAGCACCTCTGATGTTAGAAAGAATTTAAATACTTTTGTGAGAGGCTTGCCTAGTAGGGCGGCATATGCCTTATAGAAGGAGGCCATCAAGCCATCCTGGCCTGGGGATTTTCAAGAGGGTATTATTTTGATTGTCTCAGGCACCTCATCGATAGAGATGTCTTACTTCAAGAGGTGCATCTGTGCCTCAAACTTTGGGGGCATATGGTCTCAAAGATATCTGTCTTACATTTGCTTGTCTAGTTCTTGGCCACAGAGCAGGGTTGAACAGTATAATTGAAAAGCGGAGAGAATCGCCAAACTTTCCGTAACCAATCCGTGGCCTTTTTCGTTTTCTATTGCTTTTATGTGGTTCTGCATTGTGGCCAGTCCGAGCTTATATGCCAGTACACTAGCTGCCTTATCTCCCTTTTTAAAATAAGTTTGATTAACGTAAAGTAATTCCTTGACCACTTCCTGCATTTGTATTTGTTTGAGTTCCTCTCTGATTCTGTGTAAGTCTCTCATTGTTCTAATGGTTCCCCCTTTTTTATGTCGTGCCATGGCTTAGGATAGATGAATTTCCAGGTCTGCTTTGTGTTGTTTGGTTAGGTATAAGATATAGCTGTGCGAGAGATGAGTTCACCCCTAAGCACTGCTTTAGCCATTTCCCAAAAAGTAAAAGGGAATACTTCACTATTGTTGTTTTCTGCAAAGAAGTAACGTTCAACTGTTTACTCAATAGGTTCCCTAAGGGTTGGATTTCTCAGGGCCATTTCATTTATTATCCAGGGCCATGGAATTGGTCTCTGCAACATTACAGGACTCACCAGTAACCAGATGGGGGCATGATCAGACAGTGTTTTAACATCAATGGTTGAATCTACCAGTCTAGATAGCAGGCCTCTAGAAGTTAGGAAATAATCAAGTCAAGAGTAAGTCCTATGAACATTGCAATAGAATGTGTAATCTTTCTTACCAGGGTGGTGATGACACCATGCATCTACCAAATTCAGATACGTTATCCCTTGAGCCAGTGAAGAGGTGGTTGGGCTTTTGCCATGTCTTGGGTGAGAGTGGTCCATCGTAGGCTTCAGTATGGTATTATAGTCACCCCCAATTATAATGTGACCTGTGGCAAAATGAGAGATTCTAGGAAAGTGAGCGGCATAGAAATTCTCTTTGTCCTCATTAAGGCCATAGAGAGAGATGATAGTTAACTAGTATATGCCCAATTTGCCACAGATGCCCACCTGGCGGCCCTCTCGGTCTGTGTATGTACTTTCAGTATGGAAGGCCAGATCTCTGCGTATGAGGATTGACAGCTCTCTTGTTCTGCATGTGTATGAAGTATGGAAGTGCAAGGTATACAAGTATGACCAGAGTCGTTTGGTGTGTGCTTTAAGAAGGTGTGTCTCCTGCAATAGTGCAACATCCACCTCTTTCTATTTAAACCATAGGAGCAGTGCTCGCCGCTCTATTGGAGTAAAGCAAGAGCAGAAGAGAGAATAGTGTGCAGCTTTCCTGCGTTTACAGAGTTGAGATATAGGGACTCAATTTTAGAGTCATAAGTGTATAGTGAAAAAAGGAATTAAGGGCTGGCTCTAGGTCCACTGTGTGAGCCCCTTCCCTCTTATGCACAGACTTTAAGAAAACTGTTACCAGCAAGATAGGAGTTCAGTCTATTGGGATTTGATGTTCTTATGATCCTGATTTTTGAGCCTATGGTGGCCTTTATGCAGGGTAGAACTTCCTTTTCTGATGATGATGGGCAGCGCTCTTTATTTCCTTACTGGCACGAATTCTGAGCCTTTTGCGAGAAGATCATGTAGGTTGGAAGTGCCAACCACCTCGCTGGGCAGATAAGTTGGGCTGGGCATGATCTCGAACTGTTGCGATGATAAGAGCAAAGGGAGGCCCAGAATCTCTTGCACCTCTGGCAAGTCTTTCTCACCATGTGACGCTTGTCTTTGTAGGTGAAAAGGAGACATAAGGGGAACCCCCAGCAATAGAGGATCTTTCCTTTTTGTAGATGTTGGGTGATTTTGCTGGAAATTCTTTTGTTTCATCAGCATTTGGGTCGAAACATCTTGGAAAAGTAGGATGGTATCCCCTCAAAACATTATGGGCTCCTGCTGGCAAACCGTCCTTAGGAGTGTTTCTTTTATATGGAAGTAATGAACTTGAGTGAGGGAAGATTCCATTGCTGTTGGTAAGTTGAAAAAACTCTGAGAGTGTGGTCTAGAAAAACAGAAGCATCGTCGGCTGACTGGAGTATGTGATCTGAACGTGGGCTTCCAAGTCCGCTGTGGTGACCGTCCATGCAATACCTCAAATCCAGATATTGTTCTGCTGGGACCGGTTCTCTAAGTCATCGAGCTGGTCTTGTAGCAGGTTGTGTTGGCATTCCAATGTCTCCAGGTGAGCAGTGCAGTCGATATTGTCTTAAGCATGGTCCGCCACCATGGTTTCATTGCGTTCTAAATGCCAGTCCATTTGCAATAGAGAATTGTCAAGGTCGGTCAGAGCTCTATTGAACTCATGACGGAGAGACGTGATGTCTTTGTGAAATTCCTCCATCAGTGTTTGGATATCCTCTTTAATAGTCGGGCTCTTATTTAACTTGGATACCGAGATTTGGGAGCCCCCTTCTTCCAACTGTGACGCATCAGGTTTCTGAAGCAAGTCTCTGATGGAGGAGGTTAGCGGCGTTTTGTCCTGTTGGCCGCCATGGTCCTCACTTTAGGGGAGCTTACAAGGTGCTCAGTGGGCCGGGGATGTGATGGCCATTAGTCGGCGGTGGCTGCTTCAGGGCCCTGGAGTCACCATAAAGTGACCCAACTTCAGCTGATAGATGGGGGCAAAGCTGCAGTCAGGGAGGCCTCTAACCACTCTCCCAGGTTCGTGACCGGTAGTGAGGACTATGGAGTGTCCTCCCTCTGTTCTACCCCCGTGTCAGAGCCCCAGTAGAGCTTTATGCAGCTCAGCAAGAACCACAGACTTCTCATCACATCCAGGCCGAGGTTGAAGCCAATCAGGGAAACTTCCGACATGGGTATAAACAGTTCTCAGATGTCTGTGGATGGTGCTTCTTCTCTCAGTCCCCCTTCAGTTCCACAATGTCCTGACCTTTGTCTTGTTCTTCTTCTACTGTAGGCTGGGGCCCATTTTGAATCCTAAGGGCACAGTTTCAATGCGCTCTCATGGGTATAGGACCATTGAGGGGGAAGGGCCAGGCAATTCCTTTTAACTGAAGGTCCCAGTGTCTCCAGGGGCAGGAGGCATGATGGCAGCATGGCAAAGATCAGCCACCGCACGGTCTTGTAGTCATCACAGGGAGGGCCTCCCACTCTGTGAACAGTGGGCCTGAGTTAGCAGCAGTGGGGCCCTCATGCTATCCCCAACTAGTTGTCAGTCAGTGCTGAGGCTTGTAGGGTGTTATCTCACAACCGCTGCCAACGAGACCCTGGAGTCCCTCCAGCCAAGGTTTGCAAGGATCGCTGCATTCTCACCATGCTTGAATCGGGGTAGGAGCCGACTGGAACTACTCTAAGTACAGCTGCTCACGGAAGCCACAAGACCTGTCCGGCTGCTCACCATTCAGCACCTTGTCTGGTGCTTAATTGCAGGCCTCTCAGGGGGATTGGACAGTCTTTGTGAACATACGGCATGAAGGTCGCATGCACCGGCATATCCAGAAGGTAAAGCCAGTAACTATAAGGGTGCTTTGAGAAAGCAGCACCAGTGTCTTTAGTTGCTTGGCCTTGAGGCTCCCATCCCAGGCTTAATTTCAACCAAAGTGATGTCAGCGCCAATGCTCCCCCCACAGTCTGGCCAGTGCTGGAGGCTTATGCTTGCCTATCCTTTGATCTAAATGCAGGTTAGAATGCCATTAGGGGATAATACAGTGCTCAAATTGCGGAGCTCGGGGGGGCATGTCTTGGCTGGTCTCCTACCTGGCCTCACCACCGAAGATGTGAAAGCTTTTAATCACATGCCCTTAGGAAGTGCAACTGGCTGAAATCAATAATCTGATCTCTTTCCAGGCTGTATAAATATAAGCAGAGACCTGGTTGATAATTTGTTCAAAATCAGTGCTCATGCATGTGGGCCATATTGTATTCAATTGTCTTCTATGCAAGTTGGAAATAACTCCTTAACAAGTGTTAAGAGCGTCCCTTACCTAGGAGTTATGTTTTTGTCCTCTGGAGCTTGGTCACCTAATATTGCACACCGCAGAATGTTATTTTCAAAGGCAATTGGATCATTGCTGTCCCTTCCTCAACATATAGGCAAAGTAAAAATAAAGAAATAAAGAAATTGAACTGAACTGAACTGAACAGTGCTCATGCATAAATCCAGGGCTTCCTGACGGAATCTAATATTGTGGCTAATAAAATGGGGATGAAGAGCATATCTTCTGACCTGCATGTGAGGTGGCATGGTAACATACAATGAATAACAGATTCATTATTTTTGTCATTATATTAGTGTTGTCTGGACATGATTGAAAATGTGATCCTTATAACAGAGCGATACCAAAGGGGATGATGGACGGAGCGATTGAGCAAATCAAACACTCACCCCCAGTCAACTGATCTGGGTTTAATCCATCATCATTCTTTAGCTCACTCCACCACCCCAGTTCAGACATGGCCATATCCAAATCAGTCTGACCCTGTGCCTCATGGGAACAGTCCAGCCCGAACTGCCAAGCCATGTCTTCCCTGGACCGGAAACAAGCATCCTGGGACCGGTTTCTGGCTATTCAGCCGTCATCAGCCAGGCTAGCTTGAATCCAGTGGCAAAGTGAGCAAGGGACCCACGTCTGGGCATACCCTGCCAACTTAGGGCGAACAAAGCGATACCAAAGGGGATGATGGACGGAGCGTTTGAGCTAATCAAACACTCACCCCCAGTCAACTGATCTGGGTTTAATCCATCATCATTCTTTAGCTCACTCCACCACCCCAGTTCAGACATGGCCATATGCAAATCAGTCTGACCCTGTGCCTCATGGGAACAGTCCAGCCCGAACTGCCAAGCCATGTCTTCCCTGGACCGGAAACAAGCATCCTGGGACCGGTTTCTGGCTATTCAGCCGTCATCAGCCAGGCTAGCTTGAATCCAGTGGCAAAGTGAGCAAGGGACCCACGTCTGGGCATACCCTGCCAACTTAGGGCGAACAAAGTGATACCAAAGGGGAGGATGGACGGAGCGTTTGAGCTAATCAAACACTCACCCCCAGTCAACTGATCTGGGTTTAATCCATCATCATTCTTTAGCTCACTCCACCACCCCAGTTCAGACATGGCCATATGCAAATCAGTCTGACCCTATGCCTCATGGGAACAGTCCAGCCCGAACTGCCAAGCCAGGTCTTCCCTGGACCGGAAACAAGCATCCTGGGACCGGTTTCTGGCTATTCAGCCGTCATCAGCCAGGCTAGCTTGAATCCAGTGGCAAAGTGAGCAAGGGACCCACGTCTGGGCATACCCTGCCAACCTAGGGCGAACAAAGCGATACCAAAGGGGATGATGGACGGAGCGTTTGAGCTAATCAAACACTCACCCCCAGTCAACTGATCTGGGTTTAATCCATCATTATTCTTTAGCTCACTCCACCACCCCAGTTCAGACATGGCCATATGCAAATCAGTCTGACCCTGTGCCTCATGGGAACAGTGCAGCCCGAACTGCCAAGCCATGTCTTCCCTGGACCGGAAACAAGCATCCTGGGACCGGTTTCTGGCTATTCAGCCGTCATCAGCCAGGCTAGCTTGAATCCAGTGGCAAAGTGAGCATGTTATAATAACAGAAGCACATGAGGATTAAGCCAGGTATAGCGGGCACAGGCCTTAAACAGAATCAAAATAGAACTTCAGAAACAGCATAAACTTTGAGAATGTACAAAAGGCGAAATTGAATTCCTTCTAGAAACCATAACAAGTCCAAATCAGATACAGAATAATTGCAGCAATCAAATCATTATCTAGTACTTATAATCTATATATACCTTATTGATTGTCTATCAACCCAATTAAAAAATAAACATAAATTATTCTCAGGGTACTTTCCTCTTTTTTTTGCATATATTTACATCATCAAATTGTATTCTAATTTTCTCAAGAGCTTTCTCTCTATTCTCTTCTCAATACACATTTTCACACATCTCAAATATGTCCCAAATCCCAAAACCTAAGTTGTTACAGGTCACTTTGGTAACGTTATTGGGCCCAGTAGTATTTACATGCTGTTGTACCCCAGTCCAACACTGCTATCATCTACTGTAATCAACAAAGGTGTTCCAGGTTAATAGGGACTGGGCAGATGAGCATTGGAATGTTTTTTTTTATCTCTTGGAAATCTGAATCGTGATCATGATAGTTTTCTTCAACAAAGCATGAATGAGCTCTGTTTCAGTTGCAAAATTCTGAAAAGATTGGATGTAAAATTCACACATACCTAAAAAAGCATGAATTTCTTCTGGATTTCCTGGAGTAGCTACTTCTTCAATCACTTTAATTAAACCTGGACGTGGACCAACGCCCCTCCCAGAAGTGACATGATAGAGATACTCCACTTCTTGTACCTATAATTTGCATTTATCCTTTCTTAGTCTCAATCCTTTCTCTCTCAGGGCACACAGCACAGCATCCATTCTCACCATATGTTCATTGCAATTGTTGCTAAAAACCAAAATGCCATCTTGAAAAAAGGACACCTTCCATACCTTCCAAAACATCACCCATAATCCTTTGGAAAATGGAAGACGCTAAGCCAAAAGGCATTCTACAAAACTAAAAAAATGCACAGGGAGTGGCAAAAGCTGCAAAATGTCTAGATGCTTTGGCCATAACAATTTGGTGATGCGTTGGTCTCATGTCAAGTTTAGAAGAAAAAAAATTGTTCCTGCTAGAGTAATCACCCAAATTGCCTTGTTCAAGCTTCTAAGGTCAATCCACATCATAATTCACCATTTGTTTCCCATGCAACCACAATGGGTGGCAGCCACAAAGAAGAGTCTTCAGATTCTATCACACCATCATCACAAAGTTAAGTAAGATGTTTCTCCAGACCCTCCCTTATACTCAAAGGGAGATACCTTACTTTCTGTTTGACAGGCACATAACATTCTTTAAGTTTGATCACATACTGAAAACCAACCAGTCTCCAAACTTTATCTTCAAAAACAACATCAAGTGTATCTTACACTACATTCAAATCATCAACAGCATGGTCAATAGGACCTCCTATAACACACAAAACTTGTTGCGCACAGCCAGGCTTAGGAACGAGTCTTAATGATCCCTGATGATGCCAACCAAGAATGTCAGGACCCTTCAGAGAAACATACTCTTTACCTTGCACTTCCTTCCTCTTGAAACTAATAACAGCTTCAAAGAAACCTGCCAAGGTAATTCTTTCACCTTTATACCCAAAAGGAGATATATCGGGGGTGGCGGGGGACCAGTTCATTACAGTAAATTTCTTTACAGAGGTGTCCCTTGAAATAATGGTGATCTTGGATTCAGAATCTATTAATAAGACAATGAGTACATCTTCTATAAAAAAATACTCAATAGGATCCTTGGACTTGGGAATATCATCTTCATGAACCCTGACACAGAAAGGTATATTATCCATATTAACCCTCAACCTCTGATCTGTTTCATCAGATACATTTACAGTATCTCTCATAACATTCATATGACATACTCTTGCAAAATGACCAGTAAGATCACATTTGTTACAATAATTCCCAAGAGCAGGACACCGTTTGAATGAAGCAATGTGAAATCTAGATCCACAACAATAACAAAAATTATTTCCTCTATTATATTTTCTTTCCTCCACAGGCAAAGGCTTGTTTAGTGCGGTCTTGTTCCCCTTAACCACTAGGATGTATTCTTAAGTGCTTTGGTTAAGCTCCTTAGCCGATAGTATAGAGTCTTGAATACTATTAGCAATATCCACAACTTCCTAAGGATCATGGGCCTGATTCACAAAGGTAAAGTTAGACCAAAAGTCTAACTTTACTACTTTTCGGTATTCACAAAGGCAAAGTTAGACCTAAAGTCTAACTTAGACCAAAAGTCTAACTTTACTACTATTTGGAATTCACAAAGGTAAGTTACTACTAGCAAAGTTGACTTTTGGTCTAAGTTTACCTTTGTGAATACTGAAAAGTAGTTAAGTTAGACTTCTGGTCTAAGCTTACATTTGTGAATACCGAAAAGTAGTAAAGTTAGACTTTAGGTCTAAGTTTACCTTGTGAATCCCGAAAAGTAGTAAAGTTAGACTTTTGGTCTAACTTTACCTTTGTGAATATCGAAAAGTTGTAAACTAACACAAAAGTGTAAGCTTACCTTTGTGAATTGGGCCCAAGGAGTTTTGCAAGTTAGTAGTCTTTCTTGAATTTTTGTATTAAAACATCTGGAAACCAGCTGCTCCCTTAAAAGCTAGTCAATAAAAAATCCAAATTCACATTTGGCGGCTAGCACGTGTACAGAAGCATCATATATATCGACTAACTCTGTAGAAGATTGCTTCCCTGAGAAAACCTTGTGTCTCCTAACCTCCAGGTTAGGTGATTTGCAGAAATGTCTTTCTAAATTTTTAAGTCTCATCATATTCATTAATTTCTTTTCCTCATCTTCAGGTACAAATGGAGGTAAATATGCAAAACTCTCTTGGCTCTCCAAACCTAATGAGTCTTCCAGCAACCATTTTCTCCTTTCTGGTTTGAATTTTAAGGCATAAATGGCACCCAGGGAGCATTAAATACCCTGAGCCACTCTTTCCAAGCTATGGGTGGTTCACCTGGAGACTGTAGGAAAGGAGGAGGTGGACTAATAGCTTGCATTTTTTAAAACAAAAAATTGAATCAATGTAAATATGTTGCCAGGAATAGAGATCTTGAATTAAATGCAGTAAAATAATTGTAGCAAAGTAAATGCCAATAAAATAGAAAAGTAAGGACACAAATGGAGTATAAAACTTAAAGAAACGAAGTGCCTGACTATTACGGCAGGACAGAGTCAGACAAGATATAAGATGGCCGCCAAATACACAAGTTTGCGTGCAACAGCACAATGACCTCACTCAAAGTCCCACAGATAGTACTGATGATGGCGTCTTCGAACATTAAAGACATCACCGGTAACACTTATGAACAAGCATTGGAAATGCAATAGGTCCCACATTTGTTTGAGTTAGAGCTATTGGCATTGTAAATGGCAATGTCTTTTACTGGTGGGTTATGGAGTGCATGTATGTGGTGTGTAGTGGAGTTATGTGGATTGGATTGGATTAGTTTTCGAATTGTGTGGCATGGAATTGTGTGGTATGGAGTGGATTTGTGTAGTGGAAATATGTGGCATGGTGTGCTGTGCAATTGCATGGATGGATTGTAGTTATGTGGTATTGAGTGTACTGGAATTATGTGGAGTGGCATTGTGTGTTAGGGTGAATAATTATGTGGAATGGTATTTCATACATGCCAACATTTTAGAAAAGAGAAGTGGGAGATTTCAAAAAATAATCTGGGGAACGTATTTCCTACATTGACTTCAATTGAGGCCACATCAGGCTATTGTCATGCATGGTACTTGCAGGTCTGCTGCTGCAGGACCGGATATTTGAAATGCAAATACGTATTTTTGTTTTTCTTACCTGTCAGGAGCATGGACAACTTAATATGGCAGGCAGAGAGAGCATAATCAAATGTTTTACCCTGGCCTGAAGAAGCAGGTTACTGGCAGTGCATGCTTGCGGTCTCGCAAGACTAGTCCCTGTCATTTGAAGCTCACAGAGGAATCGGGTTTCAGCATACAGGAATCGGGAGGTGGGAGACTAGCCTTGAAATCGGTAGTCTCCCGCCTGAATCGGGAGGGTTGGCATGTATGGAATTTTGTGTTATGGGGTGTGGTATACAGTGGTGTTTAATTATGTGGTGTGCGGTTAACTTTTTGTGGAAGTGTGGTGTGTATTGGATGTATGTGGTGTGTTGTGTAATTGTGTTGTTGAGTTGTATTATGCAGTTTGGTGTTGAATTATGTGGTGTTGGTTGGAAATGTGTGGAGTGGAATTGTGTGACGTGGAAATGTGTGGATACCTTTGCCTTATTGTTGATGAAAAAAAAAACAAATAGGTAGGAGCTAAGCTCCAGATCTGTGTGTTTGGGTGTTTAAAAAAAGAAAGAGTCAGAGCTATTTGTGTTGTAAATGTAAATGTTTGTTACCTAAGTATTATGGAGTGAAGTGGATGTATGTGGTGTGTATTGGAATTATGTGTGTTGGATTGGAATTGATAGTTGTGGCATTGTATGGTGTAGAATTGTTGGTGTGGAGTGGATTTGTGTAGTGGAATATGTGGCATGGTGTGCAGTGGTATTATGTGGATAGTAATTATGTGTTTGAGTACATTGGAATTATGTGGTGTGGGATTATGTGTAATAGCGTGTAATTTTGTGGAATGGTATTTTGTGTTGAGGAGTGTTATGTAGTGGAGTTCAATTATATGGTGTGCTGTTGAACTTTGTAGTATGATGTTGAATTTTATGTTGTGTTTTGGATGTATGTGGTGTGTAGTGGAATTGTGTTGTGGAATTATGTGGCTTGGTGTGGAATTATATAGTGTGGAATGGATTTGTGTGTAGTTGGATAGTGTGGCATGGAACAAGGTGGCATTGAGTGAAATTATGTTGAGTGGAATTATGTGGCATGGTTTGGAGTGTATTTATGTGGATTGTTAATTGGCATAGAGTATATTTATGAGGGGTGTATTTATGTGATATTGAGTAGCGTGTAATTGGGTGGAGTTTAATTATGTTGTGTTGAGTGTTATTATTTGGAGTGCAAGACAATGTCAGTATGCAATAGCAACATTCGTCATACTAAATGGCGCCTGCTATATGTATTTACCATGATCAGTTCCATACAGGAGGTATTAAGTGTCAAATTTAATTTCTCAAAACATGATGAATATATAGGAGTGTGTTTCATCTTCCACGTGAGAAAACATCCTAACCAAAGGCTAGGAGGTACTCATATAATAAAGCACAAAAGATTGCATGACCTAAATTGGTATTGAATAACAAGAAGAATTTGACTTAAGATGACACTCGATTGGGTTCTCCATAGAGCTTTCAACCAGGCACAGTAAATTGTGTTTTGCAGGTGCATTATCAAACATGCAAATTGACCCTGATTTAAACTGTAGTATTCTGGAGGGTCCCCAAATAACTTTACAAAACATCAACAATTTGGATAGCTAGGTTAACATCTGCTAAGGGCTGGATTTAGAGTTTGACAGACAGGGTACTCTGTCACAAACAGACAGGCCAGCTGTAAGCCTTCCCTCAAAGGAGCCCCTGGTAACTCCATTGATAGAAAGCTTCCTCCTATGGCTTGACCGAGAACGTTAATCAGAGAAAGTGCATTACAACACACGGTGTAATGTAATTTGTTTCCGCCCCTCACTGGCAGGAAACCTTTTTGTAGTTTTTGTTTTTCAGAAACTAACTCCCGCTTTGGGAGTTTGTTTCTAAAATCTTAAAAGTTTGGTGACTGGCCTTCAAAACAGATGGTGGCAATTAGCAAAGCTTTTTGTACCTGGAAGGGAACCTCTGTAGTGGTGGTTTCATTCAAGGTACAGAAATGACTGCTGGCTGGCCGTCATCTCTGTATTTGAGGGACACTCTGCCAATCAAAGGCTAGATTGGGCATTAATTGTTTAAAGAGACAAAAAACTTAAGGATATAAGAAACACCAAGTGATTTTGTGAACTTTGCCATGTATTATGTGTGTACATTGTGGTACAAAGTTTGTGGTTTTTGCATTGATATGCATGCGTTCTAGTCTATATATTGGAAGAACCACAATGAAACCACAAGAAATGACAAAGGAGCGTTTGAGTTTTTATATGCCATGAAATCCAATAATTTGTGGTCTGCTTTTAGATACATTATAATTTGCTTTGAAGCACGGAAAAAGTTGTGAAGACTTGATAATGCATAGGCAATGCCATCAAATTCATATACCAAAGAACCATAAGGAAACACCTTCAAGAATGTTCTCCCTTCTTGTTTAGGGATTGAATTGGAGGTCTATTGAATCAACTGCAGAGTGAGAGAAAGGGCCACATTTTGATGTGGGCAGTAATGGGATATCTGCTCAAATCCGGCAGATGTTCTCCATGCCACCTTTCAGGTCACTATGTCAGTCACTTAGAGGTCGGGGTAGCATAGTTTTCCTGATGACACAGCCCATGTCTACGCTGCTTGTACTGCCACTGACATTGCCGGTTGCTGCCATCGGTTGGGGGACTCCAAGCCCCAGAATACTCTGCTGTCCCAGGAGGGAGGAGCTCTCTTCCTCGCTCTTTAAAAAGCGCCAACATCCACCACAGCCCGGGACGCTGCTTGTAGTGCCACTGCCATTGCTGGTTGCTGCCATCAGTTGGGGGAATCCAAGCACCAGAATACTCTGCTCTCCCAGGAGGGAGGAGCTCTCTTCCTCGCGCTTTAAAAAGTGCTAACGTCCACCGCAGCGCGGGACGCTGCTTGTACTGCCTCTGCCATTGCTGGTTGCTGCCATCGGTTGGGGGACTCCAAGCCCCAAAATACTCTGCTCTCCCAGGAGGGAGGTGCTCTCTTCCTTGTGCTTTAAAAAGCGCCAATGTCCACCGCAGCGCGGGACGCTGCTTGTACTGCCACTGCCATTGCCGATTGCTGCCATCGGTTGGGGGACTCCAAGCCCCAGAATACTCTGCTCTCCCAGGAGGGAGGAGCTCTCTTCCTCGCGCTTTAAAAAGCGCCAACGTCCACTGCAGCGCGTGACGCGCGCCGGCTGCGCCCGGGCCAAGGGCGGGCCCATCAGCGACAGGAAGAGGCAGGGCAGGGCTACCCCTCTTGGTTTTTCCACTCGACGGGGAGCTGAAGTGACTCGTATGTGGCCAGTTTTGCAGCTAAGGTTTGTCCCTTTGCTTTGACTTTCTTGACCTGCCTAAATAGACCCTCTTGCTACTGATTCCTGACTTTGATATCTTGGGGACTTGCAGTGGGCCTGTTGTGGACAAATTTCGTGGTTTCCGCATAGGTAGCTATATTTATCGTATCATCTGATTTTTTGTGATTAATGTACATGTGATAGCATACCCGTTGGGTCTTTTTACAATTCTTGGATATGGGAAAAAGGAAACATCCAGGGGGGGTTGCTAAATCGCCGAGTAGTCCCCACCCCCCCTCTTCTATCTTGAACTATATTACAGGCGCAATGGGGGTGCTGGAAAACAGATTATGAGTGTGGAGGAGTCTCTAATAAATTGTACTAATAACATCTCTGGTCTGACTCCTACTGAAATAGGTGCTACTGCTATTTCTACCGCAACTCTTACTTCGGGCAAGGACCTGAAACTGCCTTTTTAGCGATAATCCAAAAATAGTGTCATGGAATGTCGCAGGAAAGACTCCCGAAAAGATGTCTCTTATATTGGAAAATTCACAGTCTATAGTGCTATTGCAAGAAACGTGGACCTTGGCGACTTTTTCGCAAAAAGATTATTTTGTGTTTGTCATCGCAGCAGAGGCCTGTAGAAGAGGCCATTCAAAAGGAGGCCTGGCAATTCTTCTAAGAGAGGAAATCGATTGGGACCCGGAAGAAATTGAGCTCTCTCTCCCAAATGTGCAATGCATCAGTATCAAGTGCCGGAAAGAAAGAACAGAGCCTTTTTCAAGTTTTTTACTTTTTAAAACTTACTTTCCGCCTGGAACTTCAAATGACCTTCTCTTGATAAAAGCATTCAAGGAAATTGAATTAATCCTAGAAGCAAGGGGGTATCTCCCGATGATAATAGCGGGGGACTTCAATGGGAAAATCTCCAATGCTCTATTCAATAATAGGGGGAAATCTCCTCAAGAAATAGCATGCTCAATTCCAACTCCCGTTTTCCCCAATAAGATAAAAGCAGATAAACGGAATCCTTCTGTCATACATCGACGCAATTAATGGTGTTATCTTAAACGGGAGAAGTGTTGGAGATACCCCGGCGGCATATACAGGATTGGGTACCTTTAAGTCCTCAATTTTAGATTATTTTATCTGTAGATTAGACTTGTTTGCGAAGGTCCAATCACTATCCATTCAGTACACACATGAGAGTGACCACGCATATCTAACTACAGTAATAGATGTTTTCACACAGTCTACATCTCCGTGGTCCTTATGCACCTTAGAAGGACAGGCAGTTATAAATCAAAAAACAGGAAGGATCCACTGGAATTCTAAAGCAATCAGCAAAATAAACTATACAATCTACCAGTCACTGCTAGCTTTTTCAAATAGAGAAGGCAATCCCATAACCAGATTTGAAGATACTATACAGTCTGTAGTCGCCTCTCTTCAGGTAAATAAAATAAGGCGAGAAAAATGTCAACATTTTTCAAAAAGGAATACTGCTGATAATTATTCTTGACAATTAAATAAATTGATCAGGACACAATTTCAATCTTTTAATGCTGCAAGAGAAGGAAAAATAAAGAAATGGAAAAAACTCCATCAACGGAAAAAAGAGAGAGACAAGCAAGCTCAAAGAGATAGAATCTGGGTTGACATCCAAACTGCAGTAAAACACAGAAATAATAAAACATTCTGGAAAATAATATCTGCACAAATGGGAATTCGAAAGTCAGTTCAAGCTACACCAGTATCATCATCCAACTGGGAAAAGCATATTCTTAGGCTTTATAAATCAAACCCCCAAAATCAGTTTTTTTCTAAACAGTGTCCCATGCAGAAGAGTCAATGTGAGCGGTACCTGATGAAAATCTCAGCTTCACAAATCTCAGCTTTTATAACTTCTGCTAGGTCATCTGCAGCGATGGGCCAGGACAAAATCCCAATGAAAGTTTTACGAAAAAATGCCTACGATTGGAGCAAATTTCTTGCCCCACTCTTCCAATATTGTTTGGAGAGTGGGGAAATACCAAACTCTTGGCGGGGGAGTATAGTGGTCCCTCTCCTAAAAAAAGGTTTAAGAACGAACCCAGCTAATTATAGACAAATAGCCCTGCTTGACGCCTCCGGGAAGATTTTTGCAGCCTGCGTTCTGGAGCATCTAAAAGACTGGGCTTTTTCGAATAATGTGATCCCTATGACACAGGCCGGATTTCGCCCAAAACATTCAACGTTGGATAACATCGCTGTTCTTCAGACAGTTCTTGATAAATATGTTACGCTAAATGCTCAAATTCTATATTGTGTTTTTATTGACTTTTCAACCGCTTTTGATAGCGTAGATAGACCGACTTTATGGAGAAAATTGGAGGGAATGGGGAGTCCTATAGATCTTCTTATAATAATAATCTCCCTACATACGGCAACATGGTGTAGAGTCCAAATGGGGGAGAAAAGGGTTTAACTAAACCAATTCCCACGAAGAACGGCCTGAAACAGGGATGCTTATTAGCTCCCTTACTTTTTTATATCTATATTAGTGATTTACCGGGGCGCTTTTCCCAAATTAAGAACTACCCTCCAAAATTAGCACAAGTCGACATACACTGTTTAATGTATGCTGTTGATATTGTCATACTCGACCGTACCCCAATTGGCCTGAAAAGAAACTTAAATGAACTAGATCAATATACAATAGAACATTTTTTGGTTCCAAATATATCTAAAACTAAAGCTCTTCCTTTTAGCGGAAGATGGAAACCTCTATCCTTTACATGGTCCTTGGGAGGTAACCCTATCGAGACAGTAAAACAGTATGCCTATTTGGGCCTCATCTTTAAGCATAATTTACAAGATACAGCCCATCTCCAACATCTAGGGCGGAAGGCAGAATCCCATGTCGGGACTTTACAGAGATTTTACCGCTCTACAGGAAATAGACATTTTAAATCTCTACTGGAGGTTTTTGGTACGAAAATCTCACCAATTTTATCTTATGCCATGGAATATACACAAATTAAAACATGGCAACAAATAAAAATAAAGGAAGGAATTATCCTTCGAAAATTGGTAAAAATATCTCATTCCGTCCCAGTTCAAGCTCTTCGTCTAGAGTTATCTCTTACGGGAATATTCGCCCGAGTAATTTCCAACATTATAAGGAGGGCGTATAACCTTTTACACGCAGCTCCAGATACTTTAAGACATATGCTAAAACTGGAGACTTTTAGAGAGGAAGCGCCTCGGTATACTTTTAATAGGAATCTGCTAAAAGCCCTTGAGGTATCACAATGCACTGTAGCACTTTTACAGGTTTGGTCTCCAGCACATTTGAAGCTCTCTCTAAAACATATGGCCCCGAGAGTCGCCTATGAAAGGGATAAAGAATACTGTATCCAACTAAAGCCCTATAAAACTTTTGCAGAAAACATAGCATTTAAAACCCCTGCTCCTTACTTACGGTTTCAGTTAGAGCATGGGGTAAGGCGTTGTATCCTTCTATTACGTCTGGGTATTCTCCCATTAACAACATTTACAGCAAGATGGGATGGCACAAATAACTCTAAAGGCATATGTGATCTGTGCAAAGGTGGACAACAAGATTTGCATCATGTTTTATTAATTTGTCCTAATCAGAGATTGGTAGAGGCCCAACGACGATATATATTACCAATTCGCTTAAGACATAATGCTATTTTAGCTCAGGATTTAATCAAGTTGTGTATCTCTCCCGCTAATGAATTTGTTTGTTATAACTTGTATAAGTTTTTAAAAAGTTTCTTGAAGCTATTTTAAAGGAAAAGCGTACAATCTTAACATTTTTATTAAGTGTATGTTGTACATGTGGATCAGACAAAATTACTACTTATTCATCTTATAAAGCGTTTTAAAAGTTTTATTATTATAATCTAACAATACTAATTTTATGTATCTTTATTTGTTGACCTCAGGTGAGGTCTGAATCAAATAAAAAAGTAGTTGATTGATAGTTTACTGGTAACTGGACAGCCGGAAAACAAGGAATTAGAGAAGTCTACCTCAAAATCCCCTATTTTAGTCCCACCGGACACCCAATCTGCCATTCAACCCCCAAGTAAACGTTTTAAAACCCCATCTATTGCGCCATCTCAAGAACCTCTAGCAATTAGTGGAGCAGGTGGGGGAGGCAAACGCCCTAAGAAAATTCCAACTTTAACTCAAAAGCAATAGCTGTCCAAAAAACCCAATAAGATAGTGGCTGACCAACAGCACGCTGATTACGCTTCCCTGTCCGCCCTGGTACAGACCTTTTCTGATTCAGTGAAGGATGCATTTAGGTTACTCATGGAGCAAATAAAAGGGATCGAGAGGAATATTATTTCTCGACTGGACCAGCTGGGTAATAACCATATACCATCAGTAAGCCCACCTCAAATAGGGGATAACATAGTTTCAATCCGACCTTGCCCACTGCCCGACCCTACTCTTAGCATCCAAGGCACTTATCAACCTTGTCACACAGTGCCTGCTAGGACTGGGGATGTGATTAGCTCTATTTCAAGCACCATTCCACCAGGGCGTGGCCCCTATCTTCCTCCCCAGTGTCCACTACCTCGACCTGAACTTAGTAATCTCCCTACCACATCACTTAACGTTCTCCAAAATCCAACTCTCACTGACTACGCCACTACTGATTCCACACGCTCTTTCCCAATCTCAAAAATGGACAGTCTAGAGCTCCCGCCAGCAGCCACATCCTATGTAATAATTCTAGCTAACATCCCCTGTGTCTCTAGCCCTGTACATGAATCATGGGAATCTCTTAGGAATAAATCTTTAAATTGGTTAAATGCGAAGGTAGGGCTTGGTGGGGCACTTTTTGCAGACCTGAAAATGATTAGAAGAGTTAAATGGGTGGGTACGGGAAGTAAAACCTTAGAAGGCGACTGTGTGGTGCTCTCATTCACCTCCCCCAATTTTTGAGAGATGCACTCTTATGATCAATTACCATAAAGCAGATCGCGGTTATACCACTTGGCTTTTTCTATCAACCCCTGCCCCTTCCCAATTTTTCCCCAAGCAGTCCGTACCCACCATCAAGGGCAATTATTAGTGCATCAGCATCCAATTGAGACCCACAATAGGTTTGATTGTCTTTCCACATTAAGTGGTGTGGACTGACTAAAGACTATTGATAATCTAAGTGGGGAGAATCAGATAGGATCTGCGACTCTTTTAGGGCATGGGAGGGGGCCACATACAGAGATAGATGAGGCCTCAGAACCCTCAGCGTTTTCAGGCCCTTCTATTGCTGTCGATTCCACAACGCTGCAGCTACTATCCGCAGCGGCCAAGACCCCTGCGGGAGCGCCCACAGTTCTTTATTGGAATGTAGCTGGTCTACGCCATAAATGCACTACGAGCGAATGGTCTGATTTTACATCTAAGTTTCACATTCTTTGCTTACAGGAAACCTGGGCAGTGGATCCAATCCATCTTAATGGTTTTAAAACCTTTCACAGTCCATCTAATTTTTTAGCAAAACTAATTCATAAAGAGAGGGAGGCTTTTGAAGCATGTCTAGATGAAACTACGGAGGCACACAAATTTATTTTAGCGGTCAATCGCATAAAAAAGGGCATTGGAGAGGGGCTCCTTGTAAACCAGAAAAAAGCGAAGGCGGGCCATTGTGGCTGGTTTGATTCAGTTTGCACAAAAACCCATAGAAACTTAAAACTAGCTTTAGCAAAACAACCGAAATCTGTTAATGAGGTCCGGGAATGTAGACTAGCATATAAACTAGCCATTAGACAACAGAAAATAACTTTGAAGGAGGAAACGTGGAACAGACTACTTGAAGCTAGTCTAACCAATGACAACATCACGTTTTGGCGTGTCATCAATTCTCCTTCCTATAATTCCCCAGACTGCCCTCGAGCTGAGATAGCTATTACAGAGGCGGCATGGATAGCACATTTTACCAATTTGTATTCTTCTAAGGAAGATATGGTGACCCCCTCTCCTATTGCTCCTAGTGCTTTCAATCATACTGGGCCGGCGTCTCCACCTAACGTTTCAATTTCTATGCGACCTTTGAATAACCGGAATTATCCGGAATTTTCCTTGAATGAAGTCGTTCTGGCACTGAAAGCAAGTAAGGGGGGATAAAGCCCCGGGGCCTGATGGGATCCCTATCGATTTGTTTAAATCCAATACCGACCTCTGGGGTCCCATCCTTACCCTGCTCTTCAGGGTCTGTCGAGAACAAGGCTTTTTACCCACTTGGCCTGAGTCTCTTATTGTCCCTATATTCAAGAAAGGTGACCGTAACAATCCAGCACAATACAAGCCAATTTCTCTTCTGGATTGTCTAGTAAAGGTGGCTGGTCGAATTCTTTTAGGCCGACTGCAGGACTGGGCAGAAACTCACAATATCCTCTCGGACCTGCAGTACGATTTTAGGTCTGGGCTTGGGACTACAAAGCAGGCCATTAATCTGGACCTACTTATTGGTAAATATGTGCATAAAAAAGGAGGCAATCTGTTTTTAGTTTTTGTAGATTTATCTTCGGCGTTTGATTTTGTGGCCCATGATAAGTTATGGTCAATCATGACTAACATGGGCGTGGCCTGCACTATTGTGAATTTTCTTAGAGATCTGTACGCCCAAGGTTGAGGTAGAGTTCGCTACGGCCTTAACGGCAATTGTACCAGTCCATTTAAAATAGGAAGAGGGGTACGCCAAGGATGTGTACTGGCCCCCTTCCTGTTTAACCTCTACCTCAACAGTGTAGGAGAGACGCTGGCAAGCAAGTGTGCGGACCTACCACAGGTGGGACATCGGCCAATACCAGCATTCTTTTATGCCGATGATGCGGTACTAATTGCCCGCACTCCACTTGCCCTCCAGCGTCTAGTTGATGAGTTGGCCCAGTTCATGCAAAACCTTGGTCTAAAAATCAA
Organism: Calotriton arnoldi; assembly: GCA_963921515.1. NCBI lineage: Eukaryota > Metazoa > Chordata > Amphibia > Caudata > Salamandridae > Calotriton > Calotriton arnoldi. The sequence continues at coordinate 972,351 of CAWUFW010001028.1, read as the reverse complement.
CATCAGTAAAACTTTTGCTATGAAAATTGGGAATAAGGCTTCCCGCTGCCGTGATATCTTTATTGAGGGCTCTAAAATCCAGTTCACAACAACATTTTCATATTTGGGGATTGTGTTTAGTCAAGCTGGGAACTGGCCTGGGGCAATTAAATCAAGGCGGCTTCATTTCGTCAAAACGATAATGGCTCTATTAAACTTTGTGAGACAGTTTGGCATTAAACATCCAAGGAAGCTGATGACTATCTATAAGGCCAAATGCAGACCCACTGCTATGTACGGATCTGAGCTCTGCGGGTATGGGAAGATTGATACATTCCAACTTGAAGAAAATGCCTTTCAAAGGAATCTCCTTGCACTCCCGGAAAGTAGCTCAATCTATGTTTGTCACGCTGAATTAGGAGCCCCGTACATAACAGACCTGATCAGGATACAGCCAGTTCTTCTTAGGCATAAAATTTGGTCATCCGAACACACCTCTTTTAATCAAGCCATAATTGCTGATTGTTTAAAATCTACGCACGCTCTCAAAATCTCTTGGCTTAAATTAGTGCACAACTTCCTGACAGACCTCGGTCTCCCCAAGTATTTCTACCACCTCGAGAACCTGATTACCGTGCAAAGGAAAGCCTTAAATTGAAATGTATATCACTATTAGAGGAAACTAGGGGGCATATTAGCAAGACCGGCAATAAAATTATCGCTGTTTTAGCGGCAGGAAACTGCCGCTAAAACGGCGATAATGGGCTTGCTAATATGCGTTATAGAATTCCAATAGAAGCCCAGGTTAGACGTGCAGGACATCTAACCTGGGCTTCTATTGGAATTCCATAACGCATATTAGCAATCCCATTATCGCCGTTTTAGCGGCAGTTTCCAGCCGCTAAAACGGCGATAATTTTATCACCGGTCTTGCTAATATGCCCCCAGATTATCTTCCGAAATCTTGAAACCTTCGATGTTGAGGAATCAGATGATCTTAACTAGCCATTACATGCAACCGTACTTAGTTCAAGTGTATAACCCGTGCCACAGGTTTGTGTTGACCCGCTTTCGGATGGACATTTTCCACCGTTTAATTTGTTTCCCTACTGTTAACAACTGGTCATCTGACCTGGGGAAATGCCCTTGTGATGACACTTCACCACAGAGTACCATCCACACTGTGCTTTTCTGTAAATATTTTTCCGGGCTGAGAAAGAAACTTATTAATTCCTTGATGTTACAGTTTCGTGCAATGTCGCCCGCTTTTATGTACCTACAAACGTTGCCGAATTTATATACATGTGTAGTAATGTCACGATTTCTGTTGGCCGTTATTAACTACAGAAAGTAGTTGTAAATAGCATTTGTATGATCTCGCAGTCGACAACTGTTTTTATATATTACAGCCTATTGTATATAATTTTTAACTTTTATTCTGCTTTTTAAACTTTTGTTATGGATGTATTTTGCAGCTTTTATGATTCACTTTGTGATTACGAATAAAGCTTATTTTTGATTGATTGATTGATACTCTGCCATTGGAAAATCATTATATGAACCAGACACTGGGAGTAATGGAATTGGAGGGGCCTGACCAATTTAGGAAAGCCCTTATGATGCCATGTCTTCTAATCTCTTTACTGTCCAGGACTGTCATGTAAATCATGGTGGTTCCCGACAGAAAAAATCCTGTATTATCCCTGATCCCCACCCACCACTGTGGGAGAAGAGTCCTAGTGTGTGGAGGACATTGACTCCGTGATTTGAAGATGAAGTTCCCCTTTGGGGGTCTCTCTTCAGGGATCACAGAAGGGATTACAGGTCCACCATTTGTTATGGCACAGTGGACCTGTGCTCAGGGTTACTGTTGTCCCCCAAAGAGTCTCCTGTCATGAGACAGGCAAGATCATATTTAGAAGAAAAAGAGCTGACAGTAGGGCAGTCAACTCTAGATTCAGAGTTCCTAGAAACCTTTAAATTATGCTATTATAATGTGAGTCCGGGACGGTCAATCTTTGTAAAGTGCTTTATTGTAGAATACAATGATAGGGCAACCACCACCCTCACAAGTCCTCATCTCTTCTCCGTCCCTGATCTCCAAACGTCCTGGAATCCGACACAAGGTTCCACATTCCATCATGGCTCGAGACACAGAGACAGACGAGCACAAGACATAGCAGGACATAACAGACGCCTTAGGTCTTCTAGATAATCAGGTTTGTAATTTTACCTGGGATTTCTACTAAACAATTACATGGCTTGAGGAACTTATGCATGGAACAGAATCTAACTCTTTCAGAAACCATTAAAAAGAACAGCCATATAATCGCACGTTCATGACACGAAATGTCATTCAGAATAGATGTGATGCAGTGTTACAAGATCTGAGGTATTGGACTGTCCACATCAATATGTGTATGCTTGGGTATGTCTTGTATCTCCTTGTACCTGAGTTGCTTGAGCTCTAAAAAATGAGAGACTTTAAGAATAGTCCAATTCCTAGTATTAGCATCAAATTGAAAATGATTGCATACTGTGTTCTGATGTCTGGGCGAGGCCGCCCAACTTTCTCTTGCACTCGCAACATAGTAACCAACAAATACTTAAGCAAGACATGTGTAGGCACAGGTTCCATAGCACCCTGGCTGCAAAGTGGACCCCATAAAAATGTCTGATTTGTATATTCCCTAAGAGTAAGAGATACACAGTTCTTGGAAGGATATCAGAATGGCTATAAGACATTAACAATGTTTACTGGTTGGAGAGTAGGAGCAGCATGTTTACTTGAAGGGAATGCAACAATGATATCAAACTAACAGTCAAAGTTGAGAATGCACATGGAGGAATCAACTGGGGTTTCCTTGTTTTCACATTGTAGAGTCATCTGCCCTGAAGGATGCCAGACTCAGAAATTTGAAGTGTGGGGATCTGGTATCTACTCGGAGGTAAGCCCACCATTCACTCAACTGTTCAGTATAGATACAATGCTTCATGTAACTTACTGTTAGGAATGAATGTAATGACTGAAAAGTGCAGAGATAGCAAGATCAGCACACAAACCTCTGACTCATAAACCCTCCTCTCCTCTCCTCTCCACTCCTCCACTCCCCTTCCCCCCTCCCCTCCTCTCCTCCCGTTTCTCTTTCTCCCTCCCCACTCTACCCCCTCTTTCTCCCTCCCTCCCCGCCTCTCCCCTACCCTCCCCTCTCCTCTCCTCCCACCTCTCTTTTTCCCTCACCTCACCTCCCCACCCCACTCCTCCCCCTCTCCCCACTCCCCGCCTCTCCCCTCCTCTACCCTACCCTTCCCTCCTCTCCTCCCGTTTCTCTTTCTCCCTCCCCTCCCCTCCACGCCTCGCCCCTCTCCTCACCTCTCCTCTCTTCTCCTCTTCTCTCAGAGCTCTTCAGTCTGCCGGGCTGCCATCAATGCCGGAAGGATTACCGATGCTGGGGGCCATGTGACTGTGGAGAAGAGGCCCGGAGCGAAAAGTTATGACAAATCCACAAATAATGGAGTAACCACTATTGCACTTGGGGCCGGACCTCAATCATTTGTGCTAACTTCATCTGCTGGTCCTGAGCCGTCCATGAACTTCCTCAGCACTTTGTTTCCTGGCCTATATCTTACCAGGAATCACCTCCTCGACATTGAGATACCAAAGTACCAAGTTACCTCTTCTGTCACAGGTAACTGTACTCCACTACCATTAGAGTCCCAACTTTATGGCAACCTATGTAATTGGTGTCATTTTTGTCATGTCTTCTGTTTTAACATCAGTCATTGATTATTCACTTTTTGATATCATGTCAATTCAATACTGTGTATTGTCTTCTTTTCCAGTACTGGCTCAGTGTGATACCACAGCAGAAGAACTCTCTGACATGATCTCACTGTGAGTACCACTACAGGGGCCATTTTATGTTGACAGTTTTATGGCATCAACCATACCACGGAAGTGGGCTTGGTGCACGGGAATCAGACAACCTTCAGAGCAGATTGTGCCATATGTGATTTGGTAAATGATCGTCTTTTCCCAGCCTTGTAGAACTGACTGTGGACTTGCAATAGAATGCTCCTTTTTCTGTGAATACTTTCTGGAGATTGTGACCTGGTTTAGAAAGAGAGCTTGCAGGTAAGGGCCGAGTTTGTTAGAGTACTTTGGAATTCCCTGCGAACAAAAAGGGCCAATTGTCCATAGAAAGCTTTATTCTGAATGGGCACTTCGACCATAGGCAGTTTGTTGTACAGTAGTACACAGGTTGTTGTGCATTAGGGACTTGCCTGTAGAAAGCTTCATTTACACTTGGTGGCTTGGTCTTAGAATTAAAGATGAACAATGGGGCACTTGTCCGTAGAAACTTTCGTGCACAAGTGGGTGTTTCACTGTGGAAAGCTTGACGTAAGATGGAGACTTGACGGTATATTGTGTCGTCAAACACAATGGGGACATGTGCACAGAATTCTTGGTGAACAACTAGGGACTTGACCGTGAATTGCACAGTGACGAATTATTCCGTAAACATAAGTGTACAATGCAAAGGCCCCTGAAATTGGATTTTTGCTTACTGACAGCCACTTAAGAGATAAGGGGAAAATGGGATAAGATCTTGTTTGCTTTCTCAAGTAAGTAGCAGGGAGGTGAAGGGAGGCTGAGTATCAAACAAAGGGACATATTTATAATAAACTGGCGGAGCGCAGTACAGCTCCAAAATTACTAACACCGTGCTCCATCAGTTTAAAAACGCAGGGGAGAGAGTGCTGCATAGTAGCGAATACAGGACATCACTGTGGGGCATATTAGCAAGACTGGCGATAAAATTATCGCCGTTTTAGTGGCAGGAAACTGCCGCTAAAACGGTGATAATGGGCTTGCTAATATGCGTTATAGAATTCCAATAGAAGCCCAGGTTAGATGTGCAGGACATCTAACCTGGGCTTCATTGAATTCTATAACGCATATTAGCAAGCCCATTATCGCCGTTTTAGCCGCAGTTTCCTGCCGCTAAAACGGCGATGATTTTATCGCCGGTCTTGCTAATATGCCCCTGTGTTTTTAAACTTCCCCTAGTGCTGGCGCTAAATCTAGCTGCCTAGCGGCCACGCAGGCATCCTTGCACCTATAGAGCCCGGACCCCCCCAGGTAGTCCCCCGCCCCAACCTCATGCAGTCCCACAAACACTTTGCCAGTCCAAGCGTGTGGGTAAAACGGCCATGTTTAATCAACTTCACACCTTCATAAACATGACAAAACATTTATACAATTCATCTTTGTAAAATCAATCTTTACACTTTTATTATTTACAAGCCTTATCACTGATCATAACCACCGGTTATGCACTATCTACTTACTCCAGCACCAAGGGGCCCTCTGGCTCGCCTCTCCTTAACTGAGAACCACGCAAGGCGCAACCCACCTGCGTCCTTGAGCGGTGAGCCCCCAGCCCTTGGTCCTTGTCCGTCCTTCGAGGGGCCCACCCCTCTACCACCAGGCTGCCAAGGAGGCACGTGTGACCTGGCGCCCTTGCCTCCCCAGCCGGTGTCCCCATTCTCCCTGCGGAGAGCTTACCGTCTCTCCCCTCAGTGCTGGCCTCGGGAGTATGTAAGCGGGCCTCCCGTTAACCCTGAAAATCACTGTTCTGTGGTCTCTTTTCCGCCGACCCTCACTCCTATTCTAACCCAAACCCCTAATCTAAGGGACGGGTGGGTGGGAGATTCCGGAACTCTGCTGCTCCCGGGGGTCAAGTACAGGCAAAGAGGATGTCCTCAAGGGGACCCGGGGCCTAAATAGCCACCCCTGGCTCCCCCTTCCGCTCCTCGGGCAGGCCGGACACACGTCACGGCCGACCCGGAAGTACTTCATTCGGCCAGTAGCCAATAGGGCTACTGGTCCGGGCTATGGGCGGGGTGTGGCGTGGGACCGGTGGGGCCGGGCCCTAGGGCGCGCTCACCAAGGCCTCGCGCTTTTCATAGAGCCCGGACCCCCAGGTAGTCCCCCGCCCCAACCTCATGCAGTCCCACAAACACTTTGCCAGTCCAAGCGTGTGGGTAAAACGGCCATGTTTAATCAACTTCACACCTTCATAAACATGACAAAACATTTATACAATTCATCTTTGTAAAATCAATCTTTACACTTTTATTATTTACAAGCCTTATCACTGATCATAACCACCGGTTATGCACTATCTACTTACTCCAGCACCAAGGGGCCCTCTGGCTCGCCTCTCCTTAACTGAGAACCACGCAAGGCGCAACCCACCTGCGTCCTTGAGCGGTGAGCCCCCAGCCCTTGGTCCTTGTCCGTCCTTCGAGGGGCCCACCCCTCTACCACCAGGCTGCCAAGGAGGCACGTGTGACCTGGCGCCCTTGCCTCCCCAGCCGGTGTCCCCATTCTCCCTGCGGAGAGCCTACCGTCTCTCCCCTCAGTGCTGGCCTCGGGAGTATGTAAGCGGGCCTCCCGTTAACCCTGAAAATCACTGTTCTGTGGTCTCTTTTCCGCCACTAGGGTGACCAGGGCCTACCGGTCCTTCACCCTCACCACCTGCCAATAAGTTCTGCACAAAAGACCAGATCCCCTTTATCCATACGTCTGTGCCAATGTCCGATAAGTGCACGCCGTCTTTGTGAAACATCATGTCCCCTGTGATCAGTCTATGTGGAATGTGACACAAGCGGCCCGGCCCTGAGCACAACCTGGCCAATTCCCGGTTGAGGCGTCTCACTGATACGTTCAATGCCCGAGATCTGACTCCAATGGCCCATGTCCGGCGAGGTATCATGCACGACCATGCAATCCGAGCATGAGGAAATTCTCTCCCGATCCAGGCGAATTCGGTCAGTAAGGCTTCTCTGACTGCCATGCGTCCCAACTCCACCATGTCGTTGCCGCCCAAGTGTAGGATCACCAAATCCGGGGACTGCTGTCCCTCGTGCGCCCTAGTCTCCTCCACCAGCTGCCGCAGCTGCCGAGTCCGCAGACCGCCGACGCCGCGCCATAGGAACGACGCCCTCCTTAACCCCGGTGGTTTCGACACTCGCTTCTGCCTTAGCCGCACTGTGGCCCGCCGCACGAACGAGTGTCCCAACACCCATATCAACTTTGAGGACACACTAATAGTAGGAAGAGAAATGGAAACGTCAGCATGATCACATCAACATCTCGGTCCTGTGTTTCCCAGCAATTCAGGTCGCACATAGCGCTTAAAGCAAGTTGATGACCAGCGCCCCACCTTCTTGACCGCTTCGGCTGGTAAGCCTGCGCCTGCTGCCAATGTTGCCGCCCCAATTCTAAATGAGTGTGAGGAGTACCCCGTGGCATCCAGACCCAGACACGCCCGCGCCCGCCCAAACACCGCCCTGAATTGGTACTGCGACACGCAAGCGCCCTGCTCATGTATGAACAGTGCCTGACCACTCCCTGCTGGACGAATCGCCAGGTAGGCTTTCATTCTGTTTACTGGGCAAATATCCTCCCCCGGCGCCGGGCCCAAACGAATTGTCACCCCCTTCCCCAATGGATCTGTCTTGGATTTCCTCAAAACCACCACCAGGTCCCCTTGGACTAGCTTTGTATCCTGCCACTGGAGTCCTCCTGCGTGGTCTAACTTGGAGGCCCCCACCAATTCCCCCACTCTAAAAGCCCCGTAAAAGGCTAAGGTAAATACCGCCCCAAATAACACGCTCTCGTAATAAGAAGAGCAAATCGCCTGCAATACCCCCAGCATGTCGCCCAGAGTTTTTATATCTAACGGCCTTCTACTGTCTCTCTTGACCCCTTCTAGCCTGGCCCATCCTGATAGAGCTTTCCTTACTACAAAAGCTGCGCTGGGGTCACATTCCCCGCTAGTTTCGCAAAGAAGCCTATTGCTGACACATGTGCCCTAGCATATGACGCTGGCCTTCCTTGCTCCTTCAGAGCTAGTAAAAATTCGCAGAGCGCCCCTGTAGAAAAAGGGCCAACCGGCCATTGCGCTCCGCAAATATCCTGTAAGTTTCGAACTGTTGCTGATAAGTTCTTCTAGTGCGCTCGCTCAATGAGCGCTCCCACCAGCCCTGCTAGGGCGGGGCTCCAATCCTCCACAGTGATGTCGGGAACCCAGTCATCTGCTCTTCTGCTTGAGGATGATACCTCCGGAAATCCTGCAACTTGGAGCGAGACAAAGCATCAGCAGCCTGGTTTTCCACACCTGGGATATGTGCTGCTTTGAACAGCAGGTTGAGCTTTAAGCAGGCCAACACTAAATGTTTTAACAACCTCAAAACATGCTTACACGTAGCTCCCTGCCTATTGATCGCTTCCACCACTGCCATGTTGTCTGACCAAAAGATTACCGATTTGTTTCTAAAGAATCCCGCCCAGATGTCCACTGCCACTATGATAGGAAAAGTTCCAAAAGGCTATGTTTCTGGTCAAACCACTCACCTGCCAGGAAGCCGGCCAATCGCCCCTACACCAATGGGACCCCAGTACTGCTCCAAAGCCAATGCTACCTGCGGAGTCAGTGAGCAATCCTAATTCTGCGCTCGATATTGGCGGCTCTGGCCAGATTACCTTACCATTGAACTCCTTCAGGAAACTTCGCCACACCCTCAGGTCCTCCCTCACATCTGCCTGCAAGCGCACATGATGGTGCTTTTGGGTCAACCCCACCATCGCCCGTGCAATTGACCTAGAAAAGGGGCGTCCCATCGGGATGATCCTTAATGCAAAATTCAGCTGGCCCACTAAGACCTGGAGCTGGTGCAGCGTGACTTTGGGACCTGCCAGGGCCGAGTCAATCGCTTGCGAGAAAGCCTGTACCTTATCCTGTGGCAACCTGCATTCCCCCCTCGCCGTGTCTATCTCAATGCCCAGGAAAGACATGCATGTGGCCGGGCCCACCGTCTTGCCTGGAGCCAATGGCACCCCCAGTTCCTCCCACATGTCTACTAGCCTGCTCAAGGCCTGGCCACACTCTCCTGATGCTGGGGGGCCCATGATCATAAAGTCATCCAGGTAGTGTACTACGTCTTTGTGATTTGTTCTGAATACAAACATCCACTGAAGCATCGTGCTGAACAACTCAAAATACTTGCATGACACTGCGCAACCCATGGGCATACACCTGTCATAATAAAATTCGGAGTTCAACTGGAAACCTAGCAGATGATAGTCATCCGGATGAACCGGCAATAGCCTGAATGCTGACTCGATATCCGTCTTTGCCATGAGGGCGCTGGGACCTAAGTCGCGCAGCCTCTGTAATGCTGTGTCAAAGGAAGCGTATGTCACTGAGCAAAGGGACGGATCTATGGCATCATTCACTGACGCCCCCTTGGCGCTGACAAGTTATGGATCATCCTGAACTGACCTGGCTCTTTTTGGGAACTACGCCCAGAGGTGAGCACACATACCCTGGCAATGGGGGAGCAGTAAACGGGCCGGCCACCCGTCCCAGCGCCCTTTCCTTACCCACCTTCTGGGCCACTACCGTGGGCTGCATGCGTGCAGACAGTAGGTTATGGCAATACCCTATTGGGGGCACCCCTTGTGCTGGGATTCGAAAGCCTGAGGAGAACCCATCATACAATGTCTTGGCTGCTTTTCTATCCGGGTACTGATTCAGCCAGAAAATCAGTCTACCTATGTCTACTGGCGTGGGAAGCTTACTGTTGGGGAGGTTTAACCTCCCTCCCTTTCTCTTTGGACTTCTTAATACACTTAAACTCGGGATGTGAAGGGTGGCCGCAGTAGGCACATGCGTGTTTGAACTTACATGCCCCATTGGGCCATGTACAAATTTTTCGGTTAAACGCCCAACAAGTCCCTCTCTTCTCCCCTGTGCCCCCCTGGGAAGTCCGAAAGGGCTGTTTCATGGGTGTTTTGTTATTGACACTCTCCAACCATACATTTACCTCTGTTTGGTCCCAGCCCATATCTGGGTCGTCCACTTTGGCCCATCTAAAGTCTCTATCATAATCCAGCCAGGCCACCCCCATACATCGTCTGTGCCTTTAAAATCTTATTTGAATAGCAAATCAGGGGTATCGCCAATTCTGGCTTCTTTTCTAGCATTACTATGGAAAAAACATTGAAACCAAACAACCAGTTAGTAATTGACTCTTCTACCCTTGGTTTCCTGTCTCTGAAGGAACCTTCTTTCCCGTCTTTTTCTTTGGAATCTACTTCCCTCCTCTTTGGTCTAATTAAGGAGAATATGTCAATAAACTCCCCCTTCCAAATCTTCTCTCTTGTGTCCTGCGTAACATGTGTTGCCAATTTGCCCCTTTTAGATAACACTGAATCGTGACCACCAATTACCTTTGGCCCGTTATCTACCTCTTTGCTTGAACACTCTACTGCCTTACCTGCCGCAACCCCAGTTGTCGCTGCTTGCGCGGGGGCCGCTTGACCCACCGCCTGGAGGGGCGTACACGCCTCATTTTCTTGCGCCTTGCCCAAGAGGGCCACTTGTTTACTTAAATCGCTGAGCACGCCTCCCGTGCCTGCTGATGACGCCCATGGTGCTACCGTCGCGCTGCCATTCGGGCTCCCCCCTGCCGGTGCGCCTAATTGCGCCAAAAGAGATGCCACCGTCGCCCATATGGTGGCTGAGGCCCCTTGGCCCCCCTCCGCTGCTGCCATTGGTTGCCTTAAGGTGGGAGGCCGAACCCCACTCGCTGGCCCCCCCCCCCCCCTGCGGGATTGGGGCTGCCACTGGCACTACCTCCGGTAATACAACGATGGGAGGAGCAGGAGCTGGCATTAAAGCCTTCAAAACCCCCCTGATCTCAGCCAGTATTGTACTCACATCCTCCCTTCCCTCTCCTGGTGTCTCGTTGATTGCCTGCGGGGGTACCCCCGGCGGAGGAGAAGGCTCCATGCTGGGAACCGGTATTTCGGGTACACCCGGCGGTGCTGGGATCCCCGCGGGCACAGGGGGCAATGGTTTGGGCACACAAGGCACTGGCCCTGGGGGCCCACTAGGCGGCTGGGGTACTGGTTGTGGAGGCATTGCGGGAGAAGCCGGTGCAGGTAGTTGTTCCTCCAGACCCTTGCCCCCCCTCCCTCTCCTGCTCACCCTGGGCCTCTTCACTAATGGAGGGAAGGCCGACTTGGGCGGGACTATGGTTCTACGGGGGCGGGCCCTCTCGACTGGTTCCGGGACCTCCTCACTGTCCGAGATTGGCGCCTCGCCCCCCTGTTCCCCCTCATCCTCATCCTCATCTCTGCCCAGTTTCGCCAACACCAGCTTCAACAGCTGCGTTATTTCCGACTCGCCCTCCTTTCGCTTTTGGTTGCGCTTTGGTGGCATCCTTCCTGCTCGGTGCGCGCGCCCTTCTAGCTCTGGCCCCGCGCTAACGCTGGCGCGTTTACTCCGACCCCAGTGCTGCCCCTAAATGCCGATATCCCCTGAACGCGTGGAGTCAGTCGGCTAGCACACACAAAGACCTCACATCAAATGAGACGCTCCCGAACCCTCCTTCTACGGGTGCGCAAGACCTCCCACGTGCACTCCGTAGTCTACCCGCCGCCCAGCACAAGCGCGGTCCCTTGTATTCCCGGAGCCGCCTTCTCCGCTGCTATCCCCCTGCAGCAGTGCACCGTACCGCTGGGCAGTCAACAAGGCCCCCCCCCCAGGGAAGCTCGCCAAACCAACACCGGCGGAACTCACCAAAACTCAGTGCCCCCAAACGCAGGGTGTCTAGTGGTAGCCCCACACCAAAATCGCCCGCTCTCAGCAGAGGATCGTACCGCTGCGCAGTCTACAAGGCCCCCCTCCCGGAGAAGCACGCCCAATCGCAACCGGCAGACTCACCCAGAACCTCGCTACCAAGCCAAATCGCCCGCTCTCCGCCCCCGCCCGATACCAAATTCAGCCGCCTAACCGGGAAGCACGATACCACTCTCACAGCCTACGGACGCCGGATCACCCGAGGGAGGTGTCCACATAAAGCACTGCCGATGCGTGCTAGCACAGCAAGGGAGACCACGGGCGGCCACCAGCGCCCAGCGGGGAAAACAGTCTTCTTAAAATACAACTTATCTCGCCCACCGGCTACCAGCGGCCCCCCGCGCTCCCCCAAAGCCCCGACACCTCACCTCGGAATCCGCGTCGCCTACGATATCCTCAGCGCCAACACCGCTACGCGCCCCCCCAAGTCCCACGACGGCGCGTCCTCCGAAAGTGGATTCCCGATACAGCGACGCCCGAGATTCCAACGATGCCCGAGATTCCAGCGATGTCCAAGATTCCGGAACTCTGCTGCTCCCGGGGGTCAAGTACAGGCAAAGAGGATGTCCTCAAGGGGACCCGGGGCCTAAATAGCCACCCCCTGGCTCCCCCCCTTCCGCTCCTCGGGCAGGCCGGACACACGTCACGGCCGACCCGGAAGTACTTCATTCGGCCAGTAGCCAATAGGGCTACTGGTCCGGGCTATGGGCGGGGTGTGGCGTGGGACCGGTGGGGCCGGGCCCTAAGGGCGCGCTCACCAAGGCCTCGCGCTTTTCATAGTTCAAGGGTGTCTGTGTTGTAGGGAACAATTGTTCATGTGCAAGAAGGTGTCCCTTCCTGCACATAAACAATCACTAATGGCGATTTGTAACTTCTATGTGTGCTGCTTTGTACAGCACACATAAAAGTTGCAACTCCTCATTATTTAATGATTGTTTATGTGCAGGAAGGGGAACTTTCCTGCGCATGAACAATCACTACTGCCGATTTCCTCTTTCTATGTGTGCTGCATAATGCAGCACACATAGAAACAACAAAAACGAGGAGAAATTAATTGTTTCTCCTCTTTGCGCCAGGTTAAGACCAGGTTTTTCCTGGTCTTATTTTTGGCGCAACCCCATATTTATGCCACCCTTCTAAATAGGGGGCAGCATCAAAAGCAATGGGTGTTGTGGGGGAGCGCCCACCGCAACACCCATTACACGCCCCTTTCACTCTAAGTGCTGTTTGAATAGGGGCATTATTTACAAGGCGGCATAAGTGGCTTAACGCCGCCTTGTAAATAAGGCAAAGGGCTTATCGCCACGAGAACACCATAAAAAGTGAGGTTCTGGTGGCAATAAGACTTTGTAAATATGCCTCAAAGTTTTTTATAATGGGCCCAGGCAAGCTGGAGGTGAGTCTACTTACAAATCAAATGCTCAAAAGACGTCTTTAGTTCCAAGAGAAGAACACACACTTCTGTGCAACCAAAACTTAATCAGCATACACAATGGAAGGAAGGCCTCTGCCGAAGAAAATTACTTGGGATACTTCCTACGGGTAGCTAGAGAAGGTATGTGTGAAAGCGTTCTATCCCCCTCACTCTCATCTCAATACAGGCACGCCTATGACTAGCATTTTTTACCACCACTCCTGGCACCCTAATACCCTTGTCCCAGCATCAAACACTTCTCTTCTAAGCTAGCCATCAACCACACACCCTTCCTACCAAACACGCAGGCTCCAGTCAGCAACCAGTTTGAGTACACAGGCACATTCTGGAATGCAACCATTTAGACTATGCAGTCAATCATACAAGAAAAAAGTAGGCCTGGGTAAAATGTAAGTTATGCTGGCGTAATTTGTGTAATTTCGGGAACTTCACACTACACTTTTTGCGTAAATTATTAAGAATTATGCCCTGTTCATGTTAAAACGTGCATAGGAATAATGCGAACGGCAGAACGCGGGTGGCTGCTGAACAAGCCACTTGTGTTTTTCATGCTTTTTTTAAAATTGTAAAATGCATCCTCAATTGGTGGACTGTGTATTCTGTACTAAACCCCCTTGTTACCTTTGCTTCAGCTAAAGCACAATATTTAATCAATGCCTTCTGATGATGGGACATATTCATCACTTACAAAGAGACTTGATCACATTTTTCTAGTGCTGTAGTCAGAGATGATGAGAGAGGCCCGGTCACTCAAGACCGGCCATCTCAGCCCAGATTAAAAGCTACTTAGTTAAGGACATGTGCAATGAACATGAGATTTGGCATGGTGGGTGTAGAGGCGGTATAAACACGACAACTGGTCTGATTTAGAGTTTAGGGTACATCTTTTACCCTGTCTGCCATACTCTTGATCCCCCACCCTATTTAGAGTTGGGCCACTCCTTCAGCTTCTGTCAGTGGTGCCCTACTTGTCTCCGTCGACGGAAAGCTTACTCCAATGGTGTGCTGGTTGCCAGAGTAAGGGCATCATCCGCCATCTCTATTTAGGGCTGGAGATGTTGAGGTCTGTTTTTTCTGCCTGTTACCGCCAGGGAAGACTAACCAGTGACAAACGAAAAATAAAATAATGACCCTCCAAACCTAAGTAAAAAAGTTCCTGGATACTAGTGTCAGTAGTTATTTGGTTTTCAACTCCCACATTAGGAGTTTGTCTTTGAAAAACAAAACGTTTGGTGGTGGCCATCAAAACAGGCAGCAGCTGCCCACCATATGTTAGGTAATTTCAGAAGATCCGCAGTGATGGTGGATCCTCTAACGGTACAGAGATAATCGCTGGTTCTGCAGTGTTCTCTAAATTTGTCATAATGTCCACCGCCACCATGACAAATGGCAATATGCCCGTCAAACCCTAAATCAGGCCCTAAAAATCCAGATCAACAGCAATGAATTAAATCAATGTGAGGTATGACAAGTATGATAATAATATAAACATTTTAGATTAAATTAGCTAAACGTAGTATGGATTAGTGACCACAGAGATCTGGCTAAAGTTCCAGGGACTGGACAGAACAATGTATTCAAGTTTTGTGAGTGTGATATAACTTATTTGGGCTCTATATCATGATATTGACTACAGAAATATTGCTCTAAACAAATATCCTAGCAAAAATATATGTTAAATATAACATACCTATACTTACCTATGTGTCCTTACATGTCAATATTTTGGTTGCCAATATTTAGGCTACAATATTTGTGTAGCACAATATTTAAAACTCAATATTCTGGTACCATACACTAGCTTGAGCCACAGATGCAGAACATTATATTTCGAGTTTTACTAGGACAGGGACTTTACATAACACCTCTCAACCAGGCATCCTTTTCAGATTCTCTTGAAACACTTTGGGACAGGCTGACCAAATTGTGTAAGTAGTAGAGATTTAAGCAGTCTTAGTTTGTTTGTAGGCCCACTCTTGGAGCACAAGGACAGCAGATTTGGGAAAAGGCTTTTAAGTGATAGGGTTGACTGGGGTGTGAGCACTGGTCAAACAGCAACCACAATCCTTGTCAGGGTGAGGCACAAGCAAACCCTAAATTAACCTGTTGTCAGCCCTCATGTAGTTTGGCACAGAGCAGTCAGGCATAGCTCAGAGGCAATGTGTAAAGTATTTGTGCAACACTTCAATCAGTAACAGAGTGAAAACACATCACAAAATGACCCCACACCAGTTTAGAAAAATAGAGTAATTTTTAATAAATAAAATAAGACTAAAACAACAACAAAAACAATCAGTCGAACCGCATAATTCACTTTTTAAGAATTTAGTAGAAATAGCTCAAAAAGTACAAACCATCAACTGTGGATATCTGGTCGTGCAAGACCGGGACAAAGTCACAAGTTTAGCCTCACCGTTATGAAGTACGGACCGGCTAGAGGGACCCATTTAGGCCTACTGAAGAAAGGCCCTTCAATCCTGGTTTGGGGAGAGTTTCAAGGATACAGGTCTTAGATGTGTCACGGAGCCGAACCAATGCATTGGTTGCAAGGTGCGGCGTGGCTGCGATGCAAGGTCCTGCATCTCTGTTGAGGAACCTGTCGACGAGGGCTTGGGATGTGAATTCCGGGGTTGAGGATGCATTGCACAGCCAGGGCGATGCATTGATTTAGAGGAGCTGTGAGGCTGTGATTGTGCAGTTCAGTGACGTCGTCGAGGCAGCTGTTGAAGAGGAATGCGAGGCCCTGAGCTGAGGATGTGTCACTCAATGGTGGTTCTGAAGAGGCTGAGGAAGCTATGCTGGTCTTTGAAACTGGTCCAATCCGAGCAACGAAGGGGCAGTTCTGCCCAGGGTTACGCCGTGCAGCAGAAGAGATGAGCCAGTTCCACAGAATCCACAGAGGCAGGCAGAGCACATTTGGCCAACTACCAAGGGTCCAGGACTGGGGTGACACCACTTGGTAGGGTAGACTCACAGATTGCAGAGTTCAGATGCTGGGATCAAGCTTGTTGGAGCTTTGTGTTCCTGAGGCTCTAGTCAGGAGGTCAGTCAACTAGCTGTTGAATGCACTTTGGGGGTCCTGCTTTCAACAGATGCAGGTTCAATCCTTCTTACCCAGGCACGAGGGCTGCAGGTGACCACAGAAGGGTAGCACTCCTTCAGAGCAGCAGTCCAGGAGAGTGGCAGTCCTTTCAACAGCACAGCAGTCTTTCCTGGCAGAGTATCCACAGGTCCAGATGTGCACTGAAGGGTTGGTGTCTGAGGTCCAGTATTTAAACTTAGTTGTGCCTTTGAAGGGGGGAGATGCTTCTAGAGATTTTGCTTTGAAGTCCCCTGGCATCCTGCCTTCCCTGTGCTTCCTTCAGACTAACTACAGGGGATATGCAGCTCTTTGTGTGGAGGCAGGACACAGCCTACTCAAGTATAAGTAGGGATGGGCCCAGCTCCATCCTCCCACCCTGCTGGTGATGGCCCATCCAGGCACACCTAAGCTCTATATTGTGTGTGGCTGTCTAGGAGGAATGCACAAAGCCCAATTGTCAGCTGCATCCAGTCATGTGACCCAGAGACAGGCTGCAGGTACTAAATGACTAAGACAGGAAAATATCAACTTTCTAAAACTGGCATTTTCAAAATTGTAATTTAAAATCTGACTTTAACATAATTTAAGACTTGTCATTACAATTCCAAAGACACCAAACTTGAACTAGGTACCTGCTCTCATTTGGCAACTACAGCTCATTAAGTGTAATAAGGTAACTCCAATGTTATCCTAGGGGAGAAACAGGCCTTGCAGCAGTGAACAACTCATTTAAAAGTTTGTCACTAACAGGACATATACACCTTAAAAGTACATGTCCTACTTTTTAAATACACTGCACCCTGCCCTCTGGGCTGTCCGGGGCCTACACTAGGGGTGACTTACATGTATTAAAGAGGATAGTTTGAGCTTAGAAAAACCTTTATTTTGCCAGATCGAACTGTCAGTTTAAAAACTGCACATACAGGCTACAATGGCAGGCCTGAGACATATTTAAAGGGCGGCACAATAAGTGCTGCAGGCCCACTTGTAGTATTTAATTTACAGTCCCTGGGTACATGTATTACCACTTTAGTAGGCACTCATAAGTAAATTAGATATGCCAACTGGGGATAAGTCTATTTTACTGTTAAACCTGGCATCCTTGGTGCGGTTTTCCCCTTACTTTTTGTCTTTAGACCTCCTGCCTTTACTGACTTCATTTTTGCTGGCCTTAGGACTCTGTGCACTTCACTACTGTTAACCAGTGCTAAAGTGCTTGTGCACTCTCCTTAGAACATGTTAGATTGGCTTATACCCACTTGGCATATTTAATTTACATTAACGTTCCTAGTAAAGTGGCATTAGATGTGCTTAGGGCCTGTACATTAAATGCTACTAGTGGGCCTACAGCACTGATTGTGCCACCCACTTAAGTAGCACTGTAAACATGTCTCAGGCTTGTTATTGCAGAGCCTATCAGTGGCGGCTAAGGAGGAAGAGCATCACCCAACTGCTTTTTGCAGGGAAAAAAAGGAAAAATAAAATGATAATAACTCGGGCTATTATCATTTTATTTGTTCCTGCTGCGGCATCTCGTCGGGCGGGGAGGATCTGCTCTGCTCTCAGAGCAGGGGGGGGGAGTGGAGGGCACTATGTTAGTACACATGAATGTTTGTCCAACCCTCTCGGGCTGGCCAAACATTCATGCACACTTTGACTGTTCTCCATACAGGCTGCATTACAGCCTGCATGGAGAACATGCCAGGCTCCCATTCCCTGGCTGAGCGCCGAACCACTGCACTCAGACCAATCACAATGCTGCATTGCAGCGTTGTGATTGGCTATGGGGAGCCTGTGAGCCTGGGTGCTTCCTGTTTCCACAGAAGAAGCCAGGAAGAGGATGGAGGAGAAGCGGAAGCGGCCAACCAGCTGGCCGGCCAGCAGGTAGGTGATTTTTTAAAATACTTTTAACCTTTCTCCCTCTTCCCCCCTCCCAGCCCCACTGCTGCTTCCCGGGAGCAGCCGCCACTGGAGCCTGTGTGTGAAGTTCTGAATTGCCATGTCGACCTGGCAAAATAATCCATTTTAAAACCCACTTTCTGAAAGTTACTATGGGCCCGATTCACAGAACTAACTTAAGACAAAATCCTAAACTTACTACCATTTTGGTATTCACAGAAGGCACTTACTCATTTTGGTATTCACAGAAGGCACTTACTCATTTTGGTATTCACAGAAGGCACTTACTCATCAATGAGTAAGTGCCTTCTGTGAATACCAAAATGAGTAAGTGCCTTCTGTGAATACCAAAATGAGTAAGTGCCTTCTGTGAATACCAAAATGGTAGTAAGTTTAGGATTTTGTCTTAAGCTAGTTCTGTGAATCGGGCCCTTAGTTTTAAGGAGTGATCACATGCACTTTAGCACTGGTTAGCAGTGGAAAAAGGTGCAGAGTGCTAAAGCCAGCAGAAACAAGATCAGCAAATATGGGGAAGGAAGGCCAAAACTTTGGGGGGAGACCACCCTAAGGCTGACAGATCTAACCAGGCTAATTTATTTAATTGAGGTTTGATACTTGCCATGATTGTATGCTACCAGGTGATTTGTGCCATGATCTACCTCGAGGATCAAATTAGCTGGTTATGAACCAGGTTTCATCACCCATAGTTTTTAAGATTTACAAAAGCTACCAATATCAATTTTGATAAAAAAGAGATCATACCTAATAAATTTGTTGAACAGCCATGAATGACGTTTTTTTTTTAATGTATTTCAGAGTTATTTGCCCAGATGGATGTTTCACACATGATTTCAAAGTGTGGGGAACAGATGTCTACACTGAGGTATGTTCTACGCATACTCATATCTTTAATTCAGTATGAAATAAGAAAATACCAAGAGCAGATTTAAGGAAAGAGAAAAATGTGGATTTCAAACTCTATCTCTTTTCCCCTCCCTTCTAGGACTCTTCAATTTGTCAAGCAGCCATTCATGCAGGGAAGATCCCCAAGAGAGGTGGAAAAATGAGAGTGGAGAAGAGACCAGGACACAGCAGTTACCAAGGGTCCAGCAGAAATGGCATTCACAGCCATGAATTTGGGGCCTTCAATGGATCATTTGTGCTCTCTGTACCGACTGATGTTAGCCTGCCAAGAATTATCCCAGGCATGCATTTTCTTGGAATGCATTTTCCTGGCTTTCAAATTCCAGGAACTGATATCCCTGGTATTCCTATCCCTGGTATACAAGTTGCTGCCAATTATTTACCAGGCTTTCATATTCGCAATCATGAGATTCCAATCGGTCCTATTCTTGACTTGTATAAACCAGGCATTCACACCGAGATCCCCAGTGTTCACATCGCAGGTCACCAAGTTCCAGGTCTCGAAATCCATGGTACTCATATTTCTGGAAAACATATTCCAGGTGTTGAGATACATGGTATTCATATTAATGGTTCACATGTTCCAGGTGCTGAGATCCCTGGTGTTCACATTGCAGGTCACCATGTTCCAGGTCTTGAAATCAATGGTGCTCATGTTTCTGGAAAACACATTCCAGGTGTTGAGATACATGGAGCTCATATTACTGGTTTACATGTTCCAGGTACTGAAATACCTGGTGTTCACATTGCAGGTCACCAAGTTCCAGGTGTCGAAATCCATGGTACTCATATTTCTGAAAAACATATTCCAGGTTTTGAGATACATGGTATTCATATTAATAGTTCACATGTTCCAGGTGCTGAGATCCCTGGTGTTCACATTGCAGGTCACCAACTTCCAGGTCTTGAAATCAATGGTGCTCATATTTCTGGAAAACATATTCAAGGTGTTGCGATACATGGTATTCACATTAATGGTTCACATATTCCAGGTGCCGAGATCCCCAAAGTTCACATCGCAGGTCACCAACTTCCAGGTCTTGAAATCAATGGTGCTCATGTTTCTGGAAAACATATTCCAGGTGTTGAGATACATGGAGCTCATATTAATGGTTTACATGTTCCAGGTGCTGAAATACCTGGTGTTCACATTGCAGGTCACCAACTTCCAGGTCTTGAATTCCATGGTGCTCATATTTCTGGAAAACATATTCCAGGTGATGAGATACATGGTATTCACATTAATGGTTCACATATTCCAGGTGCCAAGATCCCCAGTGTTCACATCGCAGGTCACCAAGTTCCAGGTCTCGAAATCCATGGTACTCATATTTCTGAAAAACATATTCCAGGTTTTGAGATACATGGTATTCATATTAATAATTCACATGTTCCAGGTGCTGAGATCCCTGGTGTTCACATTGCAGGTCACCAACTTCCAGGTCTTGAAATCCATGGAACCCGTACGTCTGGAAAACATATTCCAGGCGCTGAGATACATGGAACTCTTATTAATGGTTTACATGTTCCAGGTGCTGAAATACCTGGTGTTCACATTGCAGGTCACCAACTTCCAGGTCTTGAAATCCATGGTGCTCATATTTCTGGAAAACATATTCCAGGTGTTGAGATACATGGTATTCACATTAATGGTTCACATATTCCTGGTGCCGAGATCCCCAATGTTCACATCGCAGGTCACCAACTTCCAGGTCTTGAAATCAATGGTGCTCATGTTTCTGGAAAACATATTCCAGGTGTTGAGATACATGGAGCTCATATTAATGGTTTACATGTTCCAGGTGCTGAAATACCTGGTGTTCTCATTGCAGGTCACCAACTTCCAGGTCTTGAAATCCATGGTGCTCATATTTCTGGAAAACATATTCCAGGTGTTGAGATACATGGTATTCACATTAATGGTTCACATATTCCAGGTGCCGAGATCCCCAGTGTTCACATCGCAGGTCACCAAGTTCCAGGTCTCGAAATCCATGGTACTCATATTTCTGGAAAACATATTCCAGGTGTTGAGATACATGGAACTCATATTAATGATTTACATGTTCCAGGTGCTGAAATACCTGGTGTTCACATTGCAGGTCACCAACTTCCAGGTCTTGAAATCCATGGAACTCGTACGTCTGGAAAACATATTCCAGGCGTTGAGATACATGGAACTCTTATTAATGGTTTACATGTTCCAGGTGCTGATATACCTGGTGTTCACATTGCAGGTAACCAACTTCCAGGTCTTGAAATCCATGGTGCTCATATTTCTGGAAAACATATTCCAGGTGTTGAGATACATGGAGCTCATATTAATGGTTTACATGTTCCAGGTGCTGAAATACCTGGTGTTCTCATTGCAGGTCACCAACTTCCAGGTCTTGAAATCCATGGTGCTCATATTTCTGGAAAACATATTCCAAGTGTTGAGATACATGGTATTCACATTAATGGTTCACATATTCCAGGTGCCGAGATCCCCAGTGTTCACATCGCAGGTCACCAAGTTCCAGGTCTCGAAATCCATGGTACTCACATTTCTGAAAAACATATTCCAGGTTTTGAGATACATGGTATTCATATTAATAGTTCACATGTTCCAGGTGCTGAGATCCCTAGTGTTCACATTGCAGGTCACCAAGTTCCAGGTCTCGAAATCCATGGTACTCATATTTCTGGAAAACACATTCCAGGTGTTGAGATACATGGAACTCATATTAATGGTTTACATGTTCCAGGTGCTGAAATACCTGGTGTTCACATTGCAGGTCACCAACTTCCAGGTCTTGAAATCCATGGAACTCGTACGTCTGGAAAACATATTCCAGGCGTTGAGATACATGGAACTCTTATTAATGGTTTACATGTTCCAGGTGCTGAAATACCTGGTGTTCACATTGCAGGTCACCAACTTCCAGGTCTTGAAATCCATGGAACTCGTACGTCTGGAAAACATATTCCAGGCGTTGAGATACATGGAACTCTTATTAATGGTTTACATGTTCCAGGTGCTGAAATACCTGGTGTTCACATTGCAGGTCACCAACTTCCAGGTCTTGAAATCCATGGTGCTCATATTTCTGGAAAACCTGTTCCAGGTGTTGAGATACATGGTATTCACATTAATGGTTCACATATTCCAGGTGCCGAGATCCCCAGTGTTCACATCGCAGGTCACCAACTTCCAGGTCTTGAAATCAATGGTGCTCATATTTCTGGAAAACATATTCCAGGTGTCGAGATACAGGGTCTTCACATTAATAGTTCACATATTCCAGGTGCTGAGATCCCTAGTGTTCATATCGCAGGTCACCAAGTTCCAGGCCTCGAAATCCATGGAACTCGTACATCTGGAAAACATATTCCAGGTGTTGAGATACATGGAACTCTTATTAATGGTTTACATGTTCCAGGTGCTGAGATCCCTGGTGTTCACATTGCAGGTCACCAACTTCCAGGTCTTGAAATCCATGGTGCTCATATTTCTGGAAAACCTATTCCAGGTGTTGAGATACATGGTATTCACATTAATGGTACACATATTCCAGGTGCCGAGATCCCCAGTGTTCACATCGCAGGTCACCATGTTCCAGGTGTTGAATTCCATACTGAACAAATTGCTGTAAAACATGCTCCTAGTGTTGAGATCCAGGGTATTCATATAAATGGTGCACATGCTCCTAGTATTGAGAACAATGGTATTCATGTCACTGGTAAACATATTTCAATTGCAGAGGTCCCTGGTAACCACATAGCTGGTAAACATGTTACAGATGGGGAGATACATGATATTCATATAAATGGTTCACATGTTCTAAGTGCTGAAGTCCCTGGTGTTTCCATCCAAGGTCACCATGTTCCAGGTGTTGAAATTCCTACTATTGAAATGCATGTCAAACATGAGTCAGGTGTTAAAGTTCATGGCATTCATGTTAATGGAGCTGAGATTCCTGGCACACACATCCCTGGTATCCATGTTTCAGATACTAACATCCCAGGGATTCATATATCTAGTAAGCAAGTACCAGGGATATAGATATCGCTGGTGCCCATATGCCTGCTCATCACCCTCAAGGTTCTGAGATCCCAGAGATTCATATTTTTGGAAAACGTTTGAGTTGTAGAGCTTAATGGTATTCATATCGCTGTTTATCATGTGTCCGGTTGTAATATCCCTGATATTCATATAAATGGTACTCGTGTTCCCAGTGATGAGATCCCAAGTATTTATATCCTTGAATATAATATTTCAGGTGTTGAAATCTCTGATATCAATATCTCAGGTCAGCATGTTCGAGGCTTTGAAATCCCTGGTATTAATATACATGGTCACCAGGATTCAGGTTTTGACATCCCAGTATTGTTATTTCTGGTCACCATGTCCCTGGACTTCATGTCCTTGGAACTCATATCCCTGGTCAACATATTCTGGGTGTTCAAATCCCTGGTGTTGTTACTGCTGCTTCACATTTACCCAGTGTTTAGATTCATAGGTCATCTATCTCTGATAATTATGTTTAAATGATAGAGATTCCTGGTTTCCACATCTATTGTCATCTTGTTCCAGGAGTTCATATCCCTCGTATCCCTGGTGACCAAGCCCCATCTATTGAGATCCCTCATATTGATATCACTGGTAATATTGTTGATAGTACTGAGATGCCTATTGATCATCTTCATTTTCAAAAAGTCCTAAGTGTTTAACTCTCTGCTGGCAAGATCCCCAACAATTCTTTATCCAGAATTATCCTTGAGCTACCTCCCCCAGGAGCTGAAACTCCTAGTGTTTGTACCCCTGACAGTCATACCCATAGTTTGTATATCCCAGGAGTTTCGATCCTTTACATTTACACCTGTGGTTTTCACATCCATGGTATATGCATCACAAGTGTTGACACCACTGACAATCCCTTGCCAAGTAATCATAATCTCAGCTCTCTTACTCTAGGCATGCAAATCTGTGGATCATATATCACAGGTGTAGACATCCCTGGCAGCAACAGTGGGAACACTAATATCTCTTGGATTGAGATCTCAGTCATGCATATTTCTGATGATAAATCCCTTGGTTCATGCATAATAGATCTTGCAAGAACTCCCTGTTCTAGTCTGTATGATTTCCCAGACTGTTCCAATATAAACCCTACAATGTTTGTTGGAAACCCCAAAAACATTTAGAAGCATATACTACTTTGAAGCCTGATTAACATTTGAGACCACCCACCATCATAGATGATACCTGAATCCTTAAATCTTAGAATGCCGCTCAACTTCACAAAACCTAAATTCATAGAATTTTAAATAAAATACTTTATCACCATATTTGAGTTTCCTAGCATTTAGTTCTCCAAGGCACTGATTTTAAAATAGCTATGTAAAGCTGACAACCTTTAAAAAAAAATAGCTCTGTTCATTCTGAATCTGCCAGTGTTTTACTTTGAAAGACAAAAAGGCTGAAAATGCGGACACTGTTCTGCAACTGCATCTTTTCTGTAGCTGCGCAAGTCTGTAAGCAGGGGCCACTTACTTTGTTCCAGTGACATTTTTCTCTATCAGTAATACCTGGGTCACAAGGCAGGACTTTTCGAGTCAGAGAATTGAGATGACCAAATTGCTACCAATGTGTAGGGAAATCCAAGGACAGCCCCTAGACCATATCATCACTTCTCTTGGTTCTGGAAGTCCCATACTGGGATTTCAAGATCAAGCACAAACAACGAGAACTGTGCCACATAAACAAATCTGTGGAGTCTGATGTCCTAGCCTTTCCCTTATAAAAATGATGTCTGGCTGCAGGGATTGGGTACATATTTGACTACACCTTACTGGATCAATATTTGGAACTTTGTACTTTTATATAAAGTACAAAATTCTCCAAATTTGCTTGACGTTGCAGTTACCCTTAATCAGTGTGTTGTAGACATGTTTCACGGTGCAGTGGGTATTGCAAAAAATACACAATGTTTCAGTACTACCGCATTTATCATCAGTAATGGATTTCTGTGAGATGTCAGCGCTACCTGACTTTAAAGTAAACACACAGAAATAATACAACTTCCATTAGTATAGCATTTCTATAGATATACTCTCAACAAAAAGGTCACCTTTTGTCCAAGTTTTTCAAAATAGGAAAGTATCTGGCGACTTAGAAATCATCACCTTTTTCTCTTAGTATGCTTTCAATTGCAAGCGAATATCAGTACTTTTGCAGATGTTTTTAATGCTCTTATTTTTAGAATCGGGGAAAATGAATCAACAACATGTTGTCAATAAGGTTCGAGAAGCTTGATTCAAATGATCACTGATTGATTTCAGATATATTAATTTCATGTTGTCATATTAACAGTTTACAGTATATTATTGTGTACTGAGATCACATATCGCCTAGCCGATCACCGAAAGTCACCTATCGTGGAAGAGAAGTGGTAGACTACGAATCATAAAGATTTAATTTCAATTGTCTGATGTCTAACACTGTAAATAAGTGTCTTTAGCTGTACAGCTTGATAATCTACATAGATAAAATGAAGGATTCCCCTCATAGATGGGCGGCTCCAATATCAAACTGATTGTTTTCTAGATGAACATCTCAATGTGCTTCTGTAAACTATTGTAGTAAAAGCTTTTCATAACATCAAGACTTGTGTGTTTTGTCCCTACTTTACCTGAGTACTTAGAAACTTGAAATACTCTGGGCAACTTTCTTCAAAAGGTTTCCTACCAGGGAAAATTATTCACTATGAACCGTGAAACTTTTGATGTTATCATCTTTTAAGACTTTTGACTCTTCCCCCGCTTGATTTGTTCACCTTGCCTTTATTTGCATCAAACTCTGCTTTTTTCTCATTCTTGCTCTCAAGCTTTGGCTTTGAGCTCTCAGTTTTAGCATACAATGCATACCTTGCTCTTCTGCTATTTTCATTTTTCATATCCAAACATCTTGCTTTCCCAACTGGAAATGGCAACTGTAGCTGCTCCACTGGATCTGAAATGCCAAATCCCTTTCTGGTCTGTTCTTTATGTAACGCCTTTCCAGTGTTCTCCCTCTACTTGCCACAGAGAATACTGACTCTAGAGAGTCTGTGTATTGTTGTCACACAAACATGCCAACACAATGAAGCAACTGAAGTATATTTATTCCAGTAAAATCATCATCAACACTTGCCAGATAACTCATGCCCAACTGACAGGTCACTCTGTCCCAGCTGTCATAGAGCATTGGACTGCTAGAGAATAATGACAGAAGGTACCACAATGGGTGAAGGAAGGAGGGGAAATAGCGAAGAGAACAAGGAATCAATGCATCAAAGAAGGTAGGGAAAGAAAAAAACGAATTTAGCAAATAATAGTTGACAATATAGATGACTATTTACAGAATGTAACACATCTCCCCCCTTTAAAATAACACACATTTATAGTTAAAATGTAATATTTCCCATGTTATGTTTCATGTTAACTTACATATTCCCCATGCTCCCTGGGCATCGTCCTGATTCTCACAGGCTTTTGCCCAACATCAGAATTAGATAGCAGAGGTTGCATTTGCACCAAAGCATTGGCAGTCCATCTGAGCACAGGAACCCTTACTAGTCTGTCTGTCCATGTTCCACCTTTTTCCATTGTCTAACTCAACCACATTGACAGTCCTCAGAGGTTTTGTAACCATGCACGGTTACTGTCAACCACACGTCATCAATTGTGGTGGCTATGTATATATATATATATATATATATATATTCACTGAAAAAACCATAGGTTTTAGGGACAGTTATAGTTAGTTGGACATTTCACTCGTACAAAACCCGTGAAATTCCCCTGTTATAGTTAGTTCAGCTAACTATAACTCGCGCCCCGCAATGCACTGCTGATGACGTCACATATTACATCACTCATGACATGGTCAGTGACATCACTGATGACATCACTGATGACATCTCAAATGACATCACTGATGACATCATCCAGTGACTGTGTGTTTCTGTAAAGTTTAAATATTTTTAATATATATAGGAAAAGACGTATTGAAGAATGAGTGGGTGTCTAAGTGTCTGTATGGATGATTTAGTAGGTGCGTGACTGACTCTATAAGTGAGTGATTTAACGTATCTTACTGAATGCATGGGTTAGTGACTAAACTGGGTGAATGTCTGTATCCGTCTGTCTGTTGCTGTGTAAGTGGCTGCATGTGTTTGTGAATAGCTACATGAGTGTCTATATGAGTTATTGAATGGTTCTCTGAGTATCTGTATGGGTGCCTCAGTGTTTGTGTGGGAGGGGTGTGTGCGACTCTGTGCATAGATGTGTGAGTGGGTGATTCACTGGGTGGATGGTTTCAAGAGTGCATCTGTGATAGACTGTATGGGTGGGTAAGTGTGTGTAAGAGTGTGTTAGTGAGTGAATATATGTCCCAGTGGTACATGTGTGAGTAACTACATATGTGAAAGGCAGTATATATGTGTGTTGGAGTATATAAATAGCTATAAGCTAGAGTGAGTGATTGTGATAGTGGCTGTATGGATGAGTGTGTGCTTGTATCAGTGATTGTATAAGAGCGTAACAATGTGGTAGTATTTGTATGATTAAGTGAGCTGGTGTGTGTATAACTGTATAGGTGAGTAAATGGCAGTGTGTTTAATTATTTGCATGACTGACTAGGTGTGTGAGTACCTCTATGGATGAGTGGCGGTGTTTGAGTGTCTATATAGGAGTAAGAGTGCATATGATAGTCCTGTACTGAGTGACCATAAGTATGAGTGACTGTACGGGTGAGTGAGTGGATGTGTGTGTGTAGACCTAAGAATCAGTGAGTGGGTATGTAGTTATTGGTGTTGGAGTGTCTATGGTTTTGCGAATGGCAGTCTGTAATTTAGATTGGGTATATCAAAGGTTATATTAGGGTGTGAGGAGGTGCATCAGATTATCACGTGGATGATGTCATCAGTGATGTCATTTGAGATGTCATCAGTGTTGTCATCAGTGATGTCACTGACCATGTCATGAGTGATGTAATATGTGACGTCATCAGCAGTGCATTGCGGGGCGCGAGTTATAGTTAGCTGAACTAACTATAACAGGGGAATTTCACGGGTTTTGTACGAGTGAAATGTCCAACTAACTATAACTGTCCCTAAAACCTATGGTTTTTTCAGTGAATTTCAAAGGTTTTTTAAATGCTAATTTCTAACTATAACGTGTCTGAAACCTATGGTTTTTTCAGTGAATTTCAAAGGTTTTTAAATGCTAATTTCTAACTATAACGCCCCTAAAACCTATGGTTTTTTCAGTGAATTTCAAAGGTTTTGTAAATGACAATTTTTAAATGTATTAATTGTTATATTTATTTTTTTGATACTGATTTACTACATTTTTTAAAACTATTTATTTTTATATATTTTATTTATTAAATTACATTGTAATTACATTATACATTACATTACAAAATATACTTTCTCAGAATGAATTACTTTAGTTTAAATAGTTTGCAAATAGGCAATAGAGTTTTAAGTACAGTAGTTACAGTTGTTGCAATGGGCAACACAATTTCAAACACAATGCAACATTGAGCTCAATGTGAATTTCTAGTTAAATGCAATTAGTTACTTTATGGATTACTTTTCTAACCACAGGACTGGATCCTAGATTCAGTCCTGGGACATCTCCTGTAAACAGTTGAGTAAAAGCGTTTTGGTTACAGTAGTGATTTTTAAGGAATATTATTGTATTTTAAAAGTTGACACTTAGAAACTTTTTCACATAGAATCACCAATGTTATCCTATGGGAGGAAATTCACTTAGCAGGTAAGTAGTGTTATCGTTACTTTTTCTTACTCAGTGTTGGATCCTGGATCCAGCACTGGTGCATCTCCTGTAAACAGTTGAAAGAATGCGTTTAAGTCATACAGGCGATTTTTAAGGAATATTTGTAATTTGTGAAAATCGACACAAACTTTTCTGCTGAAAACCAGACAATGGATTCCTATGGAAGGAAATGTAAGTTACTGGTAAGTACGGTTAGAATTACTTTTCAGGGTCAGTGCTGGGCTAAAAGATGCAGCACTGGGTTCTCTCCTGATAACAGGTGAGTAAATTGGAATTTGTACTTTGGTTGATTTTAGAGGAATATTATAAAGTTCCAAAACTCCACACTTAGAAGAATTTCCAAGTGAAACCAGTCAATGTTAGCCTATGAAGGAAATTCAAGTTACCGGCAAGTACGGTTAAAATTACTTTTCAGGACCAGTACTGGGCTGAAAGATGCAGCACTGAGGTCTCTCCTGATAACAGGTGAGTAAATCAGAATTCGGATTTCGGCTGATTTTAGAGGAATATTTGTATGTTTCAAAAATCAACACTTAGAAACTTTTTCAGCAAAAAGCAGGCAATGATATCCTATGGAAGGAAATTCAAGTTACTGGTAAGTACGGTTAAAATTACTTTTGAGGATCAGTACTGGACTGAAAGATGCAGCACTGAGGTCTCTCCTGATAACAGGTGAGTAAATCGGAATTCGTATTTCGGCTGATTTTAGAGGAATATTTTAAAGTTCCAAAACTCCACACTTAGAAGAATTTCCAAGTGAAACCAGTCAATGTTAGCCTATGGAAGGAAATTCAAGTTACTGGTAAGTACGGTTAAAATTACTTTTCAGGACCAGTACTGGGCTGAAAGATACAGCACTGAGGTCTCTCCTTATAACAGGTGAGTAAATCGGAATTCGTATTTCGGCTGATTTTAGAGGAATATTTGTATGTTTCAAAAATCAACACTTAGAAACTTTTTCAGCAAAAAGCAGGCAATGATATCCTATGGAAGGAAATTCAAGTTACTGGTAAGTACGGTTAAAATTACTTTTGAGGATCAGTACTGGGCTGAAAGATGCAGCACTGAGGTCTCTCCTGATAACAGGTGAGTAAATCGGAATTCGTATTTCGGCTGATTTTAGAGGAATATTTTAAAGTCCCAAAACTCCACACTTAGAAGAATTTCCAAGTGAAACCAGTCAATGTTAGCCTATGGAAGGAAATTCAAGTTACTGGTAAGTACGGTTAAAATTACTTTTCAGGACCAGTACTGGGCTGAAAGATACAGCACTGAGGTCTCTCCTGATAACAGGTGAGTAAATCGGAATTCGTATTTCGGCTGATTTTAGAGGAATATTTGCACAATGGTGAAGGGAGGGGCGGGGCCTGAGGTGACATCTGTGCAAACGCGCCCCGTGGCGCCTTTTAAGTTGGGGGATTAAGTCCCCTTGAATCATGAGGGTCCCTAGGGGCCAACTAGCCCACCAGGAACCTCCAGTATGCGCCAGGGGCTGCGTTGCAGAGACGTGTAGAGAGGCCACACCCCTTTTACACCTCTCTGCAACGCAGCTCTGTGGCGCTTTCTGGATGTACCTGTTGGGCTAGTTGGCCCCAAGGACCCTCAGGATTGAAGGGGATTTAATTCCCATCTTAAAACGCGCCACGGGGCCTGTTTGCACATGTCACCTGAAGCCCCGCCCCTCCCTTCACCACTGTGCAAACGCGCCCCTTAGCGCGGTTTAAGTCGGGGATTAACTCCCTTGAATCCTGAGGGTCCCTGGGGTGCAACTAGGCCACCAGCTACCTCCATTAAGCGCCCCAGAGCTGCGTTGCAGAGAGGTGTAAAAGGGCGTAGCCTCTGTACACCTCTCTGCAAGGCAGCCCCTGGTGCATACTGGAGGTTCCTGGTGGGCTAGTTGGCCCCCAGGGACCCCAGTATTGAAGGGGAATTACTTCCCCATCTGCAAACGCGCCAGGGGCGCGTTTGCAGAGTGGTGAAGGAAGGGGCGGGGCCTGCGGGCCCGATCGTTTTTTTTTTTTTTGTTTGTTTTTCCCTGAAGGGGGCTGTGTGGCCCCCTTCCTTTTTCCTATTTTTGGGCCCTGGGGACCCCATCCCCCAGGGCCTTACCCCCTTTTTTTTTTTTTTTTAATTAAACGGGAAGGGGGCCGCGTGGCCCCCTCCCGTGGCCGAATCCTGCCCCGGGGACCCCATCCCCCGGGGCATGGCCACACTTTTAAATTAATTTTAAGGAGGGGCTGCGTGGCCCCCCTCCTCAGGCCTCCTTTGCCCCGGGGACCCCATCCCCCGGGGCAGGCCTTTTTTAAATTATTTCTGGGGAGGGGGCCGCGTGGCCCCCTCCCGGGCCACCTATGGCCCCGGGGACCCCATCCCCCGGGGCCTGGCCTCTTGTTGGGGACTGTGGGGGGTCCCCAAACCCCCACAGTCCCGCCGGCTCCCCGTGTCCTAAGGGAGCCGGCATTGCTTTCCACATGGGGAGCAGCTAACATGCTGCTCCCCATGTGGAAAAGCAATTGTCTTTGGATATTGGAAGCGAGAGCAGGCTTCCCTGCTCTCTCTTCCAATATCCAAAGCAGTTTGCAATGACAGGACGGAGCCGCGAGGCTCCCGTCCTGTCATTGCAAACAGCAGTGTCCCGGGGTAGGCACCCCGGGACACTGCAGGAGCCGGCCCTGGGGGTGGCGGTCCCCAGGGCCACCACAGGCTCCAGGAGGGGGGCCGCGCGGCCCCCCTCCCCGCATCAGCACAGCCCCGGGGAGGTGGTGGTCCCCGGGGCTTCGGGGTCCAAAACAGACCCCCATTTTAAATGTGTTAGTGCCCCGGGAGGTGGCGGTCCCGGGGCGTGTGGGGGCTCGAGCCCCCACACAGGAATTTTTTTTTTTTTTAAAAAGAAGCCCCGGGGAGGTGGTGGTCTCCGGGGCTGCGGGAGGGCCGAGTGCCCTCCCGCACCATTTTAAAATGAAAGCCCCGGGGGTGGCGGTCCCCGGGCTTGGGGGCCCTTTGAGGCCCCCCATACATAAGTTAACCCCCCCACCATGCCCCCGGGACTTGGGCCACCCGGGGCAAAATACAATCGAAGCGCGGGAGACCGCGCTTCGATTTTTTCCGGCAGGATACGCGCACCCTGAGCGCATCCTGCCGATTTTTTTTTTAAAAAAAAATTTTTTTTTGCCCAGGGGGTCCTTGTGGGACCCCCTGAGCAGACCTAGGGGGTCAGGGTGTTTCTACCCTGCCCCCTTTGTGCGCTTTGCGCACTTGTTTCTGTCCCTCGGTTCTACCGAGGGACAAAATGGCTGCCAACATTTCCTGAATCGGAATGTTGACAGCCAGCTGACAGCCAATTAACATGCAGCTCGTGATCGGGACGGTGCGCGCAGGGTGCGCTCAGGGTGCGCGGATCCTCCGTGCCCATAGATATATATGTACTTTTACTTTTGATTTTCTCAGCAACTACTGAACGGATTTACACCATTTAACAAAAGGGTTCTTTCTGAACCAAGAACTACCTCTTTGCCAAATTTGGTGTAATTCCGTTCAGCAGTTCGGGCTGTAGCCGTGTCTAAAGTTTCCTATGGTAAAATGAATGGGGAAAACGCGTTTTGGGACCCCCTTTTACCTCGGCCCCGCTTGACGAATCACCCCGAGACTTTCAGGGTAGGAGCGGACCGGAGCGCCCCACAAAGTTTGAAAATTTTGCGAAGATACGTCAACCGGCAAGAGAGTTATTTCAAATAGAATGTCGCGGATTTCCTATGGAAAATAGGTTCTAACTTTAACTATCTACTGGCGACCGCCAGTAGATAATATATATATATATATATATATATATCAACAAAAACAAAAAGTACGTCAGTTAAGCAGGTGCTGCAGCAGACTACAAATAGTGTACTCACTTTAAAATTAGATAACTGTACAGATTGTTTTTTTTATTGTGCATGAATAAATGTCTGATCAATTTCCATCCTATATAGTAGTAGAATTGTAGAAATGAACAGATTGTCTAGCCAGTATAGTGATGGCATCCAAACAGAACAACAATAGCACGTGAATTGTTAGCAATTGTACTGGGAGTCTTTAACAAAGAAATAAGCAGTAAAAATTCTCTGTCGATTTGGTAGATATCAGCTACAGCTGACACATTTTTCGTAAAAAAGACTTTTTAATGGCCGTGAGGAATAATGTAAAAAATAGACCAAAGAATAGAGTAGAAAGAAAGACTAGAGTGGACAGTTAGGGGGAGAGGATGTAGCCTAACATCAAGGGCGGTCGACCTCAAATCTGGGGAACCAGTTCGAGTCTCGGCAACGACGCTCAACATCCTGTGATTCTGGGCAAATCACTTAATGTCCCGGTGCCTAACAAAAAACAAGCATTTGAAATGCAATCGGTCTCACCTTTGGGACCTTATAAGTATTTATCCATGCAGCCATAGACTGAATACAGCATTTCCCACAGACAGTGTCTGCAAAAATGCACCAATAAAAAGGAAGCATTTAAGACAAGCATAGTAGAACCAATGGCAATAGGTCTAGAATAAGAAAAAGTTCAAAACAATGAACAGGAAAATAAAAAATGATTGCAATGCACTGAGCTTTGTGAACATAATTAAAATATGCATTTTTATACAAATGGATATCTGAGTGAGCAACACAGGGATCACAGAGAGATAATTTCAAGTGGCCTGAAAGACAGATGACTACCTATGCCTGAACGGACCAAAAACGCAAACCATAATTCCTAAGAATGAGAGATCCTTCTGATCATAGTAAATACTCTCGAATGTCCAGATGAATTAAAAGTAGACTCTTCATAGGAGCCTTTCCAAGTCGTCCAAGGTATTGGAACTACCCTCCTTTCCCTCAAAGAAAGGGTAGGGGTCCTTCGCATACAGTTTCATCACAGCTAAGGTAGATCTGTTTGGTTGGACATTGGGGAAAACAACTAACAACCTTTGTGGATGTGACAACAAAGGAAAATAATTATTTACACGAAGAGAGTACACGTTTATCAACACACAGGAGGATTGTTAGTGAAGCAAAACCAACTGCATTAACCCCTGAGGCCCAAAACCTGCTTTTAAGCCACAAAAAGCATTTGAGACATTCATGGCACTCCTTAGTCCATTAAATTTGATAAATACCTAGAGACCAAGCAATAAGCGAGCGCAGACCTATACAAATAATCAGTAACATAACATAACACATGACATTAGTTTAAATGGAACTGTAGTGACACGCTAGATATTGACTCTGTACTGTTGTTACCTGTACTTCTCGCATTCCCATTGTTATTAAAATCTCCTTAATCAAACAGTTGACAAAAAACATTTCACACTACTTCAGGAACAAAATATGGAAATGTGACACCGGGGTAACCCGTCCAAATACCTGCAAAAATAATTTTCCTTAGAAAAGGCGCACAGTCTTTAGCCTCAGGTGCTGCGAGTAGGGAGCAGTGCAGAACAGCTGAGTCAATGACTATTGTGCTGCCATTGTGAGAGCGCAATATGGCAGCTTTTGATAACTTTGAGGCCTTTTCTTCAGGAGCCAATTACCGCTTTTGCGCAAGGCATATTAAGTGCTCATCGAAGAATGAGGCAGCACAGAAAAGGCAATTAGCCTCTTGGTTCCTCTCACTTCCAGATAAAGTGAAAAGGCTTCCCTCCTGTCCCCAGTGGACGCAACTGCACCATAATCAGAAGAGGAGCATTCAGCCTTTCATCCTGCATGGCTCCAGTGAGGGAAAGATGCACAAGATGCTGCTTGTATGATGCTACAATGATAGAAATGAGGTTTCATGTGGGGGATTGTAGGCATTATTTTAAGTAATATCACACTGAGGCTGTATATGAGAGGCAGGAAGATTGGACCGTGGACTACAGGGGTTAGAACAGTCACACGGCTGCTTCAGAATGAGCTTTTCGAGAGGAAGTACAGATGGGGGTGGGAGGGGTCAGAGGCTAAAAGAAGAGGTAGATACTGACCAGAACAAACATTTGCAATGCAATAGGTTCCGCATTACAAATTTTAGCTTTCCTTATCAGGAAATGTAGCTGCTGTGGTTCTGGCTCCCTGCTTCTCTCACAGGTGTATGCCTCCATAGCCCAGTCACCCAATTGAATCAGTGTTTTGGCAGCGTTGTGCCCGGGGAGCCATCGCCTGTCTGTGCTCTGCTGTGCCCGGGGCACTGTTGTCCAGATGAGATTAGAGTCTGCACACCACTGAGCCAGGGGCTGCGCCACCAGTGTGACCTCGACTGTGCCCAGGGCAAGTCAGGAGAATATAGTGGCCCACCTGGGCTCGGTGTCTGAGACCATTAATTCAGAAAACTGACACCTACCTGAAAGACACCAAAGATGTTCTTCGAATTCTACATGACAAGCCTTTCAATCCTGAAACAGAATTGCTGATGGGTCTGGATGTGGAAAGCTTGTACACTAGCCTCCCACATAAAGAAACACTAAACATCATTGAAGAAGTCCTATTCGAAGTTGACTGGGATTACCAGATGCCACGGAATATCGTAATGGAGTGCTGCAAGCTAGCTCTTACTAGGAATGTTTTCCAGTTCGAAGAGACACTCTATCTCCAGAAGCACGGGACCAGCATGGGGAGTACATTTGCCCCCAGTATAGCAGGATTATACATCCACCATCTTGAAAAACATAAGGTCCTCAACAACAGCAACCCCTTTTTGCCTCACATCAGTCTGTGGAAACGATACATAGATGATGTGCTGGTAATATGGAACGGTAGTGAAGAAACAGCACAGAAATTCCTTACCTGACTAAACTATCAGAACGATTTCTTGAAATTCACTGACACTGTATCTAATCAAGAACTAGTGTTCCTGGATCTTAATATCTTTTGCCAAAGAGGGGAACTAAAAACAACTAATCAAGTCAATGGCAAAGAAATGCCTCTTGGTCTATGATAGTTTTCACCCAAGACATTTGAGGGATAACCTCCCTTTTGGCCAATTCCTTCGGTTAAGAAGGAACTGCTTGGACATAAGTTAGTGAGGAGGAACTACCCTAAACGGGACATAGATAAAGCAATGAAACGGGCCCGTAACAACGATAGGGAAGCCCTGCTGGAGATAAGACCAAAAAAACCAAAAGAGGACAGACCAATCTGTATAACTACATACAATACGGCCAGCAACCAGGTGAACAAAATAATTAACAAACACTGGTGCCTGTTGAACTGTGGAGAACTGAAATTTCCTGAACCAATGTTCTCACATAAGAGAGACAGTTTGAGAGATCTGCTGGTACACACCAGACCACACAATATCAGAAAGGAGGAGATAGCACAAACCTTTCTATCCCCCCTATCTGCCCATCACCCGTGTGGGACATGTAGTGTTTGCAACCTAACCACCAGAAGTAAAAAGATAACATTTAACAAAAATACCAATTGGGAACAACACCGTTTCACAAATTGCAATACCAAAAATGTCATATATATGATCACATGCCCTTGCCAATTACACTATATTGGCATGACAAAGCGGATGGTCATAACACGCATCTGTGAACACCGAAGCAACTTACGTTATGAAAGGGCCACGACCAAAATGTCCGCACATTACATGGATAAAAAGCATGCAGTGCAAGACCTACAGTGGACCGTCATTGAACATATTCCCAATTAATCACAGCTGTTTGAAAAGGAACAGCGGTGGTTTTTCATTTGTGCACACACACATAGGGGTTAAATGATGGAATACCATGGAGCCATTTTGTGTGAACATGAATCCAACCCCACCATTAATGAAATAAGTGTTTCTCTCTACTAATAATCAAAACCCTCTGCAACTTTTTCTGCATGAAGACTTAGACTCTGTCAGGGGTTTTTCACCAAGCCCCGCTGAAATG
Organism: Calotriton arnoldi; assembly: GCA_963921515.1. Classification (NCBI taxonomy): domain Eukaryota; kingdom Metazoa; phylum Chordata; class Amphibia; order Caudata; family Salamandridae; genus Calotriton; species Calotriton arnoldi. The sequence goes on along the minus strand of CAWUFW010001028.1, from coordinate 935,608 downwards.
CATCTAAAAAATTCACACGCAAGAGCAAGTCTTGTAGCTACCCACATCTCTGTAACCAAGTGAGGGGGAGCAGTTTTTTTACCCCTGTTTGATTATAATTATGAATGAGCCAGAATGCAGTCGAATTGGTCATAGCACAAGCCATCCCAAAACCAAGTACTTGCAACTACCGCACCCCCCCCCCCCTTTTTTGATACTAAGCTGCAATACAGGAATTTTTAGATATCATTAGTAGTCACGTCTATGGTTCATTAATATTATCAACCAAGCGCTTTTTTTAGAAATAAAATAAATATTTTGGCGAATAAGCCTTTGGAACAGGCACACATCACTCCTTATACCAGGTAATGGCATGCTAAGTAGATATACTGGCATATACAACTCTTTTGAGCCAATTAGTCAACTCCTGTATTTACTTCGCACTGCATTTAAATATACCATATGAGTGGACTGGCATCCACCTTTGCCAATATGTGCGCTAGACAAAGCCCATTGAAGCGTGTCAATCCTCCCAGAATGGCCCAGAGGCAGCCAAATCGCAGCGGCTATCTTAGATTGTTAGCGGTCTATGCACCACTAACACGAGGCAGTGAACGCCAGCCGATTTGACATTTATTCAGGACGGTCTCGGCATTAGCGTTCACCTACAGAGCCACGGGCAGGCACAATGCGCTGGGCGAGGGAGCAGCTTTGAGGAAGTGAGTACGGCATAGCCGCACCCCCGATCATTGAGAACCTTTTTCTTTGCTATTGCCCAACACCATTTCTCAGACAACAGCGTGTCCCGATGGTTAACCATGTTTTTTCATAACCCTTAATTATCTTTCAGAGTGTGACTACAAGCGCCCCTCCCCTCCCGTGTAGAGCTCATGGGGCGAGTTTAGACTGAAAAAAAGTACGTTTGCATTGGGGCTAAGTACTGAGCAGACAAAGGGGTATATTCACAAGAACGTGCGCTAAACATCTCCAAAAAAGGTTAACGCAACTTTACACATCGCAGTCTATCGTGGAAAAATAACCCTGTGTTAACGTGGAATTCACAACACGGCGGTACCATGCGATAGTTTCCCGAAAACGCGGCCAATGACCACGATACAGCGACGGCGATAAAAACACAAACCCCAACGCGAAAAAACATGCGATGGGCCAAACCGCGATGAGGAAATCAGCAATAAGCAGCGCCAGGCCTGCAATACACACACGGCAGGCGGGAAAATCACTACAAAAGTAGAAAAAACCCACAAACACAAAATAACCAACCGAAGCACCATGGAGGCAGCCGGAGCAGGCGCAGAGGACGAGCGAAACCCCACAAGCACCCCGGACGACCAGCCTGGGACCTCGGGGACAGGGAAGGGCAAGGACAAGAAGAAGAGGAAGAGGCGATTCGGTCCGCAGGAGAATAGGATCCTGGTCACGGAGGTGATGGAACACCATCAAGAACTGTCCGTCACCTCCAACGTGTCATTGGGCACCAAAAATGGAATATGGCGGTCCATCGTGGACAAGGTGAATGCCGTCGGAGAGCACAGGAGGTCAATGGACGAGGTCAAGAGGCGATGGGTTGACATCAAGCGCAAAACCAAGGAGAAACTTGCAGGCAAGCAGAAGGCAGCAATACAGACTGGAGGTGGGAGTCCAGCGCCACAGCTGGAGCAGGATGACATGGAGGAGCTGGTGTCGACAGTCATTAGCGTGGAGACCGTGGCAGGAGTTGGGGGAGCGGACACTGCTCGACATGACACAACACAACAGCAACAGGGTGAGTAACCACCAGGTACTGGGTGGATGGGGGGAGATGGCCACAATGGCACACATGCACAATCAAGCAAAGCACAGTGCACACCCACAATGACTCTGGATCATGGCCCTGATCTACAAACTGTCACAATGTACATTGCCATGCTGTCTGAATGTGAACATGTACCATGCGGCTACATACATGTGGACACATTGTAATACAGCATCTCCCCTTCACATTGCAGAGGCACCGTCAACACCTCCTGCAGAGCAGTCCCAGCCACTCTTCACTGATGACGAGGCGGACACCCCCAGCATCGACACCCAAGCCCTCCAAGACATCATTGACATCATCCGCAACTCACCTCCAGGATCAGGGCAGCCCAGCTGCATCGAGGAGACCCCACCCACTCCACAAACCACCCAGCAGGAGACACCCACAACCGCGGCTGTCTCCCAGGACCCCCACGAACAACACATGGCCTTCCAACGCCGTGTGTTGGAGGGCCAGAGGGAGATGGATGAGCAGGTGCAGGTGGGGTTCGACCTCATGGCTACCAAACTTGACGCCAACCATGGGTGTCTAAGTCCCATCAGGGACCACCTCCAGTCCCTAACGGACACCCACAGGCCGCTCCATGGTCTCCAATGAGCCCTGGCTGACATCGCTGGAGTCATGACTCGGAGACAAGAACACCTGTCCGCTCAGAGTGGCTCCGGCGATCTCAGCCGTAAGCTGGCACACATGCGGAGGCTCATGGAGGACATGGTGCGGATGGAGGCGGAAAGGATGGCAGCCACCGCTGCACATCAGCAAAATGTAGCTGGGCTCTACCATGCCCTGCAGATCCTCATCATGGCATTGCTGCCACAAGGCGTGGTGCAGATGAATGCTGCTGCTCCTACACCATCCACATCTCTGCCCCCTGGTGTGTCAGTGCCTCACAGTGCGGCAGACATTTCCACTCCGGCACCTGATGTGTCACTGCCACACAGTGCGGCCGACAATCCACCTCCGGCCCCTGATGTGTCAGTGGCACACAGTGCTGCAGCCGGAACTGCACCACCCAAAGGTGAGGCAGAGCACACATCCGAGGACGCGGATGGGATTGAGATCAGAAGGAGGCACTAGCATTCATTTCCGCCACCTGGCCTGTTGCTGCTTGGTGCCGCACATGGCCCCATGACCTTCCACTGACCCCCGATACACTCTGCTGCACTCACCTTGGACCGCGACATGGACTACCATATCCTGTTTGGTGACCCATGACACGGCGACCAGACTGCGGACTGTACTCTTCCTCTTCCGCTGTACTTGTCATTCCCCGATGGACTCTGGCTGGCCCTCCACGGGCCCATATTGTGAAGTGGGGTTGGCAGGGCCCTGTACTGCTCCAGCTGCAAAACTCCACTGGATGTGCATTAAACATTCAGAAACGCACTGCTGTCATGTCTATCATCATTAAAGTATGAATGTGTGGATGAATGTAGGGTCAGTGATTCCCCCTAACGTCAATGATGCTCATCTAGTGGGATTCCAGTCACAGTGTGCTACATTGCCGATTGCGTTCCGGGTGCTGTAGACACTACAACAGGGACACATGTATCAGTCACTTCCTTGTCCGGACATGGACTGAACCACGCCCAGAGCCCCCGAGTCATTGTTGCAAGCCCTGCGCTGGTCCGGAGTATGCCAGGCAGGACCACTCCGCTTACGCTCCGAGGGGGGGGCCACATAGCCACATGCCGCAGGTTTACACGCTAGTGGTCTGCATGTTACTGGCCTAGTTGTCAGCATGTCATGGCCACTCCCTGTGGGCAGGTTTGCACACACACCACACCCATCTGGCACAGGCGTCACAGGCCATGTGACCCCGCCAATATAAGGGGCCGACAACATCACATTCCCCACTGCCGGAGGTGACTTGATGACGGACTTTCCATGATTCTCAATCATAAAGGGCCCATGAGTTGTTGCACGCAGGGTTAGTGGCACCTGAAGCCATGCGGCCGTCACGGGCCTACCACCACGTGGCGCTGACTGGGGTTGCACAGGGTTAGTGGCACCCTAAGCCATGCGGCCATCACGGGCCTACCACCACGTGGCGCTGACTGAGGTTGCACAGGGTTAGGCGCACCGAGATTTCTGAGCCGGTGTGCAGCCTGCGATGATGACGTGTGCACTGATGTGGTCTCTGACATTGATGCCTCAGAACTCAGCGTCATGTGTGGGACCTGCTGGGCCACGGTGCGGGTCCGCATGATGTGGAGCATGCCATGGTCGCGGGACCGGGGCCTGGAGCTTGCACCTGCACGTGGTGTGCCCAATGGGGGACACACCATTGGTGGCAGGTGAGCAGTGGGGCCTGGGTGCGTAAGGGCGGACAGCCAGTGCTGGCCGGCGGGAGGGGCTAGGGTGCGGCTGCATGTGTGCGCTGGGGCGGACAGGCGTTGTTGCCGTGTGCAGTGAGATGGACTCTGCCATGATTGACTCTTGCCTCGATTACAGATTACAGACCTGGTGGCGTGCAGTGTATACCGGTACGTGGTTGGAGACACACCGGTGGCAGCAGGTGAGCAGTGGTGCCTGGGTGCGTGGGGCGGCAGTGTCCCTCCCTCTCTCTCTCTCTCTCTCTCCCTTCGTTTCCTTCTCTCTCTCTCTCTCTGCCTTCCTTTCCTTCTCTCTCTCTCTCGCTCTCTCTCTCTCCCTCTCTTCCTTTCTCTCTCTCCTTCTCCCTCTCCCTTTCTTTCTTTCTCTCTCTCTCTCTCTGCCTTCCTTTCCCTCTCTCTCTCTCTCCCTCTCTTCCTTTCTCTCTCTCCTCCTCCCTCTCCCTTTCTTTCTTTCTCTCTCTCTTTCTCTCTCTGCCTTTCTTTCCTTCTCTCTTTCTCTATGTCTCGCTCCTTTGATGTGCGCATGACACACGTTCTGATTTTGTGCTTTATTTTCCAGGCTGTGACATCAAGATTGTCCCGGACGGACCCGACAGGAGTCTTCCGCATTGGTGTTTTGTGTTGTATTTCAATAACGTTTTTGGTTGTTACTTCAATGATGAGTGACTGTTTCTCGTTCTTCTGACCACACATGTGTGTTTCTTGTTGTCATTGTGCGACATCACGCGCTTTTTGTGGCTCTTGTGTCGTGCACGGTATGTGTTTGTCCGGGGGGAGGGTGGTCCGGGGGGGGGGGCTGGGAGTGGTGGCGGTGGGTGTTGTGGCCCTCTTGGGTCTCCGAGCTGCATGATCATTGGCTCCATGGCATCTGTGGGTCTTCAGATGTGGCTCTGGGCTGGGCTCCCTTTCATACTGCAGGTAGTCGTCCTGCTTAACACCAGCAGAAGGCAGGTGTTAAATCCCTGGTGCTACCGCGGCTTATCGCCTGTTTTTGGTTTGCATCGCAGATCTGGCAGTTCGTTGTGAAAGTGGTGTAGTGGTGTTTTCGTGAGTTTTTGCACGGGAACGCCTACTCTGCATCTCATTAGGGTTAGTTGGTGGTGTCACCCGTGGAGTTAAATTTTGCAGCAGTTATCGCGGGAATACTGGCGATGTCTGCAGTTTGCATCCGCTTGTGAATGGGGCGATAAATCTTTCTCCACTTTTGCTGCGCTAAAGTGCCGATAACTTGGCGATAAGTCCTTGTGAATATGCCCCAAAGTGTTTTAACCTAAAACGAAGCACTTCAATGATGTATACTATTTGGCATATTACAAATGATGGCTCCATAGAGTGTGTGTTTTCTGTTATATGTTGTGTATTGTCTTGTTCGCTATATTTATACAGGATAAAGGGCATCCCAACTATATAAAAATATATCACGCATTTTCCAAATAATTGTGATGTTGTTTTACACTACTTAACCGTGTCGTAAGTTAATTGCATTTATGTGTATTCTTATCTTTCCAGATTGTTTTGAGGCATCATACCAAATAGGTTGCATTGAAGCGACATACCAATTAGGTATTGTATAACGCATACATATCATACCTTGACTAGGCACTGAGGAATACATCAGGCACTACTCAGGAGTGGTACTAGAGATCAATTGTACTTGGTCCTGACGAAAAGCCATAGGGGTAGGCTTGAAACATGTAGACCGGGAGTAACACACTCATTACATTGTGCAACTCCCAACCCCATTTTTAACAATACCAGCCACAGGATACAGTTTAGGTTCTTAGTGGCCAGGTATTTTTGAGAATTTTTTCCACTATTCTCTGACCCTTCCACTCCTACTCTAGCAATATAGCCCACACCTTCCAAAAAAAGTGCTCCCACGTTTCTGTCGGTCGTAGCACGCCCCGTCCCGCAGCGGGGCAGGAAGAACCCGATGATGAAACATGCCACCAAGGGGCGTTTTGGTGGGTGAGGGTTATTTTAAGAAAATGTATTTTTTCCCATAGGGATCACTATATAGCTGGTAGGATACCATTTGGAATAAGATTTTCTAGTGGACTTCTTTTGATTGTTTATATGATACAGGAGGCAAGGTCCACTACGTACCTCTCTCTCCCCCCTTTTGATTAACTAGTTATTATAACTGACATCATCAGAAAGGGGATCATCATCCATATTAAAAGACAAATGCCAAACAGATGGATCCAAAGTGACAAATTAAGTGATTTCAGAAATAGTTCCAAGGTAAGGATGGGTACAAAGATTGCCACAGATGTATCAGGGGTCTGCAGTACACTGGAACTGTTCACATAATTTCAGAGCTTTCTTGATCTAGAACTCACTACAAGTCATGGTAGTCTATTGCCTCAACCTCTTCTATGTGTAATTGTTTTACAAGTCATATGCACACTACCTCTTCTCATTGACAGAGAAAATGTTTAAAGTGTATCTGGACAGTGATATAGTATCTCTTCCCAAGAAGGGGCCATGACCATAGAATTATTTTTCCAAGATATCCAGCACAGGAACCACATGCCAAGGTGAGAACCCTGATCAACTCAAAGTTTGATCATGAAAATGCTTTGTTAAAATGCCCCACTCCTCAAATACCAACCAGATCATGTTCAGAAAGTTAATTGTGACACCGAAGCTAATGGCAGGCCTAAACATATGAGGCAGTGTAACACCACTGCTCCTTTGGGATCCAACAAACATCTGGGAAGTTCACCTGCACCAACTATCTGGATGTTATGGGTATTTTCACAACAGTTCAGATGTGTGTTGATATACTTCTGGTGCAACAGCACTGTGTGTGACTTACGATTTTGTATCATGTATGGTACTCACATTCTTCATATAGGATCTTAAGTGGGGAGATCGCCCATCTCACCCAGCTCTAAGATTTTCAAAGAACATTTTCTACATTGAGAGATTTCTTTCAAAAGTTTGGTATTGATATCCCTGAACCAATCCTTTGCATCCGCACTCCTAGAACATTTTAAAGGGGCCATTCAGTGTAGAGGAAAAAACAGTTCTCTTTGACAAGCCCAACATCAAAAACAATCACCAACAATAGGCATTCTAGAACCTTTATCCCGTAGAATCCAGGTGAGGTTTTAAGATCTATTGTGACATAACCAGAAGGTCCCTTTAAGCCCACCTCTCTTTTCTTGAAAACACTGTAAAAAAAATAAACAAGCTAGCTCTCAATTAAGGTTATTGTGAACAACTCAGTCCTGGTGCCATCACTGTTTCCTAAATGAATTACCAATGGAACTGGACTTCCATTGGTAACATCAGTGTTGCCATGGTGTAACTGACTATCAACAAGGGAAGTTGTAAAGACAAGGAATCGTTCTACATTGCCCCTTATTGCTATGAGGGTCCGATTCTCGTGAAGGGTAGAAAGATATTTATTTGAAGAGACAACGACTGCAGATGGTGCTCCCTCTCCAGCCAGCCAACAACTGACCTTTGATAGAACACTACTACATCACCATAGAATACATACTATGTCATAGGCTAACATAGTTAAAGCTACAGATACGTAATACTACTGATACTTAAAGGGTTGTTTACTTAACAGAATACAACATATCTTCTTCCCTTACAATTGCGAAACAAAACCTAAGGGCACAAATCTTATATCATAGACCAAAGATAATCACGCATTCTCACATACATAATCCTCCAAATACTTAGGAGGGTTTCTGTGCCTGCGACAATCTACTCTCCCACTTGCACCAGAACCTTAAGATTTCGTTCCCAAAACGTCACCATCATCCATTAGCATAAAACCACTACAACTTTCTGTTTTGAAATCACCCATGCCATCATCCTTCTCCTCCACCTCACCATTCCTCGCCTCAGAACTCTTCTCATATAAAGCAACTCTTTGCTTGTTCCATTGCTCACCATTACTCAACACAACATACAAATCATGTACTTCTCTCACCTTGGAACGCCCACGAAATTTAGTAATACTTCCTTCCACACTTCCAGTTTTGATCTTAACTAGGTCGCCCACACTTATCTTTCCACAACTTATGAACTCCTGCACCCTGTCACTATGTTCACTTCCCAAATTACACAACATTTTCATCCATGCAGGAGACATCTTGGTGTTAGCTTCCCATCCCCTCATTCCATTGAACGGAATCTTCTTAGTCACACCATTTTCCGTGGTCCGATACACCCACACTAAATCATCCACCATCCTTCTGACATCACTCCTTCCCACACAGGCTATCTGAATCACCCCTTTCACGATGCGGTTAGCTCCCTCAACAATACCATTGGCTTGTGGGTTGCACAATGATGTGCAAGCATGAAAAATTCCACAGTGTTCCATAAAGGCTCCCATCTCCCTTGACGTCAATTGGGTACCATTATCAGTAATAAGCTTATCCTTCATACCTGAACACCTCTTCAAGAATTTTTATGGTATTCCTGGTTGTAATCTCATGCATGAACTTCACTACTAATGATTTGGAAGTTACATCCACCATCACCAGGACGAACCTACACTCAGACACCACACCCCTCAATGGCCATATGAAATCCATACACACCATGTACCACGGTTTTCCCGGATCCACGATTTCACCCATCACAGACTGGTCACCCACCTTTAATCTTTTCTCTCCTTCTTTACAATCCACACACTGAACCACCCAACCTGCGACGTCCTTATCCAAACCTGGCCACCAAACATTCTCCTGTAATCTATTTTTAGTAAGCGTCTGTCACGAGTGACCTTCATGAGGTGAATTGAAAAGCTCAATACTTAAGACTTTTGGAGGAACAAACTTGTCCCCCCTAGATATCAGATTACTCTTGCACACCAACAATTCATCAATAATTTTTACAAAGGGACGAACCGCCACTGCACTCTCTCTTCTAACGCCTCATATGATCATATCGGCAACCTCTAACAACACACTTTCCTCTCTCGCACACCTCAACCATCGCTCTTTCCCTATGGGCCCTTGACTCCACTGTACAGCATCACTCACACACGCTACAGCACCTTCATCATTGTATGCCTCAACACTCACTCTGTCCACTTCTTGCCAAGGCAATGGTACCCTCAACAAGGCATCTGCTTTTGTATTTCTCCAACCAGGAATGTACTCCACAGTGTACTGAAATTCTTGCAAATGCGCTGCCAGTCTAGCTGGTCTAGCAGATGCATTCCCAGCCCCACCTGGCATCAAAATCTTCAACAAAGGCTTGTGATCAGTACGTAAAACCATGGGAAAACCCCACAGATACATTCTAAAATACTCAGCTGCCCATGTCGCAGCCAATGCTTCCCTCTCCACAACCAAATAATTCCTCTCCGCCCTGGTTAAAGAGCGGGAAGCAAAAGCCGCCTTCCAAAAGTTCAACTTCCTTCTGCATCTGTGAAAACACTGCCCACACTCCCACAGTACTGGCATCAGCAGTAAGTATAGCCACGTCTTGTGTCGAACGGAGTCAGTACTTTGGCTGTACATGATTTTTGTTGTTCATCAGTCCATACAAACTTACACCCTTTTCTCAAATGTATTTTCATTCGTTCAGTCTTCTCAACAAAATTCTTGACAAATTTAGCATAATATTCATTCAGTCCTAGGTAGGACCTTAGCTGATCTTTGTCCTTTGGGATAGGAGCTTCTCTTATCGCCTCCAACAAATTCCTCTTTGGTTTAATTCCCAAAGCTGACAACGTGCACCCAAGATATTCAACCTCCTCAACACAAAATTTACATTTGTCCTTCCTGATGGTTAGTCCCGCCTCAGAAATCTTATCCAATACCCTTTTCAAGACCATGTTGTGACTTCCAACTGTCCCACCAAATATCAAGACATCATCTTGGAAGTAGACCACTCCCTCAATATCCTTTAAGACTTGCCCCATCATCCTCTGAAAAACACTAGCTGCCGAAGACAGACCTAATGGCATCCTCGTAAACTGAGAGATCCCTTCAGTGGTAATGAAAGCTGAGATGTTTGGATTCACAGTGAAGCTTAATCTGGTGATACTCTTCAAGTCAAGTTTGGAAAAATACTTGCCAGCCTTTAAAGATAAAACTAATTCATTGATGTCGGGAAGTGGATAATTGTCTACCACAATATTTTGATTCAGGGTGCGCAAGTCCACACACAATCGAAAACTTCCATCAGAATTGCCTGTGATAACCATCAGAGAAATCCAATTGGACATCTCAACGGGTTCTATATTTCCGTGGCCCACCATCTCATCCAACATTCGCTTTACCTCCTGCCTGGCAACAATGGGTACTTTCCTTACCTTGTGTTGAATTGGCACTGCACCAGGTTTCAACACTATTTTATGCACATATTTCCTTAGGTCGGCAATTTTTCCTGAAAATATTCCACTTGCCCCTTCTACAATATCTTCTACTGTCAGCTCGTCCACCACAATTACCTGATTGGGTGCACGAGGATTTATAATTATGCCCAGATCATATTGATGTTGCCAACCTACAATCGGGCGACTGCTTTCAGCTACATAAACTTTCCCTTTAATTGTCTGCCCCTGGAAACTTATATTTGTAAGCACATCCCCTTCAATGTCTATTTTTCTCACCATGGTATCCCCCAGGATTTATATCATTGGACTTCAAACTCACCAATAGCAAATGCTCAACAAACATGCTTTTTGGCACTATGGTATATAGGGAGCCCGAATCCATCATGAGCTGTACTGACTTTCTCTCAATTTCAAAATGACCTTAGGTCTTGACTTCCTATGGTGACCCTCTAACTTATCTATACACAATATCTTGTCAGGTCCAATTTCCTCATTGCTGTCCAACCTACTTTAATGTACGGCTGCTACATTATCTTTGTTGCTCGCCTTGCACATGCGAGCAAAATGTCCTTTTTGACCACAACGTCTGCACTCTTTTCCCAGGGCATAAAATTGTCTGTAATCAGCAGAATGAAAACTACTCCCACATCTAGTACACATCCTTTCTTGTTGTTTACCACCATCTGGTGCCCTGGAGGGTGTATAACTGAAATTCCTTTTAGTTAACCCACTTTTCTTTATATCTTTTCCGTAGGTTTTACTTGTACTTAGTACACTTTCATCCTCTCCTTCCACACACATTACTCCTATATTACCCTCTTTCCTTTCCATCACCTTCATACACTGAACTGACTGCTCCACAATTTTCGCTATCTCTATAGCATCACGTAATGATGGATTCTTAGCAGCCCATAACCTTTCCTGCATCATCTTGTTCTTGCACTGTACTATCAATTGGTCACAAATCATTTCCTCACTCATATTACCAAATTGGCACTTGACTGACAGTTCACGTAATCTTGCCACAAATTGGTCCACTGACTCATCCATTTTTTGAGGTTCAGTATAAAATTTATGTCTGCACATAACAATGTTAACTTCTTTGGCAAACCTTCTTTCTAGTCTGACCTTTACTTCTAAATATACATTTGTAATAGGTTGACCATTATTGACCACAGCCACTGGCAAGTACTTAAAAATATGTTGGCCCTCCTTCCCGAGTGTGCTAAGTAACAAGGCTTTCTTTCTAGCACTACTAAATTCTCTGCCATCTAATGCCTCAATGTAATTCTCAAAAAATTCTACCCACTCATCCCATTTAATGGGTTAAATTCCGGCTTGCACAAGGAAGACTGGAGAAGGAATAATGGCAGCCTCCATGAGGATTACCGAAAAAAAACTATCGTCCCCCTTGTGCTGATTCAATCAATCTTGTGGAACACCCCTATTGTTCTTCTATTATCACATTCATGCATACATACTCAAAATGCATAAAACCTGTTTTTTGCAAAAGATGTCTCCTCCTTTATTAAAAATGTTTCCTTTTATATTCATGTAACGCTGAATCACAATAATTGATATTTATATACAGAACCACAGACTCAATGTCAATATTCCAAATAAATATTTCATTAAAAAATTTCATCGCTCAATCTTATACTAAGATGTAAAACAACAACAGAAGGCCTCCTTTGTCATTCCTCCTATTTACACTTGTTGTTTAAAAATCACAATATTCATACACTGATTTTTATCAGTGAATCTCTGCACATGAATAACTCTTAATAAACATTTCCCATATTATCAAAATCCCATACAAGCAATTTTTTAAAACCTGTAAATCAAACCAATGTTCATACAAATATAGTAAAAGCAAAGTGTTGACGCGGTGTTTCGGTGGACTTGTCTTATTCTGCACCACCTTCTTCAGGACAAGCTTTTATTTTTAAAAGACAGTTGGGTTCTCTTTGAAGTATGTTATCTTAGCCACAAGTAATAAATCTCATTGTGGTAGGAAAACTCCAGGAGATAGATGTACCAGTAGTTACTTCCGATTATAATCCTTATTAGTTCCAATTTTCACTGGTTTACACACTTTCCTTTCATCAATGAGGGAGAGTGCGTTTATTTGAAATTTCTGGTCACCGTATTTCAGTAATTTCCCAGAGTATTCAGTGACATATCATAATTTTCGGCAGCAGTCTTGCTTCTATTCTTCAAGTGTCCTCGAATGCGAGTTGTTCTGGCAAAAAAAAATGAAAGAAAAGTGTGTAAACCAGTGCAGAATAAGACAAGTCCACCAAAACGCCGCATCAACAATTTGCTTTTACTACATTTGTATGAACATTGGTTTGATTTACTGTTTTTAAAAAATTGCTTGTATGGGATTTTGATAATATGTGAAATGTTTATTAAGAGTTATTCATGTGCAGAGATTCACAGATAAAAATCAGTGTATGAACATTGTGATTTTTAAACAACAAGTGTAAATAGGAAGAATGACAAAGGAGGCCTTTTGTTTTTGTTTTACATCTTAGTATAAGATTGATCAATGAAATTTTTTAATGAAATATGTATCTGGAATATTGACATTGAGTCTGTGGTTCTGTATATAAATATCAATTATTGTGATTCAGCGTTACATGGATAGAAAAGTAACATTTTTTAATAAAGGAGGAGAAATCTTTTGTAAAAAACAGGTTTTATGCATTTTGAGTATGTATGCATGAATGTGATAATAGAAGAACAATAGGGGTGTTCCACAAGATTGATTGAATCAGCACAAGAGGGATGATAGTTTTTTCGGTTATTTGAACCCAGTTCCCTTTGTTCGTTTGAAGGGTTACTCTCTATTAGTTTTAAAGTCCATGAGGACTACTACACTTGCTTCTACTCTCACTGCCCCCAAAAACAATATATTTCTATAAACACTGTTGAGGTTTCGTACCGTACCAACACTTATATGGTGTGCCTATCACCACAGGTATACCACATATGAAGGCACTGAAATAATATGGTGTGCTTGTCACCACAAAGTAATGGTGTGCCTGTCACTGTAGAAACTTTACAGGCACAGTACCTGTTGAGTACAGAGTAATTTGAGTCTTGGACACAGTGAATATATAATGCGCACAAACACCTTGACGACGCTTTTCCCTTGCTGTTGCTCCTTCATGTCCTCGTCGCATATAAATTCCACAAACCGATCATCCGATGCCAGCACGGGCACACCAACGACGCCTGAATGGGAATAAGCTATAGAAGCTCTCTCAACCGCACAAGATGGCCACCAATGTCGTGCGTAGCTCCATTGATTTTCTCAGGTAATTGAGCTTCTTCCTGCAACATTACTCACACCGCGTATTCCATCAGTCAACACCACAGACACAGAGATCACCACGTGACATCACAGAGAGCCTACGTGAACTGAATCCACACACAGGTAAAAGTCCACGGCAAGCTTGCACAGATGTACGCGTGTGTTAGTTCGGTTGCGCGAGGCTGAAACGTGAGCAACCGAACGGTTTACACGTGCACGCTAACTGACATGGCCAGGAAAGGCTAAATGTTTACCTCAATGTTTACCTTGCAGTCCATACACCCAGGGCCTGTCTGCTGGTGGCAATTCCGTTGAATTCCTCCTTGCTGAGTTGTACATAATCTTCTATTGAGGGCAACGTTACTCCTTAAATCCTTCACATTCAATGTCCTCACGCTGCTCATGGGTCCATGCACCACCCTTGTGTACAGTCGTAATTGGCTGGAGATCGTCGCCAAATATTCTAATGAGGGTCCAATACTCATGAAGAGTAGAAAGAGATTTATTTGAAGAGACAACGACTGTAGGTGGTGCTCCCTCTCCAGCCAGCCAACAACTGACCTTTGATAGAACACCACTACATCACCATAGAATACATTCAATGTCATAGGCTAACATAGTTAAAGTTACAGGTGCTTAATACTACAGATACTTAAAGGGTTGGTTTACTTAACAGAATACAACACCCCTCTTATGACCTGTCAGGCTTCACATCACTTCAGGGCCAACCTGTATTTTGAAAACATTCTGGCTTCGTTAATTGGAGTGGGTTCCCTCCATGGAGTCCAAAGGAAGAATCTGACATCTTCAAATGGTGCCATTCTAAGCATGTCAGCCTTTTAGTGGAGAAACATGGGTTACAGGTGTCACTTCTTGTCTGTGTATCTCCAGAGAAAGGTCACTACCTGCCAGCAACCAAACACTTAAGGAGTTGTTCTCCCACCACTACCAGGTATCGACTGGGTCTTCGGTCTAATTTGATCTTCCCATTTGTAACACCACTAATTTTGGCTAATACTTCTTGACACATATGGTCTTCTGACTGACAGGTGGTATTCTATCTAATTGTAAACAAACACTCAGAGCACTACAACAAGTCTTCTCGATGATCTGCTGTTGGAGCAGGTCTGATTTTATTGATGAAAATCTGATCCAGAATTGTTAGTTTTTGCGTTCTTACATAGGAAAACAGCCGACACGTGTTTTGCTTTAGATTACTTTTTCAAGGCTTTCAAAACAGTAACATGCTTCGGGACATACACGCCAGGCTTGTTACTCTACTTTATGCAAATCCAGGGATTAACATGGCCCTCCATTACTAAATGCTGGTTATATATCCAGCGACCCAGCACTTTGTTTCTATTATGGACATGCTTTGATCCGCCAAACTTGATATCACTTTGAATTTTGGGCATCATCTACCAATTTTTGGTTCCTATTACTGTGCTGGGCCCTCGTGTTCCCCATTGACTATCCGGTCCTTGTTACTGATTTTAAAGTCTTGAAAAAGTTGTCTAAGATGAAACACATGTCGGCTGTTTTCCTACGTAAGAATGCAAAGCAAAACAATACTAGCTCAGAACTTTCATTAATAAAATCAGACCCGCGCCAACAGCAGACCATCGAAAGACTTGTTGCAATGCTCTGGGTGTTTGTTTACAATTGTGTTATGTGAATGAGGTTTCTTTTTCATGTATATTATACACTATTATGGTGGCATACTGTTCAATCTGTAGAGCACACGTGACTTGCAATTATTCTTACATACCCTGTGTGCCGAGAAGTGCTGAATATTATACCATTGCTACCAATCTGGTCTTTCTTGGTTTTCTACCTAAGATAGCTTGTGAGGAAAGGTAGTATCACAGGAATACTTGTAAGATCAAAATACATTGATACATGAGAACGTGGGCTCTTAAGCCTCGGCCTGAAAGCAATAGAGGTGTAGCAACCTAACTACTAAGCATAACTATGAGCACCACAATGCAATCATGAACTAAAAAGTGAGGAAGGATTATTAAAACCTAGAAGCACTTTCAAAAGTTTTTATTGCCGCTTTGCCGGAATGCACCTGCACTTGGGGCCTGATTCACATTAGTAACATACACTTTTGTGTAATTTACACTTTTGAGTATGTTTACTACTTCTGGCTATTCACAACATCTGAGTGTAAGTTACTACTAAAAAAATAGCAGTACGTCCAGCACCACACTTGGCCAACCACTAGTTCTGCAACACCCTCCCAAAGAAAATGATAAACCCCACAGGAAATATGTTAAATTAAGGTAGCAATGATTTCTATTAAAAAGTAATTATATTAATTTTCATTAATCCTATACCTCACATAATAATTATTAATGTAAAATTTAGAAAAAACATTTTTGCGTCACGTGGGAATTTATTTTTTACTTTAAACCTTGGAAAAATAATTTTAATGCAATGTTAATATTTTTTCCATTAATGAAATATTTATTTAAAAATAAAGTTAATAAAATGCATGATGGCCAACAGGACATGTTTCTAAGTAGTTCCTTGCCCAGACTGAATCCTCCATAATCCTGCCGTCTGCCGCTACACAAAAGGACCAGCGGCTTCAGGATGTGTTGCCGGTGTGCTCCTGCACAGTGTATTTTGCCCGGCACCTTCGTCCCTGGAGTGGGGATTTCCTCAGTGTGCCGTGGGCCTGTGTATTGTAGGCTGTTGCCTGGCCGGGCTCGTGGAGCTCTCGACTGCTGGGATAGGGCCGGATGGGCGGTGCTGCCTGTTGCTGCTGTGGGAGGCCCCTGATTTCCCTGCCCGGTGCAGATAGGTGGTCTGGGGGTGTGGCCGTGCGAGGACTCTGCCATCAGGATGTGGGGTTCGGTTCCTCCCCACCCCCTCCTGCCTCACGGACTAGCGGGGGCCTGGAGAATGTGGACTACATCACGGCAGCTCTGGTGCATCGAAGCCGGTCTGCCTGACGACAGCGCTGAGGGGACCTGCCTGGCGACGGCATTGCGTGGACCATATACCACCACGATTTGGGCAGATTAGAGAGCCTCCTTCTTCCCAATCAGGTCTGCAGGGCCCATCCCACTGCCAGCAGCAACTTGGGACTACCGGTGAGTGCTGGCCCCAGGGGAATCAAACTGGTGCCACTGCATGGGCTGCATCCCATGTATCTGAGGTTTGCCGCCCTCCTACTCTCTCCTTCTCCCCTTGAACCAGAGTGGGTGAAGCATTTTGGGCAGCACTACTCATGGGGGCCTGCGCTTGGATTTGGGGGGGCATCCGGTGTCCCTCTAACTTGCTGCCTCCCTCCCCCCATGAGGATGTGTCTAACATTCCAGGGTACCCCTGTATATTCAACACTTTCAACGAGACCCTAGTCCCCTGCTCACACCCCCATAGGTGATTAGAAGGGTCTGGGGGTCCTCCCTGGACGGTGGATTCCAAGGAGCGCAGTGGAGGTGGGCCTTGGTGGGACCCCAGGGGCGACTGGAGCTCACATTGGACTTGGTGTAGGGACCGGCACAGAGACAGGTGGTGTAGGAGGTGCTGTAGCCCTGGGAGAGTCTGCGTCAGCATGCCCAGTGACTCTGACATTCGGGTCTGGGGTCTCCCTGGCCCCCCACATGGGGAAGAACAAACAGTCTGGTCACCCGCAGGGGAACACTATGGAACACTATACTGTGCAGGAGCCCTCCTCGCAGTGGCAGACGCGACAAGGTGGCGCCCGCGGTGACCCGGTGCTGTACTTGCACCCATTCAGGACTCCGGCGTGGCATTAGAAAGTAAAATTGAAAAGGTGGCACTAGAGGTGAACCACCTCCATACAGATCTCTGAAAGGTATCGCACAAGATTCGGGTTGCTAAAGGGTCCATTGCTGAACTTCAGCCTGAGGAGGCTTCACTCAGAAAACAAGTGGCTACCATCACATCCAAAACTGGACCCCTGGAGGTGTGGACGGGGATGCAGAAGGGAGGTCGAGCTGCAACAATGTTCGCCTCCTAGGGTTCCCTGAGGGGGCCGAGGGAGGTCCGGCGGAGAGTTTTGTTGAACATTGGGTCCAAGACATGCTGAAGCCTACTGGGTTGTCCTCATTCTTTGTCATCGAGAGGACACTTTGGGCTCTGGTGGCCCCCCGGCCCGGGGACCCCGCTACAGGCCATCATAGCGCGTATCCTGAACTATAAGGTTAGAGACTGTATCCTGCACACGGCCCGGGAGACTGATAAATCCCAAATTGAAACTCACAAGATCTCTGTTTACCCAGATGAAACCCAAAAAGTACAGGGGAATCGGAAAAGCTTCTTGGTGGTTAAAAGTACGCTGAGATCCATGGGCCTCAGGTACATGCTTGCGCATCCTGCCAGACTACGGGTGCTTTTGGAGGGCAGGTCTCATTGCTTCGATTCACCGGAGAATGTCTGGAGGTGGTTGGAGATGTGAAACAAGGTCCCACGAGACAAAGAGATCTCATGGAGAACTGGATCTTGGAATGACAGAGGGTCGCACAGCCCAAACTGGGGGTCACGCAAAAAGCTCATGCCTGGTAAGATTCAGGTCCCCAGAAATCAGAGTCCTCCGAGGATTGTTATTCAGGGTGATAGTACCATGGCACTGGCTTCCCATGAGGATGCATCGAGTCCGGAGGGAGACCTCCTTACCCCAGCGGTGGCCATGGTGATGGG
Organism: Calotriton arnoldi; assembly: GCA_963921515.1. Taxonomy (NCBI): domain Eukaryota; kingdom Metazoa; phylum Chordata; class Amphibia; order Caudata; family Salamandridae; genus Calotriton; species Calotriton arnoldi. Next base: position 917,165 of record CAWUFW010001028.1, on the reverse strand, counting down.
TGACTGTTACCTGATTGGGGATTCTGTGTTGGTTTTATGTTTACTTCTCTCATTTTCCTTCTAGAGGGGTGGAGGCATCCTGCTAGGGGTGCAGATGGAGTTGTATCGGACTACTACTTGCATTACATGCTGGTTTTATTCTTAATGTATCAATTAATATAGCACTGCACCTTGTTTGGGGTTTCAGGGATTCATTTCCACGAGTAGTGGTAGGCCAAGGTTGTTGGTTTAGGCTGTGGGTCCTGACAAGCTTGATGCAAATTGATGAGCAGTATGGTTTACTGTTTATCCGGAGTGGGGGGCAGGACCGGACTTGGAACCCAAAGCAGCCCTGGGAATTTTGTCAAAGTAGCCCCCCCCAGGGGGAGGAGGTGCAAGTGTGAAGCATTGCTGCTTTTTTTACTGCTGCCGATATTGCAGCACTTCTGCAAAACCGGACCCCAGTAAAAAAACAGCCCCACCGCTGTAAAACCGGACCACACCCTTCTAACCTCCCAGGGAAATGTCTGATGCCCGCTACGGCCAGTTCGGCACTGTTGGGGGAGAGTTGGGCATGTTGTTTTGATTTGCATTCTGTATTTTGTGGAGGGTGCATTTCCAGTGGAAGTGCAACTGAAGTGCCAAGTTGCTAAGTCTCTTTTGGTGGGCACTGTAGGTTGGCTAACCCTGTGGGTGGGGATGGAGCCAGATTCTGGGCAATGGGCTACCTTTCCAGATGGCTAAATGCACTAATATTGTCATGTGGAATGTCAAGGAATTGAAGAGCTACTCCAAGCGTTATAGGGTACACTCGTATCTAGGTGTAACAAGGCACCAATAGCCTGACTTCAGGAAACACATTTTATGGGTAGTGACTAGTGAACCTCAAAAGCTGGGGAAGAAGTGGATGGGGGAGCTCTTCTCAAACTTACTTATCCTCATATGCCAAAGGGGTGGCCATTTGAATAGCACCTGGGGTTCCCTTTCATCACACATATAGTGAAGCAGTGAAGCAGATGTTGAGGGGCGTTATCTTCTGCTCCAAGGCACACTAGATTGTAAGACTATCACGATTCTAAATACTTACACCCCTGACATGGACGACATGAACTTCTATGAGGGGATGCAGGAATTACTAGAGGGCAGTAAGGAGTCCCCAATGATCTGGGCAAGAGACTTCAATTGTGTCCTGGATGGCGGAAGGGATTGGCACCCACTGAAACAGGGGACTAAGCCACTGATGACTAGAACACTTGCCTTGGTTATGCAGAATCTGGGATTCCTGAATGGGTGGCGTGTACTGCACCCGAAGGGCCTCAAATACATTTGCCATTCCTTGACACACAACACCTATAGTTGCCTTGACTGCCTGCTGGTGGCTGGGGTGGACCCTGCGCGACTGCACGTGGTCACTCACCTGGGGCGGTTCATCTCCGAGATCTCCGCCTTGCTCGGAGTTGGCACATGCCTCCTGAGCTTCTGACCAATGTGGTATGTAGGAAATCGCTAGCAACCACACTCAATGATTATTTGTGGATAAACTGGGGAACCATCGTCACCTGAGCTACCGGGTAGGAGGCTCTCAAGGCTGTCATGAGGGGGGCATGCATAGAGACTACATGCAGCATCCGTAGGCAGTTGGAGGCAGACAGTAAGGTGCAGGAGCAGCACTGCCTCTGACTTCATAAGTCAGAGGCAAGTTCTGTGGAGGTGTGCGCCGAGGTGATGCGAGCTCACCATGCCATCCAGGAGCTCTGGGACTCCTTGGGCAAATGTACTCTTAAGGCTTACTGCCAACGTTTGCACAGGGAGGGGGAAAAGTCCGGTAGGCTCATGGCTTGGATTTTGAAGCATGAACTAGAAGTCCTCCCACTCCTGCATCTTCGTGTGCCGGTTGGTTGCCTAGTGATGAGTCGGCAGGGCATCCTGCATATCCTTGGGGCGCACTCCCGAACTGTGTATCTTGACAGTGCAGTTGGTTGCCAGATGCAGTGGAGGAGTTTCTGGTGAGGGTGGTTTTACCACACCTAATGCCCGATTGCGTGGGAGAGTTGGACAGGATGCTTGGAAGAGGTGTGGGTGGCCCTGGGTGACCCTAATAAATCCAAAACTCATGGCATGGATGGCTTCCTTGTAGAATTGTTTCAGATCTATTCTTTGAAGCTTAGAGAAAAGCTGCTAGAGGTCCTTCTCGAAACTCAAAAAGAATGGATCATTCCGTCCAACATGCATGAGGGCATTGTTTGCCTCATTGTAAAATCATGGGAGGATCCGGTGGACCCATCCTCATATAGGTCATCACTATGCTTAATTCAGAGTTAATATCCTCTGTAAACTGTTGGCGATAAGATTCAAAGGGGTTATATGGGGAATGGTACATGAAGATCAGCGCGGGTTTATGCCGGTCCGCAGTACAACATTCAACATCCATCGGCTCACCGATGTGTTACATGAGACTATGAAAGATGATCAGGAGCTGGCCCTTGTATCAATTGACTGGAGAAAGCCTTTGAATGGGGCAATCTGATGATGGCTTTACAGGGAATGGGTTTCGGGCCCGTTTTTCGAGACTGGGTACAATTACTTTACACTGACCCTACTTTACACTGACCCTGTGGTGCACATCATAGTTGGGGGTGCACTTTCAGAGGCTTGGACAGTGGGGAGGGGTACTAGGCAGGGCTACCCTCTTTTGCTGATCCTCTTCGCTCTCGCAACTGAAACTTTGGTGATACTGTTATGCAAGGAGCTGGAACCCTGGGGAATTCGGGTGGGTGGCTCCAACCATATCATCTAACGATATGCTGATGACACGCTAATTTATGTTAATTCCCATGGAGAGGCAGTACCACTCCTGATGAGACTGCTGGCCAATTTTGGGATGGTCTCCGGTTTGAAGGTCAATGTGCAGAAGACACTGTTATTTTTCTTGGGCAGGCTGGTGGAGACACCTCAGCAGCTTCCAGACTTAGGGACTCATTGGGAGTTTCCGATACCTGAGCATCATGATTACACGGGAAACAACCTTTACATTGCGGTCATTAGACCGCGATGACTTTACAACGCGATCGTTACAACGACTGTGTTGTTACAACTCGATGCCATTACTACGCAAGTCATTACATGAACTTGCAGTAGATGGCACTCTAACATAAAGAATAGTATAATTTACTATTTCAACACCTTCCCTACTGTTGCGTAGGCTGGAGTTGGATTAGTAAATTATACATTCCTAATGTTACGGCGCCATCTACTGCAAGTCGATGTAATGACTTGCGTAGTAATGGCATTGCGTTGTAACAACGCGGTCGTTGTAACGACTGCGTTGTTACCTACCGCGTAGTAAAAGCACACGTTGTAACATGCTATATTCTGATTACACACACAGAGGCTGCTCACCAGAGTTTGAATGTGGATAGGGTCCTGAGGGGCCTCACAGGATCAATCAGGTTATGGAATAAATTGCCCCTGTCTGTGATGGGTAGAGCGGTGGTCACCAAAATGGTTTTTCTTCCACGCTGTCTCTATCTGGTACAAAATTTGCTGTTCCCGCTTGGTCCATGAGTTTTCCACAAGCTTAACAGCCTGTTGGTGCCGTTGATTTGGGCTGGACGGTGGAGCAGGGTGGCTCTGTCCGTCTTTAAAAGGGACATGGAGGAAGGCTGCTTGGCTCTCCCAGACATGCAGCTTTATAACTTTGCGGCGCTTCTACGGCATGCCACATGGTGTCTTGCAGAGCCTGACAATTGAGAAAAGAGACTTTTCCCAAGACATGCTTTGGGAAGACACATTGGCATGTTTACTAATGAGAGGGGGCCGATCAGAGCATTCAGTCCAATATCTGGTCTGGAACACGGCTATGATATAGGAAATGGCGGTTAAGAAGGTGCTTCGCATGGCTCCCTTTGACAGGGAACTGGGTCTCAGGAATCTCGCACCGTTTTGTGCAACTGATTTGGATATGTCTATGGACCAATGGAGAGCAGGCGGTTGTCAGTTGGCTGGAGACCTATATCCGGGTGAGGTTTTTATTACCTTCCCAGATGTGCAGGAGGCTTTTAACATAGGCCGGAACACTTCCTGCACTTCGCTAAGATGAAAAACACGTTGAGGGAGGTATGGAGCAGCTTACAAGCGGGGCTGTAGCCCTCCTAGGGACTGGGTGGCCTGCTTCAATGGGGAAGTGCAAACACCTAATAACCATCTTTTATAATTCTCTAAAGGTGGACATGAACCAACATCCCTATAAGGCATGGCGGGCTTGGCAGTCTGAGCTAGAGGAGCCGAACGTGGTTGAGGATTGGGTGCATGCCTATGAACTGGTAAGGACTGTTTCTTGTAATAGCAGGTTTACATTGTAGCACTTTAACTCCCTGCACCCCACGTATGTAACCCCTTTTCAAAAAAATTAAATAGATCCTACTCGAGCAGCGAAGTGTGCGCATTGTGGGGCGGTGGATGCCACCTTTTTAGGTCGAGCCTAGCATTGCAGCACATGCGCTGCTCGCTTTGCGAGGCATGCAGTATTCAGTATAGCGTGGAAGCTTCGTGGAAGCTCCGCCCACTCTCCGCCCATCCTTTTCATTGGCTTAGGTTCTAAATGCTGCCTTCCAATTGGTTTTAGGCTTGTTAGTCCCTCCTCACGACGACCATGTCGTCATTTGTATCCTTCCAGGGCTACTGGCCCCTTTACTTCAAGCACTATTTTCTTCTCGACCCCCCCACCGCAGTCTGTGACTTTTCGCCCACCCGCACTCCCGTTCGTGCCTTCTCCTCCGCCCCACTCCCGTTTCCAATGCAATAGGTCTCGCGTAAATGCGAGTCCTATTGCATTGCAAATGCTTGTTGCATCTTGCCTCGGCCTGCGCTGCAGTTCAGGGGTTCTGGAGTGAAGTGGTGCCCAAGATTGAAGGTGCTACAATCCCCCTTACTCCTGGGGCCTGTCTGCTGGGTATAGTGCCGAGGCCCAAGGGGCGAAAGGTTCCATACAAGATTTCCTTGCTTGCACTCCTCCTGGCTAAGCAGCGGGTGGCCATTGGGTGGTTAGAATCTCGAGCACCGCAGGTGTCATTCTGGCTTAAAGATGAGCTTGAGTGAGGGGTGGCGGAAGAACATCACCTGCGCCTCACTTGCACTGATGAAAAAGCTGATGATGATGTGATGGCTTGGGGGCTCCTACTATACAGATTTCATGGTGGTGAGGACTCCGACCCTAACTCTGGAGATGAAGAGTGATGATTGTGTGTTATGTATCAATATGTACAGGAGTTGTGGCAGCCAAGTGTTGTTATGATATATATGCACTATTCTAGCTTGGTGACTTGGACTGTGTTGTGCTCTATTCCTCGCTATGTACCCCCATACTATGCTATATTTTTTACATTAAATCAGATGTATTTATATTTTTAAGTATTTTAAATAATTGTATATAATTTGACATTAGTTCCTATGCGGTTGTATTTGAATCTCAACCTCCATTATTGTTATGACAGTGAGTTTCCGTTCAAGTTGTTGGCCATGTATGGTGCAGGGCTTACTACTTTTGTTTTTAGTAGTAACTTACTCTTTGGCTTTTTTTATCATACAAAAGTAGTACACTTACTGAAATGTGTTAGTTACCTTTGAGAATTGGGCCTGAGAACGGAACGTTAGAGGAAAGACATTAGTGCGCCCGCCCTGGAGGTGAAGAACAGAAAAAAGCAAATAACGGCGTTAAAATTATTTCCTGGAATTTGATGCTTTTACCTAGAGACTGACTCACTTTGGACTCGCCTGCTTTTCTGGTCCTTGGCCATTCCCTCCTCTGCCAAGATCTGATGCTTCTAAGGCGTGAGGATGAGAGTTCTGTCACTCCCACACTCAGACATTTTAACGACAAGCAGCACAGGTGAACAGCAGCACTAGAAGAAGGCGAGGATGTGGATGGTGGGAGAAAAGTGCATTTTTCGGGCAGGAACTTCAAAACATTTATATGTGATGGAATTCCACAGGAGGATGGCGTACTGCAGACAGACAAACTTCCATCAGGCAATCAATGATTTCATCAATGGCCGAGCAAGTCCGTTGGATGAGAACTGATGACATCCATTACCCCGGGTTGTCAAGAACATCCTCCGCCTTGAAGCATCTGTCGTTGGAAACAGTATCTATGGCAATGGTTAATGCCTGACATCAAGGTAGACAGGAAATCCGAAATTGACGGGACCAGGCATCATCTACAATGGAACTTACACCAGGGACAAATGTAATGTCCGCCTTGATAAAAAGCATTAGCCAGACTCACAGACACTGCTAGCACTGCAGGATGATACATGGTCGATCGCGTGTAACTCTACCATGGGTGACAGACAGTGCCCTCAATGTCCTCTATTAGACAATCTCATTCAATCATCGAGCAGTCCGTTGGACAATGACTAACATGTACACTGTCCACTATTGGTAGTGCAAATCGCTGGTGGACCTAAACAAAAAGTGCATATTTGTGTTTCTCCAATAAAAGTGTGTGGTGCACATTTTGTACAACTAAACGAGATCAAATATTTTTTTTAGCATGTAAATTTGTTTTTTAAGTGTTATCTGTGCTGGAGGAAGGAAGCATTCTCAAAATGTTAATGCAGATATGTTGCATTGAGCCAACTCAAAGTAAGGATCAAATAGTAAACACATTTGTCGGGCTTGTCATAGTTGTAAATATACACTTCCACTGTGTGCTAACTTATGTCCCATATATTTTGTATATTCATTGGATTGCGAATAACCCAGTAGATCCTGGTTATTGACGCAATTGAGAAACCCACCAACGCCAGGGGAGGTACATTATAATGAGTTACATGTACACACCAGGGGAATTGTTGATTGGACATTTGGGGGCATATTTATGGGAGATGTGGCGCAGGGCAGCGGAGCAAGCGCAGCAAGTTACCTTGCTGTGCTGCCCTGCGTCACAGGGAAAGGGCAGGAATGCACCGTATTTATCCAATACAGTGCATTCCTGTCCTTTCCCCTTGCGCTGGCATCATTTTGGCAGCTTAGCGCCAACGTAAGCACCCTTGTTCGATGGAGCAAGGGTGCCTGCCTCAGTTGCATGCAGGGTTGTTTTTGTGCAGGAAAGGGGCACCTTCCTGCATAAAAACAATCCGGGGAGGCTTTATAAATATAAATAAAGATATTTCTCCTCGTTACACCTCACCGGGAGAGGCGTAAGATTTTAATGTATCCCCAGGTTTACAAGTCCTTGTAAATCTGGGAATGCATCAAAACCATGGGAATGGATTGGGAACAACACCCACCGCAATGCCTATGACCTGTTTTTGTTATTTTTTTTTTACTCTGGGCCCTTTACCACAGCTGATCAGTGCTAAAGTGCATGTGCTCTCTCCTGTAAACTTGGTAAGATTGGTGTAAACCTGTTTGGCATATTTAATTTATCTGTAAGTCTCTTGTACAGTGGTATCCTATATACCCAGGGCCTGTAAATTAAATGCTGCTAGTGGGCCTGCAGCGCTGCATGTGCCACCCACAGAAGTGGCCTTTCAAGCCTGTCTCAGGCCTCTGCTGCTGCAGGGCCTGCATGTGCAGTTTACTGCCACAGTTACGTGGCATTTAAAGTGTTTGCCAAGTCTGAAACTCCCCTTTTACTGCATACTACGTAGGCCCAAGGTAGCCCTATGGGCAAGGTGCTGTGTAGGTAAAAGGTAGGACATGTGCCTTTGTTGTGTGGCATGTTCTGGTAGTGACAAACAGCCTATATGGTTTCTCACTGCTGTGAAGCTGCTCCTCTCATAGGTTTGCATTTGGAATTCCCTGATATGGGTTTCAGTGGTAATTTCTGATACGAAAGTGGTAGCATGGCCATGTTTGGTATATTTGGTATAGTGGTGATAAATCCTGCTTATTAGTGTTATTACTATTTTAGAAATGCCACTTTTAGAGGTGGGCATTTCTGTGTGCTTATGACTCTTTGTGCCCTTCCTGGTTGTGTATTCACCGTCTGGTTTAGACTGACAGGAGCTGGGGATGTGCATCCACTCTAGACAGTCACAAGGGGGGTAAAGGTGTGCCCTACCTTTCTTGGTTGACTCATAGCCAGGCTGAATATACCTGGTCTGCATTTAGAGTGGTGGGAGGAGTTGTCACCTGCACCTACATAGGGCTGTGCCTGCCTTTCACAATGCTGTCTCCATCCCCCTGCAGTGTGTCTGGACCCAGGGCTGGGGAGTGAATGGGGGTATTGTGCACTTTTAAAGTTTGTTTGAAGTGCCCCCAGAACAAAGACTTTGTGAGTATAAGTACAGGGGCTGTGACCCATGATTCTAGACACTGCGTTGACTTGCAACCAGACGCTGCTGGCTCTACAAACTGCACATTGCCAAGAGGAGCTGTTATGCTGCCAGGAGGAACCACCATGGGACTTTGCTTATTGTGCTGAACTGCCCAAAAGGACCCTGTGTGCAGGACTACTGCCTGCACTCCTCTTTTGGTGCCCCCAGTGCTCTCCAAGGAGTGCTTTATGCCCCTTGCCTTTGCAAACTCTAGTGCATGGTGAGCGGTTCATCTCCCTTTATTTTTGTTGCTGGAAAGCCTTCCTGTGCCTTATTGCAGGGGAAGCTCCTGTGTGTTTCCCTGAATAATAGTCAAATTGTGCTTCTAGTATTACCGGGGGCTTTAATTGCTGAAAGCCCGTGCATTTTTCTAGCCACACAGCGCCTCTGTGGGCATTAAGCTTGCGCTATCGTCTCTGGGGCCATCTCTGGGCTGAGCCCCCACCCATTGCTTTCAGAGCCGTGAGCGGTGAAGATCTCCCAGCGAAGGCGCGACCAGCGTGAAGGATTCCCCGGTGTTGCCTGGCAACTAGCCCCTCCCAGAGGAAGCCAGATCCTCGTAGGCTCCAGCCAGCCACAGCAGAGCCAGTTCCCACGCGGCTCGGCTGCACTGAGAGAAAGCCGCTTGGGGCCGCTCTGAAGGAAGGGGTTCGACCCGGGAAGGAGAAGAGCAGCTGCTCGGTTCTTCAACTGGTTCTGGGCTGGGAGTCAGAGGGGCCCCCAAGGGCCTCAGGCCCCTCCTAGTTGGAGGACAGAGCCGCCCTACTGTTATCAGCTGTACCGTGAGGTTGTGGCAAGCTACATTGAGCCCCCAGAGGGTGCAGGCACTGCGAGGTCGTGGGCAGCCAACCTTTTGCAAGGGGAGATCTCCCCGCCAATGTGGGCAGTGCGGGTGCCTCCCCCTCCTTTTGTTTGATTGGGCATACCGGGGGCACATCGGTTTGGTCGTCAGGATGGGTGAAACCTCGACAGAGGCCCAGATTCTCTGAGATTACCAGTGCAGGGAAGCTGCCTCCTACGGGTTCACAGTGCTATGGCGTATTCCCTGGGCGAGTCCATAAGATGAGTGCAGTTCTTGCATGGATATAAAGAGTTAGGCGTTTTAGGCCGTACAGACGGTGTATAGCTTAGGACCATTGGTGATTCCCACACCACGAAATGTGCTAATTTATGGATTATGTGCCTAATCTAACAACCTGCCTTTAATGTCCTGTGCGCTATGAATTTATGGTGATGCCTGGCGCCTCTTCATTACCTAACTGCTTCATATTTATGCCCTGATGTTGTGATGTAGGTTGTGTTTCCTCGCATTTCCAGGACTGGCATAGTATGCCCAGGAACTATGATTTATGTATGACCTACACTGCATTTTAGACCCTGATGTGTTCTAATGTATGTCGTTTTTGCCTTGTATTGTCAGGATAACAAGCATTATTTCAGGATTCACCTTATATGTGCAGTAATGGTATTGTTATGTTGTGTGCACCCTCTAAGTATTTACTTTATGCACTACTTGTGATGTTATGACAATTTCATGGTTGGCAAAGTTATTTATGATCTATGTGATGTCATGACAATTGCCTAGTTGGCAAAGTGATTTTTGTGATTGTGGTCTAATGTGTTTTATGTATAATACAAAGGATATTTTATATAACCTTGTGTGGAGTCTCTTTTGTGGTGTGCCTAGTGTGTCACTGGTATGTGTGTGTGTGTGTTGCACAAGCGTTTTACACATTGCCTCTGGGATAAGGCTGACTGCTCTGCCAAGCTACCAAGGGGGTGAGCAGGGGTTATCTTGGGTGTGTAACTCCCTTACCCTGACTAGAGTGGTGGGTTCTGCCTGGCTTAGGTGCATACCCTAGCCAACCACAAACCCCATTTCTAACACCATTATTATATTGCAAAAACAATACTGTAGTCACGTTTTCGTAAAAAGAGAAAAAAAAGAAAATCAATGGCCTGGTCTGTGCTTTATATGGAATGCTCACTCTGGTAATGTCTGTCAAATGACTACGTAAGCCCACATATAGATAGATAAATGTGAGGCAAAGAAAAAGGTAGACAACACAAATTTCATGCTTAAATGGGTGCATTTATTTTAAAAGTGTGATGTTATTTTAATTGACAATCACATGAGGCATTTTGAGGATATATACTTTCAGAGAAAATAAAGTGGAGCTATAGTGAAAGGCCTTGTCAAGAAACATTCTTTGGAGCCAGAGAGCAGATGTTTAAGTCCGGAGTAGGTAGAGAAATGGGTATCCAATATTTAGACATTGTCAAATCTGTGTCTATAGTGAAGGGAACATGGGATGGCATCAGTTGTGTTTCCTTTTGGTGCTGAGTATTTCGGCGCTGGGATCAGCTTGGGTACTAGAATGAGGCCAGTGGATGGGCTGGACTAGTAAATGGTGTGTTCGGTTTCAGAGGATGAAGTTGGCAACATGGGAGTAGAGTGGGCTGATTGGCCAATGGAAAGCTGCTGCAAGGACACACACTATTGATGTGAGTGAATTAATGAAATCTTTCAGCAACCGGCCCTGCAGCCTCCTGACCTCAGGTTCCTGATTCTGGAGGTCATACTGAACTTCAGGCAGGTAGACAATATAATCTTGTGCAGAAACAAATGTTGAGATGAGCCAGGACAATAATGTTGGGGATGAGCAGGGGTAGTTACAGAGGAGGTTATAGGAGTCATGATACTTGTAGATGAAATTTGCCCAGTGCTGGCAGTGGGAGGATGAGACTAAACACGGTTGGATTTTGCTGTGCTATTGTCATCTGGGTGAGGAGGTTGATGCAGGTATGAGTACCCTAATGGCCCTGATGCTTCACCCTCTGTTCCTATTACAGTAGAAAGTGTGCTGCTCACATTGAAGGCATCCAATACTCTTTTTTACATGGAGTGGAAAACAGTGAGATGGTGTTTGTTTTTGTCTTGCTCTGTCCCCTTCAAATTAGATGTGGACATTCACACATGAGTTGTCATGACAGCAAATGATAACCTAAGTCATTGTTCTTTCACACTTTGAAATATTATATCCCATGCCCACACATAGTGTTGTGTAGTTCCTGTAAATCTATATAGGATCTGCGTGTTTAGATGACATAAACTATGGAATTGGTGTCCAAACTGATTCCAGAGATCCCCAAGGATATGTTAGTCTGTAGACCAGCTAGCTCACAGTGCCACTATGTGCCCCCTCTTACTGAGGAACAAATAGTTTCTGGCAACTATCGAACATGATAACACTGACCCCTCAGGGACTGTGGAAACAGTATAGTACTTTTTGCTCAGTCACTCGGGCTCACTTTGTCTCAGAAAAATATACAGAATAAACGATGGGGACATTTCAGTAAGCATTTATTGAACCAGCGTCATTCTAGTATAAAATACGTGTGCTGCAACAACCATAAGACAGAAACAGATATATATGGTTATAAGCACCAACAGAGTAAATAGATGGTAGAAGTCTACCATAGTGCTAAAATAGTGAATATATGCAAGCATATAAAAACATGACAGTAGTAATGAGTACTCCTACGATGCAAACCCAAACTAGATGTACCTAAGTGTACCTAGCATGTATGTAGGTGTATAGCCAAGAATCCTCCTAGGAAAGAGCCAACCCCATTTCCTGATGTGAGAGAGCGAAGGACCCCGTCTTGGTCTCGATCTGGACACCCCGCGAGGGATGTCAGACCACTGCGTGCTGGAGTCACTGCGTGCAGGGACCTCAGCGTCTCATGTCAGCTTGTCAGCATGGAAGTCTTTCTACTCTGGTTTGCCCAGCGAAGATGTGGTGCTTATATACCCAAAAGGTACCCTCAGGGCTTCTACCTAGATGTGTCATGGTACTGTGGGCATGTCGGCCAAGGATGACGATAGTGGTGACCCTTATGCAGAGTTCTTATGCAGAAGATGGTAATCCTGCTGTGATACTGAGAATCCCCATGCATAATAAAAGAGGCTAGTTTTCGGAGAAAACCACACAACATTTATGCAGCACCTAACTAGATAAAAGGTCAGCACCAGAACCGTTATGTAGAACAATGGTAGGACAAATGTAGGTAAAAGGTTGTGCTACTACCTAGGCCTATATGGGGGTACATTTGGGTTCATAATATTAGCTAGTGTTTCACATGGTCCACATGGTTTTCTATTAAATGACTGCTACTTTACTCAGCGAATGTATCACTTCAGATACATTCAAACAGTAGTGAATTATTTATACGTAGTTCTTGGTTGAGGATATTTCAAACATGTAGATAGTGGAAGGAGACTGTATTGGCACCATGACCACAGTGTTGTGAGTCATGGTGTTGAATTATGTTGAAGATGGTTTTCAAAATTGTATATACTTTAAAAATATAATAATGTGGAAATATTCAGATGTATGACATTCATATTTTAAGATATACTGTAAACCTATTTTGGTTATAAAATACTTCAATATGTAGTTTGAAAAAACAGGGTATGTGTTTGTTAACTGTGAAGGAAATTGATATAGTGTGGTTGGTTGCAGTGTTTCATAGGAGCTGGCGTACCTTGGTGACAGACATGTTTGATGATGAAAGTCATTGTGTATTAATCTTATGTTAATTTCAAAGTGACAGAACATACCGGTCCTCTCGGCATGCAAGCTGACATTGTGTGGACAGATTTTCTCTTTTGATACGCTGAGTACATTTTGGGACAAACAGCGACTGGGTAATGCATGAATTGCCAAATGATTTTGTGTGTGCATGAGACATTTGTAATGCCTTCTAAACAGTGATGCATAAATGTGTGAGGTGTACTTTTCTCAATAACTACAACTACTTGAATGTGTGTATGTCTTACTAGATACTTAATTAGTATTAGTGTTCTTCATAATGTTACATTGTGGTGGTTGTAATTTTTCTTGACATTTTCATTGATTTCCTTTCCATAACATTCCTTATCATGCAATGTAGACGTCATGAACCTCTTTCCTTCAATTATAATACGCTACATAGTACAATGAGCTCAAATCTTTCCAACTTTGTATACATGTCCCGTTCATCTCCTACGTGGTCTGCTTTTCAAAGGCATATGCACTTTAACATAGCTCTTAACAATTGATAAGAACATATTCATAATATATATTTCTCTTATGATCATGTTCTGCAATCTGGCTGTGTGGTAGAAGTGCAGTGGCAGTCTATGAAAATACCAGGGGTCGTAATACAGAAGTGCACAGGGATGCAACGGTTGTTTGCACCTGCTTTGTGCGCCTCCGGATCACTTTGGAATTACAGAAGGCGGCGCAGACACTTGTGCGTCCCCTTCTGTAATACCGATAGCGCTGGTGCACATAAAGCACCAGCGCCATCATCAGCGGGCGTTCCTTAATGTGCAAAGGGGCGTGGCCCCATGGAAATGAGGGAATCATTTTCCTCTGTGCCCGCGCCGTATTAAAGATGCATGCACAGAGGCAAAGAAGCAGTCAGGAGGCGCACTGACAGTGCGCCCCCTGATGGCAGCCCTGTGGAGGGGGGAAAGAGTGTCCGATGGACCCCCAGATATCCCCTTGCCGGCGGGTGCAGTCTCTCAAAGCAGCCTCTCCATTTTGCACATCAAAGCATGGCCCTGGGGGGCACCGCATTCATCCTAATGTGGTGCATTTTCCTTGCTTGCGCTGGGTCCACCTTTTAAAACATGTGCCCAGCGCAAACAAGATAAATGTGCTGTGTGGATGATATGGGCCAGGTCTATTATTGCTATATATAAGAAGAGAGAGCTAGTGAGACTAGACAGAAAATTCCCCTTCGATAACCATGCACCACCACCTAGTGTCACTGCATATATGGGGCTTGCTTACATGACAAATGTTTGGACAACAAGAGAGGGGTCAACACTGAAATGTTTGAACAATCAAATGCGAAATGTTTCCACAGTACCTACCACTGTCCACTGCATTGGCTTCCAGTGCAGAAGCGGATCAGATTTAATATCTGTTGCATTTTGCACAAATCCCTGAACGGCAAAGGCCCCAGCTGCCTGGCAGATAAATTTACTAAATATCTGTCACCCAGGTCCCTTCGATCAGGGTCCAAACTCTACTCCGTACTCCACGTTACAAAAAATCGCGCCTTGGTGGTAAAGCTTTCTTCCACCTAGCCCCCTTTTACTGGAACCAACTCCCTATCCATCTGCGACAATGTCCAGATCACTTACAGTTCAGAAGGCTCCTCAAAACTACATTATTCTAATCCGTTTCTCTTCTGTGGCTGGCTATAGCAATTCCATAGCACGGAGATACCCCTTGGGGGGTGATTCATTCTATTATTGATTGCCATGGCTGATAATTTTTTTGAGTTAGGCAAGGGTCTGCAGAGTGAGTGGTAAATAGTCTGTTCCGCTCTGTAGGAGAAGCACAAGGTGTTGGTAATTGGTTAATGTTGTACAGGTGTGTCTTGGATGGTAGTCAATAAAACCTTGACAGATGTCTGCCATTTTTGTTCATGTCTGCTTTTCTGCCATTACCATCCTCTTACAATGGCCTGCTTGCCACTCCACAGTGTTGGATTATTCTAAATATTGAGGACAATGAACCACCACAGCTAACTTGGCAGAGTTATGTCCACCAAAAGATAAAGCACGACAGTGTTGAAGTATGCAAAGACTGCTGCTGACCGTTATGCTGTTATAGCAGATGGTAGACCTGATCAGCGATACTCTAAATAGGGCAGATATTCAATCACCAGCCTGACTGTCTTCTCTGTACTGCCATTGCGCATGAACACCAGTCCATGCACCAAACTCCAAATAGTACCCTAGGATGGGTTTTAAGTGAGCTGGGTCCTGCCGGTGCTGAGCACCGGCAGTTTTTAAAAGGGGGCATTGAAAAGGGTCCTTATCAGGCTCTGTTTTATACCCTGGCACAGGCGGTACGTTTTTTTCTGGCCTGCAGTGACAGCAAGCACATTGAGTGAGCGTACTCATTTTACTCACTTCTCACCAGTGGAGAAGTTACGGCATGACGTCATGCCAGGTGAGCATTGTAGGGGAAGGTAAATCCTTTAAAGTGAGTCATTTTCTCTCTGGATTTTCCTTCTTTTTTTGAAACACAGGAGCAGCAACATCGTCGTGGTGTCACCCGATACATTTTAACTGAATGATGACACCTTCATTCCTCTCTCACTTAACCTACCACAAAGCTGCCAGTTCCACAGAGCACACACCACTCACTTGCTCTAATAGCCCCTAATGTTAATGTGCCAATGCAAGCCACACACATAAATCCACACCTACAAAAGATTAACTTTGAACTGGAGAGTCATGTTTTTTGTCATGTTTATCACGTGAACCCAAAACATTACACTGAGGTGCGTGGTGAGAGGTCTTCATATCCCCTCTATACTTTACAGGGTTGGTGCAGACAGGAAATGTGAATTGGCTGCCATGAACCAACGCAGGCACCCTTGCGTCATGTTGCAAGGGTGCCTGCATTGCGGGGATGATTGTTTTTGTGCAGAAAGGGACACCTTCCTGCACAAAAACAGTAATTGATGGCAATCATTGAAGGCTTTTTCCTTTTTCTATACATCCTGCAGAATGCAGCACACATAGAAAGAGGAAAAACAAGGAGAAATAAAAGTATTTCTCCTTGTTGCGTCACTCCTACGCCTCCCCTGGGGAGGTGTAGGATTCTGACACATTCCCAGCTTTACAAAACTCTGTAAACGCCGGTGCATCAAAAATATTGTTGCACCGGTGGCGCAATGGCCTTTCAAATGAGGCACCTAGTCTAGATTTCCCAAGTATGGGAACACCAGAACTTATTGTAACTACTCGGAAGTCCAGCAAGTAAAACTACTTTGGAATTGAGCTGCAACGGCAGCCTAGGCCTGGTCCATATCCCCTGTCCACCCCTTTTCTAAATTACATTCTCTCCATGCCAGTCCATTTAATCCTCTCTCCTATGTCACCTTCAGCAGCACTGCTCTACACTGGCCCCCCTGTTCAATTTACCACCTGTGGAGTGCAGGTGGTAAACCGGAGCATTGATCCCCAAGGAATTGGGAATTTTGTTTGGAATTTCGCAAAGAAAACCAGGTCCACACAATTATTTCCCATTCTATAGTGATTGGCTTGTAACAGGCAGATTTAGGTGTGGAGATATCAACAGGAATTGTAAATTATTTTCAGTCAGTATCTCGAGATCTCAAGAAAAAAGTGACGAGTCTAGTTGAAATTGTTGAGGTAATATTGTTGTGTCATTCATTAATACCTATGATAATTCTCAAAATGTAAAATTTTTGAAGTTGTTTCTATTGAATGCATTCTTTAATTTGTCTAAGATTATCCTAAGAACACCTTAATACCTTCTACATTTCCCATCCCTGAACCCTAAAAACACCTACCTGTTTCTTAATTCTACTCTTTCCTGAACCCTAAAAACCTTGCTACTAACGAATGCTACCCCTCCTTGAACCCTAAAAGCCTCTAACTACACCTTAATGCTACTAATCCCTGAACCGTTGCAACCCGTTACTACCCTGCAATGCTATCCTTACCTGAATCCTAAAAACTCTTATTATCCTTTTATCCACCCTCCCCTGAACCCTAAAAGCCCCTTAGTAAACCTTCACATACCCTTCCTTGAACCTTTAAATCACCTTACTGGTGGAACAACAACTGACCACACTGGGCTACACCTTAGTTAAACGTGAGATTGCGAAAAAGTGGGGAGTGGCAGATAGGCCTTCCCATCGAGTGTGGGTAAAAGAGGTCGACAAATGTATGATAGCTGAGAAGGAGGTATTTATATCGAGAGGGTGTCCAAAGAAGTGGGACAGAAAATGGGGCAAATGGAATGTATATAGAGGCGACATATGTGTTCCCCCATCGGTGGAAATGGAATTGCAGCGCACTGAGGGGCGGCCTTTGGGGATACCATGACTGCACCTGGTTTATCCTTCCTAATGGTTCAATGTACTGTATAACCTGCCGAAATGTTGATCAAGAACTATATGTGACTTTTAACACTGTAAAATTAATAAAAATATGTTTAAAAAAAAAAATCACCTTACTACCCTTTAATGCTACCCTTCCCTGAGCCCTAAAAGCCCCATACTACACCTTAATGCTACCCTTCCCTAAAAAAGCTCTTATTTTCCCTTAACGCTGTGCAGTCCCTGAACCTAAAACCCCTTACTTCACCTTATTGTTACTCTTCCCTGAACCCTAAAACTATTCTGCACCATAATACTAACCCTTACCACAATTTTTGCTACAAATACCTTAACCATAAAAATTGCCCCATGCTAACCTTCCTTGAACCCTAAAAGACTCTTACTATCCATTAACTCTACACTTCCCTGAACCTAAATACCCTTTATTTCTTCTTATTGCTGCCTTTGCCCTAAACGCATTTAATCCCCCTAAACATTAACCTTCCCTGAACCCTACAAATCCCTTACTAGTGTTTTGCTATACACACCTGCACCCTAAACACCCTGAAACCCCCTTAATGCTGCCCTCCATGAACCCTAAAAACTCTTTCTACCCCTTAATGCTACCCTTCCCTGAACCATAAAAACGCATTACTATACCTACACCTTAATGCTAACTTTCCTGAACCTAAAAACCCCTTACTTCACCTGATTTCTACCCTTCACTGAATCCTGAAAAAACCCTCACTACTCCTCAACTCTACCCTTCTTGAACCCTAAAAACATTGAACTACCCCGTAAAGATACCCTTCCCTGAACTGTCAAATGCCTTACTGTTCCTTAACCCTATCCTTGCCTGAACGTCTAAAAACCTATAACTTCTCCTTATTGCTACTCTTCACTGAACACTAAAAACCCTTAACAACCCTTTCCTACATCACTGTAAATGTTCCTGTCTACATAGCTGGAGGATGCCCCCTTGCCCCTGCTCCCGGTAGACTTACTTTTGCCCTACAAGGCATGAAATGTTTTGCTTTTTTTATAGCCATTACTTTTCTCATTCTATTATTTTGAGACAACACTTTTGACACAACTTGTTTTCAATCTACTTTTTTCGCCCCCGTATTTTTTACTGGAAACTCAAATTGACCTACTCGTAATAGGTGCCTTAGAGTACTGCAGAACATGTTTATGCCTCAAACTGAGTGCTTTTTTATGCATTTTTCTTTCATGTATTCCATAGACTGGATATGTGTGAGAAAGCGTCCGTGTCTCTCCTTCCTCACTTGAAAGCTGGCAGGGCTTGCATCTGGGTAGCAGTTGCCATTCTGTTTACCACTAAATGCCACCCATCCATTATTTTGACTATTGATCAGAAAATGAAAGGAACAAAACTTGGGGTTTCTCATTTTGGATTGACCCATTCTAGGTCTCTGCGCATCCGTTGGTCTTGATTCAAGGAGAAAAAGCTCCAATTGATAACCTGATTTTGAACTTGCCCAGCAAAAATGGCAGAAAGGGCTGCATCAGTGGTACCATCATTAAAGGTTAACCAGGATAATTGGAGAATAGCTGACACTAACATTGTTACCTTCCATCATATGGCAGCTAATTGCAACTAGAGAAATGTACTAAAATTATTGGTATTTCTGGGGTATTAGTGTCACTCTTGCTGGTAAATTTCAGATGTGGTTTTAAAGGTACAGAGCAGAAACAATGTCTGGTAACTCAGTTTCCCTCTACGGCCTTATGATTGGTTTCTAAATGACCTCCAAAGGGGGCGGAGGGTATTTGAATATTCATCAGAGACATTTGAAGGCATGGGCAAAGGGGATCCCTGGGAAAGTAATTTGCCTCTATATATTACCTCTGTTTATCTATTTCAACCTCTTCACACTATCTGCTACCTCTACCTGAGACTCTTTCTCTCTCTACCCTGTGTCACCTTAAGGATTTTGGGGCTCCAGCCAAGACCCATTTTGGCTGTTTTTGAAGGACTCCATTTCTAATCATTTAAAATATAATTCAATATTATTTGGTATCTTGTAGGCTTAAAATAGCAGAAAATGGGTAATAAAACTCAAAGTTATTCAGAAAAGGGGCCTCAAAAATATGTCTTGAGGGAGGCCTTAGAAACTCCTAAGATGACACTGATAATCATAGATGGGATGCTTATTTATAACCGGGATGCTGGTTGCATTCTTATTCTACCGCCCTGTTGGCCTCTGAATGCTTGCATCATTTCTTACTCATAAAGTATGATTTTGTAAAATGCATGCGGATCACAAGTGGTTTATTAGGGTGGGCAAATACGATAATGGCGGAAACTAAATAGGGTATCTATGCTCTCCCTGACCATCATAAATAGAAAATCCATCTGAGAGCGCCATGGTAGTCATTATCTCACGTCCTCTTGTACCCTTGATGAACAATGCAATTTATCTTGCTTTTAATGTTGTTTCGAATTTGCATAATTATTTTGGGTTTTTGCATGTTTGCATTGTCTAAAACCACTCTGAGGTCAGTTTCGTAGCTACCCATACTGCCACCCGGGGCGGACCCTAATTTTGCCGCCCAGATGAAGGTAAGAGCGGGGGACGACAGCCGACGGTCAACTTGTTGGGGGGTGCGGAGGCTGACGGGCGGCTTGTTCTCGTGGCCAGGGAGATGATAGTAGTCGACAGACACAGCTCCCGTTGACCCCGAATAGAGTGCCACCCAGGGCGGACCGTCGCCCCCACAGCCCCTAGCTACGCCACTGTCTGAGGTGTTAGTAGGTCGACAAAATTCAAATAAGTCAAGTACATTTTACGCCTACAAAGTATTTGACAAATCATTTTTTTTAGAGATCAGGGAAGTGGAGGCTGTCAAGGTCATGTGCCTAGACCTGCATGTATTATCCCAGAACAGTAATCCTCGTCAACAGCAGCTTAGGGATTTACATTTTCACACAAAGCACCAGAGGTCAAAATATTCGCCATCAACAAAGCCAAGACCTTTCGTTATTATACCGGGAGCCTATATTTTACAGAGAACTCCATATGTTAGACTTTTATTGTTATCAAGCCCTTCTTGTGGAAAGCTGTTGTCATGTAAGGGAATGTCGAATTTATTTATTTATCTATTTATTTACATACATGCTTATTTACTTAGTTAGTTATGTATTTAGGTGTTTATTTATTTCATGGTTTTTGGATAGTGTGGCCATACTCCAGAAGGTGTGTCTTGCTGCTGACCAAAATAGCACAGCACGTAAAGGGGGTTTGGAAATACTCACACAGAGAAGAGCCAGGTTTTCAAAGCCTTCTTGAATTTAATAACGTTAGGCGGAGACTGAATGTCCAGAGGTATTTTGTTCTATAGGACTCTGAAGGCTCTGTGGCCACATTTGGTGAACCAGTATGCTTGGGTCACATAGGTATCACGGTTGCATGATATTAAGCAAAAAATAGGAACATATCTCTTGAATTGGGGAGCAAGGAAACCTGGAGCTGTTCCATTGTAGATATTGCCTTGAAGTAGATGTGCTTTTCTATCGGGGCAATTGTAAATGAGAAATGCCCGAATAGAATTTCTTAAGTTAAAAAACACTGGGGGATATTACCAAGAAATTGCGATAATTATCGCAAAGCGCGTTTAGCGCAGTTTTTTTATCGCCAGCTATCGCTGGATTTCATCGCGGAGATAATGCGTTATTATCAACGCTTATCTCCAAGGCGATAAAAAATCCAGCGATAGCGGCGAAACCCAGCAATAGCGCGAGAAATCCAGTGATAAATTCAACGCGCTAATGAAAAGCTTGCTAATAGGCAGGTGAGGACTTAACCTTACAATCCACCTCCCATTGACTAGAATGGTTAAGTCAGGTTTTTAGCAGGTGTTAGATTCCAGCGATAATCGCGGTTAGCGCAAATTTTTTTATCGCTTCGCGGGCATTGCTAATAGGGGGAAGTTGTGTTTGCGACTGTTTTCAGTCGCTTTTAGTTGGGAACGCCTACTTTGCATGTCATTAGCGATATATATCGCTGACATGCAAAGCAGCACCAAAACGGTCGCTTTCACCATAAAGCTGTCGCTAAAAGATGTTAGCGACAGCTTGCTAATAGGGCGATAGAAATATCGCCGCTTTAGCGGCAAAAAGTGCAGCTAAAGCGGCGATAAGGCCCTTGCTAATATGCACCACTGTTCTGGCATTAGAGGTATGGAGTTATTGCGATCTCGGGATAAATCCTTTTTGGAGTTTAAGTTATGCTGATGTTTCAACTGAAGCACATCATCTTCTTGATGGCATGTGATCCCTTATTAATGAATTTTATACTTCAGCAGCATTTCACTGTGTTCCTTTGTTTAATTTTTCAGTGGCAGTTACCACTGGGTATTCATAGTTAGGGCGACAATTCCATAGGAAATAGATTTTTGGTTTGCTAATAACTTTGACGTGGTTTGACGAATCTTCCACGAAACGTTCCAAAAAAGAGTTTATCCACCTCAGCTTCTTCCTGAAAAAGTTGGGGGTGATCAGTCAAGCAGGAGCCCATGGAAAAGGGGGGGGAGAGGGGTCCCAAAATGTGTTTTCCGCATACAAATTTCTATAGGAGAATTGCACAGTAATACCGTAAAAACGGCTGAAAGGAATTACACCAAATTTGGCAGAAAACTAGATCTTGGTCCAGGAATCGAGCTTTTGTGGCTGCACTTGCTGTTTCTGGATGGATATTCAGATAAAGATTAAAGGATAAAGATGAAGTAGCAAATGACTAAAGCAGGTAGCATAATGCTGCAGTGGAGCTGTGTTCAATCTCACTGCGTCCTGCTGTCACTACAAGCCGCAACTTGGCACGGTGATTGCTGAACCCCGAAGTGAAGGTCACCGCTGCTCTTTTCAGTTCTCTTCTAACCTCACTTATTCATACTTCATTTTTTCAGGTTGGTAGGCATTTATATGGTGGGAAAATCTGCCCTTGTATCCTGTTTGGAATGTCGGGATCCCACTGGTCTCTCACCACAATCACTTTTACTGTGCTGATGCTAGGAACAGAGTAACACAATTAAAATTAAAATGAGTATGTAGTAAAACAATTGCTGTAGGTCTAATTAACACTGCTGTGCTATGGTCAAGTGAAGGGGTTTGGAGGTCCATAAGTTCAGTTTTTGCACAGGGACTAATGTTTCATTCTGAAAGAGCAGAAATTTCAGCTTAAATATATTTCTGAAACAAAGGTATCATCTCTGGAGTGTCTTGATGTTTTTGGGGGAGCGAAAGGTTAACGTAAACCACATGCACTTAATTTAAACTGTAAGACTGGTCATATTTTTCACAATGCATTGATGTGATCATACCTATTGAACATTTTATGTCATCATTAAACTGCGCCCATTTTGCTGTACCTGTACAGTTGCTAATACTGCAGTTGTACCAACAGATCAGGACTTAAGTCCAGGCTGAGGTCTCAGCACTGTACTGTTTGTTAGACTTGAGATGTACAAGCACAGCTGTGTGTGGATCTGTAAATTAAATTCTATCATGTCACACGGATTGGTAATGGCAGAAGAGCAGATCTTCATGACAACTTTATGTTACAAAGTGCACCGTATATCTAGGGAGCTCCTGGTTATAACTGAGGTACAATGTGTAGGTGTCAATAAGAATAACAAGATTGCAGGTTACGTTTGAGGGATGTATGATGTATTCACGCATGCTTTTATAACGCATACCATTACAATGTGGGCAATACAACGAATGTGTCGTTACTGCGCGTTCCATTACAACGGAAGTCGTTACAACGACTTGCCTTAGGGAAGCGCTGGACTTTGGAATAGTATATTTTACTATTCCAACTCCAGTCTGTGCAACAGTAAGGAAGGTGTTGGATTTAAAATCCAACAATGCGTTCCCTAAAGCAAGTCGTTGTAACGACTTGCTTTGTAATGGAACGCGTGGTAACAAAGCGTTCGTTGTAGAGCCTGCGTTGCAATGGCACTGCGTAGTTCTGTCTGCGATGTAAACGCTGTTTCATCATTTGAGATGCAGTAGAAGAGCTCCATATAAAATGCAACGTCCGGAAGACAAGCAGGCCCATTGTCATTTCACCACACACATACACTCCCCTGCCACAGACGTTCAAAGGACTGACCGATATAATTCAGTGCACCCTGGGCAGCGTGCCCCTGTACATTCTGGTAGCGGACTGAGTAAGATACTCTTCCGGTCTCTGCACAATATGGCATTAGAGTGGACAGTTTCTCCTCTTGTCCTATAACCTTTTAACAAAGTGAAGTTAAAATCGGACTGCAGAATGCATTAGTTGACATATTTTTTAAAGAATTTTCCAGGATTTGAACCAATTTTCTCATCAAACCCACCTTTGTGTAGTTAGGTGGGATTGCTCGCTCACTGCAATCTATCTTTGGGCTATGCCAGTAGTGGAAGTGGGTCGTGCAAGAGACTAAAGTGGTTGGGCCCAGTGGTAGGCATGGGCAGCGGCTACCTAAGAACAAAATTAGGCACCTACACTAATTGGTTTACCAAATTAAGCACTGGGTATCATTATCATAACTTTATTTACTTTTAAAAACAACCCTCTATCTTCACTGAATGACCTACGGCCTTCATCACGCACTGCTAGTTCTTTAAATGTAATGCCCCTTGAGGCTGCAGCAACAATCACATCACCAGTTGATTGATGGTTCGTTGTTGCTGCAGGCACCTCCTGTAAATGAAAACTACACACACACACACACACACGCACGCACGAAACGTGCAGCAGTGCACTTTTTTAAGCCTTTAATGGGAAATCTAAACAAAGATGGTAGTAACTAAACCAAAATAATGTAGACATGCATGCCTTCCACTTAAAGAACATCTGGAATGTTTACGTCCACCACTTTCAAATTTCACCAGCCACCACTGCTTATGGGTAGCTACAGGAATGCCTAACAAGGGTAGAGGCGTGTTGGGGGGGGGGGTGATAGTGCCTTTATTGGAAATGAACTACCTACTTACCCGTAATCATTATTAGGAGTCCTCCTCGCCCCAGTCAATTTTCACTCCATCCTTTATTGCACTTACATATGTTATAGCTTGGTATTACAACTAGAGGAGGAGTGGAGGGGGATCAATAATAGAGTTTATCTGCCAGAAATAGAAAGCAGATGTACACTACTTATTAGCTGTTTTCTAAAATAATTTGATTTAGATAGAGATAAACTGCTAGGTAGGCAAGACGCCTCATTTGTTTAGGAATGGGAAGAGGAGGAATCCTAATCGGGATAAAAAAAGATCACTGGTAGGTAAGTTGTTCATCCTTTTTGTATAGACCTGGTGGTAGGTAGGTATGTGAGTACTTCAGCCTTCATGTCATGTGCTGTTCAGGGATGGGAGCATCGTTCTACCTTGTGAGAAGTATCTTTCTTCATTGTGTAAAGAGACTGTGTTGTATTTTCTTATCACCTCGGAAGGCACGTTTTTCTTCAGGTGACCGGAAGTGATTGCCACACTGATGTATTGCAAATTACTGAAGTGGCTGACAAGGTAGCTGCTTTGTAAAAGCCTCTGCCTGGCACACAAGTCCTCCCCCATACATTAATCATACCTTTCAAAGACTCTCAGCTTACCCATGGTCCAGTCACCCCTCACCACCTACACACACTGATTAGCCTCACCATTGAAATACAGGCGTTGTCTACATATTCTCCAAACTCCCAGCAAGCCCTGTCCTTTGTGTTGGTGTATTGCCTGGAGAGACATTTAGCAGCACAAGGTCTTCCCTTATTCTTAGTGCAATACAAACAAAGCCGGGGGCTTCCTGGAACACGTTGCTTCCGGCACGCGCCTCAGCCAAGGCCTTCTTTTTGTCTGAGCCTAGCAACAGAAAGCGAGACTCCCTACGCACGCGATCTCGCACAAGGACATCCCAGTGACTCACAGGAGGCTACCGAGGCGCTGCGGTCTCTGCCTCTTGGCATTTTCTCCATCGCCCCCACCTTCAGGGGCGCATGGGAAATCTGTAACGGAAGTTCCGGGACTTCAAAGGACCGGTTTTCTATTGGTCCTTTGCGCAAGTGCTGAGCCAATTCTTAAACGGCCCTGTGCTATTTCAAGAGGCTGCCTTCTGGTAACTGCCACAGCGTGTCAGACTATTTAAAAGAAGTCACGGGGCACATCCTTCTCCATTGCCCACTATTCTCTTCCACCAAATATTTAAAGGAATGTCCAGGCCAGCACTTCTCCAACCTCTATCATTTGAACCCTTTCCCTCTGCTCAGTGCTTTAAATGGAAAAAAATAAGTGCAGGTACTCTCTAAAAGGAGCGGTGGACTGGGGGGTGGAGTGTGAGGCGGGACTAGGGGCGGAGCCAGGGGCGGGGCTAGGTTTTCAACCTTCCCATACTTTATATGCAAGAAATCCAAGTGCAAAGTAAAAAAATCGAAAGTATCTGTCCTATGGTTATGGCCCTAAAAATGATAAGGGTATGTTCAAAACCGTCTCTGAATTTTGCCATGAAAGCTTTGCATGCTGGAATTTTTAGAAACCCTTACTTATAATGGGAAAGGAGAACTACGAGTCCCAGCATGCAAAAGCATTACCAGCTAAAATCTTTAACTGTCTGAAAGTCTAAAGCATTCCATGGAGCATGCTTGTCGCATTTGGGTTAAACATGGTTTCCCATACAAAACAAGCGGTTTAAATGCACCAAACCAAAAAAAAAAATTGTGTTGCCTTTGATGTGTAGGGTAGTCGTAAAATTGGCGGCAAGGGCAGGGATTTACATTCAAGTAAAAATGCCTAATTTAAATTGCTGATGAACTAACATTTACGGTCATTTAAACCAATGGCATGCTAAAAAGCTGTACTGCCCTGAAGAATGCGCCCCACGCCCTCGTCCATTAGTTTTATGGTGGACGCTCAACTCCTACTGTGCAGGATCAAAGGGTAAACAAAACACCCTGCCGCCGCACACTGCTGGAAGAGTGCAGAGAAGCAGGACAAGAGCTGCTGTTCTGGCGCTCCTGTGCGAACTCAGCTCAGGATTGAAAAATCAGAGCTGGTCATGTGAAAAACTGCTGCCGAGGCACGAGAAAATGAAGCGCAACACATGTGTCAAGGCAAAGCCCCCATGAGTACCGGTACTCTCCTTGTCCTAGGAGAAGTTCCGGTACTCAAGGGGTAAAACTTAAAAAGTGCCGGTACTCCGTACCGGTGAGTACCGGCCCATTTAAAGCACTGCCTCTGCTTGATAAAGAGTGACTGGACCCACACCTGTTCATCCATTATGGTGTCCATTATGGTGCTAATGATAACAACTTATTTTTTTTATAGATTTCTTGATACCGTAATTTTGCATCTTTACACACTGTGACTATCAGGTGTCAGCCTTACACATTTCTATGGTACTCAGCAGTGCTTGAAATAGAAAAATAGAAGTGCAGGTATCCTATTGCCAAGGCCACTAGAATTATGCATGAGGGGAGAGCCTAAATATGTGCCAGGAAAGGGCAAATTATGCTACTGAAAGGGCTGGGCCCAAAAGTTCTGGACCTATTCTAGATTCTCAATCGATGGTTCTTTTTAGCAGCATGTTAGCGTAGAGGGGAGAAAATTCATTATTATTGTCAATCAGTTATACAAAAATTCCTTTAGACACATAGTAAGTAACCACAGACAACTACTCAAGGTTAGTTAATTTATTACAAAGCCAAGAATAACTAAACATAAAGACACCTCAAGATGAGATTATAGAAATACATCGGAATTAGCATAAAGCCAAATCTGTGCATCCATTTAAGACGGTGTAGCATAAGAAAGACAAGCAATTCAAGAAATAAAATGCAGAGGATCAGAAAGCATAAGTCCAAATTTCCCTGCATCGAGGGTTAATGAGTATAAAGCATTAATCTATCCCTACTCTACCACTAATGTGACATCCCTACTTAGGCATCCCCAAAGGAGAAGGATAAAAGGTGTTAGCATCTGCAGTCTTCCAGAGAAGTCTCCCCACCATCAGTGGGTCATGTAGCATAAAGCTACCATGACAGAGCTTGTGCTAAGGTGCTCTCTCTCTGAAGGCAGAAGCACAAGTGGGCACTTTCCCTACTCCCCACAACACAATATTGCATAACATAACATGTGTATTTGTAAAGCGCACGTTCACCACAGCAACAGGGCATCTTGGCGCTGAATAACAGATGTTTATTGTTACCCAACTCAATGGTACTCATTTTATCGACCTCAAATGGATGAAAGGCTGAGTGGACACGCCGGGATTCGAACCTGTGACCATGAGGTCGAACACAGGTCCTTGCAGTGGATGCATTAGTCCACTGAGCCACCAGACCCGGTAGGTAGGTAGTTAGTTTTCCCAAGTTTTCCCAAGATCCTTTGCAGGTCACACCATCCACTCTGGGTACTGTCCTAAAGGTAGTTTTCCATGGGACAACAGTATTCTTCTTCTCACAGCCGTTTGTCCTTGGTTCCCAAGCCTTCTCCTGTGCGAAGGACAACGACCTTCCTTTATCAATTCAAACTGTAGATGTAACTTTTTCTCTCAGTGCCTGACTAATAAAACAACAACATTATTTTAGCTAACAAGAACGTTTCTTTCACCTGCAACACAAATGTGAGAAAGAACAAATTCCACAGCACACATGAAATTCAAACTGTTAATTCTAAAGCCCCAGCTTCCAGGAAAAATGCATTTCAGACCTACAAAATTTAGCTAACATAAGAAAATGGCATGTGAGCTTTACGAATTTGCATAGGAAATAAAGAACATTCTATTAACGTATTAACCTACATGTAAACAACAAAATTATTAAACACATTTAATAAATGAATGATTGTCAGTTGCACAACACAAGCTCTTCACGTTATTGTTTGCTGTTAGTTACATTAACTTTCTACGTTAATTCTCCATGTTACTATTCAATGGCCTAAATACATCATGTTTCATGTTATTAGACTTCGCAATTGTAACTCTTCATGTTAATACAACAAAGGATTACATGTGGGTGCGCTCTACATGTGTGATTATAATGCACCCATACAAATAAAATGCGATTTCCGCTACATCACTGCGTAATGCTGCGCATTTTGTGATAGTATTACTTCATTATTTTGACATTTGTACAATTGTTAACACTATCTAAGCATTGGTTGGATCCCATTAGTACCAATTTAACAACCAAGTATTGCAATAGGCAAGAGAAAGGTGACCAGTCAACCTTAGCAAATTGCCTTCCACTGCGCGGCAAATGTATTGATGCGTTAATAGTAACTTTTGGACTGCTTGAGCTAGAAACAAGTTTTTTTGTTAAAATCTTCAGATTATACAGCGGATGATGGATTACGTGGCAAAAGCAGCAAACCTATAATTAGGGGAAAAATGCTGAGGCCGCCCAATCACATAATTTCAGTGGCCCTGCCTATACCAGTGATAGAGCGCCATGTTCTTGTGAAATTTGTAGGGGTGCATCATAATCACTGATAGTTCGCACCCGCATATATACAGCTATATATCTATGAATGGCTAGCAAAATGAAGTTATAACTCAGTTATCAGAATGAATAAGAAATGTAATTGTGCTATTTTTATCATGCAATGTAATTCTTAACTGAATCGTGTGTAAAATAATGCATAGAGGAATCAGCCCATGTGTAATCGAGATGCCGTAGTTTAAACGTGTACCACATTAAGTTGCACATGTAGTTCACATTTTGCATATGAAATATAATGAACCAATGCTTATAGACGTGATTAAGATTTGTGTGTTTAAATTGTGTAAAGGTCTGACTGCATATACGCCAGGTAAAGGCCTGTTTGTTCTTATGTTAGCTTATTTTGCAGGAAGAGAAGGTTCTCTTGGAAAGGCTCTCTGGGCACCGACAGTAGATTTAAATAGCACAGTAGAGGGTTTCTGTTGAACGTATCTTCTGTTGCAGGTGCAAGGACATATGCCTCGTTAGTAAAAGACTGGCTCTTTGTTTCACAAGTTAGAGCGATGGGAGGCATGGAACTGGGAGTGCAATGGAATTTAGGGAGGATACTTTCAGCGGAGAAGGTGCCTGGGACTCAAGGTCATCGCAACCGTCCAGGATGAAGTAACCTTTCGATGGAAAAGTACAAGAAAGAAGACCTGGCCAAAGAGGCGTGACAAAAGGCGTGTTCAGTTGTATTGGGTTTTGTATTAGGGATAGTGCCCCGAGGGTGGAGGGCAGAGAAGAGGTAGAGGAGAGCAGAGAGGAGGACAGAGAGGGATTTGGTGAAGGAGCATCTTAAAATCTGAGCTTAAATACTAAGTGAGTGCACTTCTTAGGAAGTCTTCACAGCTGACACCTTTTACTTACTCTTGCCTGGGAAATTCGTTAAGTAGGTATGTCACCTTAGTGATAGAGTAGGGACAGCTAATGGTTGTATGCTTATTTAGGTAAATGAAGAATAATATAGAGATTGGAGCAGTTATCGCTTGTCTAATACTTCTGGAGCTAACGATTCTTCTGATTCTGAGTCGAATGAGACTCCTGCGTAGGATGCTATTTGTATTAGTGCCCATCTATTTCTTTAACCTCGTGTTGAGGTGTTTGCACGTACAATTATTCTTGGCTATAATAAATCCACAAAATTGAATTCGGAGTCAGTGGTCTTTTAAGGTAAACTGGATTCTAAATTTTGTCGTATAACTGAAAAGGATTTTCTTCCCTTCACACTATTCAGCAGGTAAAAAGATCCTGGTGACCTGAAGATTCTTAACAGAGATAAGATAAGAATCAGCGTTATCAGTTGGTAGAAGAGTAGGATGGTTATCTCTGATAGTAAGGGGAGATCTAGATTAGGATAAGAGATTAGTTGCCCCATAGAACCCCAGTGATGGTGATCCAGTGGATCGCAAAAGGAGGACGTCGGCGGTCGCTGAAAACTGACGGAGAGTGACGGTGCGGCGGAAGTAGCAGTTCGTGGTAGAGTGAGTATGAAAAGAGTGATGGTTGTTAGATTGCGGTGTTTGCTCGTTGTGTAATGTTTTGCGGAGTTGGAATGAGAGTTGTGTGATTGAGGATCGGACCGTGAGCGCGCGCGGGACCGAGAGATATTGTGGTGTAGAAGACACCCAGTATAGAGATTGTTGACCAGAGATGGTGGGGATCACGAGACGTCATTGATCAAACCACCGAAGATAGGGAGCAAATGTGTGAGTGTGTGAATAACTGACGCTGGTCGTGGGTTGTTGTGTGCAGAATTTAGAACGGTTGAATCCTATCGATTGTATTAAAGGTGATTGTCCGGTCGTTTCGCGGACAGACAGTTGCCAGATTGAGGTCAACAATTTCGAGAGGCTGATCGGTCATTGGAGGACCGACAGTCAGAGAGGTAATTGTTCGGTGGTACGGACCATTGCTTCAGAGTGTGATTGAGACACGTGCGGACGAGAACGAGAGAATTAGCAAGGAGGGGAACTGCTGCGAGCGGAGGAAGAGTGACGTCAGGCAGTGCCGCGCTGCGATAGGCCGGTTGGTGTGAGCCGCGCTGGCATTGGTGGATTGAAATCAGGAAGTAAAACAAAATTTTGTGCGCGAACAGAAATCTGCTTTACCATGAAATGTTTTAAAGTTTTACGAGAACTGTGCAGAGGTGACAGACATGTGGTTACTCGGGGTGGAGAGGAAGCCCCTCCCGAGGATACGCCGGCACATTATATGGCTACGAATGTAGGATTGCATACCATAATTTGGCTTGAGAACTGGCATAAAATGACAGAAGGGGAAGGAGAATTGACTTTCCCACGCTATGGTACTTTCAGGTTAGAGGTGTTGTACCAGCTAAAGACTATAATGGCTTCTTTACGACCACTGCCTAGACCGACACAGTTTGAGGCTATACATGCATGGATTAGGGCAGCGTATGACAGGAAAAGAGATAAGAGCCAGGAAAGGGTGAAGAAATCGATCAGGGCCTTCCAAGATGCGAGATGGGATGCACTAGAGAAAAAGTGGAGGGTGGAAACGATCGAAGGAGACAGGTTGTACCCACTGTTAATAAAAGGTGGGAAGATAACAAGGATTGAAGAGGACGACAGTGATACAGATGTCAGCCTGTTAGATAGGTTGCTAGCAGAGAGACCACCCCCATTTAATCCAGATTTAGAAGAGGGAAAATCAACTTCAGCAGTGGAACGGGGTGAAACGCAGAATCAGACTAAACATGAGAGTAGTGGGAAGGATTTCCACAGGAACAGAGGGAGCGGCAACACAGCCTTCGATAGGGAATACCCGATTACCGGACTCCCTGACAGCACCGGTTACCATTGGCCCTATAGTACCGGTATATGACCCAGACCGAGTGAGAGAAGGAAGTTCAGTACAGACGAGAGGAGAAGAAAGAACCAGCGCTAGTGAGAATGGGTTCGGAGTACAAGTGATTCACTTCCCAAAGCCATTAGACACAAGTACGCCATTACCGGCCACTGCAGACTCCTCTTTTAGACAGGAGGATGAGAGACCAGTCAGACCAGGATCTTTACACGAATCTAAGTCAGCTTTGAGGATGTGGACACCAACAGTAAGGAACCAAAGTGATAGAATGCCAGGTGATAGGGAGCGAGAAATTTCCGAACCCAGATCAAGCTTTAGGAATACGATAGGAGAGAGCAAGCCACAAGAACAAAGTGGTGACTATGATGAGCAGAATGGCGCAGCTTGTCGAGAAATACTAAGGAGTGCAGTACAGGCAAGGTTGCTGGACGTAGTAAGGTTAAAAGCAGAAGTAGACGAAATGATTAGCGGAAGTCTACCTTTGGAAAGAATAGAAATTTATGGGTCAGATGAGCTGCTTTTCATAGCAAAAGATGTAACTCGGAAAGCAAGGATAGCACATGAGAAATTGACGGCATTGGCCAGGAGATATGAGGTAGACTTGAATAAAACAAAAACATTGCAAGGACCACATAGGTTGCAATATAGTGATCAGGAATTAGAGGAGAAAAGGATCACAGGATTAAGGACGCACACCAAAGATCTGATTGTAGGGATGCGCATATGGAATTTGTTGGACAAATGGGAGGAGAGGTGGTCAAAGAAGAAAATAGCCAAGAGAATTGAGGGAGAAACGCCGCCTCCGGGGGGGGGGGGGGCGACGGGCGTTGGAAACTTTCCTTTAGGGGAAGTACAGAACGGAGGGTACGTATATGTGCCGTGGAGCAGAGGGGACTTGGCTGCGTTTACAAATGATTTTCCTCGGCTGAGGGAGACACCCGTAGAGTGGTACAAACAGGTTGAGCGGTTTGTTAAAATTTCGAAGGTGCTGTGGACTGATTTGAACACCTTGTTTGACATAGTGGTGCCGGGAGATTTGTGAAAAGCTTGTAAAATCGCCGTTGAGTGGCCGACTGTTGAACCTGAAAGGGATGCTGTCACGAATGGTCTGTCACCCCTTGTTATGAAAAAGTTCGAGCAAGTGATTACATGGTTGAAACTGAAGATTTCGCCTCAAGATATAGATTGGGTTAAGATAGACCGAACTGTGCAGGAACCTAAAGAGACGGTGCACGAATATTATGAGAGACTCTTGCAAGCTTTTAAACAGTATAGTGGATTAGATGCATTAGACCCCAAGGATATGGGACAGTTTGTCTCAAAGTTTGTGCTAGGTCTGAGACCAGAAGTCAGCCTCATGATACAGCACCATTTGATCTGTTGGCAGAACAAGCCGGTAGATGAAATCTTGCGGTATGCGAGGTATTGTAGCGATGAAGTGGACTCGAAGCATCGGAAGCTAAAGGACAAATTGATGCTCGTTCAGATGCAGACAGCTCAGGTCCAGCCTAATGGAGGGACCTTAGGAAGAAGACAGGGAAATTACCAAGGGAACCAGAATGGGCAAGGCCAGGGAAAAGGGAAACCCATAGATCCCAAGACGGGGGTGGATGTGGCGACACTGAAGAAGACCACTGCGTGTCATTTTTGTCACCAGATCGGGCATTGGAAGCGCGAGTGCCCTTTTAACCCAGCCAACCAAGTGCAGCAGGAGGCGGAAGGGGTTCAGGCACCCGTGACGGAGATAGTCAATACTGTAATGAGGCCCAGATCGATGAAAGGGGGGGCCCAAAACCAACAAGTACAGGTCCCACAGCCACCAAGGATCCCGCACAGCATACGAACTTATCAGCAGATGCCCCTTTTCGAAGGGAATGATGAGTATAGCCCCGACCCATTATCCTGACGGTGCCTGAGGGGGGAGAAAAGACTGCACTCTTGGAGCAGTCTTGGAGGTAGACCAGAGAGGACCTTTTGTGGAGGCAGACATTGATGGTCATCCTACCACACTTTTGGTCGACACTGGTGCTACCCGGTCTACTGTAAGATCAGCAGTAGTCCCCAACCTACCCCTCTCGGGACAATCGATCCAAGTAGTTGGAGTGGCGAACAAAAGAATAAACAGCCCGTTGACCGAACGATTCCAGTAAGGATAGGTTCCTTCCAAACTAGACATCAGTTTGTGGTGTGCGATACGATTCCAGTTTGTCTTCTAGGAAGAGACCTGTTATGTAAGTTGAACTGCACGATTTATTGCACGCCTAAGGGAGTGGAGGTTCAGACGAGGGACGATGATGCTACTTTTAAAGTTGCTAATCAGCATCTGTGTATAGACCTGTATCCAATGGTGACTGTGGAGGAACTTCCACCGGATTTGAGAGATACCGTGTCACCTGAGGTATGGGACTTCACAGGAGAAGAGATAGGACTAATTAAAGGAGTTGAACCTGTGCAGATTCAGGTGAAACAGAACGTTGAGTTCCCTAGAACGCCTCAGTACAATCTGTCGCCCGAAACGATCGCAGGGATTAAACCTGTAATCGAGACGTTCATAAAAAAGGCATTCTGAAGGAGATTAGAGGTAGCCCCTGTAATTCACCTATTATGGGACTACAGAAACCGAGCGGGAAATTCAGGATCGTGCAAGACCTGCGAAAGGTCAACACGATAGTTGTCCCTTGTTGTCCAGTGGTACCGAATCCATCAGTGATACTGTTTCAGATCCCATGTGAAGCCGAGTGGTTTACTGTCATTGATTTGTGTCAAGCATTCTTCTCGATACCGCTCCATGAGGAAAGCCAATTTCTTTTTGCATTCCGGCTGGAAAATCGTGTGTTAACATGGTGTCGTATCCCTCAAGGGTATACAGAAAGTCCATCGATCTTTAACCAGATCCTGAAAAAGAATCTTGAGAGTCTCGTATTGCCGCAGCACTCAGTTCTTGTGCAATACATAGACGATCTCCTTGTTGCCTCGGAAACGGAAGATGCTTGCAGGATAGACACGGTAGCCCTGTTGAACCACTTAGCAGAGAACGGGCACAAGGTGTCCCCAAATAAGTTGCAGTACTGTTTGAATGAGGTACAGTACTTGGGACACAGATTAGAAAAAGGCAAGAGGAAGGTGTCACCAGACCGAATTGAGGCAATAATGAACATGGCAGTGCCTACCACACAGAGAGAAGTCAGGATGTTTTTGGGAATGGTCGGCTATTGTCGGCAGTGGATACCTAGTTTTTCCTTGAGAGCGAAGCCTTTACAGAGGCTTACGCACAAGGATGTGAGTGATCCGGTACCATGGGACGAGGAGTGCTTGATGTCATTCCTAAAACTGAGAGAGGAGTTGTGTAGTGCCCCAGCTCTGGGAATGCCTGATTACAACAAGGCCTTTTCACTGTTCTGTTGTGAGAGAGAAGGATGTGCATTAGCAGTTTTATCTCAGAACCATGGAGGTGTCCGTAGACCAGTTGCCTACTTTTCAGCTACTCTAGATCCAGTAGCTTCTGCGTTGCCCGGATGTCTAAGATCCGTTGCTGCAACAGGTGTCAGCATTGAAAGATGTGAAAGCATTGTAATGGGTCATCCTTTGACTGTATATGTGCCACACTCGGTTGAATTATTGATGACCAGGACTAAGACTCAGCACGTAACAAATAACAGGTTAACAAGGTATGAGCAAGTCATACTCGCCGCGGAAAATGTGACTCTGAAAAGGTGCTCTGTCTTAAACCCTGCGACATTGATGCCCATACCGAATGAGGATGATGAAGATTGTGCGGACCATGATTGTCTTGACGTGACTGAACTTTGCACCAAACCAAGACCTGACATTGTCGATGAACCATTGACTGACCCAGATGAAATTTTCTTTGTCGATGGTTCATGCCTAAGAGACAGTGTTGGCCAACTAAGAGCAGCGTTTGCTGTATGTACCATTTCAGGAGTGGTTGAGGTGGCCTGCCTAGAAGGAGTACGCTCCGCGCAGTTAGCTGAAATCATTGCTTTGACTCGTGCCTGTTTGGCTGCTGATCAAATTCGAATCACGATTTATACGGACAGTCAATATGGGTTTGGTGTAGTTCATGCCTTCGGACAGCTGTGGTCCCAGAGGGGATTTTTGACATCATCTGGCTCACCCATTAGGAATGGAGAACATGTAAGACAACTGTTAGATGCATTGCAATGTCCGAAGGAAATCGCTGTTGTGAAATGCACTGCACACGGGAAGGGGGAGGATTTTGTGTCTTTGGGAAATAATTACGCGGACGAAGTTGCCCGCTTCTGTGCAGAACAGGGATGCATATTTACAGAGGGTTACACAGGAGAGAGCCAAGAAAGAACCGAACTCAACATGATGTTGGCCATGGCAGACACTTGGGAGGAGCGCAAGCGACTGCAGGATGAAGTTTCGGATCAGGAACGGAACGGATGGATCAAAGCATGGTGCGAAAGAGGGGATGTGGATGTTTGGGTCTCCAGTGATGGGAGAGCTGTACTACCAGAAAACCTGCTGAGTCCGATGGCGAGACTGATACATGGACCGGTACACCTTGGTAGAGATGCAATGATGCGTGTGTTTAGACAGACGTGGTATAATCCACGATTTCGTGCAATGGCTGAAACTGTTTGTCAGAGGTGTGTCACGTGTCAGCAGATGAATGCTGGAAAGAAAACAGTAGTTACCTTAAGTCACATTGGGAGGTCAGGAGGGCCCTTCAATAGGATACAGTTAGACTTCGTGGAAATGCCTAAGTGCAATGGGTTGAGATACATCTTGGTGCTGGTATGTGTATTCTCACGGTGGGTGGAGGCTTACCCAACACGCAGGTGTGACACTCTCACAGTGGCTAAGTTATTGTTGAGGGAGCTCATCCTGAGATTCGGAGATCCCAACCTCTTTGGAATCAGATAGAGGAAGACACTTCCACAGTGAAATCATGAAGTTACTCTGTGCCGCATTGAATATTGATCAGAGACTCCATTGCAGTTACCGACCAGAGGCTTCTGGGATGGTGGAACAGGTCAATGGAACTTTGAAAGCCCGGATGGCAAAAATGTGTTCATCAACGTCCCTGAAATGGCCTGACGCTTTGCCGCTCGTACTAATGAGCATGCGAAGTGTCCCAGATAGGAGGACCGGATTGTCCCCCACGAGATATTAATGGGGAGGGCAATGCGGTTGCCAGCAGTACCAGCTACAGCTTTGATTAACATCACTGATGACTTGATTCTCGATTACTGTAAAGGACTATCTGATGTGGTCCGTTCTGTGTCCCAGCAGGTACAAGCTGCAGCTGTTCCGGCCTCGAGTGATCTGTGCCACGACCTGTGTCCCGGCGACTGGGTGCTTGTCCGAAAGCACGTAAGGAAGAGCTGTTTGGATGTTCGGTGGCGAGGCCCCTACCAGGTGATACTGGTCACGAACACAGCAGTGAAGTGTGGAGGATTGCCGAACTGGGTACATGCCTCCCATACCCGCAGAGTTTCAGCACCCTTGGAAGAAACAGCTCCTCTCGTAACTGAAAATCCAGCTGATGTGGCAGGGCCACATGAGAGGACAAGTCAAGCTGTAAGGGTCGCTGACACAGCTGGTGGTGCACCAGAACAAGCTGAAGGGGGTTTTGACAACCCAAACCTCGACTCTGACTCAGAAGACAGAGGTGGTGCAGAGGGTGGAGTAGAGTCAGATTCAGCAGAAAGAGGAAGTGGTGTACTGGGTATAGCAGGGGAAGGCGGAAGAACGACCAGAACCAAGGAAGGTTGGCCTGAAAGACAGAGGCGACTGAATCTGAGGTTGGCACCTGAAAGAGATCTTGCTCCAGTGTCTGAAGTCTCTGAGACAGAAGCAAGTGACGAAGAGCAGACTCAAGAGGGCAGGCGAAGGTCAAAAAGAACGAGAGTACCCTGTCGGAGATACTCTACCCCTGAGTGGACTTACACTGTGACTGATGCAGGGGGTAGTGAGTATGGGGAGACTGAGGTCTGTGCAGGTGGTCAGCAAGAGCCTGAATGTGGTAGTGAAGGTGGTGCTGTTGTTGCCAGGGCTCGAAGTCGAAGGAATACTGACCCTCACCGTTCCGAATCCCCGCTTCTGAGTAAAGTCCGACAACTGGTTTTGCATCGAATCGAATTTCCGTCTTTTGGGTTTGAGCCGTCTTCACACGAAATGGTAATCCTGCGTCTTGAACTTTTGTATCACGTTCTGGAAGTGCTTACTAATGATCTTATCGTGGATGAAATATAACCTGTTGTAAATAAAAAGTCTAAAGAAGAAGATAACCTAGATCCGAGTGGAAGAAGAATAAACTTAGGGACTTTCCCCAGAAGAGGAACGAAAACCTAGGGAAGTCTTTTTCTGGACTATGTAAATAAGAGACTGTTGTTGAAAGGGGATTTCCAGAGGTCTCAAGTGCTGCTTGAACTGGTTAAGCAAGTCACGAGCGGAAGAACAAAGACTGTTGAGTGTTCATTGCTGAAGCCAAGAACTTTTGAGAACTCTCGAAATCATGGAGGTTGGAGATCCAAATCGTAGATCTAAAATGATTGTAGGCATACTCATAGGTGTTGTGATATTTTCTATAATCGTATTAATTGTAGTCTCATATACATTTCCACATGAGCTAGCAGTGCAGGGGGTGCCGGGGACTCCTACACCTACTACACCTAGCCAAAAAGAGGTAACCATAGGAGCTAACAAGGCTTTGCTGATAGAAGAAAGTCGTAGATTGCATGTAGATTTGTCTAGAAGTGATTTCAAGCTTAATGCTTACGCCAAGCTGCAAAGGGAAGCTATGGTCCTATAGCTTTGGACAAGGAACAAAGGGGAAAGTTGTGTGTGAGACGATATCAGACCTATCATGAAAAGGTTCCCGTGGGACAGAGTACGTGTGACCATGTTTTTACGATGGCAGATGTGGCTAAGAATTTCCTCCAAGGTCCTGTACAAGTGATACCCACGGTGTATTTTGTGTGTGGAAGGAATGCATATGTGAGATTGCCTGCGAACTGGTATGGTACATGTTACTTGGGAATAATTTTTCCAAAAATTTATCATACTGAGGATTTGGAACTTTTGGAAGGAGGAAAGCATTCAAGAGTGAGAAGAGGTGCGAGTGCAGGGGTTGTAGTGGGAGATATCTTTGGAGCCATGATACCAAGTTTGGGAGTGATCTTGAATGATGTAAAAATCCGGAGACTGGCAACTGTGATAGACGAACTATCGATGAATACAGCCAAATCGTTGGTACTGGTGGAAGGGGAGATGTTGTCGATAAGGACAATGGTTTTGCAGAACCGCCTTGCTTTGGATGTCTTACTGGCAAAAGAGGGCGGAGTCTGTAAATTATTGAGGGTTCAAGAGTGCTGTACTTATATACCAGACCACAGCAAGGATCTGGAGAAATGTATAAGTAACATCACTACTATTCACACGAAGATAGCGGACTTGACTGAAGAGGGAGCTTGGGAAAAAGTTGGAAAAGGATTTGGTCAAGTGGGAAGCTGGTTTGCGAATTTGGGAAAGGGATTCCTTGGCTATGTTCTGAGACCTCTTCTGATCGTGGTGGTTTGTGTGGTTTGCCTGTGGGGTCTGATCAAAGCTTACAAGTGGTATCGAGCAGGCCGAGTTGAGAGAGCTCTGAGAGAAAATGAGACGAGAATGGCTAGACTGCAGGACAGTCAATATCAGAGACTCAAGAGAATGGCGAATCACAGACCAGGGAGAATGGCAACGAGTTCTGTTTAGGTCGGTTCTTTCTCCAAGGGAGTTGAATAAAATGTGATGACAGGAGTCATCAAAGGGGGGAACTGATAGAGCGCCATGTTCTTGTGAAATTTGTAGGGGTGCATCATAATCACTGATAGTTCGCACCCGCATATATCCAGCTATATATCTATGAATGGCTAGCAAAATGAAGTTATAACTCAGTTATCAGAATGAATAAGAAATGTAATTGTGCTATTTTTATCATGCAATTAATCAATTAATTACAAGAGTTAACTTAACCGTTTTATTGCTGCATGAAAGCTTGATGCAGAACGCCCCCCCCCATCTGTGCCCCTCCCCAAGTCAGCGCCCAGTGCGGCTGCACCCAGTTGCAATAACCTAAAGCAGGCCCTGGTTGCAAATGGGCAAACACATGTATCATTAGGAACACAGGAATTCTCCTCAGAGCGTCAACACTTTTAACTGACCAGAATTATGTTTCTCGCCAAAAAAAGCTCTTCAGAGCCATCTTAGCTAAACATGAACTCCGACTATTTACAAATATCATCACGTGGTTCCCACAAACCATGAGTGAATGGCCGTGTTATTGAATGGTTGACAAAGTATATGCATATCGCACAGCTCAATGTAATTAAATATAGAATAAATCATCTTGAGGTAACTTTAGTGCATAATTGGAGCTGGTGGTTTCTTGTACTCGGCGCAAGCACTTAATTCTCTACGACGGCACTAATTACAATTTACCACGTGGTGGCGTGGTCTGTCTAATTTTGAGATGAGCACAACAACAGTGTTTAATAATTCAAAATACATACATTTAAAATAACAATTCAGATTATTCCATGCCATTCTTAGAACTTTGGGTGGGTTGGAATAGTCTGAATTGTCAGAAATGTAGTAGTGTAATAGCTAGTTGTTGTGTTGGTACTGTGTTTGGCGGCACTGGCAGGGGCGATTGCTGGTGCAGGCTGCAGAGGCTTCCTGTGATGGTCCCTGGCACTCAATTCTTTTTACAAATTAAGTATTGGGTAACTTCCTCTGCGTGGAGTTTATGCTGATGTAACTTTGACAGCGAGTTACCGTGGATGTTAAAGGTCACAACAGGTAACCAGAGGAAAGATCACAACAGGTAACTATAGGAAACTAAGAGTATTAAGACTTAAGTAGTAAGAATTTCAAAGAAGAAAGAACTGAATACCCCATCAATGCCAAGGGTAATTTGTCAGCACAGAAAAACAGTATGAAGCAGCAATTGAATTTACACAGGGATTGGACTTCAGTAGACCATTTGACTTTTGTAAACCCCCACTGAATTACTATTGGAAGCCGGGGACCCCCGCCTAAGCAATTTCTAACCTCAAGTCAATGCACAAAAATACACAATCAAGTATCAATTAAACAAACACATGCATTATGAAATATTTTATTTTTTTTAAAATACAAAAATCTGAATTTTGATAGGAAGATTGAATCTGTGATTTCTTTAAAATCTGTTCTGTGCTTGGTACAGAGGAGCAGAGGAGCCTAGTTAAAACTGTGTCTCTTCCATGTGTGACTGCTGATCCAAATTTTCTTCTAATTCCTATGGACTTGTTTTACACTGGGCCAATAACTTTCTTCAGAAGGAAGCACTTGAGGCTCGACCTGCTTCATTTCAGTCATGCTGAAAATACTAAAGAGGTATTTTAGGTATTTTAGAGGTCGACTGACTAACTTGCCTGCAAAACCACTAGTCTGTGTAGTGTAGAGACAAAACCACCTCCACCAAAGTGATCTCTGATGTTCCACCAAATGTAAAGTTCCCTGCAAGCGCAACTGTGCCTTTCCCATGAAGCACCTCTCACAGGCATATTGCAGCACTTTGAGGTCAAAACTCTGGCTTCTGAGGCTTGAGACTCGCTTCTTCTGAACCCCTTCCTATGTTACACTTCCACATTGTCAGATGAGCCTGTGACCCCACACTTTGCTGTAAGATCTAACTGACTCATCCCAGGTGACGTGGCCCTCTTTCCTGCCTCCTTTCTGGATGACGTGGGTCCTAGAAATGTAACCTCAAAGCTGCTGTCCATTTCCAGGACCTACTCTCAAAATGCCTCCATAGTACCTACAGTTTTTTACCATTGCGTCAGGGACATGTCCTCAGATTTCTGTGTGTCGACAGCCGCATAAATCTCACATAGAAATGATGGATGTAGAAATGGTATAGGGCAGTTGTTTCTGAAATGAAGGGCCTGTCTGACCTAATGGTCAGCTGGCATCACAGTCGAAACACGATCAGTCAGCTGGTATATCACCATTATAAAAACGTCATTTAATTTCCCTAAGCATAGGAAAATAGAATGCAGAAGAGTGCCTCAGAGGACGCGGTGTGGGCAAAACTGAACGCCGACATTAAACAGAGCGACAGCGCAAGATTCCGGGGGACAATAAATCGATTCATTCGCCCTGCACATGAGGGATTATCATCCAACATATTTTTATTTTTTTATTTTGAGTTTTATATAGCGCTGGCTAGACCCGGAGGTATCAGAGCGCTTTACATGAGGATCAGAGTTACAGGTTACACGTTACATTTGTTCCAAGAGCAAAATCAAACATAGGAATAAAGAAAGCAAAGTTACAGAAATTCGTCAGGGGAGGGATGGGAGAAAAACAGGGAGACGGGGAGAAACTGTGCCCAATGTCCGGCTGGGTAGGTGACGGCCGAGGGGATGAACCAGGGCCGATCTCCTCTATAGCTGAACCGAGCAGCTCCACCGGGCATCGGACATAGTGCTCAGACTCCGCTGTCAGGATAATGATCAGGTGCAATCAGAGAATGTCATAATAAAGCGGGGAGTTGGAGAGATGAGAAACCGCAGTCCAAACAAAATCCAGACGCCATCTTGAGGTCAGGCACTGTCCTGAGAGGGCTCTGTAAGGAATATTTCGGCTTAGAATAAAGTGTGTAAGCAGTTTTAGTTACAGCCCGTGGGGGCATCGTCATAGTTCCAAAGAAGGTATCATTCCCGGTGTTACTGGTGGGCGTCGTCTGCCTAATCCTTCAGCTAGACCCCCAGGTCGGAGGACGTAGGGAGGGATCACTGGGGATGTCACGTGTCACCAGACTGCACTTGTAGGCTCCTCGGGGACTGGGCCGGTCTCAGTTCCAGCGCTGTGCTGACGGGGTGCAACCCTGCCCCTTGTCACTACTGCACACGGTGGATTTGGGCGGGACACTCCCCTCAGCACTCCCTTCCGCTGAGAAATGTAGGCAATTAGGCCCTGACTGGCGCCATCTTAGGGTCAGGCGCCCGGTGTATAAGAGCAGGCAGCCCACCAGACTCCTCCTGTAGCTGC
This sequence comes from Calotriton arnoldi, assembly GCA_963921515.1. Lineage (NCBI taxonomy): Eukaryota > Metazoa > Chordata > Amphibia > Caudata > Salamandridae > Calotriton > Calotriton arnoldi. Next base: position 874,581 of record CAWUFW010001028.1, on the reverse strand, counting down.
CAAGAACACATGGGGGCAACTCCCCGATTGGGCAACCTACCTTGGAAATCACTTCCATTAAGATGAGATTTCACTGCCTACAAGAGCTAGGACGGCCGCAACTCTGAGAACAACCACACTTGAGAACCGACCCGATGAGGGAAGCGTAACAGTACCGGAAGGGGAAGAAGGCATAATGCCCGGAGTTATACTCCCAAGTGACTATCTTAAAGGAATCAAACGACAAATAGGGAAGGGAAGAAGAGAAGGGGCACCGGGCCCAGAAGGAATCCCGCTGGTGCTTTACAAACAAGATGCAGATTACTGGGCAAAAGCACTCAGCCCTCTCTTCACTAAAATAAGGCAGACTGGCCTACTACCCCCATCCTGGAGTGCCTCGATAATCTCGCCAATCTTTAAATCAGGAGACAAAGCCCTGCCAAAGAATTGCTCTTTTGGATAATGAGGCAACATTTTTTGCAGGAACTCTTCTGGACGAACTCCAGCTATGGGCCAAAGGCAATTCGATCATTCCTCTAAATCAGACCGGCTTCTCTAAGTCTGTTGGAACTGTAACAAATATCATGACTATGGTTTTGCTGATCGATAAGACAGAGAAAACAAAAATGCCATTATACTAATGCTTCATTGACTATAGGGCTGCCTTTGGCCATGTAAACCGCAACAGATTATGGGCAAAACTGGCCAACTGGGGCATACCACAGCCATTGCTTAACTTGCTAATCAACTTTCACACTGACACCTGGATCCAAATAAAACTGGGTGACGGGTCAACCCTTTCAAGACAGATACTAACAACGAAAGGACTCAAGCAAGGCTGTGTGCTGGCACCGACCCTCTTCAATCTGTTCCTTGCAGACCTTGTCCCACTACTAAACGCTAGCAACTCACACTCCCCAAGGATAGGGAATTCAGCGTTACCATATCTACTCTTTGCAGATGACTTAGTCTTAATTAGCCACATGAAGGTGGGTTTACAGCGTCTCCTCACCACCACACTTGAATACTCCGAAGCCATCAGCTTGAACATCAACCTGGAGAAAACTAAGACCATGACAATCAAGAAGAACTCAAAGAAATCACTGGCCTGCTTCTGGGGGCACACCCGCATTGATTCTGTATCAGAATAAATACCTAGGAGTGGTCATCGACAAAGGCGGCCACTTAACTGCCCAAAGGGACTCAATCAGGAGGAAGGGAACAGCCCTGGCAGTTTCAATAAGAACCTTCACCTCCAAATTGAGTGGCCCATCACTCCTCCCATTAGCCGAAGTAATACGGGCGAAACTCTTACCGACAATAGCTTATGGGAGCGAGGCATAGAGGGACAGGGACTCTAAACTACTAGACAGCACGGTTGCAACAGCCTACCGAATAATCTTTGGTTTGCCAAAATACGCCTCTCCTGCACAGATCAGGCTGGAGTTTGGTGTCCAAAAGCAGACCCTGGCAAGACAAGTAGCATACGTTATCTTTTGGGACAAGGTACGAAAATCTGGACCAGGAACTCTTAATTGGCGCTTGTGGTTAGAGTTACAACAGCAAACATCATCACCAGCCGCAAAATATCTACAAACAAGTCAGATCACCCTGGGGCTAACCGAGATCTGGGAAGCACCCACCAATCATTGCCTTTTCAAAAATTTTGTATGGAAAACAGTAAAACGCCTTCCATGGATCGAGGATAAAGCAGCCTTTTCAAAAAGGTCCCACGGCTGGATGACTCTGAGTACCTACTCCACCCCCGCCGCTCAAAAATATCTAGCCCTGCGGTATGCTAGATCTACCAAAATCCAATTCTTAAAGTATCAACTAGGCTTACTACCATGCACAAAGCACCTTCAGCACTGGCTGAAGGCCCAAACCGACTCCACCTGCCGCTTATGTGGTACAGCACAGGAGGACATGCTGCACCTACTCTGTACTTGTAAAGAACTGACACGTGAACGAAAATAACTGATAAAACCATTTTTTTATCATAGAGGCATTCGCACGCAGAGACAAGCTGTGTTGGCCTGTTTTGCACCTGAGGACCCAAACTCCTCTATTAATTTTTTATTCTAACGAAATTTACAATGAAAATTTTTATCGATACATTTTGTAGCAATGGTTTTAAGTAACTACTCTAATAAAAATAAACTTGAAACTTGAATGCAGAAGAGTGGACACGTTCTTGGTGAATCCCTGTTACCACTCTCCTCTAAATTAGAGAGCTCAATTGTTTTGACTCTGCCTGGCTTATTTGTAAAGCCTTTAATGAATTCTGTTAGAAGCCATCATTGGAACATTTTTCATTGAAAAGGTTAATAGAAATTTCCACTCAACATGTTTTAGGTTGAATGGCTTATAATACAATATCTTGAAATCATTGTTCCGTCTCCCAAAGTAACTTCGGTCACCTTTTCCCAACTTTAACAGCTGAAAGTTAACAATTGACTGCTCCCATCTTTTCCCCCAACATATTTCAATGGAAGTGATTCAACATTATGCTTTACCTAGAGCACACTTGCCTCCAACTTTATTAATTGCTTTATCTTTGAATTTCCCCTCATACCTGTAGGAAGCTGGCAGCTCTGTATATACTATACCAAAGTGAGGTATAGTGTGCACAGAGTCCAGTGGAACCCTAAAGGTAGGCAGAGGTAAAAGTAGATAGCACCTTACTCTCTATTTGTGGTAGTGTGGGTGAGCAGTAAGGCTTTATCAGAGGGTAGTGTTAAGCATTTTTTGTACACACTCAATTAGCAAAAGATGTCACACACTCAAAGACTGAACTCAGACCAATTTTGTTTGTATAAAAATATTCTTTTAGTTATTTTATTTCCTAGAACCAAGCAAGCCTGGCACAGGTAGGTGATAAGTACTTTGCAGAAATAATACAGTTTGTAACAGTTTGTATTGCAGTTTTATATATACTTTTGTTTGATTACAGTAGAACTACTAGTAATGCAATGGTTTGAAAGATTGTACATATACTTTGTATTGGCATTTTAGGAGAATGTCAAGTAGATTACTTTACAGATTACTTTTCTTACACAGTGCAGTATGCCTGGATACTGCACTGGGACATTTCCTGTAAACAGGTAAGTAAAAGCGTTTTTGTTATTTGGTTACAGTTTTAAAGACTTTTATAGATTTTCCAACTCCACACTTAGAAACTTTTCACAGAAAAACAGTCAATGTTATCCTATCGAGGAAAATAGGGTTATCGGTTCAAAGGTAAGTATTCGGTTGTGGGAGTTGGTATTCTGGGGGTAGACTCAGGGGTCCCCCAGGGTCAAGGATGCACTCTTGTTACACCCTCAGCGGCACTAGGGCGGCCGGGTGCAGAGTGCTGAGGCCCAGTGTTATCCAATGGGGGATAGGGGGCCTCCGGTTGGTGGCTGCTTATGAGCATGCCACAAAGTTTTGGGAGCAAAGCTCCTGGAGTTAGGCTCAGGGCAATTGGGGGTTCAAGCCAGCACAAAAGGTGGACCCTCAGAAGCACTGGGGCGGCCGGGTGCAGAGTGCTGTTTTGGCATCGGGCGCCCTGTATCTTTCAATTGGGAGTCTCCGGTTTGCAAACACACTGCAGGCTCGGGGACGAAGGTCTTCTGGGTGTGACCACCACTTGGAGAAGTAAGTTGGGTTGCTGTGGGTTGGTTAGGCACCGTCGGTTGGGCTACCCAAGGCCGTGGGGCATCGGGTGCAGGGTTGCCTTTTAGGGTCGGATCTTCTTACCAGCTCCTGGTCGCGGTTGGGGGGACCTTCCGGTTTGAGGCTGCAGGCGTCGGCTGGAGGCTTGAGGCAGGTGAGGGGTCACCGGATCTCGGGTCAGGATCGCTGGGGAGACCTCCTCGTGGTGTTGGGCCACTCGAAGTCGGGCAGTGGGCGTCGGGTGCAGAGTGGTGCAGACTCGCTGACTTTGCCTGACCTGGAGTCTGTTGGTGAACAAATCCGGTGTTCACGGGAGACAGAGTCTTTTCTTTTGAAGGCAGGGCAGGTCCTCAGCGTTCTTGAGGCTGCTGGCTGCAGGACGCACCGGAGTTTCACTTCTGTAGGGTCGAGGTGGGGACAGGCCGGAAGGGGTGGGGCCAAGCCAGTGGGCGTCCTCCTCTTCTTAGCTTCGGCACGGCTGTTCGGTCTTTCTTCTTCTTTTCTTCTTGTAGGTTCTTGTCTGAGGAAGTAAGGTTCAGGGGTGCCCCTAAAAACTAGATTTAGGGGCGTTACAGGTAGGTAAAAAGGTTGGGACCAATGGGTCCTTTCCCTGGGGTGGGTACGCCCCCTATTATGCCACCCTCCAGTGGGAGGGAGGCATATGCCTCACCCTGGTTGGCTGGGTCCCCCCATCTGCAAGATGGCGGGGACTGAGAGTTGTGCTCTTCCTTCCTCACTTGGTTTTCCCGCCGGTTCTCTCGCCCAAAGTGGGGGTCAGAACCGGTGAGGACCAGTTGCTGAAGGCAGCAAAAGGCCTGGGGAAGCTCACAAAGGCGGCAAGGATGGGCAGGGCCCCTTCGTGGACCCTGCCCATCCTGTGGGAGGAGGCTTGGCACCTCGTCCCAGGATGTGCATTGTTTCAGGCCCCTGAGAGCAGCAGGGTCTATACCCAGGGGTCCAGAGACATGTCTGGTGGTGGCAGCTGAAAGCAGCCACTCAGCCTGGACACTAGTGGTAGGTCGTTTTCCAGGGGGTTCTCTAAGATGCCCTCTGTGTGCATTTTTCATTAAATCCCGCACTGGCATCAGTGTGGGTTTAATGTGCTGAGAAGTTTGATACCAAACTTCTCAGTTTCCAGTGCAGCCATTATGGTACTGTGTAGTTCGTAATGACAAACTCCCAGCACCATATACTCTCAATGGCAGCACTGCACTTACAATGTCTAAGAATTGACGTAGACACTGTAGGGGTACAGGGCTCATGCACCTGACCCTCACCACTGGTATAGTGCACCCAGCTAGAGGGGTGACTGATCTATGCCAGGGCAGTGGGTTTTAGGCATGGCACACAGGGATGTGCGCCATGTCGACTCTTCACTTTGCTCTGCACCAAAACACCCAGCCTGCAAAGGCAGTGTGTGAGTGTAAAGGTACAGGACCTCTAAGGGTGGCACAATAAGTGCTGCAGCCCTAAGAGGCCTTCCCTGGTCACAGTGCCCTGGGTACCTGTGGTACTATTTGCCAGGGGCTGACCTGTGGCCAGAGAGTGCCAATTGGGTTTGGTCTTCCATGCAGTTTTAGGGAAAGAACATAAGCCCTGGGTACCTGATTGGCAGGAACCCAGGGCACACTCAGTCAAAGCAGATCAGCAGTTCAGCAAAAAGTGGGGGCAACCATGCAGAAAGAAGGCACTTTCTCACACAATCCCCCCCCCCCAAACGAAAGAGGATGAGACTAACCTTCCCCTAGAGAGTCTTCATTTTCTAAGTGGAAGAACCTGGAAAGTCTATCTGCATTGGCATGGGCAGTCCCAGGTTTGTGTTCCACTACAAAGTCCATTCCCTGTAGGGAGATGGGCCACCTCAACAATTTAGGATTTTCACCTTCATCTGTATTAGCCACTTGAGAGGTCTGTGATCAGTTTGAACTAGGAAGTGCGTACCAAACAAGTATGGTCTCAGCTTCTTCAGGGACCAAACCACAGCAAAGGCCTCCCTCTCAATGGCACTCCAACGCTGCTCCCTGGGGTGAAGCCTTCTGCTTATTAAAGCAACAGGTTGGTCTTGGCCTTCATCACCGGTCTGGGATAGGACCGCTCCTATCCCTAGCTCAGAGGCATCAGTCTGCACAATGAACTGCTTGGTATAGTCTGGAGCTTTGAGAATTGGTGCTGAGCACATTGCCTCTTTCAGGGTGTCAAAAGCCTTTTTGACAGCTAACTGTCCAGTTTACCTTTCAGGGCATCTTCTTGGAGGTAAGTTCTGTGAGGGGAGTCACAATGGACCCATATCCCTTCACAAACCTCCTGTGGTACCCAGTCAAGCCAAGGAATGCCCTGACCTTGGTCTGGGTTGTTGGAGCTGCCCAGTCCAGGATGGCCTGGATCTTGGGCTGTAAGGGTTTCACTTGGCCTCCACCAACAAGGTGGCCCAAGTATACCACAGTTCCCTGCCTTATCTGGCATTTTGAGGCCTTGATAGTTAGGCCTGCAGTTTGTAGGGCTTTTAAAACCTTCCCAAGGTGGATCAGGTGATCCTGCCAGGTGGAACTAAAGACAGCAATGTTATGTTATGTTATGTTATGTTATGTTAATTGTGATTTGTAGAGCGCTTAATACCGGCAGGTCTCTAAGCGCTGCGAGAAGGTTAGCTATAGTCCCACAAGTGAATGTTAGCCTCAGGGTGGACTTATGTTATGCCCAGGCTTCTGTGAAGAGTAGAGTCTTCAGTTTCTTCCTGAATGGAAGGAGGGCTTTTTCGGACCGGAGGTGGCCTGGCAGCCTATTCCATAGTTGCAGGATGAGGACAGAAAAGGCTCGCCCACCTTTAGTTGTGTAATTAAACCGTGGACAGGTTAGTAGGCCATCCGTGGAAGATCTTAGGGTGCGGCCGGGGACATATTTCCCCAGGCGTTCTTTGATGTATCCTGGTGCCTGACCATACAGGGCCTTGTGGGCGATGCAAAGGCCCTTGAATCTAGCCCTCTGTTTGATGGGGAGCCAGTTCAGTTTTTGCAGCAGGGGGGAGGCCCGAGTGCGTCCCCCCTGCAGCATCATTCATCACCACCTGGAGTTTGCCAAGTAACTTGTCCGGTAGTACAATATAGAGCGAGTTACCGTAATCAAGTCGTGACAGAATCAAGGCGGCCACCACTGTCCGCATGGTGGAGAAAGAGAGGATGGGTGATAATTTCCTCAACTGCCTAAGCAGGCCCACACAGGTCCCGAACACGGTGGATACTTGGTTGGACAGTGAGAGTTTGGCATCTATTTTGATACCCATGCTTTTTACCACCGGGGCTGGAGACGGAGTGTCTCCCAGCTCCTGTGGCCAAAATAGGGTGGCCCATGGGTTACTGTCCGTAGTAATGGCCAATACCTCCGTTTTGTCAGGGTTGACCTTAAGTGAATTGGCTGTCATCCAGTTTACCACATATCTCAGTATGTCTTGCACTCGTGTGTGGGCTTGTGGGGTGTTGTCAATTTGTAGGATAATTTGTGTGTCGTCCGCGTAGTTAAACACCTGACAGTGCATCTGGGCCAGGTCCCTCACTAGTGGTCTGAGATATATGTTGAACAGAAGTGGGGACAGTGCAGACCCTTGCGGGACTCCACAAGTTATAAACCCCCTATCGGACACACAATCACCCATCTGAATTTTTAGGGTGCGATCTGTCAGGAAGGAGGTGATCCACTGGAGTACTATCCCGCCAATGTCCTGGATTCTTTTCAGGAGTTGGCAGTGGTTGACCGTGTCGAACGCCGCCGAGAGGTCAAGGAGGACCAGCGCGCACGGCTTTTTGCTGTCAGCAGTAATCCTGATTTCGTCCAGTACAGACAGCATCACCAGCTCGGTACTGTGGTGGGCTCTAAAGCCTGCCTGTCTGTCCCCGAGTAGTTGATGTTCTTCCATAAACATCGATAAAGTTATGAGGATGTGTTGTTCCATGATTTTGGCCAGAAAAGGAAGTTGGGAGATGGGTCTGTAGTTTTTCATGTTGGTGGTGTCTGCTCCTATCTTTTTGAGAAGGGGGATTACTCTAGCTTCTTTGAATTTCCTAGGGACCTTCCCTGTTTCTAGCGAAAGGTTAATCAGGGAAAGAACTTCTTCCTCAATCGCTGGGAGGGCCAATTTGAAAATCCTTGGAGGGCATGGATCTGCGGGTGAGCCTGATTTAATTCTGGTCGCGATGCGGAGCAGAGACTCCTGGTCTAGCTTTGGGAAGGAGGTGATCAATTCTACCCTGTCTTTCTGTGGCTCTGCCCTTTCCAAGACATGCTGGTTAATGGGGGAATTGTCTATGTCTGCCAGGATGTCTTGTACTTTGTCTAAGAAGAAGGACAAGAACTTGTTGCAGTGTTCCTGGCTGGTGGGAGCTTCTTGCATCTGCTTTTGGCTAAGCTCCTTCAGGATTTTAAACGTTTCTTTTTGTTTACTGTCTGCCTCCAAAATCCTATGTTCATAGAATTCGACCTTTCTGCTAAGGACAGCTTATTTGTAGGTGGTACGTCTGGCCCTGTACTCTGTGAGCGCCTGCGGCTCATAAGCTGTGCGCCACTGTCTTTCGTAGTGACGGAGGGTCCGTTTCAGTCCCCTTAGCTCTTCCGTGAACCAGGGGGCACCCTTCCCCTTGTTTTCCACTCTTACTTTTCTGGCTGGCACCAGCCTGTTGATGGCTGTTACCAGTTGGTTGGCGATGGATTCACTCCTCTCTTCGAGATCCTCTGTCCAAGTCCTACTTGGAGTGTTCTCTCTCAGAGTGTCCCCTAAGCTCTTTCCCTCAATTTTGTTCCAGCTACGCACCATTTTCCATTTGGGAGGTGGGCGCGTATAGCGGCTAGCTTGGGGGATCTGGAGGCTGATTAAGTAGTGGTCTGACCACCCACAGGGAGTCGCGTCCATCAAATCAACCTGTGGCTGAGTCGACCAGATAAGGTCTAAGGTGTGACCTTTCTCATGGGTGGGGGACACCACAAGCTGCTGCAGCCCCAGTGTGGACATAGTTTCCTCTAACTGTTGGGCCGGTGCTTCTCTAGGTTGCAGGTCCCAGTGGTAATTGAAGTCCCTCACCACCAGGAGTTGTTGGCATCGTGAGCGAAGATCAGTGACACTTTAGGTGAGGAGGTCAATGAACCGTGGGGGAGCTCACCGGGGCCGGTACACCACCATAATTGCCATACTTGAGGTGTTGTTACAAGCTTTGGCCATTAAAATATCGTCTCCTTCCGGATTTTCTCCCGCTAATTTCTCTATTGTCAACCGTTTGTTATACAGTATCGCCACCCCCCCCTCCTCTTTTCCCATCTGGCCTATTATGCCAAAGGGCATCATAACCTGCGGGTAGTGCTGCGACTATGGTTGGGCCGGAGTCATCATCGAGCCATGTTTCAGTGAGTGCAAGGATATCAGGAAAGTCTACTTGCAGGAGAGTGAAGATCTCCATGGCATGCTTCTGGAGAGAGCGCGTGTTGAGGACCATGATTTTTATGTGCTTGCTGTGGCTGGGGTCTTTGTCTTTAAGGGAGTGGGGAGATTTAACTCTCAACTCCCCCCTCTTCTGTGAGATGAGGAGTTCTTCTGCCAGGAGTATATTCTCTACCTGTGGCTCCAGGGGGACAGTCCTGTGTTCTAGAGCCCTTAATTCTGTCCCCAAGTATGACCGGATTTGACCAGGGGTCCTGGCCCCTGGACCCGGTTGGGCGTGGACGGGCGCAGACGGGCTTGCCTTAGGCGCGCGCAATATCATCTAGATAAGCTGCACTAAAGGACGCCAACCCAGCAAGGACTTGTTTCACCAACCTTTGGAAGGTGGCAGGGGCATTCTTTAAACCAAAGGGCATAACAGTAAACTGATAATGCCCATCAGGTGTGGAGAATGCTGTCTTTTCTTTTGCTCCTGGTGCCATGCCAAGGTACTTAGAAATTTGGCTGCACCCAATTTGTCTATCAACTCATCTGCTCTTGGGATAGGTTGAGAATCTGTCTTGGTGACAGAGTTGAGTCCTCTATAGTCCACACAAAGCCTCATTTCTCTCTTTCTACCCTGTGGATGAGGTTTGGGGACTAGAACCACTGGGCTGGCCCAGGGGCTCTCAGAGGGTTCAATAACCCCTAACTCCAGCATCTTGCTGACTTCAGCTCTGATGCTCTTCTTGACTTGATCAGACTGTCGATAGATTTTATTTTTGACAGGTGAACTGTCACCAGTGTCCACATTATGGGTACGCCAGTTTGTCTGATCAGGGGTCAAGGAAAAAAGCTTAGCATACTGCTACAAGACTTGCTTGCAATCAGCCTGCTGTTGGGCAGTGAGGGTGTCTGAAAAGACAACTCCATCCACTGACCCATCTTTGGGACTGTATAAGAGGAGGTCAGGGAGAGGTTCACTCTCTGCCTCCTGATCCTCAACAGTCACCATCAGCATGGTGATGTCAGCCCTGTCATGGAAAAGCTTAAGGCGGTTCACATGGATCACCCTTTTGGGTGTCCTACTTGTGCCCAGGTCAACCAAGTAGGTGACCTCACTTTTCTTCTCTAAGATGGGGTAAGGACCACTCCATCTGTCCTGGAGAGCCCATGGTGCCACTGGCTCCAAAACCCACACCTTTTGCCCTGGTTGAAATTCTACCAGTGCAGCTTTTTGGTCATACCAGTGCTTCTGAAGCTCCTGGCTAGCCTCAAGATTCTTGGATGCCTTTTCCATGTACTCTGCCATTCAGGACCTTAGGCCTAGCACATAATCCACAATGTTTTGTTTTGGTTCTTGGAGCAGCTTCTCCCAGCCCTCTTTTACAAGACAGAGTGGTCCCCTGTCAGGATGGCCAAACAGAAGTTCAAAGGGGGAAAGCCCTACTCCCTTCTGATGCACCTCTCTGTAGGCGAAAAGCAAGCATGGTGAGAGGACATCCCATCTCCTTTTGAGTCTTTCAGGAAGCCCCATAATCATGCCTTTCAATGTCTTGTTGAACCTCTCAACAAGACCATTGGTTTGTGGGTGATAGGGTGTAGTAAACTTGTACTGCACTCCACACTCTTTCCACATGTGTTTTAGGTAAGCAGACATGAAGTTGGAACCTCTGTCTAAAACCACCTCCTTAGGAAACCCTCCCCTGGTGAAGACATCAATGAGGGCCTTGGCTAATGCAGGAACCGTAGTAGTCCTAAGGGGAATTGCCTCAGGATACCTAGTGGCATGATCCACTACCACTAGTATAAACTTGTTTCCTGATGCTGTGGGAGGTTCAAGTGGACCCACTATGTCCACACCTACCCTTTCAAAGGGAATCCCAACCACAGGTAGTGGTATCAAGGGGGCCTTTGGGTGTCCACCTGTTTTGCCACTGGCTTGACAGGTGACACAGGAGCTGACAAACTCCTTTACTTTCTGAGACATCTGGGGCCAGTAAAAGTGGTTAACTAGCCTTTCCCAGGTTTTGGTTTGGCCCAGATGTCCAGCTAGGGGGATGTCATGAGCTAAAGTTAGTAGAAACTCCCTGTACTTCTGAGGCACTACCACTCTCCTAGTGGCTCCAGGGCTGGGGTCTCTGCCTCAGTGTACAGTAGTCCCTCCTCCCAATAAACTCTGTGGGTACCACTGACATCTCCTTTTTCCTGGGTAGCAGCTTGCTGCCTCAGGCTTTCAAGAGTTGGACAGTCCTGCTGTCCAAGGATCAGCCCTCCCCTAGAGGGTCCCCCTGGGCCCAAGAGTTCAACCTGGTAAGGGTCAAGCTCCATGGGCTCAGTTGCTTCTGGGGTGTCCAAGTCCTCTCCCTGAGGTGAGGGGTCCTGATCCTCTTGCTGTACAGAAGCTGGTTTCCCAGTCTTCCTACCTTTTCTCTTGGAAGGTTGGGCCATACTTTCAGGCTCCAACACTTCTTTTTCACCCTGTTTTCTGCTCTGTGCTCTTGTTTTCACACACACCATCTCAGGGATGTCCAGCATTGCTGCATGGGTTTTCAATTCTACCTCAGCCCATGCTGAGGTTTCCAGGTCATTACCAAGCAGACATGCAGCTGGAAGCTTTGGAGAGACAACTACCTGTTTCAGGCCAGTAAACCCCCCCCCGCCCAGTCTAATGTCACCATAGCCATTGCATGGTTAGTGGTAACACTGTCAGCATTGGTGACTGGGTATGTTCTCCCAATCACGTATTGCTCTGGGGAAACCAGTGTATCTTGACACTGGCACCTGTATCCCTCAGGGCTTCTATCCTAGTCCCATTGATCCAAGGGTATTGCAAAAATGTCTTTAAGTTGGGTGGCCACACAGCTAAAGCGGCAAACTCAACTTCCCCTTCTGTGACTAGAACTGCTTCAGTGTCCAACCTGATTTGCTCTTGGCACACTGCTGATCCCACCTGGAGACTGGCTACACTAGGAGTAGCTGTAGGAGGACTTCTTGTTAGGACAAGTAGCATCTCCAGTTAAGTGTCCCAACTTCTTACAGTTGTTACACCAGGCTTTTGCAGGATCAAAGTTCTTTCCCCTGTACCTATTATTGGATTGGGAATAGTTTTGGGAGCCACCCCCCTGTGCAGGTTTTTGTGGCCCTTTTGAAGACTCAGGCTTTTTATCTTGGGGATTCTCACCACCTTTCCCCTAGGGAGGTTTTGTAACCCCTTTCTTTTGATTACCCCCTGTGGTTGTTTTTGTTACCCTTGTCTTGATCCAATGGTCTGCCTTCTTTCCCAATTATTGGGTAGAAATTAGACCTTGGTCTACCAAATGCTGATGTAACTTTTCATTAGTGCAATTACTTAAAATATGTTCTTTCATAAACAAATTTTAAAGTCCATTGAAATCATGCACATTGTGTCCAGTTAACCAACCATCTAGTGTTTTAACTGAGTAGTCCAAAAGTTAATTCTAGGATTGGTTTTGGGTTTTGTGAGCCCCCCTGAATCTAATTCTGTATTCCTCAGTTGTCAGTCCAAATCCCTCAATCAGAGTTCCCTTCATGAGGTCATAAGACCCAGCATCTGCCCCTGAAAGGGTCAGGGGTCTGTCTCTGCAGTTCCCAGAGAATAGTTCCCAAAGGAGTGCCCCCCAGTGTGATTTCTTCACTTTTCTCATTTCACAGGCCCTCTCAAAGGGTGTGAACCATTTTGTGATATCATCACTCTCATCATATTTAGGGACAATCCCTTTGGGGACTTTATGGTCATAAGATTGCTCTTTATCTTTATTAAGTAAATTGCTGCTACCATGGATGGGTGCTCGGCCCATCTCTGCTCTCTCTCTCTAGAGCCAGGAGTCTGGCCTCTAGGTCCAATCTTTTGGTCAACCTTGCTAGCAGGTTGTCCTCATTGAGGCTGTCCTCAATGTCCTCAGTAGTGCCTGATCCACCTGTGTGGGCTCTAGGTACTGAATGGTTTATTTTTGGATTCAGGGCCACTGGGGCCCTTCTCTCCCTATGAAGTGGGGGGGGGGGTAGGGGGGTTGATAAGCATCTACATCTCCTCCATCTTCTTCCTCATCTGATTATTCTTCACCATTTTCAGATGGGTGGTCCTTAGCATACCCAGCCAACAGCTCCTGGAGCTTTTGTTTGGTGGGATGGGACCCCATGGTTATGTTTTTAATTTTACATAGGGACCTTACCTCCTTGAAAGACAAGTGAAGGTAAGGAGTGAGGTCAAGCTCCTCAACCTGGTCCTCTACGTCATTGTGGTTATTTTCACTAACAGCTGGGTTCTTGTTAAGAGACATAGTTAAAAAAACTTCTAACCCCTCTTATCCCCAGCTAAAGTGACTTTATATTTTTCTAAAATTCTAAAGGGACTTAACCAAGGCCCTACCAAGACTTTTAGTAATTTTGCAAAAGATTGCCAATTTGAAAAAATCAGAATTCTAAAGACAATTTAAGAGTTCTGTCATGTGATCAGGTAGTAAACAAGTTAGTCTAACAAATGCAAAGTTGTATATCCCGCCGCTGATCCACCAATGTAGGAAGCTGGCTCTGTATTTACTATACCAAAGTGAGGTATACTGTGCACAGAGTCCAGTGGGACCCCAAAGGTAGGCAGAGGTAAAAGTAGATAGCACCTTACTCTCTATTTGTGGTAGTGTGGGCGAGCAGTAAGGCTTTGTCAGAGGGTAGTGTTAAGCATTTGTTGTACACATTCAAACAGCAAAAGATGTCACACACTCAAAGACTGAACTCAGACCAATTTTGTTTGTATAAAAATATTCTTTTAGTTATTTTATTTCGTAGAACCAAGCAAGCCTGGCACAGGTAGGTGATAAGTACTTTGCAGTAATAATACAGTTTGTATCAGTTTGTATTGCAGTTGTATACTTTTGATTTGATTACAGTAGAACTACTAGTAATGCAATGGTTTGAAAGATTGTACATATACTTTGTATTGGCATTTTAGGAGAATGTCAAGTAGATTACTTTACAGATTACTTTTCTTACACAGTGCAGTATGCCTGGATACTGCACTGGGACATTTCCTGTAAACAGGTAAGTAAAAGCGTTTTTGTTATTTGGTTACAGTTTTAAAGACTTTTATAGATTTTCCAACTCCACACTTAGAAACTTTTCACAGAAAAACAGTCAATGTTATCCTATCGAGGAAAATAGGGTTATCGGTTCAAAGGTAAGTATTCGGTTGTGGGAGTTGGTATTCTGGGGGTAGACTCAGGGGTCCCCCAGGGTCAAGGATGCACTCTTGTTACACCCTCAGTGGCACTAGGGTGGTCGGGTGCAGAGTGCTGAGGCCCAATGTTATCCAATGGGGGATTGGGGGCCTCCGGTTGGTGGCTGCTTACGAGCAGGCCACAAGGTTGTGGGAGCAAAGCTCCTGGACTTAAGCTCAGGGCAAATGGGGGTTCAAGCCTGCACAAAAGGTGCACCCTCAGCGGCACTGGGGCGGCCGGGTGCAGAGTGCTGTTTTGGCATCGGGCACCCTGTAGCTTTAAATAGGGAGTCTCCGGTTTGTAAACACAGTGCAGGCTGGGGAACAAAGGTTTTCTGGGTGCGACCACCACTTGGAGAGGTAAGTTGGAATGCTGGCAGTTGGTTAGGCACTGTCGGTTGGGCCACCCAAGGCCGTGGGGCGTCTGGTGCAGGGGTGCCTTTTAGGGTCGGATCTTCTTACCAGCTCCTGGTTGCGGTTGGGGGGATCTTCCAGTTTGAGGCTGCAGGCATCGGCTGGAGGCTTGAGGCAGGCCAGGGGTCACCGGATCTCGGATCAGGATTGCCGGGGAGACCTCCTCGTGGTGTTGGGCCACTCGAACTCGGGCCGTGGGCGTCGGGTGCAGAGTGGTGCAGACTCGCAGACTTTGCCAGACATGGAGTCTGTTGGTGAACAAATCCAGTGTTCACGGGAGACAGAGTCTTTTCTTTTGAAGGCAGGTCCTCGGGGTTTGTGAGGCTTCTGGCTGCAGGACACACCAGAGTTTCACTTCTGCAGGTTCAAGGTGGGGACAGGCCGGTAGGGCTGGGGCCAAGTCAGTGGGCGTCCTCCTCTTCTTAGCTTCGGCACGGCTGTTCGGTCCTTCTTCTTTTCTTCTTGTAGGTTCTTGTCTGAGGAAGCAATTTTCATGGGTGCCCCTAAATACTAGATTTAGGTGCGTTACAGGTAGGTAAAAATGTTGGGACCAATGGGTCCCTTCCCTGGGGTGGGTACACCCCCTATTATGCCACCCTCCAGTGGGAGGGAGGCATATGCCTCACCCTGGTTGGCTGGGTCCCCCCATCTTCAAGATGGCGGGATTGAGAGTAGTGCTTCACCTCGCCTCCCCCACCTGAGGGGTGGAGTTGGCAGAGGTGGGCACACCTCCCTTCCTCACTTGGTTTTCCCGCCGGTTCTCCCGCCCAAAGTGGGGGTCAGAACCGGTGGGGACCAGTTGATGAAGGCAGCAAAAGGCCTGGGGAAGCTTACAAAGGTGGCAAGCCTTTGAAGCTTTCCCTTCATGGACCCTGCCCATCCTGGGGGAGGAGGCTTGGCACCTCGTCCCAGGATGTGCATTGTTTCAGGCCCCCGAGAGCAGCAGGCTCTCGACCCAGGGGTGCAGAGACATGTCTGGTGGTGGCAGCTGAAAGCAGCCACTCAGCCTGGACACTAGTGGTAGGTCGTTTTTCAGGGGGCATCTCTAAGATGCCCTCTGTGTGCATTTTCATTAAATCCCACACTGGCATCAGTGTGGGTTTAATGTGCTGAGAAGTTTGATACCAAACTTCTCAGTCTCCAGTGCAGCCATTATGGTACTGTGAAGTTCGTAATGACAAACTCCCGACACCATATCCTCTTAATGGCAGCACTGCACTTACAATGTCTAAGAATTGACTTAGACACTGTAGGGGTACAGGGCTCATGCACCTGGACCCTCACCACTGGTATAGTGCACCCAGCTAGAGGGGTGACTGATCTATGCCAGAGCAGTGGGTTGTAGGCATGGCACACAGGCATGTGTGCCATGTCGACTCTTCACTTTGTTCTTCACCAAAACATGCAGCCTGCAAAGGTAGTGTGTGGGTGTAAAGGTACAGGACCTCTAAGAGTGGCACAATAAGTGCTGCAGCCCTTAGAGGCCTTCCCTAGTCACAGTGCCCTGGGTACCTGTGGTACCATTTACCAGGGACTGACCTGTGGCCAGAGAGTGCCAATTGGGTTTGGGCTTCAAAACAGTTTTAGGGAAGGAACATCGGCCCTGGGAACCTGATTGGCAGGAACCCAGGGCACACTCAGTCAAAGTACATCAGCAGTTCAGCAAAAAGTGGTGGCAACCATGCAGAAAGAGGGCACTTTCTCACAATACCTTTTTATTGTCTTCATTTAATATACATGTATTCTCTCAATAAATACTCTTGTTTGAACCTTAGCTTATTGATCTCTCAACTGTATTGGAATTTGGCTTGATGATTCCTGCATCTCCCAGCACCACTAGGTCTAAGGAGTCCGCATCGGCCTTGGTCTGCGCCTCTTAAGTGTGATGCAAGGGCGTTATGAGAAGGTCTTTGATATGCTGCTGTCTTCAGCAGGATGGCCTAAGGTGTTTCGAGAACCCAGCTACCACATCCTGAACTTCCTGTCATCCACTCATTCCTTCCTCCCCACCAGTTGGTTTCTTAAACTACAACTAGGTTTAGTGGTGAGAGTTTTGCAAGGTTTCAACGATACCTGTGCTTAGTTGTAAAAATATGAAGTCCAAATGAAAAGCATAGGGTCACTTTCAAAGATGGTTTCGAAACTTATTTGCAACTGACCACCGTGCCACCGATGAACATCCTCCCTTTCCATCAGCTTTTCTAGGAGTGGGCTTTCCTTGATGATCCCAAGTAAAAGTGAGCTGGCCTTGAGAAAGGTCTGGTAGATTAATGGACCTTGAAGTATGCTTGGGGATTCAGAGCAGCAGAAACCTCAAAGTAAATACGGTGGTGAAGGTGACTTAGACCAGGTCCACTCTTTGACACACGTTGAAGTTCCTTTCCTAAAGAGGCTGTAGGTACTCCTCATTAAAAAATCCAAACCCATAGGACCTGGACACGGAGAAGAGGAGTCTGGCTACTGACAGGCTGAATAAGCTGAGTAAAGCTGACTTTCTGACTCATTGGGTCCTTGGACATGGAATGGCCAAATAAGTTTTTTTTTTTAAGATAGACTTGACAAGGATTAAGCGATCCTCAAAAAAAGCTAAAGATCCCAAGCATGTTAAGCATAAATCTTGGAAAGATATGCCCAAGTCTCATAGCTGCAGCGGGAGGAAGAGCAAAGTGAGTGGTACATGGGCATGGCCAGACACATGCTGCTAACATTTTTATATATATATGTAGGGGATATAGTAGACGTAAAAGCTCCTCAGTACATGTCTGTGAAGCACCAAAGTCTTCTGACTTGAAAGGTGAAGATAAAAGTTTTTGGCAGTTTGTGATCTTTCACAAAGTGAAATGAATTAGAAATAGTGTCTCAAGTCGTAGTTTCATTTAGTTTTAGTTTAAAAGACACCAGAGCGTCAAAAAAAGACATAATCAAACCGCCAAGTTTTTTTACGAACACGGAATACATTTTCCAAACAGATACATCAACACCTAAGAATTGTTTTGTACAAAATATTGCAAATTCGTTTGTATGTTTTGCAACTGCATGTATATAGTGCTTCACACCCCCGATGTGATGTCAAAGTGCTACGGGTGGACGAATTGTAATCTACTCTACATGTGAAGCATGCATGAGAAGTCACTGGGATGAATATGGACTTTAAAGTTTTGCCTCCACTTCCCTCCCCAACAGTGGGACAAAAAATGCATTTGCACCTCCTTGCCCAGTGACGTGGGTTATTTACAGAGAGGAGAGAGGGCAAAAACAAGAAAGGAGGGCACCGAAAATGCCAAGAGAGGTGGAACAGCAGAACAGCAGAGTGCTCTCCCACTGGACCGCCAGGGATGAGGCAAAGGCAAGAGCCTGCGTGTGGAGGAGGGCCCCGAATATAAACAATAACCCATCTAATGGCGTAAAGGCAGTTAACTAATCTGCCTTTTCTGAGCTTCCACCCGAGCATGCCACAACAAGTCGCACGCTCGCGTACATAAATACCCACTGGCCACCTCTAGGGTAAACACCAGCGTCATGATGTGCGAGCAAGAGCGGGACAGCATAGAAGATGTCGCCACACTCGTGCACCACTACACCCAACTGTATCTGATGTATCATTTTGTTTGACAACCTGGAAAGGCCAGTGAATAGATCATTTCTTCTGAATTATCTACTGATATTGAAGCCATAAAGATGGTTTGTAGAAGTGACATACAACTAGTTCAAATTCTTCACTCAGCCTCAGGTATAAAATCAAAAGTCACATTTTGCCCCAGAAATAGTAGTTAGTCTGATCCTACAAAATTGGGATTATTTCGTCTGTCGGGGTATTGATGTTGTCCCTTATTTACCTAGAAAGACAAAAACAAACTGTTTTCAAACTATTTTGACAAAATATGGGTACTGTGAACAAACTGAGGGTGACTTTTCCAAAAATGTTTTATGGGGGCGTAGGGAAAATAAAGTGATCTCAGTGGGAAAGGGGGAATCAAGGTAAAGCTAGGAGGGTGCCCACCGATGATGACCCTAGACACTGGAATTGGTTGGCGGGTGCCCTTAACTGTAATCGTCACCTGGGAACCTCACCATCTCCAGCAATTTAACACTGGTTTACAACTGATTGCTTGAAATACAGCAGGCTTTTTTTGCTATTGTGATAAATTTGATCTGTTGCATAGTTTTTATTAGGGGTGGGCAGAGAACTCCGCTCCGCCAGCGGAGCGAAGTTAGCCAGCCACCCCCGCTCCCTGGCCCGGTCCCTGCTTCTGAATGCAGCCAGGCCGGGGAGAGCCTCCCTGGGCCCTGATGGACCCCCGTCCCCAGCGCCCGGACCCTCTGATGGCTTGCAAGACTGGGGGGCTCCCGCACCCCGGGGCCCACAGGACGGAGCTCAAGCCCCGGGCCCGGTCCCAGCTCCCAAACCCTAGCCAGGCCGGGGAGAGCCTCCCCGGGCCCCGGTGGATCCCCGTCCCCCGCGCCCGGACCCTCGGCTGGCTTGCAGGACGGGGTGCTCCCGCACCCCGGGGCCCGCAGGACGGAGCTCAAGCCCCGGGCCCGGTGCCAGCTTCCGAACCCTAGCCAGGCCGGGGAGAGCCTCCCCAAGCCCCGGTGGACCCCCGTCCCCAGCGCCCGGACCCTCGGCTGGCTTGCAGGACCGGGGTTCCCGCACCCCGGGGCCCACTGGACGGAGCTCAAGCCCCTGGCCCGGTCCCAGCTTCCGGGCCCTAGCAAGGCCTGGGAGAGCCTCCCCAAGCCCCGGTTGACCCCCGTCCCCAGCGCCCAGACCCTCGGCTGGCTTTCAGGACGGGGGGCTCCCGCACCCCGGGGCCCGCCGGACGGAGCTCCAGCCCCGGGCCCGGTCCCAGCTTCCGAGCCCTGGCCAGGCTGGGGAGAGCCTCCCCGGGCCAGG